>JAOPSE010000025.1:40051648-40651648 GCA_029449295.1 Zea luxurians | reverse complement strand
AAAATAAAAACATAAAAGAAAAGAGAAAACCCGCAGTTGGGCCAACTTCGCCCAATTTAGCCCACCAGGAGCCCTCCACGCAGCCTATATTCGATGGTGTCACTGGTCTGCGGGGCCCGCTCATCGGCTGATTCCCCGCGCTTGTGCTGGTCTGCCGCTGGTAAGTGATCCCACCTGTTAGCTGTTTCGTTGCCATTGCAACGGATCCGCGAAGACCGCGACGAGGCTGTCGCGCACGTTTCGCCTCGTCGAGCCTATAAGGTCGAGAGTTCCTTTCCCCCTCTTGAACGCAATGCGCCTGCGAATCTATCCCCCGTCAAACACTCCCAACGCTAGAACCCTAGCAGCGCAGCGCTCGGTAGAAGTAGGCCACCCACGGCCGACGGAGGAATCGCGCCTGCGCCACCGATTGGTCTCGGCATGTGGCTTCGGGGTGTTCGGTTGGTCATCGCGGATGTGCGGGTGATCATCGGGGGAGTAGAAGGGCACCACAACTCTGGAAATTGCTCGTCGGAGCTCCTTCAACAACATCGGACCACCAAGCTCCGTGGTCGGACACGACACTGTCTCGGATTACCCTAAGTAAGCGCCCATTATGTTCGCCCCATTCTCCTCTATGTTTGGTCCCACCGAATCAACGTTTAGGGCAGAATCGCGTAAGGTCAGATTGCGCGGCTATGGCGTCGCCGTGCCGGAGCTGGCGCGCCGCTGCTACCTGGTGTCGGGTGTAGATGGTCGCATCTGGACCATTGATGCAATATGGACGGCCAGGATTAGATCTTGAAATATCCAATCGGCTTAATCGATCGCAACAGTAGATCCTAGATGGATGGCTTAGAACGAATCCTGGTGTGCCCCTTCGCGTAATTAAATCATGGTCGTGGATTTCGGATTTGACGGCCAGGGGTGTGCGCGGGTGTGCAGCTCGCTCCGATCTAATCTGATGCGTCGATGTCTAATCGGACGACCATGAGCGGCCCATACCCCTTCGGCCGAAGCCTTTTGCATAAGAGACCCTGACCAGTACACAAATCAACCCGCAGTCTAGGGCTTCTGTGCGCTAAGTCTAGGAAATTTTGCGCAGGGGGCCCTGACTTTTCCAGAAATCGAGGCCCAGTCCAGAAATTAGTTTTTAATACAAAAACAATTCTAGAAACTTGTAAAATGCATAGAAAATTCATTTTTAATCCAAATTGATCCATTCCAATTTCCATAATTTTATAATATTATTGTTTATCACCTAGAGTCTCTGTTTTGATATGAAAACAGTAAGAAAAATAATTTCTCACTTAATCCTATTTTAAGCACATAAAACATTTTGAAATTCATAATTCAAAATCCATAACTCCAAAATTAATGATTCCTGTTCCTAGGTTCTTAATTTAAGGTGTAGATTTTTATTGTGTATTTTATTTACATGTTTGGTGTAATGTTAATTTTTGCTATACTATGTATGTATTGTGTTGATGCGAGTAGACGAGCAAGCCACTGTGGATCCTGAGATTCAGTAGGTTGAAGTTGCTCAGCAGGAGCTCATTGAAGGCAAGTTGTGCCCTTGATCACTTTTTTTTATCTAGCCATGTTCTTATTATTCATAATGATCTGCATAGGTTAATTTTGATGGGATCCAATAGGTTACCCCAGATTTGGCTATCTTTATTCCTTGTTGCCACTAAATATTTTTGGGTAGTACTTGCTATTTCTTATTGTGGTTTTGGGTATGGACATACACTATTCATGATTACACTTTTATTATCTGTTTATTATTACTGTTCATGTTAAGATCATTATATTAATGGGAACATGGAGCGACCACCCGGGAAAACAGTGCTACCACAAGGGTTTAATGTGACGCCCTCGACTGATTAACTAGGAAAGCTAGTGGATGACTACCTTACCCGAAAGGGGCAAGGGCAGTAGGGGAGTGGTCAGTGTAGGGAGGTTCTTGGGTTGATTTTGCTGCGATGGCGGTTAGGCGAGGGATTCCTGCACTGGAGCTTCCTATAAACTGTAGCGGGTTTTCTGAAACTAGTGGAACTTTGTAAAGGCCTCATAGTGTTACCCTGCCTCGCCTCCTCGGTAGAGGTGTATGGGATTGGCCGTCTCTTGGCAGATAGGTAACACTACAGGAATCCGAAGCATCCCCGTCGGCTACTTTAATTCCCGTCGGCCGGATACCGGGCCGACGGGAATAACGTAATCCCCGTCGGCCAAAAGAAGGCCGACGGCGATTAATTAAATCCCGTCGGCCAAGAACGCCAGCCGACGACGATTACTTTATTCCCGTCGGTCAGTTTGGCAGCCGACGGGAATAACTTAACTCCCGTCGGCCCAATGCTCTGGCCGACGGGAGTTATTCGAATAAGTCAACAGCCACGCCTCCGCGAATTCATTTCTCTTCCTCTCCCCGGAAACGAACGCCCGCCCGCCGCGCCAAGCCCGACCGCCGTCCGGCCACCGCGACCACCGCTGCCGCCCGCCCGTCCGGCCACCCGCCCGACCGTACCAAGCGCCGCCGCCGCCCGTCCGGCCTCCGCGGCCACCGCCGTAGCCCGCCCGTCCGCCCGCGCGCCGGACCGGCCAAGCGCCGCCGCCCGCCCGTCCGGCCTCCGCGCCCACCGCCGCAGCCCGCCCGTCCGCCCGCCCGCCCGACCGGCCTCCGCGCCTAGCACCGCCGCCCTCCCGTACACGCCCAACCACCGCCGCCGATTGCCGCGCCGCCCGTCCGCCGTTTGCCAGTGTTGTTTGCTGCGCCGCCCGATGCTGCCGCCTCCCCACGCCATCCGCCGTCACCACACCGCCGTCGTCCACCACCGTCGTCCACCGTCTTCGTCCACCACCGTCGTCCGCGCAAGTCGAGGTATATTATATATATTAAAACATTTAATTTTCGTCGGTTTTTTGTGGCCGACGGGAGTTAACTGTTATGTTGCAAAATAAATTGTGTTGTTTGATGTTATTAGTTATTGAATATGATGGTGAATGTTATGTGTTATACAAATAGTAGTTATTGCAAATATTATTATTTAATGAATTTGATGTTATGCAAGTATTAATCATGTTATTGTGATGAAGTTATGTTATGTATATATATATATATATATATAGTTTTACTACTTACCTATAGATGTATGTGTGACGTGTAGAAACGTGATTGTCTCACACACACTCTTTACTCGTACACAGCCGCAATAATGGGTGATAGACGTGATTGGATGTATGAAGGTTTCAAGAAGGGTGGGTGTCACACTAGTGAATGGTTTGCCAAGACGCAAATATTTCTAGACCATGCAGCTGCTTTGTCACAAATAGATAATATTAGGTGTCCATGCAATAAATGTAGAAATATGACGAGCCACACCAAGAGGCAGGTCACACTACACCTATGCTCGCATGGTTTCGTGCCAGGCTATAAGGTCTGGTATCTCCACGGTGAAGATGCTGAACGAGCAACAGAAGTAGAAGTTGATGACGGTGAAGATGATGTTGATAGGATGGACCAGATGCTTGAGGATCTGCAGCCTGAACTGGCACCAGATCATCATGATTCACCTACACCGGAGGTTCAGAAGTTCTTCGACCTACTCAAAGCGTCAGAAGAGCCTCTTCACGGGCGCACTGACGTGTCCGTCCTCGAATTCGTGACCCGACTGATGTCAATCAAGTCAAAATTTGCATTTTCAATTAATTGTTACAAGGAGCTTGTGGATTTGATTAGCGAGGTTCTTCCTACGGGTCACAAGATGCCCAAAGACATGTACCAATCCAAAAAATTGCTTGAAGGTCTTGGTATGGAGTATGAGAAGATTGATGTTTGCCAAGACAACTGTATGCTTTTTTGGAAGGAACATGGCAGAGAACAAAAATGCTTAAAATGTGGGAAGTCAAGGTATGTGGAGCTTGTAAATGAAGATGGGGAGAAGGTGGTGACAAAGGTTGCACATAAACAGCTTCTGTACATGCCTCTCACTTCTAGAGTGAAACGTTTGTTTCTCTCGAGGAAGACCGCTATGCACATGAGGTGGCATAGAGATTGTATGGACAGACAAGATGGGTTAATGGTGCACCCGTCAGATGGTGATGCATGGAAGGCTCTTGACAAATTTGATCCAGATTTTGCCAGCGATGCAAGAAACGTTCGTATCGGCTTGGCAACTGATGGTTTCACGCCGTTCAATATGACCGCTACGTCGTATTCATGTTGGCCTGTCATTGCCATACCGTACAACCTTCTACCTGCTCTTTGCATGAAATATGAGTTTATGTTCCTATGTCTTGTTATACCTGGGCCTGAGCATCCTGGCGTACGCCTCAATGTGATGCTTCAACCACTGATTGAAGAGTTAAAGAAGCTATGGCAAGGTGTGGAAGCCTATGACTGCTTCAAGAAGCAGAAATTCAATCTTCGTGTTGCATATCTGTTCTCGGTTCATGATTTTATGGCATATGGTATTTTCTCTGGATGGAGCGTGCATGGTAGATTGACGTGTCCTTATTGTGCTAAAGATACAGATTGTTTTCGTCTTAGTGCTGGTGGCAAGATATGTTACTTTGATTGCCATAGATGTTTTCTACCCTTCAATCACCCCTTCAGAAGGCAGAGAAAGGAATTTAGGAAGGGCACCATTGTCACGAAGGGACCGCCCAAGCGACGTAGTGGGATAGAAATTACAGAAGAGCATATGAAACTTGTCCTAGACGAGAGTGGTAAAAGGTATCAAGGTTTTGGTGAGGAGCATAACTGGACTCACATATGTGGCTTGTGGGAGCTTCCTTATGCTAAGTCATTGATTTTGATGCACAACATCGACGTCATGCATCAAGAGAGTAACTTTTGCCAAGCCCTCATAAATACATGCATGGATTTCCCTGATAAAATGAAAGACAATGACAAGCCACGCATGGACTTAGCAGTGATATGTGATCGTCCAACCCAAGTGCTTAGAGAAAACGGAGGCAAACCAAAAGCTGACTATTGTCTGAAATCTAAGCAACGGAGAGTAGTGATGAAGTGGATGAAGGATATTAAATTCCCCGATGGTTATGCCACTGGTTTTAGAAGATCTGTGAACTTGAAGACAATGAAGATGAATGGACTGAAGAGCCATGACTTCCACATAATTATGGAGAGGCTCATGCCTGTAATGTTTCGTGGGTACATTTCCGAAGCTGTGTGGAAAACGTTAGCTGAAGTTAGCTATTTCTACAGACAGTTGTGTGCTAAAGAAATCAGAAGAGATGTGATGGAACAGCTGGAGAAAGAGGCACCGGTGCTTTTGTGCAAATTGGAAAAAATATTTCCACCGGGTTTCTTCAATCCTATGCAGCATCTCTTTATACATCTTCCATATGAGGCTAAGGTCGGTGGTCCTGTTGAGTATAGGTGGATGTTTCATATAGAAAGAGCATTAAAGAAGCTTAGAGCAATGGTGGGCAATAAGGCAAGAGTTGAAGGATGTATTGCGGAACAATTTAAACTAAAGGAGGTAGCACACTTCACAAGTTGTTACTTTGCAGAAGAACATAATGTATTTGAACGAAAGAAAAGGTACCATGATGATGAACGAGAGATGCCTCCGTGTAGTGATCTTTCAATTTTTCAGACAAACGGCAAAGCCGTTGGTCCACCCAAGGCATATCACCTCAGTATGGAAGAACGGAAGTCTGCTTTACTGTACATGTTCATGAATATGCCTGAGGTGGAGAAATACTTTGTGTAAGACTTATTTTCTTAAATTGTTCATATGTGAATTAGTTTATGTTATCAAATATCTCATGTCATACAATAATATTTGACAGCGAGTTTGATGAACAAAACATGAGGTGTCTCGGTAGGCCAACAGCGAGAGACATAGATAAATTGCGACGCGATGGTATGCATGGGCGACCTAATTTCATTATGTGGCTTCGGGACCGTGTAAGTCTTAATTATGTGGCTCCGACAGCTAATTTCAGTTAACTAATATTACAGAATTTGCTAATACTTTGTGGCATAATTGACAGTTTGGGGAGGAAATGAATTTGAATGATGACTTACGTCAGTTATCTATTGGAAGCGTAACTGCCAAAAGCTATGGACGTTACGACGTCAATGGATATCGCTTTCGTTCAAGCATTTTCGAATCAAGTCATCCTATGGCCGCCACTCAAAATAGTGGAGTCGTTACTAGGGCAACCGACATGGAAGGACACGAAGCCTGCTATTACGGGAAAATAAAAAATATAATCGAGATTACATTTGCTGGAAATAAGCCTTTAGCGCTAGTTTTCTTTGAGTGTAAATGGTATGACCCGAAGTATTATAGGACCGAATTTGGGATGACACAGATCCAACCTTAAAAATTGCTTCAAGGACACGACACGTATATCCTTGCCCATCAAGCAGACCAAGTTTATTTCTCGACATATCCATGCAAAAAGTTGTCTAAATGGAGGGTTGTGTACAATGTAAATCCCCGCGAACGCCTATACACTCCTAGTGAGGACGAATATCAAATTGGTCACCTTGAGCAGGTTGATGAGGTGTTTCAAGAAGAAGAGTTGCCAACTAGTTTTCATATTGATCCTGCACCGGCATTAGATTCACTAGTCGCAGACGTTAACGACTTAACTTTTCCCGAGAAAAGGAGAAGACAACCTGTTAGGAGAAAAGTAACATGGCGACCTCTGCATAGAAGAGAACAAATAGATCCTGATTTTGATGATATTTAACAAGTAAAGTTGTTTTGTTATTTAATTTGTTTATATTTTAAGTATTATGTCATTTTTTATCCTAATTTGTTTATATTTAACAAGTAAAGTTGTTTTCTTATTTTTTATGCAGGATGCCGCCAAAATCAAAGAAGTCAGTAAAGGGGCTATTCAAGGGCATGGGCCTTTTTTAGGGCAGTTCTTCGAGCAGCAGCAGACGTCGAGAGCTGTTGAGCGCGGTACATGGAGATGAGGTAACATATCTTGTACAAATAAATTTGTTTACATATTTACAAATAAATCTTGAGTTGTATGTACCAGGATGAGCAGCACACTGAGGAGCAGCACATTGACGAGGAGCAGCACAATGAGGCTGAGCAGCACAATGAGGAGGTGGAGCACAATGAGGAGGTGGAGCACGTGACATGGGACCAGGCCGCACAGCATCACCAGCCATGGGACCAGTGGGACCACCAGAGAGAGCAGCAACAGGCGTGGGACCAGTGGGGCCAATAGGGCGAACCGGTTGACAACCCGATGGATGATGGCTCGGGAGGCTCTTCAGCGACACGCACACGTCGCTCAAGAAAAAGCCACTCAGTAAAGCCTCGTCACGCGATAGAGCGAGAGGCTGATAGGACTTTAATCATGCCACATGGAGATCGGTGAGTGTAATATATTAACTTATCTCATATAACTATTATGTGTATTGTTAATGTTTTTGTGTAATGCAGGAATTGGGAGGACCTGTCCTTTGATGGCAAGGGACACCACACTCAGGTTAACCTTACGTTGGGTTCTCTTTGCCATGTTCACTACCCTAGTATAGTGAAGGTGTCAAATGGTGATACCGAGGATGAGGTGCTCGTCAGTACCTGGGACGAGTACAAGTTTAAAAAGGAACGAAACCACACCGACAGACAGGGACTTGTGCGTAATGACTTTTGGGTATGAATTCTTTATTATTTTTGTTATGTTTCTTAATATTGTAAATCTATGACTTATACCATTGTATTTGTATTCTTTATGTTGTAGCTTCGATATCAGTTGCCTGACGGAGAGGATTACATGGGGCACGCTGAACGTGTCTTCCAAAACAATGCAAAGAAGCTGGTGAAGGATGCCATATACTATGCGAGAATTCAGGCTACAAACCTGTATTTTCAAAAGCATCCGGAAGAAGCAGGCCCCTTGACTAAAAAGGAAGGGTCGTCAAAGATATATTTGACTGAGGATCAATATCGTGAGGTTAGTATTCAATTTGTTTTACCCTTTATATTTATTGTTGTGATTGATAATATGTAACATTGTGTGTGTGCAGGTGATGGTTCCATGGATGGCGCCCGTGCCTGATGCGTACTATGCTTGGTGTCGATATTGGGCTTCCGAAGGCTTCTAGAAAGCGTCAGCGCATCACAGACAATGTTGAGGAACCAATCCTAACCACAAGTTTGGCGGTGACGACATGATACGAAAAGCTAAAAGAATGGTAAGTTTGATCTATCTATGTCGATCAGCAAATAATACGATTGTTTATGAATGTTTTTTGTTTATACAGGAAGCTACGAGTGGCCAAAAGCCTAGTGACATTGAGGTCTACCAGGAGGGCCACAAAGGACCAGACCCGAACAACCCTGACCAGCTCTGCAGCCAGACAGCCACGGATCGCTTAGTGAGTTTTGGCTCAAAAGTTCAAACGTTCAAAGTATATAAATTCCTGCATTTGTAAGGTTGTCAATGATGTATAGGCGGCATATGGGGAGGAGATGGTTCGTCGCCATGGCCCTGACTTCGACTGGCGCCATGAACTGGTGGATCCCTCAGTGGTGTACGCAAGTGGTGGTGGCAAAGCGCATGGACGGTAAGCTCTAACTTATGAAATTATATGGTTGACACTAAATTGATTATACAATAATCACATTTTTTGAATAACTTATAGATACGCACTCTTCGACGGATTCATTGACTCGTCGTCGGTGAGATCTCAGAGGACGGGTTCATCTTCCCGTAGCTCATGCTCTCGTCGACCGAACGAGCAGGAGTTGGAGATTATGAGGATGCGCGAAGAGATGAGACAACAGCGCGAATTTATGGAGGCTTGCAATGCACATAACCAAGCGATGTATCAAGTGAGTACACATAATCCGAACTCTAAATTATTATATTTCAATACAACATCTTCGGTAGTAACACATATATGTTTAACAGTTAATGCAGCAACAGGGCATGACATCAAATTTTCCACCGCCACCACAATGGAGCCAATTTGCAAACACACCAGTTCCACCACCACAGTTCACCACCCCTCCGACACATATACCTGCACCTGGAGATAGGGTACGTTTGATAACTCTCCATTAATTTATATACTTGTATACTTTTTTGATATTTGCATTTAACGTGATGATATTTGCTAACTTGCATAGGTTACGCCCGAAGCGGGTGGTAGTGGATCTGATCCCGCAGCAGGGACTGGATTTGTTGACTCGCTCTTCGCGTTCCCTCCTCCTGGTGGTGGTGGCGGCAGCGGTCAAAGCTCTAACCACCCAAGTGGTGGTTATCTCTAAACACATAAACATGTTTCTTAACTCGTGGACTCTTGGTCGTACTTGAACATATGTCGTACTTATATTTCAATACTATGTTGTACTCGTTGACTCGATGTGGTGGTTGAACTTATATTTGAAATGTTGGTGGATGTTATGTTTGTAATGCGTGATTTTATTATGAATGCATGTGTTTGTAATGTGGCTGTTATCTGTTATTTATGTTATGTGTGATATATGTTATGTGTGCAGAAATAGTGTCCTAATTTAGTGCTGTTTTTGTAGCAGTATAGGGTAATTCTCGTCGGCCCAGTTAATTCCCGTCGGCTATGGTCGAACCGATGGGAATTAACTAATAACTCTCGTCGGCCCAGTTAATTCCCGTCGGCCTAGGGAACCGACGGGAATTAACTAATAACTCCCGTCGGCCTGGTGAACCGACGGGAATTAACTAATAACTCCCGTCGGCCTGGTGAGCCGACGGGAGTTAGCATTAATTGCCGTCGGCTAGTTAGTGGCCGACGGGAATTAATAATTCCCGTCGGCCGCCGACGGGGATAAACGTATCCCCGACAAGGGACGCCTGGCGGCTGAAAACCGACGGAAATAAGCCCTAAACCGACGGGAATTAAGTAATTCCCGTCGGTATATGCTTATTCCCGTCGGTTTCTGGCCGACGGGAATTAAGTGAATTCCTGTAGTGTAACATGACTTGTGGGTAAAGATGCGCAACCTTAGCAGAGTGTAAAACTGGTATACTAGCCGTGCTTATGGTCATGAGCGGCTCGGACCCTCACATGATTAACCTATGCAATTAAAACTTAATTTGTCATTCGCATCGCATTGGGATTATTTTATTATTACTTTTATTTATTATTATTATGGTTTGTTATTTACTTACACCTAGTAACTGCTAATAAAACTTTGACCAACTTATAAAAACAATGCTCAGCTTCAGCCTTTATTTTGTTGATTAGCCTTACACTTCACTTGAACTCCCACCTTTGGTGAATTCAAGCACATTATTCCCCACAACTTGTTGAGCTATGATCGTATGTGAGCTCACCCTTGCTGTCTCACACCCCCCTCAGGAGAAGAACAGGTGGTCAAAGAGGAGCCGCCTAACACTGAGGCTTTCGACTTGATCTAGGTGGCTTCTCCCAGTCAGCTTTGTGGCGCCAGGGAATAATAATTAGTTCGCTTTATTTTACTATTTATTTTTGTAAGACTTCTGTTATGTAATAAGTACATTTATGATATTTATGACATTTATCTCTATGCACTCTGTTATTATATGTGTTGTCTTCTCTGGCGCATATATGAGATACACCCGGCTTTGTTACTTAAAACCGGGTGTGACAGAAGTGGTATTAGAGGAAATGTTGACTGTAGGACGAAACCAAGATAGAAATGGACAAAACCTTTACCTACCTACCTTACTCTGATTCTTTCTATACTTATCTTGATTCTATCTCACCTTCTACTGTTCTACTCTGATCATTCTTATCTTTTCATTTCTAAGACAAGATGGATTCACACCTTGGAATCCTACATTTATGACCTTTTTAAGAGATAGGACACCTAAGACAAAATTATAACTATTTTTCTCTATTTTAAAAATGTTGGTTGATTGTCCTGTTGATCAATGCTTGATTTGCTTCTTTGATTGATTGAAATAGTATAGACAGGCATCTTAGCATGTACCACCATAAGGTAATGAATTAGCTTTAGTAGGTGACACACTTAGCTAATAAATCCCCCAAAGTAACATGCTTCGTAACTACTGCCTTGTCTACTATTCTCTCTTACCATATGTTTCTAACTCAGATGATCAATACTAGGAAGGGTGGTGGAATTGATCTACCTCCCAATCGACACACTCGGAGGATATTTAGAAAACCCCAGCCACAACCAGCAGAGATGGATCCTCCACCACTGCCTCCACCACTCGGAGTTGACCCAATGGTTGCAGCTTAGATGAGGATGATGCAACAAATGGCTGACACCATGGCGGATATGCACGCGCAGATGCAGCAGGAACGCCAGGAAATGCGCTAGTAGAGAGAAGAGATACGCTAGGAGCTGTGTCAAGAGCGAGAGGAGATACGCCAGGAAAGGAGGGCTCAACAGCAATAGCAACAGCAATAGCAACAGCAAGCACCACTGCCTCCACCACCACCTCCACTTCCACCCCAGGACAAGCACTAGGAATTTATGGGTCACAAGCCGCCAACGTTTGCCAGTTCTCCAGATCAACTGGATGATGATGATTGGCTGAAGTCAATTGAGAAGATGCTCAACATCGCCCAATGCTGTGATCGGGAGAAGGTTCTTTATGCTTCTGGTCATCTAAAAGGTTCTGCTACTGACTGGTGGGATTCTTATGTTGCTGCCCACGATGCTGTTGATACTATTACTTGGGTGGAGTTCAGTACATAGTTCAGAAACTACCACATTCCTGCTGGATTGATGAAGATCAAGAAGAAGGAGTTTCTGTCATTGAAGTAAGGCAACATGTCTGTCAGCGAGTACCAAGACAAATTCATTCAGCTATCAAGATATGCTCCTAATGAGGTGGTTGATGATGAAAGGAAGCAAGAGCACTTCATAGAAGGACTCAATGGGCCACTACAGTATGCATTGGTTGCTCACACATTTCTATCATTCCAGAGGCTGCTTGATAAGGCTCTTGCTATTTAACACAAGCGTGTTCAACTGGGAGATCTAAAGAGGAAGGCTATTTCATAGGGACAGGGTAGCAGCAGTGTTCGTCCTCGCTACGTTCCACCTTAGGGTACCCCAGCTTGTCCAGGAGGACCACGCCCAGTTCAGTACGCTCCACAGAGGTCTCCATGGACACCTCCCACTCGTCAGGCTACCCCATTGGCACCCCGGTAAGGCCAATAGGACAGAAGACTGGCCTTACATGTTTCAAGTGCAGTCAGGTTGGACACTATGCTAATGCTTGTTCGATGGGGAATTCTGGTACACCAGCTCAGAACAGGCAACAGACTCCTAGCAAGGGATATTCTATTGCCAGGGTTAATCAAGTTAGCGCAGATGCTACTCCTGATGGTGATGACATTGCACTTTGTATGTTTTATATTAAAGCAATTCCTGCAACAATATTATTTGATTCTAGTGCTATGCATTCATTTATGTCTGCTCGATATGCCAATACAAATGAGATACCACTGCTAAATATGAGAAAACCAATGATAGTAATTACACCTAAAGGGCCTGTTAATGCAAATCATATGACACACAGATTGACATTATCAATTATGGGAAGATAATTCTGGGCTACCGCTATAGTATTAGAAAGGCAAAGGCCATTATATTATGTGGTAGGGGTACTGTAGAACTAACTACCTTAAAGGAGAAATATTTCAAGTTCAAATTGTAGTAACAACCTCTTCCAGACGTGTGATGTTCTTTATAGTTGAGGAGTTCGTTGGTGACAACATCCATGTGGTTAGGGATTTTCTAGATGTCTTTCCAGAGGAGTTACCAGGGATGCTAGTGGAGAGGGAAGTTGAGTTTGTTATTGATCTCTTACCTGAGACTGCTCCTGTTTCTAAACACCCCTACAGAATGTCCATAGAAGACTTACAAGAGCTTAAGAAGCAGTTAATGGAGTTGCAGAAGGCAGGGTACATACGTCTGAGTTCCTCACCTTGGGGAGCACTGGTACTGTTTGTACAGAAGAAGGATGGTTCGCAATGGATGTGTCTGGACTATAGAGCACTTAATGATGTTACCATCAAGAATAAGTACATGTTACCCCGTATTGATGACTTATTTGATCAGATGAGAGGTGCTAGGGTGTTCTCTAAGATTGACCTACAGGTCGAGCTACCATCAAATGAAGATTAGACCATCTGATATTCCCAAGACAGCTTTTTCTACCCGATATGGCCTATATGAATTCACAATAATGTCATTTGGCTTAACCAATGCACCATCTTATTTTATGAATCTGATGAATAAGGTGTTCATGGAGTATCTCAATAAATTCATCGTAGTATTCATCGACGACATTCTTATTTATTCCAAGAATGATAGTGAGCATCAGGAGCATTTGCGGATGGTGCTACAGAAATTTCGGGATAATCAGCTTTATGCCAAATTTACCAAGTGTGAATTCTAGCTTGATGAAGTACATTTTCTTGGGCATATCATTTCTAAAGGAGGAATTGCCATGGATCTGACTAAAGTGACAGCAATAATGGATTGGAAAACACCAAGTACAGTTTCGGAGATCCGGAGTTTCTTAGGACTCGCAGGTTATTACCGGCGATTCATTGAAGGGTTCTCTAAGATTGCTAAGCCTATGATCTCATTGTTGGAGAAGGGCAAGGAGTTTAAGTGGACTGATAAATGTCAAGAGAGTTTTGATCAGTTGAGATCTAAGTTGATGGCTGCTCCAGTACTGATTATGCCAAATCTACAAAAGAATTTTGATGTATATTGTGATGCAAGTTGCCAAGGCCTAGGATGTGTGCTTATGCAGGAAGGACACGTCATTGCCTACGCGTCTCGCCAGTTGCGAAAACATGAGTTCAACTACCCCATTCATGACTTAGAACTGGCAGCCGTTGTGCATGCTCTCAAGATTTGGAGACACTATATTATGGGAACCAAGTGTCGAATCTACACTGATCACAAGAGCTTAAAATACATTTTCACTCAGAAGGATCTCAATGCTGATGGTTGGAGCTCGTCAAGGATTATGACCTGGAAATTCACTATAATCCGGGCAAGGCGAATCTGGTTGCGGATGCTTTGAGTCGGAAGGGGCAGGTCCATGCAGCTATTGTCACCTAGTTACCCGATGAGTTAGCAAAAGATTTTGAGAGGCTCAATATGGGGATAGTTGTTCAAACAGAAGGAATTACCATTGAATTGGAACCTACCTTATAGTAAGAAATATGAAAGGGTCAGATTGGTGATGCCAAAATTCAAGAGATCAAGGATCTGATAACGGAAGGTAGAGGCCTAGATTTCACGGAGGATGAGCAGGGAACGATATGGTTCATGAACCGGATTTGTGTTCCTGATATTGATAGTCTTCGTGAAACCATATTGAAGGAGGCACATGACTCAGTTTATTCTATCCACCCTGGTAGTACTAAAATGTACTAGGACCTAAAGCAGAAGTATTGGTGGTATGGGCTAAAGAAGGATGTTGCTTCACATGTTGCTTTACGTGATGTTTGTTAGAGGGTGAAAGCGGAACATCAAAGACCTGCTGGTTTACTGCACTCGCTTAAGGTACCTGGGTGGAAATGAGAAGAGATTGGCATGGACTTCATTGTTGGACTACCCCGCACATCTGCTGAGTATGACTCTATATGGGTGATTGTGGACAGACTAACTAAAGTAGCCCACTTTATTCTAGTGAAGACCACGTATTCAGGAGCCAAGTTAGCAGAGTTGTACATGGCACGGATTGTATGCTTACATGGGGTGCCAAAGAAGATTGTGTTAGACCAGGGATCACAGTTTACTTCTCGGTACTGGAAGAATTTACACGAGTCCTTGGATACAAGATTGAATTTTAGTTTGGCCTACCATCCCCAAACTGATGGGCAGACTAAGAGGACCAACCAAGTGCTAGAAGATATGTTAAGAGCTTGTGTTCTTAAGCATGGTGGTAGTTGGGATAAGAGTTTACCGTATGCGAAGTTCTCTTACAATAATAGCTACCAGGCCAGCTTGAAGAGGTCCCCTTTTGAGGCTTTGTATGGCAGAAAGTGCAGGACTCCACTATATTTGGATTAAACTGGAGAAAGGCAGTTATTTGGGCCCAAAATTATACAAGAGGCTGAAGAACAAGTTCATAAAATAAGAGATAATTTGAGAACTGTATAGTCAAGGCAGAAAAGCTATGTTGATACTCGAAGAAGACTGCTAGAGTTTAAGGAGGGTGATTATGTCTATTTGAAGGTGTCACCACTCCGGGGTATGAGAAGATTTAAAGTCAAAGGAAAGTTGTCCCCTCGCTTCATTGGACCCTTCTTAATCCTAAAACGAGTGGGGGAGGTTGCATACCAATTGGAGCTACCTGATCATCTTGCGGAGGTACATGATGTCTTCCATGTATCATGGTTGAAGAAGTGTCTCAGGGTACCTGAAGAGCAACTACCAATGGAGGACCTTAGTGTTCAAGATGATCTAACCTATGCAGAGTATCCCATCAAGATTCTTGATACACTGACTCGTGTCACGAGAAATAAGGTTATAAAGATGTGCAAAGTGCAATGGAGTCACCATGGAGAAGATGAAGCTACTTGGGAGAGAGAAGAAGAGCTTCGCATAGATTTTCCCCATCTTTTCCCTAGTCCTTCCTAAATCTCGAGGACGAGATTCTTCTTAAGGGGGGTAGGATTTGTAGTGCCCACTTTGTAAGAAAAATCTAAAAGGAGATATTATATTCCTTTATATGTATGTGTTATCCCTATTTATCATTTCATGTGGACACCTCACCTATACAAATAAATAATTAACAAAAGACACTCAAATAAATTATGCATCATGCTGAGTTTTTACTTGATCGTGCATTTGTGGATAGTAAAATAAATGTGTCACTAACCATATATTAATATATTAAGGGACACATAGAATTTAAACTCTAATTTGGAGAAACATAGCACTAGCTTTAAAATAAATATTGAAAATAAATAAGTTCATCCATGTCATGTTTAAGGGGGACATGTGATAGGGAAACAAATTTACTATGAAGCTTGAATTTGAATAGGGATATAAATTTGGAATCTAAAAACAAAAAGGAAGAGAAAACAGAAAAATAAAACATAAAAGAAAAGAGAAAACCCGCAGCTAGGCGAACTTCGCCCAATTTGGCCCACCATGAGCCCTCCGCGTAGCCTGTATTCGATGGTGTCACTGGTCTGCGGGGCCCGCTCATCGGCCGATTCCCCGCACCCACGACGCAACCGGTTCCTCACCGACGTGAAGGACCCACTGACCAGTCTCCCTCACGTGTACGCTTATGCTAGTCTGCCGCTGGTAAGTGATCCCACCTGTCAGCTGTTTCGTTGCCGTTGCAATGGATCCACGAAGACCGCAGCGAGGCTGTCACGCACGTTCCGCCTCGTCGAGCCTATAAGCTCGGGAGTTCCTTTCCCCCGCTTGACTGTAACGCGCTTGTGAATCCATCCCCTATCAAACGCTCCCAACGCCAGAACCCTAGCAGCACAGCGCTCGGTAGAAGTAGGCCACGCACGGCCGATGAAGGAATCACGCCTGCACCACCGGTTGGTCTCGGTGTGTGGCTTTAGGGTGTTCGGTTGGTCATCGCAGATGTGCGGGTGGTCATCGGGGGAGTAGAAGGGCACCACAACTCTGGCAATTGCCCGTCTAAGCTCCTTCAACAACACCGGACTGCTAAGCTCCATGGTCGGACACGACACCATCTCGGATTACCCTAACTAAGCGCCCATTACATTCGCCCCATTCTCCTCTATGTTTGGTCCCACCGAATCAACGTTTAGGGTAGAATCGCGTAAGGTCAGATTGCGTGGCTATGGTGCCGCCGTGCCGGAGCTGGTGCGCCATTGCCGCCTGGTGTCGGGTTTAGATGGTCGCATCTGGACCGTTGATGCAATATGGACGGCCAGGATTACATCGTGAAATATCCATCCGACTTAATCGATCGCAACCATAGATCCTAGATGGATGGCTTAGAATGAATCCTAGTGTGCCCCTTCACGTAATTAAATCGTGGCTGGGGATTCTGGATCTAACGGCCAGGGGTGTGCGTTGGTGTGCAGCTCGCTCCGACCTAATCTGATGTGTCGATGTCTAATCGGACGGTCACGAGCGGCCCATACCCCTTCGGCCGAAGCCTTTTGCATACGAGACCCTGACCAATACACAAATCAACCCGTAGTCTAGGGCTTCTATGCGCTGAGTCTAGGAAATTTTGTGCAGGGGCCCCTAACTTTTCCAGAAATCGAGGCCCAGTTCAGAAAGGTTTAAAAATAGAGAAATAATTATAGAAATTATTTTTAATACAAAAACAATTCTAGAAACTTGTAAAATGCATAGAAACTTCATTTTTAATCCAAATTGAACCATTCCAATTTCTATAATTTTATAATATTATTGTTTATCACCTAGAGTCTCTATTTTGACATGAAAACAGTAAGAAAAATAATTTCTCACTTAATCCTATTTTAAGCACATAAAACCTTTGGAAATTCATAATTCAAAATCCATAACTCCAAAATTAATGATTCCTGTTCCTAGGTTCTTATTTTAATGTGTAGATTTTTATTGTGTATTTTATTTACATGTTTGGTGTAATGTTAATTTTTGCTATACTATGTATGTATTGTGTTGATGAGAGTAGACGAGCAAGCCACTGTGGATCCTGAGGTTCAGCAGGTTGAAGTTGCTGAGCAGGAGCTCATTGAAGGCAAGTTGTGCCCTTGAGCACTTATTTTTACCCAGCCATGTTCTTATTATTCATAATGACCTGCATAGGTTAATTTTGATGGGATCCAATAGGTTACCCCAGTTTGGGCTATCTTTATACCTTGTTGCCACTAAATATTTTTGGGTAGTACTTGCTATTGCTTATTTTGGTTTTGGGTATGGAGATACACTATTCATGATTACACTTTTATTATCTGTTTATTATTACTGTTCATGTTAAGATCATTATGTTAATGGGAACATGGAGCGACCACTCGGGAAAACAGTGCTACCACAAGGGTTTAATGGGACACCCTTAGTTGATTAACAAGGAAAGCTAGTGGATGACTACCTTACCTAAAAGGGGTAAGGGCAGTAGGGGAGTGGTCAGTGTAGGGAGGTCCTTAGGTTGATTTTACTGCGATGGCTGTCAGACGAGGGATTCCTGCACTAGAGCTTCCTATAAACTGTAGCAGGTTTTCTGAAACTAGTGGAACTTTGTAAAGGCCTCGTAATGTTACCCGCCTCGCCTCCTCGGTAGAGGTGTATGGGATTGGCCGTCTCTTGGCAAATGGGTAACATGACTTGTGGGTAAAGATGTGCAACCTCTGCAGAGTGTAAAACTGGTATACTAGTCGTGCTCACGGTCATGAGCAGCTCGGACCCTCACATGATTAATCTATGGAATTAAAACTAAATTTGTCATTCGCATCGCATTGGGATTATTTTATTATTACTTTTATTTATTATTATTATGGTTTGGTATTTACTTACACCTAGTAACTGCTAACAAAACTTTGACTAACTTATAAAAGCAATACCCAGCTTCAGCTTTATTTTGTTGATCAGCCTTACACTTTACTTGAACTCCCACCTTTGGTGAATTCAAGCACATAATTCAAGCACCTTTTGAGCTATGATCGTATGTGAGCTCACCCTTGCTGTCTCACATTCCCACAGGAGAAGAACAGGTGGTCGAAGAGGAGCTGCCTAACACTGAGGCTTTCGACTTGATCTAGGTGGCGTCTCCGAGTCAGCTTTGTGGCGCCAGGGAATAATAATTAGTTCGCTTTATTTTACTATTTATTTTTGTAAGACTTCCGCTATGTAATAAGTACATTTATGATATTTATGACATTTATCTCTATGCACTCTGTTATTATATGTGTTGTCTTCTCTAGCGCATATATGAGATACACCCGGCTTTTTCCTTAAAATCGGGTGTGACAGAGTTTCCATTGGATATGCACTAATTTTGAATGGCATTTTTGTTCCCCCAGCATACACACAAAAACTGGATGGCTGGTATCGTGCAAAGCATATATCATTATAGAAAGTTGCATAAATACCTATACCATAAATAATAATTAATAAAGAAAATCCAAGTATGGGCTCAACCAACAACCACATGCATAAACAAAGGATCAGAGGATATCATCGCCGGAGGACGCCATCGAGGCCATAGTATCGGAGGAGTTAGTAAACGAAGAACGCCCAAACCACCATGCAAGACACCGACCCTCGCAACCCGTGTCTCACGTGACCGCCGTTGCCGCCGGAGCAACCTGTGCCTCCTCCACCCAGCCACAGCCCACGGTGAAGCGACATGTGCACGATGGAGACCTCACTAGCGAGAGCCCACACGGCGTCCTGCTTCACCACTCCCTACCCTGGATGGCTCTACACGCATGTGAGGCCCTGGCGAATTGGATGGAGGTGACATACCAGTGTTGATGCAATGTACGAACCATAGCCACAGCGAACGCGGGTGTTGATGTGATGTAGGGACCCTAGCCACAGCGAATGCGACTCCACGACAGAGCTTGTACGACTGTTGGGGCGAAGGCGAAGACGCCACCCTTCGCTCCAGTAACGAGAATGTTGGGGCAAAGACGAGGATGCCACCCTTCGCTCCAGGTCTTCGCCACCTCGCCACCCTTCGCTCTAGGTCTTTGCCACCTCGCTTCACCAATGGAAGCAAGATGATCGGCGCGGCCCTCCCTTCGACCTCCATACTGCAAGACGAAGGACCAACGACGAAGTCCCTCCATCCCACGTCCTCACACGACCTGGAGGCCCACGTGGGATTCGGCCCACTGTAACAGGCCCCGCACGGAGAAGCGTGTTATGGGCCCGATTTGTAATAGCTTTTCTGTAATGACAGTCTGTAACCCTCACTTATGGGAATAATCTAGGGATAGTCCAGGTGCCCAAGGGAATAAACATCCTTACATCGGGACGTTGGACCCTCGGGCATCTATAAATACCCTCGTACAGTGCCCTTGATAGGCCGAATTAATAGAGCAATCTCCATCTCGAGTTAAACCTTGCTTGCGTTCTTTCCACTCCCCCGTTGGATCAACTTGCTCAGGAGCGCAAGTTCCAACATTGGCGCCCACCGTTCGTGCTACGAACAAACCACCCGCGATGGCACCCAAAAGAGCTAGTTCAAAGGCAGCCCCATCCGTCGATGAAGCAGCGAAGGCAGCACTGCTAACTGAGAAAAAGGGCAAGGCCCCCGCAGACAACAATCACCAAGAAGCTGGCGAAGATGAGGCACTCAGTAAGAGACAGCGCAACGATAAACACACTCCTGAAGGCACCCTCTGGACCTGTAGCTCCGGAGGGCAACCACAAGCACCACCCCTAGGCTTCGCTCCACTAGAGGGCAAGGACGCAACAGAGGATGGCGAAGTCATCGGCGTCTCAGCAGAAGAACAGTTACAGCTATGGGCCCTGTGCCTCAAGAACCGCAACCTCCAAAAGCAGAAAGAAATCCTTGAAGCCAAGCGCCAACATGTCTCCGCGCAAGCCAAAGTGCGTCAGATGATACGAGACGAGGAGTAGAGGGCCTAGGAACTGGAGCAAGAGATTACGCTCATGCAGAGCGAAGGCCAGCATGATCTGTAGCGCGGTCCACCCCTCCAACAGCGCGCGCCAGCCGAAGACTTATTCATTCCCCAGCGCAGGCCCTTCATCCCACACACCGTAGCTTTCCAAGGCATCAACTACCTTGATGAGCGAAGCCCCTAGCGCCACAACTCCAAGTGTCACCATGGCCCACCAACTTCAGGCCAGGGACCTACCCCAAGTACAACAGCAGCATCGACCCAGCACAATACATCATGAGCTATTAAGTCGTCGTCGCATCATCCGGAGAGGACGACGCCATAATGGCCAAGTACTTCATCATCGCCCTCGAGGGTCCGGCCTTGACCTGGTACACCAGGTTGCCCCCATTGTCCATTGACTCCTGGAGAAGTCTCCGAGACAAGTTTCTGCTCAATTTCCAAGGGTACTGCCCAGACACTGATGCCTTGGCTGAATTGTCATTCTGCAAACAGCAAGAGAAGGAAACCCTATGGGAATACTACCGCAAGTTCCTAACTCTCAAGTCACAACTGCCTTCGGTCGATGACCAAATTGCCATACACTATGCCATCATTGGCCTCCGGGCTGGCGTCCTATACAGTCATGCATCAGGGACCCACCCAAAATTCTCCCAGAGCTCTATAAGTTGTTCGAGAAGTACGCCAGATCTGAAGAGCTCCACCAGCGCAAGGTCGAGTCTCAGAGAAAGCCCAAGGACCCTCCGCAGTCCAACCGAACCTGGACGAGGCCTTCGTAGTAAGACCCTGGATGGGACAACCGCAGTCAGAAGCAGGTGCATAACATAGCCAACCAGCACCCCGCCGGCAAAGCCGCTCGCCGCCAAGACTATCCCCCTCAGGGCCGCGGTAATGGCACGCATGGCCGGGGCTGGGGACGGGCATAGCAACCACGCAGATTTTACTGCCTGTTTCATGGCGAGGTCTGCGCGCATCCAACAAGGGATTGCCCAGAAACAAGGGCCACCAGAGACAGGATGGCTCGGGCACAACCAGCCGACAACCAAAGAGTTGTCGCGCACACATATCAACACCACCACCCACATCCATACAACCACGGCCACGCCCAGCATCTACCCAATCACGCATATCAGCACCACCAGGAGGTACAAGTCATACCACCCCCACCCCAGCCTCCGCGTCAACCAATCCCACACCACCAAAATCACCCACCAGCGCCGAAGCAAGAAGACTTCGCCGATCAGCCGTATCGCGAAGCCATCCACATGATCATCGGAGGGTCCAGCACAGACTTCGAGTCGAAGCGGCAGAAGAGGGATCACTACCGAAGCGTCAACCACGTCTCCCTCACCGGCCTAGTCATGCAGAAAAGGTGGTCACATGTGCCACTAACCTTCGACTCCAGAGATGTCGATCTGCGTAGCACACACCATGTCGACGCCATGGTAATAAACTGCAGTGTGGTAGGCTAGGACCTGCACAAAGTCCTAGTTGACAATGGCAGCCAGGCAGACATCATCTTCCTGCACGCCTTCGACCGCATGGGCATCAGCCATAGCTTACTCAAGCCGTCGGACTACCCCATGTATGGCTTCGACGGCAAGGGCACCTTCCCTGTGGGCAAGATAGAGCTACCTCTGTCATTCGGCGTTGCTCCCAATGCACGAAGCGAACAGGTCACATTTGACATCGTCAACCTAGTCTACCCCTACAATGCCATAATGGGTCGGGGATCTATCAACAAATTCGAAGCGGCTATTCACAGCTTGTATCTCTGCATGAAAATCCCAGGCCGGCAAGGTGTAATAATAGTTTACGGGAACCAACAGACTGCGCGCAACATTGAGAGAGACTTCGTTCCAGGCCAGCAGAACGTACACTGCCTTACAACTCAGCGCGAAGTCTCCGAGGCGACCCGTCCAACCACCGGCGAAAAAGTCAAGGCACAGCTGCAGAGCAATGATGGTACGAAGACAGTTCCCCTCGACCCAGCAACGCCCAAGCAGACAGTTGTAATAAGCGAAGACCTGACTTCGCAGGACGAGGAGAAACTCATCTCCTGCCTTTCTAGAAACAAGGACGTCTTTGCCTGGTCCACCCTCGACCTGGTTGGAGTCAGTCGTACCGTCATCGAGCACAGCCTGGGCATCGACCGTTTGGTGCGCCCAAAGAAGCAGCGGTTGCGTAAAATGTCCGATGAAAAAACAGAAGCCGCCAAAGTCGAAGTACACCGCCTGCTGGAGACCAATTTCATCGAACCAATTGCCTATCCTACGTGGCTCGCCAATGTAGTCATGGTGCAAAAGAAAAGCGGCAAGTGGCAGATGTGCATCGATTTCATCGGCCTCAACAAGGCCTACCCCAAGGACAACTTCCTGCTACCATGGATCGACAAGATAGTCGATACTGCAGCCGGATGCGAAGTCATGTCACTCCTAGACTGCTTTTCCGGCTACCACCAGATATATATGAAGGAGGAAGACAAGGCCAACACCAGTTTTATCACACCCTTTGGCACGTACTGCTTCGTCAGAATGCCAGAGGGACTCAAGAACGCTGGCTCAACCTTCTCTCACCTCACCAAGACGGTGCTCGAGAGCCAAGTGGGCCGTAACATTTTCATGTATGTGGATGACATTGTCGTCGCAAGCAGAAATAAAGAAGACCGCCTGGCTGACCTTGCAAAGACATTTGCAAACATGCGGGACGCACGACTTCGCCTCAACCCAGAGAAGTGTGTCTTCGGTGTCCGCCAAGGGAAAATACTGGGCTACATGGTGTCGCTTTGCGGGATCGAAGCAAACCCAACCATGATTCAAGCAATCATTGACATGCAACCTCCGCAGTCAGCCAGGGATGTCCAACATCTGACAGGAAGATTGGCCGCCCTAAACAGATTCATTTCCAAGTCCGCAGAGCGAAGTCTACCTTTCCTCAAGACACTGCACGGTGCAAAGGACTTCGCATGGGGACCAGAACAAGCGGCAGCCTTCGCATCACTCAAGCAGCACCTGTCAAAATTAGCAATTCTTACCAGTCCCGACTCCTCGCTGCCTCTACTGCTCTACATCGCAGCCTCGCCACATGCAGTCAGCGCAGCGATGGTCCAAGAGCAAGTTAGAGAGCGCACAACCCGGCAGTGCCCAGTCTACTACGTTTCCGAAGTCCTCACGACTTCCAAATGCAACATGACGGAATTAGAAAAAATTTCCTACGCAGTCGTCATGGCATCGCACAAGTTGCTCCATTATTTTGAGGCATTCAAGGTGTGGGTCACCTCGGACAGGGGACTGGGCGAACTATTCAGAAACCCAGAGGCATCCGTCCGAATCGCCAAATGGGCAGCCGAACTCTCCGGGTACCATATCACCTTCGAGCCAGGACAGCAATCAAGTCGCAAGTCCTCAAAGACTTCATCGTCGACTGGACAGGGCCGACACAGCAACAAGAACCCTCAGAGAAGGTGTGGACCATCCACTGTGACGGCGCATGGTGCCATGCGGGGGCAGGCGCGGCTGCAATCATCACCTCACCCACAAGCGTCAAGCACAGATACGCAGCACGTCTTAGCTTTGCTCTGGAGTCCGACAGGTGCACCAACAACATAGCAGAGTATGAAGTCGTCATCCTGGGCCTTCGCAAGCTGAGAGCACTCGATGTCACCACCTGCATAGTCAAGACAGACTCCAAAGTCATTGCCGACCATGTAGAAAAAGAGTATTAAGCAAAAGACCCCGCACTCATGCAGTATCTTATGGCTATTCACAGTCTTGAGAGACAATTCAAGGGTTTCACCTTGCAGCATGTGGACCGCGCCAGGAATGAAGAGGCTGACGCATTGGCCAAAGCAGCGGCTAGAGGCGAAGCCTTGCCCTCCGACGTGTTCTACCATGTCATTGGCACACTAGCCGTCCGTAATCCAGAAGGTCTACAAGTAACCAACGATGCCGAGGGCCACCGCATCGTCAACCTCATCATGACCGAAGATTAGCGGGCCCCAATAACCCTGTTCCTGCAAGGATATTACCACCCAAGTGACATCAACGAGGCCAAGCGCCTCAAGCACCAAAGCTAGGACTTCGTACTTATTGAGGGCCAGCTATACAAGAAGGGGGTCAGTCAACCCATGCTTAAATGCGTCACCGAAACCAAAGGCATACAGATCCTGCGCAAAGTCCACAGCGGAACCTGCGGCTCTCACTCAGGGCCAAGGGCCCTCACCGCCAAGGTGATCCGTCAAGGATTTTACTGGCCCACTATAATCTACGCCGCGAATCGAGTCACGAGGTCGTGTGAAGCTTGCCAGAAGTTCTCTCCACGCTCGGGCAACCCTTCACAGTTCACCAAGCTGATCGCCCACACATGGCCACTTCAACGCTAGGGCTGGATATTGTCGGGCCACTACCTATGTCTCAAGGGAACCTCAAGTTCACCTTCATCGCCGTCGAATCTTTTACCAAGTGGATCGAAGCCAGGGCAGTATCTACAATAACATCGAAGACTGCCCAGAAGTTCTTCTGGCAAAACATTGTTTGCTAGTATGGAGTCTCGTCCGAGCTCACTGTCAACAATGGCAAATAGTTCGACAGCCAGGACATCAGAGACTTCTACTTCTCCATCGGCACCAAGCTTGCCTTCGCCTCGGTCTACCACCCGCAATCCAACGGCGTCATCGAGCGCGCCAACGGCAAGATCTTCATCACAATCAAGAAAAGACTTCTCGACGATAGGAAGGGTAAATGGGCCGACCAGCTACCTGAGGTAGTCTGGGCACTAAACACGACCGAATGTCGTGCAACCGGATTCACTCCTTTTCCTCTACTATATGGATCGGAGGCCATGACCCCGTAGGAAATAAAGCATTGGTCGCCCCGAACAAGCGCATCAGCTGTCCCTGACGTAGACGAGCCAACGTCCAAGGACCTCATCAACGGAGACCACGTCTTCGCCTTGCAGGCCCTCAACAAATACCAAGCTCAAACCAAGGCCTGGTGCGACCATGCAGTCGTCCCAAGAGAGTTCATCGAAGGAGACCTCGTACTCGTTCAAACCACTCAGACAGAGTCATGGGACAAACTGGAGCCGAAGTGGGAGGGTCCTTTCATCGTCAAGTCGAAGGCGTCCCCCAGTACGTATAGGCTAACGATGCCATCCGGCGAAGACCTAGAGCATTCCTGGAATATTGACAACCTCCGCAAATTTTTTGTCTAAGACTTCAGGGCCCACGCGCCCTTGTAATTCAACAAACAGTACTATTTCGGCCCGCACTCTTTTCCTCCTGGGGGTGAGGTTTTTAACGAGGCAGAGCCATGTAATATACCTGCAAAAATCCCTCGCAAAAACTCAGATGCAGCATGACGAAAAAGACCGCATCGACGGTCTTTGGCATTCGACCACTCCGAAGTCACCGCGAGAGGCAGCGCAGACTACCCTCGCGTGCGACACTCTACGCAAAAGTCACCTAAGGGTGCAGCCGGAATAGCACAATAAGTGCGCAAAATCAAAGTCTTTTCCTAAAAGACTCTCCATGCAAAAGTCGCCTAAGGGTGCAGCCGGAATTGCACAATAAGTGCGCAAAATGGAAGTCTTTTCCTAAAAGACTCTCCATGCAAAAGTCGCCTAAGGGTGTAGCCGGAATAGCACAATAAGTGCGTAAAATCGAAGTCTTTTCCTAAAAGACTCTCCGTGCAAAAGTCGCCTAAGGGTGCAGCCGAAATAGCACAATAAGTGCGCAAAAATCGAAGTCATTTCCTAAAAGACTCTCCACGCAAAAGTCGCCTAAGGGTGCAGCCGGAATAGCACAATAAGTGCGCAAAATCATGTGTTAATCGAAGTCTTTCATCTAAAGACACTCCGCGAAAAGGTCGCCCACGGGTGCACCCGGATCAACGAAGGCGTGCAGCCACATCATACAAATTACAGTTACATACACTCTGCGAGGGCATCATATATTACATTGGCTCAACCTTCGGGATGATACCCATCTCCTTGTAATTGAACAGCATTATCCTCAATTCCTCACCCTCAAAAAGATTTCGTAGCTCCCCTTCACCTATTCTCGCCCTAATCGGCGAGGACAACAATTCTCGTTTACCAGTCCAGTCCACACAAAGACGGCCACGCTCCATCCCAATACGATGACGCCTACCACTTGGCGACAATTCACTCACTCTTTATTTCGCCACCGCCCTTCGCCGCCTATACCCAGTACTCACACCCGGGAGACCCCTGGAACCCTCCACACGCGGCGAAGGCTCCGTTGTAGCCACATCTAATGCTGAAAAATAATCCAAGCCTTCATCCGAAGACTCCTCCGTCCATGAAATCGAACTCCTAGAATCATCAGACTCAAAACACTTAGACATAGAGCCACACGAATTATAATCGGCAGGCACTACGGTTGCGGCCGCCACAAAATTAGTATCGTTAGTAGCGGTTGTGTGTGCAGGCCCAAACGTTGGAACCTACGTAGCAACCGAGGTTCAGTATCACACAGACAAAATTTACACCTAAACTCCCCAACACCTATTTAGCCACCTGCTAAGGCCCAGCCATGGCCGCGGCGTCTTCGGTAGCCTGTTCGACCACCGCCTTTGAGGCGTCCTCGCCCGTCGGCGCAGGGGCTGGCGCGGGGTCTTCGCCAGCTCCAGTCGGCGCGGGGGTCACCGAGGGACCCTTGCCCGCATCGGTCGAAGGTGCCAGCTCCACCCCCAAGGCCTCGGGCAGCGTGCTGTCTAGGTCACCAAGGTCTTCAACCTCTTCGTCATGCGCCATCTGCAGCAATAGCACATTCATTCAGCAAAACCACACATACCCACACATATAACCACACAAAATAAGCCCTTACCTGATCCATTGCCCAGTCGGACCTCTCCCAGAACGTCTCTTGACCGTGAGGACCCCACATCTTGTCGAAGAGCCCCCGCCGACCGCTTAAGCACCGGGTCCTCGACCTGGAAGATGTCACGTTCGAAGCCTTCATCCGACTAGTCGAAAACCTCGAAATGCCTGCACCCCTCGCGGGACAAAGCATTCACGGCCCCCTCGTAGGTGACGAGGGAGGCAAAGGACATGAGGCCCGTAACGATTGTTGGTAGGACCCCCAGCTCCTCCTGCAGCCACTCAAGGAAGCGGAGGCCCACCTCTTGGTCGAGCGCTTCGAAGGGGGCGGTCCACGCACCCAGCTCCCGGTACGCATCCATGAGCTGCGCATGCGTCCGCTCAACCTCCATACGCGTCGAGGCCTCGACTTTTTCCACGCGGTTGCGTAGGTCACCAAGCCGCGCTTCTAGCTCCTCGGCTGGTGAGACTAGCCTCCGCCCGTGCAAGTTTAGCGTCGCCTTGAGCAGCCTGCGTGTCGGCGATGGCCTTGTTTGTGTCCCTCCTCTCCTCCACCAACTGGCATCGGAGTTCCCCCTTCTCGGCCTCCGCAGCGGCCAACCTCTCCGTCAGCCTGCGGCTTTTGTTCTCCGTGGACGATTTCTCCCGAACAGAATCCGTATGCTGCGCCCAGAGATGCTCAACATCGGCAGCAAACTCCGAAGTCAAGGCGCCAGACGCAACATGGTCGGCGAAGGCGACCGCCTGCCACAAAAACCCATGAGATTCCCAACCACATAAAAACAATGAACTATCGAAGCCCAACACGACTTACATGCTTCAGCTGCTGCGACGCAAGCCTTAACTGCTGGGACACAGAGCCCGCCACATCTTTAGCGGTGGTGGCCGACGAAATCTCATCGCTCGCGCAGAAGGTGGACCACGGGTCCTACGAAGCACCCTTCGCCTCACCTGCCACCGTTGGCGAGATGGCCGCCACCGTAGCCGGGGCGACAGCCAGCTGCCCCGCATCTGACCCTGCACCATGATCTCATTTTAGACCTCATTCTTGAGTTAAAAAAATTACCAATAAGGTAATCCGCCATGCAGATGTCCGTGTCAAAGTCGGCAACATGTGCCGCTGCCACCTCAGTGAGCGCCGACGACGCTGGCCTCTGTTCTTTCACGGCCTCGGCCATGGGCAGCTTGCCCATGCCAGAAGCAGCAGCCCTCGCACCCGTCGAAGACTTGCTGGGCTCGGGGGCGGCCGGCTTCACGGCCGGTGGTGGTTTGCTGCTGCTAGGGGCAGCAGACTTCATGCCTCCCCATGCCTTCTTCGCTTCACGGAAAGGGTCCCTGACCCTAGTGACCGCCCGGTGCTTCCGCGCTGCATCCTGGCGATCCCTCTCCATCACTTCCGATACAACAGCAGCAATATTCCGCCCATAAGGAAAAATCTTCAACTCACGAGTCATACGAGACGCAAATATGTCTTCGCTAGCCGCATGGGGGATCGGAACGTTCCTAGGCCATCGACTGTAACACCCGGATTTTAGGGGTCCAAAACCCGGGTGCTAACATAAACACCAGGTATGCTGGGACCAAGTCTCACACATATGATGTATAGTGGCACAGGATCGAATGTCACATCTTTATATATAACAGGAGTTCTATACAAAATAAATAATTACAATATAAGGAGACAACGGTCCAGCAACCCAAAGTTGACTGGGAGACGACGACCTAGACCTCTCACGAACTCATCACAGCATCCTCCATGAGCATCATCCTGCAGTACCTGTTCTTGACCTGTGGTGTATGTGAGACAGCAAGAGTGAGCTCACATACGTTCATCGCTCAACAAGTTGTGGGGAATAATGTGCATGAACTCGCCAAAAGTGGGAGCTCACGTGAAGTGTAAGGCTTACCAAAGAAGATGGTTAGAGCTGAGCATTGCTTTTAAAGTTGGTCAAAATTTTATTAGCAGTTACTAAGTATAAGTAAATACCAACCCAATTAAATAGTTGAACAAAAGTAATAACAACATCACCTGCGATGCAAAGCATATGACAAATTGAATTTAGTTCCATAAATTAATCATGTGAGGGTCCGAGCTGCTCATGACCGTGAGCACGGCTAGTATACCAGTTTTACACTCTGCAGAGGTTGCGCATCTTTACCCACAAGTCGTGTATCCCATGTCGCCAGGGTTTGCAAAGCCCTTAGACACTACCGAGGTGAATGGCTAGGGATCCACTACGAGGCCTTTACAAAGTTCCACTAGCTTCCGAAAACCCGCTACAGTTTATAGGAAGATCCAGTGCAGGAATCCCTTGCAGGACCGCCATCGCAGCAAAATCCTCCCGAGGGCCTCCCTACACTGACCTCTCCCCTACTGCCCTTGCCCCTTTCGGGTAAGGTAGTCTTCCACTAGCTTTCCTAATTAATCAGCCAAGGGCGTCCCATTCCACCCTCGTGGTAGCACTGTTTTCCCGGGTGGTTCTCCATGTTCCAATTAACATAATGATCGTAACATGAACCATAAATAACAACTGATAACAAAAGTATAATCATGAATAGTGTAATCTTCATACCCAAAACCACATATAGCACTAGCAAGTACTACCCAGAAAGTTCAGTGGTAAACAAGGTATAAAGATAGACAAACTAGGGTAACCTATTGGGTCCCATCAAAATTAACCTATGCAGATCATTATGATTAATTAGAACATGAGTAGGTGAAAAGAAGTGATCAAGGGCACAACTTGCCTGGGCCTTGAGAATCCAGGTACCAGGATGATCTTCAGGTGACTCGTGTCCTCACTGCTAGTCGTAGCAATTCAAACAAACATAGTATAGGCAAATTTAACATTACACCAAACAGATGAATGAAATATACAGTAAAAATCTACAAATTAAAATGAAATCATCGGAACTGGAATCACTGAATTTGGAGTTATATATTTCAAGTTATGAATTTCCTAAGGTTTAATGTGATTAAAATATGATTAAATGATAAATAAATTTTCTGACAGAGTTCATGTCAAAACAGTGATTCTAAATGATAGAGAATATTATTACAAAATTTTAGGAATTGGAATGGTTCAATTTGGAGCTAAAATAAATTTTCTATGAATTATCTAAGTTCTAGCAATTATTTTCATATTAAAAATCTATTTTCTATTTTATTTATTCAAATTAAATGATCTCAGGACCGGGCCTCAATATCAATGAAGCACAGGGGCTGGCGCGTAAAAATTCCTAAGACTCAGAAAACCCTGGGCAAGGACGGCGGGTTCTATTTCTGTAAAACCCAGGGGTTCATATGAAAAACGACCCGGCCGAAGGGTATGATGTGATCTGGGCCGTCCGATCGCGCGCCAACCGCCCAGATTAGACACTACTTTCCTTGAACCGGTACGCATTTGTGGCCGCAGGATCAATCATCCACGGTCGGGATTTTATTTGACCGAGATCAACACGGACCCGTCCGATCTAGATCAACGGTCCGAATCACTCAACGCGAAAGGGTATCTTCTATCTAATCCGAGCCGTCGCTTGGTCATCCAACGGGCCACGTTCTTCGCCCCAATAGAGCAGGCTCGCACGGCGGCGCCGCCCACCGGACCGCGACGAAGCTCGCCGGAGAAACCCCAATCAACCGTTCCAGTGCCCCAGAGCTCAATTAAAGGTTGCTACACGATGCTTAGGGAATGGCGAACACACTGGAGTAGTTCTTACCGACGATGTGGTTGTAGACAGTTCTGCCCACGGCGAACGGCGGACCCGCGGCGATTCCCTGGCGACGACGAGCGATTCCCGCCCCCGAGAAGTCCCCCAACGTCGACCGAAGCTTCGTATGGCTGCCCCACAACGTCGCCGAGCCAACCCGGTCCCGATCGAAGGCCCAAATCGCCGGTTGGACGGAATCCCCGCACGGCGGACTTCTTCTTCTCTCTCGGTGTTACGGCAGTGGTCGCAGTTGTAGGTGGATATGGGAGGAGAGGCGAGCCCGGTGAGCTTTTATACCCGGGGCGCACCCACGGTCGTTTGCACGGACGCCGAGATTACCGGCGAGGAAGAAGCGGGGTGAGCGCGATCCGTTCGCCGCGATTCGGTTGAGGAGGTGAAGCTGACGCGATTGGCCCACCCGCCAGAGACACGCGACGCGCCCGCATTGACTGACTCGTGGACCCCACCTGGCGGCGACCACGCAGAGCAGCGCAGAGAGGGCCGTGCGGCGCGGTAAAGAAGGTTGGGCCGTGCGCGAGGTAATCTCTAGGTGGGCCAAAATCCCAGCAGTGAGCCCAGTTAAGATTTCTATTCTTTTTCTTTTTATTTTCTATTTTCTTTTCTCCATTTTCAAATCCAATTTGAGTTCAAGTTTAAATTCAAACTTTGTGAATAACTTGTCCTCAGTTTGAAAGGTATAATTTTATAATATAAGTGTGAAGGATGTTTATTCTGATTTTTATTTTATTTTATGTAGTATTTTTCTTAGTTCTTCCCTTCTCTTTTACTTTCTATTTCTAAAACCCCAAAGTGAAATTTTGGGTTAAATTCAAATCTCCATATTATTGTACTTTCTGTTATCATTATTTTATTATTTTATTAACTAAGTAATGTTTTCAAAATGTAGTACACACACCACATTATTATTTGAGTGTGTAGTTAGGTTAAAGGTATATTCAAAAGTTCTCCCATTGTTTTGATAGGAACATTTTCCAATGTCAAATCTTTTATTATGATTTATTTTAACCATTGTTATTTTATTATGATCATTTACCTTTAAAGAGAGTGAATTATAAAGTTTAATTATTTATCAATGGTACTTTGCTCAGATTTCTTCTACCAATCCCAAATTCAGAATTTGGGTGTTACAAATCCTCCCCCCCTTAAAAATAATCTCGTCCTCGAGATTTGTAAGAAAAGGGATGTATGCTCATATTGTTTTCGGGACATATGCACAAACAAAGAAATCTCGACATGATGCATAATCCTTTAACAAAACATAGGTTTTAATAGACCTTACTATTATAACTAAAATAGTAATAGTACTAACTAATAGCTAAACTAATATTTAGGTCTTACAAATAGTAAAAATATATATATATATATATATATGTATCTATATCTATGTTTATCTCTTTATTCTTGTTGCTCGTTGACTTCTTCACCGACTACTTCATCTCCAACTGGCTCTTCTTCTTGAATTTCAAGTTCACCGGGTTCAGCTTCTACTTCTGCATGATGGGCATATCCCCGGTTGATAGATAGGGGCTGACTCTTTCCTGCCGAGGCTTGTCCTTGTTTCATCGGAGCCGGTGTAGTGTAGGCAGCTCTGTTGGGACAGTAGTTGGCGTAGTGTCCCGGTTGTCCACACTTGAAGCATGTCCTGATGGCGGTTGTGTTGGGAGCAACGGTTCCTACTGGAGTGCTTGCCTTTGAAGGAGCGGTTGGAGCTTGTTGAGTTTGTTGTCCGGAACTGCCACTAGCTGGTGTACTTGGAGTGGTAGTATAGCGAGGACGGGAACTACTTCCAGCCTGCCCTTGGTTGACAGCCTTTCTTTTTTCTCCAAATATACTCCTCTTGTTTTCTACAGCAATAGCTTTGTCAAGTAGCCTTTGGAAAGATGGGAATGTGTGCGATACCAGTTGATATTGCAAGGGTCCAATCAATCCGTCTAGAAAGAGCTCCTGCTTTTGCTCATCATCCTCAACATCTCTGGGAGCATATCGAGATAACTGGATGAATTTGTCCCTATATTCACTCACGGACATACTTCCTTGCTTGAGGGATAGAAACTCCTTCCTCTTAATCTTCATGAGTCCAGCAGGAATATGGTAATTCCTGAATTGTGTGGAGAATTCTTCCCAGGTAATTGTATCGGCAGCAGCATGAGCTGCACAGTACGCATCCCACCAATCCGCAGCGGGACCAGCAAGTCGACCCGATGCATAGAGTACTTTCTCTCGGTCCGAGCACTGGGCTATGTTGAGCATCTTCTCTATGGACTTTAACCAGTCATCTGCTTGCAGTGGATCTGCGGAGTTGGAGAAGGTTGGTGGTTTGTGGCTCATGAATTCCCGGTGCTTGTCCCGGGGTGGAACTGGTGGTGGAGGTGGAGGCAATGGCACTTGTTGTTGTTGCTGCTGTTGTTGAAGTTGCTGCTGTAGCTGCTGTTGTTGTACCCTTCTCTCCTGGCGTATCTCTTCCCGTTCTTGGCGCATTTCCCGACGTGCATCCTCTCTTTCCTGGTGCATTTCTTGGCGTTCTTGCTGCATTTGGGTGCGCATATCTGCCATAGTGTCAGCCATTTGCTGCATCATCCTCATTTGAGCTGTCATTAGTGGATCGACTCCGCCTGGTGGAGGATTAGGAGGATTCATCTCTGCTGACTGTGGTTGGGGTTGTCGATTAGCAGGTAAATCAATTCCACCACCCCGCCTGGTATTGACCATCTAAGTTAGAAGCATATGGTAAGATAGCTTTGCAAGGGAATCATTTAGTAGACAGAATGAATAAGCTAATGGTTGGTGATGTACTGAAACTTTCTTTGGCAGGGCTGGGCCAGATATTCTATGTCAAGACTAGGGTAATTAGTTGTACGAGGTGAATGTCCAAAGGTAAGATAGAATATGTCAAGATGAGATAGATACGGAATACTATATACATATATTTTCTAAGGGGATAATCTAGATTGTCTAGTTATCTTACAAATGCTATCCTTTATGCCTAGATGTATATGCAGATGTAATTGTGGACATTGATCCACAACCCATCACACTCAATCAAAAATCCAAATCAGGCAAGTATCATAAGAACAAACATTCAAGCATATAAATATTTACAAAATTAGTTTTGCTTTTGTTCCTAAGAGTAGGTCTCCTATTCCTAAAGACCACTTTAGGCACAGGATTTCAAAGTGTGAAATCCACATTTGTCTTTAGAAAGAAAAAGGTAAGAATAATCAGAGTAAAGCGGAAATAGATGAGGAAAGATTAAGAAAAGTTTAGATAAGAATCAGAGTAGCAAAGGTAAGTAAATATTGGTTGACCAGTTCTATCTAGGTTTCGTCCTACAGTCAACATTCCTCTGATACCACTTCTGTAACACCCGGATTTTAGGGGTCCAAAACCCGGGTGCTAACATAAACACCAGGTATGCTGGGACCAAGTCTCACACATATGATGTATAGTGGCACAGGATCGAATGTCACATCTTTATATATAACAGGAGTTCTATACAAAATAAATAATTACAATATAAGGAGACAACGGTCCAGCAACCCAAAGTTGACTGGGAGACGACGACCTAGACCTCTCACGAACTCATCACAGCATCCTCCATGAGCATCATCCTGCAGTACCTGTTCTTGACCTGTGGTGTATGTGAGACAGCAAGAGTGAGCTCACATACGTTCATCGCTCAACAAGTTGTGGGGAATAATGTGCATGAACTCGCCAAAAGTGGGAGCTCACGTGAAGTGTAAGGCTTACCAAAGAAGATGGTTAGAGCTGAGCATTGCTTTTAAAGTTGGTCAAAATTTTATTAGCAGTTACTAAGTATAAGTAAATACCAACCCAATTAAATAGTTGAACAAAAGTAATAACAACATCACCTGCGATGCAAAGCATATGACAAATTGAATTTAGTTCCATAAATTAATCATGTGAGGGTCCGAGCTGCTCATGACCGTGAGCACGGCTAGTATACCAGTTTTACACTCTGCAGAGGTTGCGCATCTTTACCCACAAGTCGTGTATCCCATGTCGCCAGGGTTTGCAAAGCCCTTAGACACTACCGAGGTGAATGGCTAGGGATCCACTACGAGGCCTTTACAAAGTTCCACTAGCTTCCGAAAACCCGCTACAGTTTATAGGAAGATCCAGTGCAGGAATCCCTTGCAGGACCGCCATCGCAGCAAAATCCTCCCGAGGGCCTCCCTACACTGACCTCTCCCCTACTGCCCTTGCCCCTTTCGGGTAAGGTAGTCTTCCACTAGCTTTCCTAATTAATCAGCCAAGGGCGTCCCATTCCACCCTCGTGGTAGCACTGTTTTCCCGGGTGGTTCTCCATGTTCCAATTAACATAATGATCGTAACATGAACCATAAATAACAACTGATAACAAAAGTATAATCATGAATAGTGTAATCTTCATACCCAAAACCACATATAGCACTAGCAAGTACTACCCAGAAAGTTCAGTGGTAAACAAGGTATAAAGATAGACAAACTAGGGTAACCTATTGGGTCCCATCAAAATTAACCTATGCAGATCATTATGATTAATTAGAACATGAGTAGGTGAAAAGAAGTGATCAAGGGCACAACTTGCCTGGGCCTTGAGAATCCAGGTACCAGGATGATCTTCAGGTGACTCGTGTCCTCACTGCTAGTCGTAGCAATTCAAACAAACATAGTATAGGCAAATTTAACATTACACCAAACAGATGAATGAAATATACAGTAAAAATCTACACATTAAAATGAAATCATCGGAACTGGAATCACTGAATTTGGAGTTATATATTTCAAGTTATGAATTTCCTAAGGTTTAATGTGATTAAAATATGATTAAATGATAAATAAATTTTCTGACAGAGTTCATGTCAAAACAGTGATTCTAAATGATAGAGAATATTATTACAAAATTTTAGGAATTGGAATGGTTCAATTTGGAGCTAAAATAAATTTTCTATGAATTATCTAAGTTCTAGCAATTATTTTCATATTAAAAATCTATTTTCTATTTTATTTATTCAAATTAAATGATCTCAGGACCGGGCCTCAATATCAATGAAGCACAGGGGCTGGCGCGTAAAAATTCCTAAGACTCAGAAAACCCTGGGCAAGGACGGCGGATTCTATTTCTGTAAAACCCAGGGGTTCATATGAAAAACGACCCGGCCGAAGGGTATGATGTGATCTGGGCCGTCCGATCGCGCGCCAACCGCCCAGATTAGACACTACTTTCCTTGAACCGGTACGCATTTGTGGCCGCAGGATCAATCATCCACGGTCGGGATTTTATTTGACCGAGATCAACACGGACCCGTCCGATCTAGATCAACGGTCCGAATCACTCAACGCGAAAGGGTATCTTCTATCTAATCCGAGCCGTCGCTTGGTCATCCAACGGGCCACGTTCTTCGCCCCAATAGAGCAGGCTCGCACGGCGGCGCCGCCCACCGGACCGCGACGAAGCTCGCCGGAGAAACCCCAATCAACCGTTCCAGTGCCCCAGAGCTCAATTAAAGGTTGCTACACGATGCTTAGGGAATGGCGAACACACTGGAGTAGTTCTTACCGACGATGTGGTTGTAGATAGTTCTGCCCACGGCGAACGGCGGACCCGCGGCGATTCCCTGGCGACGACGAGCGATTCCCGCCCCCGAGAAGTACCCCAACGTCGACCGAAGCTTCGTATGGCTGCCCCACAACGTCGCCGAGCCAACCCGGTCCCGATCAAAGGCCCAAATCGCCGGTTGGACGGAATCCCCGCACGGCGGACTTCTTCTTCTCTCTCGGTGTTACGGCAGTGGTCGCAGTTGTAGGTGGATATGGGAGGAGAGGCGAGCCCGGTGAGCTTTTATACCCGGGGCGCACCCACGGTCGTTTGCACGGACGCCGAGATTACCGGCGAGGAAGAAGCGGGGTGAGCGCGATCCGTTCGCCGCGATTCGGTTGAGGAGGTGAAGCTGACGCGATTGGCCCACCCGCCAGAGACACGCGACGCGCCCGCATTGACTGACTCGTGGACCCCACCTGGCGGCGACCACGCAGAGCAGCGCAGAGAGGGCCGTGCGGCGCGGTAAAGAAGGTTGGGCCGTGCGCGAGGTAATCTCTAGGTGGGCCAAAATCCCAGCAGTGAGCCCAGTTAAGATTTCTATTCTTTTTCTTTTTATTTTCTATTTTCTTTTCTCCATTTTCAAATCCAATTTGAGTTCAAGTTTAAATTCAAACTTTGTGAATAACTTGTCCTCAGTTTGAAAGGTATAATTTTATAATATAAGTGTGAAGGATGTTTATTCTGATTTTTATTTTATTTTATGTAGTATTTTTCTTAGTTCTTCCCTTCTCTTTTACTTTCTATTTCTAAAACCCCAAAGTGAAATTTTGGGTTAAATTCAAATCTCCATATTATTGTACTTTCTGTTATCATTATTTTATTATTTTATTAACTAAGTAATGTTTTCAAAATGTAGTACACACACCACATTATTATTTGAGTGTGTAGTTAGGTTAAAGGTATATTCAAAAGTTCTCCCATTGTTTTGATAGGAACATTTTCCAATGTCAAATCTTTTATTATGATTTATTTTAACCATTGTTATTTTATTATGATCATTTACCTTTAAAGAGAGTGAATTATAAAGTTTAATTATTTATCAATGGTACTTTGCTCAGATTTCTTCTACCAATCCCAAATTCAGAATTTGGGTGTTACATCGACCCCCGGTAACCCTCAACATTCGCGCCAAAGACTCCTAAAACTCGGGCGAAGACATCCTTCCACCGAGGGCCATGCAAGTACACATTAACTCCACAGCAAAACAATCAGAGACCCCCAACCCTTCAGCTGTAGTACCTAATTTTCTCTTCTTCATGGCCGGCGCAGCCTCGTGCGATGAACCTTTCCTAGCCGCGGCCACCGGTTTCTTCCCGTGGCAATAGACGACCACAACAGCGTCATCCCCGAGATAGCCGCCGTATGGCAAACTATTCAACTCGAAGACCCTATTCAGGCGAACATTGGCCCCGTGAATATCCCAACTCCGCAAAGCCTCCGTCCTCAGCACATACCGCCCCACAATCATCACTGCTCCGTCCTCCACTTCATGCATGAACGTGGCTGGGTCCCGGCCGCGCAGATCCAACGCAAAGGCCAGACTTCGCACCTACTGCCTGCCCAGGGAGGGCATCTGGCGAGGGCATACTTCGCCCAGCGTCCAACCATGCGCCAAGGGCCACACCCCATAACCGATGAATTCCTCAACCAAATCGCGCCTGCTACTCATGCGGGTAGCACACCGAAGGGCCCCTTCGTCCCTATCATCCTCTGCCACCTCAAACGGCGGGAACGCCATATAACAGTGGGGGCACATCACGGCCGCCGGGAGCCCTAGGAGGTCTTCGACTTTGGCCCCTGACACATAAAACCAATAATCATACCAGTTGCCCCACTTGTTGCGGGCGCAGGGAACCAGCTCCACAACTTCCGCCGAAGTCTTCCCAGTCCTCGGTGTAAAGGTGCACGATCCAAACTGTGCAATCTTGTCTCCAATCTTCCTTTTTTGCCAATGCAGACAGTAATTCTTGGCGAAGACCTCTATGGAGGGCTGTCCACCGTACGAAGTCGTCGCCCAGACATACTTCGCCAGGGCCACCACGGCGTTTGGCATCAGCTGGTTGACCTAGACCTTAAATCTCTGCAGGACCTCCACCATGAAACGATGCATAGGTAGGCGAAGGCCGGCGGTGAAGAATGCCTCAAACATGACTAACTCGCCCTCGGGCTCGGGAACCTCTTCCGCCCCCGAGACACGCCAGACGCCGTTCCCAAAATACTCTAACTGTTGCATATCCTGCATGTGAATCGATGAAATCCTCGAGACGCCGAACTCCACTGTGTGACCCGGCTGTAACTCCGTCGCCGCCAAATCGCTCAAGGTATCTTCAGATAAATCAGCCGGCAATGTGTTTGCAGCAGATGAGGAAGAGGATGACATCGCTACGTACCTTCGGCGGCGGCGTGCGGTTTGCTTGACGCGGGCCAGATCTCCGACGCAGAAAGAACCAGGAGGGCAAGAGAGAGGGCGAACGGTTTCAAAATGTTAGGGTTTTGCGGCGCACAGAAAGGTAAGAGAGCCCGAGCTGCACCGCCCCCCTTTTTATACACAGGGCATGATGCTTCGGGAAGGACGCAGTCCAACAGTACCACATCCATCAACGGTCACATGAAAACCCTCGTGGAACCACTTCGAGCGAGGGCAACGTCTCCAGCATCTAGCGACGTCTTCGACACCAGATGACTCTATCGAACTGGTCCCTCGAAGGGCAAATGTTGGGGTGAAGGCAAAGACGCCACCCTTCGCTCCAGTAACAAGAATGTTGGGGCGAAGACGAGGATGCTTCCCTTCACTCCAGGTCTTTGCCACCTCGCCACCCTTCGCTCCAGGTCTTCGCCACCTCGCTTCACCAATGGAAGCAAGATGATCGGCGTGACCCTCCCTTCGACCTCCACACTGCAAGACGAAGGACCAACGACGAAGTCCCTCCATCCCATGTCCTCACCCGACCTAGAGGCCCATGTGGGATTTGGCTCACTGTAACAGGCCCCGCATGGAGAAGCATGTTACGGGCCCGATTTGTAATAGCTTTTCTGTAAGGACGGTCTGTAACCCTCCCTTATGGGAATAATCTAGGGATAGTCCAGGTGCCCAAGGGCATAAACGTCCTTACATCGGGATGTTGGACACTCGGGCATCTATAAAAAACCTCATACAGTGCCCTTGAGAGGCTGAATTAACAGAGCAATCCCCATCTCGAGTTAAACCTTGCTTGTGTTCTTTCCACTCCCCCATTGGATCAACTTGCTCAGGAGAGCAAGTTCCAACAACGATGATGAACAATTGCCAGCCCTCCTGGCCCAGGTTCTATCGGTCAAGGCCTCGGGTTTGTTCCTTGCGATCATGCGAAGCTCCTAGTCCACTTTCTAGAGTCTGAACGACGCTGATGACAAATTGAGGCGTGGATCTTATGTTCACATGGGCCCCGCGATGATGAGTTCCCTGGTGGCCTCCCCCATGGCATGGCACAAGGTAATCTTGAATTGGATGGATAAGGGGATGGGGATGTCCATACTTATACCCGGTCATGAAAGGGTCTGATTCTAGCGATTGATCGCAGTTCGCACAGCTTCTTTTGCAACGAATTCGACGAAAAGGGTGGACGGTTGACGGTGTGGGCCCACTTGGCGGCTTCAGAAGGGAATGCAGGCGCCCATGAGTCACTGGTCAAGCGGGTCACTAGTGTCAGCGATATAGTTTCAGTGCGGGAATGGGCCGGTGGAGGTGCGCTGCAGGTGGAGTGTCACACCCTAGTTTTAGGGGTCCAAAACCCGAGCGCGAAATAATCACCAGGTATGCTGGGACCAAGTCTCACACATATGATGAATCATGGTACAGAAACGAATGCCACATCTTTACTATATAATAGGAGTTCTGTACAGAATAAATAAATAATTACATCATAAGGAGACAACGATCCAGCAACCCAAAGTTGACTTGGAGACGACGGCCTAGACCTCTCACGAACTTGTCACAGCATCCTCCATGTGCCTCATCCTGTGGTACCTATTCTTGACCTGTCACCAATGGGGGGGTGTGAGACAGCAAGAGTGAGCTCACATACGTTCATCGCTCAACAAGTTGTGGGGAATAATATGCATGAACTCGCCAAAGGTGAGAGCTCATGTGAAGTGTAAGGCTTACCAAAGAGAATGGTTAGAGCTGAGCATTGCTTTTAAAGTTGGTCAAAGTTTTATTAGCAATTACTAAGTATAAGTAAATACCAACCCAATTAAGTAGTAGAACAAAAGTAATAACAACACCTGCGATGCAATACATATGACAAATTGAATTTAGTTCCATAAATTAATCATGTGAGGGTCCGAGCTGCTTATGACCGTGAACACGGCTGATATACTATTTTTACACTCTACAGAGGTTGCACATATTTACCCACATGTCATGTTACCCATCTGCAAAGAGAAGGTCACTCCCATACATCTCGACCAAGGAGGCGTGGCAAGGTAACAGTACGAGGCCTTTACAAAGTTCCACTAGCTTCAGAAAACCAGCTACAGTTTCTAGGAAGCTCCAATGCAGGGACCCCTCGCCTGACCGCCATCATAGCAAAATCAACCCAAGGGCCTCCCCACACTGACCACTCCCCTACTGCCCTTGCTCCTTTTGGGTAAGGTAGTCCTCCACTAGCTTTCCTAATTAGTCAGCCAAGGGCATCCCATACCACCCTTGTGGTAGCACTGTTTTCCTGGGTGGTCGCTCCATGTTCTAATTAACATAATGATCTCATCATGAACAGTAAATAACAAACTAATAATAAAAGTATGATCATGAATAATGTGTATCTCTATACCCAAAACCATATAAAGCAATAGCAAGTACTACCCAAAAATTTAGTGGTAAATAAGGTATAAAGATAGTCAAACTAGGGTAACCTATTGGGTCCCATCAAAATTAACCTATGCAGATCATTATGATTGATAAGAACATGATTGGGTAAAAAGAAGTGATCAAGGGCACAACTTGCCTGGGACTTGAGATTCCACGTACCAACTTGCTCTCCAGATGACTTGTAACCTCGCGCTAGTCGTAGCAATACAAACAAACAGTGTATAGGAAAAATTAACATGACATTAAACATAAGTACAAACTGAATAATAATGTTTACGCGAAGCTACGAGATCGTGGGATCGAGAACTACTAAAATCAGAGTTATGGTTAACGAGTTATAATTTATGGGAGATCTATGTGATCTAACCATTAAATTATGTTATCACTTGGTTAGTGTAAATCATATGAGGGATTATTCTATAAATAATTAACTCAACATTTGTTTTAATTATAACTTGACTAGAGATCATATTTTAATCAAATTATAATTATGGACAGGTTAGATTTGGTTTAGAAGAGATAATCTAGTAGACATAGGATAAATAAATATAAAAGTATAAAAGTATACGATATGGTATAATTTATGCTATTACTGTGTAGTAAATGTCACACCTGGTTTTGGAAGGCAAACCGAATGCGAACCATGTATGTGCCAGGATCAGAAACTCATGTACACAGCGATTACATAATTGGACATCATCACTCAATGCTCAAAGTAAATAGCGGAAAGATACATTATTACAATGAGATGTCCGAGACATCCACAGAGTCTAATACATAGCCATAATCATTAATATCATCAAGGTGCGGAAAACATAATGTAGTAGATAAGGCCTACACAGGCAGCTGACTGGGGGTTTGCCACTAAGAAAAACTAGAACTCGTCGTAGTCGTAGAACTCCTCAAAATCCTCCATGTTTCCAGCATCTCCTCCTGAGCACTGAATACAGTGGGGACAACCTGGGGTGGGGGTGGTTTGTAAAGCAAGGGTGAGTACACATCAACGTACTCAGCAAATGTCCCATCTAGCTGAAGTGAACTAGCTTTATGTGGGGTTAAGGTTAAGCAGTTGATTTTAGTTGATCAAGTATTTGTTACTATTAGTAGAGCCAAATTTAAGTAGTAAACCAATTATTAACCAAATGTACCTCCTCCAAGAGGAAATACCAAGGATCAAGATTATAACCATCGTTATTAACCAACATCATAAAAGTAACCAAAGTTCTTCTAATCAAAGTGGGTCCCAAGGCCACTCTTAACCGTGAGCTCGGCTGATATACAAGTTTCTAACACTCTGCAGAGGTTGCACACTTTACCCACGAGTCGTGATCCCTTCCCATACTGGGTTGTACAGACCCGATCTTCACTACCGAGGTGAATGGCCAAGGATACACTACGTAGCCTTTACAAATACTCCCCTGGTGTAGCTGCTCGTTAGGTTTCGCCAGTTGTACAAACGCAGTACACCTTCCCAAGGTGGGTGACTAACAAAACCAAATCGAATGAACCTCTGCACCCCCCTTGGCAGAGCGAGCACCACGCCCCAGCCCCATTGACGACCCTCAGGCAAAGCCAACTACACCCTCAGGTTCATCTAATTAATCAGCTAAGGGCATCCCATTCCACCCTCATGGTTGCACTATTATCCTGGGTGGTCACTCCATGAATAGGTCCTTATGGAGAAGTACTCAGGAAAATGGTCTGAGCCCCGTAGAGTATCACAATATCATCATCGGGATATCATCATCGTATCATAAATACTCACATCATGTTCATTGATTAAGTTAAAGCAATAGCATAAGCTAACCATGATTAACCTAAAAAGGTAAACAAGGATAAAGTAAATACAGACTAGTCAATCCTTAAGTTTCAATAATGTAATGCGGGACAGTGAATTATAGAGTAAGTAGGACATAATAGGTCAGAGGACACTTGTCTTCACTAGGTTGTTGCTCAGGAAGATCTTCAGCAACACACTCAGGAACCACAGACTGCTCGTTGTCTAAATAAAGCGAGCATGCATTCAATACATTTGGAAAAGATAAATAAACAACACATCAATCATGTACAAACATGGGAACACAACTCGAAAAGAAAATTATAAACTCAAACATATATGCACCAAAGAAGACAACATATATAATAACAGAGTGTATAGAGATAAATGTCACAATAAAATCAGAGTACTTATTACATAGCAGAAGTCTTACAAAATAAAAGATGAATATAGCAGGAACTAAAATCTATCCTTGGCGCCAGAAAGCTGACTGGGAGACGGCACCTAGATCAAGTCGAAAGCCTCGGTGTTAGGCGGCTCCTCTTCGACCACCTGTTCTTCTCCTGTGGGGGGTGTGAGACAGCAAGAGTGAGCTCACACATATTCATCGCTCAATAAGTTGTGGGGAATAATGTGGCATGAACTCACCAAAGGTGGGAGTTCATGTGAAGTGTAAAGCTGATCAATAAAATAAAGGCTGAAGATGAGCATTGCTTTTATAAGTTGGTCAAAATTTTATTAGCAATTACTAAGTGTAAGTAAATACCAAACCTTAGAAAATGATAAGTAAAAGTAATAATAAAATAATCCCAAATGCAATGATATGACAAATTAAGTTTAAGTTCCATAAATTAGTCATGTGAGTGTCCGAGCCGCTCATGACCATGAGCACGGCTAGTATACCAGTTTTACACTCTGCAGAGGTTGCGCATCTTTACCCACAAGTCGTGTTACCCATTTGTCACGGAGTTGATCAGACCCCATACACCTCTACCAAGGAAGCGAGGCAGGGTACCACTACGAGGCCTTTACAAAGTTCCACTAGCTTCAGAAAACCCGCTATAGTTTATAGGAAGCTCCAGTGCAGGAATCCCTCGCCTGACCGCCATCGCAGCAAAATCAACCCAAGGACCTCCCTACACTGACCACTCCCCTACTGCCCTTCCCCCTTTCGGGTAAGGTAGTCATCCACTAGCTTTCCTAGTTAATCAGCTAAGGGCGTCCCATTAAACCATTGTGGTAGCACTGTTTTCCTGTGTGGTTCTCCATGTTTCCATTAACATAATGATCTTATCATGAACAGTAAAGAATAAACAGATAAAAAAAGTATAACAATGAGTGATGAATATCTCTATACCCAAAGCCACAGAAAGCAATAGCATGTACTACCCAAAAATTTAGTAGTAAAACCAGTGGTGGAACAAGGTATAAAGATAGTCAAAATCTAGGGTATCCTATTGGGTCCCAGCAAAATTAACCTATGCAGATCATTATGATTAATAAGAACATGAATGGGTAAAAGAAGTGCTCAAGGGTACAACTTGTCTTCAATGAGCTCCTACTCAGCAGTCTCTACCAGCTGAACCTCAGGATCCCTGTAGCTTTCTCGTCTACTCGCGTCAACACAATACATACATAGTATAGCAAAATTAACATTACACCAAACATGTAAATAAAATACACAGTAATAATTTAGACATTAAAATAGGAAGGGGACATTAAAATACATAGTAATTTAGGAACTGAAATTATTAATTTGTAGTTATATATTTTAAGATATGAATTTTCCAAGGTTCTATGTATTTAATACATGATTAAGCGATAGATAAATTTTAATGTGTCTTTCATGCCAAAACAGAGGCACCAATGGCTAGACAATAATATTACAAAAATTTAGGAACTGGAATGGACCAATTTGGAGTTCATATGAATTTTCCACAAATTAAACAAGTTCTAGTAATTATTTTTGTATTAAAAAATACATTTCTGATTTATTTTCTCTGGTTTTATAATTCCCTGGAGTGGGCCTCAAATACCAGAAAGCGCAGGGGCTCTTCTAGGAAAATTCCCTAGACACAGGCATAACCCCGCGGTGGATGGCGGGTTATTATTATAAAATTAAGGGTCTCTTTTGCGTAATAGCATGGCCGATGGGGTAAGGTAGGTTCTCGGCCGTCCGATCCTGATCCGACAGATCCAATATAACAGTGAAGTTGTACGCTCTATTGACCACCAGATCAAGATCCGGTGGTGAGGATTTCACCAACCTAAACGCTATATTGCGATTAAATCCTGAGCGCAAGATGGCCGATCAACAGTCGAGAGAAGCCTTGGACGAATCAGTACTCCGATCTAATCGCAGCCCTCGCCTAAAGATCCAGCGGCCAGGAGGCCTTCTCCCACCACTGTCCAAGCCGAGCGATGGCGCCAGGAGCTCCCCACGACGGAGCTTTCGCCGGAGATAGCCCTCTCGCGCCCGAGACCTTCCCACACTGCCTGACTAGCGCTACACGAACCAGAGGGCATGGAGAATCTAGAGAAGCAAATCTCACCGAGTTTGGAGGTGTGGAATTCCCTGCCCACGAAGAGGCGCGGCCGTGGCAGATGCCCCTGCTCCGGCGAGCAATTGATCGCACAGCGTCCGACCCCCGGCTCAAATCTAACGCGGAAATATGAAGAGGAGAACCATACGAGTATTAACAAGGAGTTTTCACCTTTGTTCACCACGACAGCAGGTCTGGCCACGGGTAATGGCGGCACAGTGATGGATCCTGAGCCATGGCGAGTACTTCGGTGCTCCTGGGATGAGGACGAGCTTGCGTGAGCTTTGCGCCGGCATCAAGGGACCCCAGGAATGAACTCGAATCCACACATGAGGGCTTTTCGACGGTGGGCGACAAAAAGCGTGCGGCGGCCCGAGCGGCAGTAACAATGGTTGGCCCTGCGCGGCACGGTTGTCCCAATGCTCACCCCGAAGTTCAACACCGCATCACCCAGGCCCGGTGTGAGGCAGTAGATAGCCCCCCTGGCCAGCCACACAGTCTGTACACCGGTGAATCGCGCGCGCAGCTACAGCGGCCCTGGATCCGAGTGCCACACCACACGAGTTCTCCTCAATACGGCTTGCGAGTTGCATAGCGAGGTTCGCGGAGGTGGGAGTATGGTTGACTCGGGATCATGGCGCCTAATATAGCCGCAGGGCTACCCGGAGCGGCTCAACGACCCCCAAGAACGCGGCGCCATTCCGCCATTGCTGGCGATACGGTTGAGGAGCGAGACTGACATCCTAGGCCCACCACTCCGCGGGGTATCGCGGCTTCAACGGAGAGGCCGCACGGTCAGTGGACAATGACAGACATGGCCCACATGCCAGCGCACATGCCTGCAGAACGCCGCGCGAGAAGGTTGAAGATTGGGCCGCGCCCAGGAAATTCGGTAGTGGGCCGAACTGATGGGGGAAGCCCAGTTGCCCTTTTCTCTTTTTTTATTTTATTTTTCTGATTTGTTTTTTTTTCTTTTTGTTTTTAGAATTCAGATTTCAATTTAAATTTGGTTATGAAATTCATCCATGATTAGAGTGTACCAAATTCAAATTTTTGAGGTTTAAGAAATATATTCTTACCTATATATTCTATTTTATCCCATTTGCATAATATCTTCCTCTCTTTTCTCAATTTCTAGGGTTTCCTTTAGAACTCAAATTCCAATTTGAGTATCAACATATTTCTTTTTACTTTATCTTTATATTATCGCAAAATGCCCACAAAATAAAACTTCAACATGATGCATATTCCATTTTAGTGTCATTTGTTCTAACTATTCGTCCATAACTATAGGTGTGCTCATGCTATGATAAATATATATGGCACACAAAATAAGGGGATTAACTATATCCTCTTAGTATACATTTTTGGGTATTACAGCCATAGTCCAGCAGGAGGTAGTGGGCAGAATTCTAACCAACCAGGTGGTGGATATTAACATTGTTAGCATTATGACCATCTGACTCTATTTTCTAACTCTGTGAGTTGTATGTGGATATTTGTAGGATTCATGGGACTTGAAAATTTATTTGGATTGCTATTGAACTATATGAATAGAACAACTCAAAATCATATTTAAATGACATGTGATTATGGCTTGTAATTGTAATGTATATATGAATGTGGTTGATATATATTGAATTTGTGGTTGAACCTGATATGTATTGAATCTGTTTTGTATTGAAATGTGGGAATTAAGAAAAAAATAAGGAAGATTTTTACCTCCTGATATTATTTATTTCTGATGGCTTTATTATTTCTGAAGGCATGGCCCCAAGGCATCGTATATAAAGGCAGCTGTCATAATTAATTTAGTGAATTTCGAGGGCTAGATGGTACCCATCAAAATTAATACTATTATGTTTGACGGCCTGTCTCAAACCGTTAGACAAGCTATTATGGTTTTCCTCTCTCTTTTCATCCTTTTTGCCTGGCTCGTTTGGCTGCCCTGTTGGAAGGTGTTTTGTACTGCTACAGTAGCTCGTGGGCAGCTATTTTAGCTTTGCCTGTCCATTTAGCTGCTCTGTTGGAGTCAGTCTAAGCGGCGTTATTGTCAAGACCTTTTGGGGTAGCTGTCGAAAATAGGCTTATTTTCGACCTCTTACGACCTCGTCGGAAATAAGTCGTAAGTCAATGAAAATAAGCTTTTTTTTGTTACTGGCTTATATATCCAATGATTTAAGGCGTCGAATTTGATATAGTTTGGCTGCTCTTTTGGATGAACAGTTGAGGTATATGACATGGTAGAGCAAGAAAAATAAGACGTGTAAACTTCTTACTTTTTGAAACGCCTGCATGCTAATGAACGACCATGTACACCCGAGAATGACATGGATGTATTTTTGGGACCGACAGAGTAGCGTATTAACTTTCCAGCATTATTCAGTCAAGACTAACTCCTTGTGGCGTATTGGGTGTAATCGGCATACCAAATTAACTAGCTAACATCAGGATATAACTTACTGGAAAGTGGGAATATATAGGTTGCTCCACGTACATAAACAAAGACGACACAAAGTGGTGGAAGCATCATCAGCATCTCAGTTTGTTGGAGTTGATGGCGGTAACATCTCTAGCATGTGACTTCATCTGATCCTCAGCGTTGTCACCCATCTATAGGTACCATACCCATGAGTGTGTGCACATTTTGTTATTCCATGATTACTACAATGATATGAAACCTTTATTTAATAAAGGAACCAAAAATAAGTTTTCTTGTCTTACCAGACCTAAATTCATACATTTTCCTCCTCTACAAGTTCCACTTGGAGGAAGCACCTAATTTAGTGCCTGTTTCGAAGCACAATAGTTTCTATCCTCAAATTATAGAAACTAGTTTATATAAAAAATATGGTACACGTGTTTGGAATCCAGTTTCTTGGAAACCAGTTTCTAACTTTCTCGATAGACAAAAGCAAGTCTATCCATTTCTATTTTAAAAGTAATTGATTCAATTCTTTCCTTCATTTTTATTTGCTGCTAATTCTAAATATAACTTGAACTATTTTTAAATTCAATAAAATAATAATAAAACATCTAAGGTTCTGTTTAGAAGCACCACAATTTCTAAGAAACTGGTTTTTATCCTCAGTTTTTAGAAACTGTTTATGAACAAAAATCGGCCGTGCGTGTTTGAAACCCAATTCTGTTGTAGCTTTTTCGAGACACAAAGACAAGTCTATTCTTACTCTATTTTAAAAATAATTGATTTAATTATTTACTTTATTTTTCTTTGCTGCAAATTATAAAAATAAATTGAACTTATATTTTTAATTCAAAATTTTCAAATAATAATCAAACATTCAAATCAAAGGAGAGCCGACAACGATAGGATCACATGCATGTGAAACAGAAGTGGCAATCACTATAATTTCTACCATACCAAACCAAGGAAAGTACGTAATTTGCTGAGAAAAAAAATGGATTTAGCTAGGGAAGACCAGCTTTCTAGAAACTGAAGCATAAAGTGATCTGTTTGGAAGCATCTCAGTTTCTATAAACCAATTTATTAGATTTGAGTTCTTCCAAACAGACCCTAAATTGGACAAAGTGGGCATCGATGGAATCACATGCTTAGGCCTACGAGCAGTTACAATCACTGTAATTTTCATCAAAGTAATTAAGGACAGTGCATAATGTATCGTACAAAAACTGGTTTAGCTAGAAAGCGCCATCATCTTTTTTCTTAGAAACTAGAGATCCAATTTCTAAAATCTAAAGCATAAACTGGTATTTTTTTGAAGCATCTTAGTTTCTATAAACCGATTTTTCAAATACTCGGTACTTCGAAAGTGATCCTTATTCTGGTCATCTTCTCTTCTGTACGTATTCACATAATTAGATCTTTGGTGTCCTTTTTTTTAATACTAGTATATAATTGTTCAACCCTTGCAAAACCTACCCAACCAAATCATCTCACACTCATAGGTTTCATTAAATCCACCAAACAAATTACCTGACTTCCCTAACCTCTCCATCCCCCTCCCCCTGTCACGGCCGCCGCCGTCGCCAACCCCACCTCCCCAGGATCGTAGTGGCCCAGGATCGTAGTGGTCGTGTGTGTATATATAAAAGATTAAATGCTTCACATTTATGGATATTTTCAAATCTTATCACAGCGAGGTTAGCTCATATTATGTTCGTGCCAACAATACCTAGCCCTTTGTTCTCTTAAAGAAAATATTAAGAGCATGTATAGTGGGTGCGTTAAGCCATGCCTTGGGCTGTGTCTAAGGGGTTAAATCAAAAAAACTCAAGACACGTCATTTGACAAAGACAATGTCATGGCTCTGTGCTCGAGACAAAGGACATAGCTGATTGATCCATTGAATTTATTAAATACTCTGATTAGTGCAATAAATATAAAAAAACACATGTTTCAAACACGTCGATTGTATTATATAGTGTTTTAGCTGTGTTTTATACTTAGAGTACCGTACAGCGATGTCGTGTTATCCGTGTCCTAATAGTGGAGGAGTAAATATATACCTTTTTATGGGATCTTTTTATTGCCTTGCGTACGAAAGCCATTATTGTACTCTCCATCTTTGTTCATCCATTTTCTCATAGGCTTGGTACAATGAAGGAACCTTTTTGGTGGAGCTAACTCTAGCTACGTTCTCTAACACTATTTTTTTTTCACAACAGCACTTTTCACTCTTATCTCCTCTCTCACGAATCCGTTTAGCCAGATTTTTTTTTTCCTCCCATGCTTTGGCTACGGTGCAGAAGCAGCCAAAAGTGCCATAATGTGCGAGAGGACGCTGTTGTCTGCAGACCTATACGATGTGAGCTGCTTAAGGATGTTTGGCGAGAAAGGAGAGCAAAAGGATGTGTTGGGAAATCAAGATTCCTATGAGGAGCATTGATGGCCGCCATTTGCTGAACTCCAGCTTTGGCCTTTACGGTTGACAGGGTACGGCGTAAATGTGTATCGGCTTCCTTTCTGCAATTTCAACGTGCTCCTGCTTTGGGGAGACAATGACACGATGTAAATGTGGCACGTTGCTTCCGACGATTGGTGTAGCCTGCACAACAGGAAACCACAAGAAATCTGACCGCTAGATAATTTTCGGTGGCTTTTAAGACAGCCATCTATACTACCTATTAAGAAGGTAAGAGTAGTCTGCCGTTCTGCCGTTCTGCCGTTCTGCTGTCCCTCAATCTCCACCGTCCATCCCACGTCCCTGTTTTTCGTGAGTCGTCCGTCAGCCGTCCTGCGTTGCCTCCCGTCCGCGCTAGCAACCTTGCTCCCTCTGCCCTCTCCCGTTCGCAGTTCTCCTCCGCATGCTGGCAACCGCTCTCTCTCTCCGCCTCCACCTTCGGCGCCGTCGCGCGGCCATGCCCTAGCTCGACCCTGCCCCGGCCAGCGCATGCCCGCCCGAACGCCCTTGCTCCCCCGAATGCATCTGATCTCGCATCTGTTCTCAGCGTCGCTCCCCCTGATTTGGAAATTGCAGTACCGTTCCCAACGCACGCGACCACCGATTTGGCGTCACTAGGGTTTGCACTCCCCCCCCCCGATCCACCTTACCTTGCCTTCTGCGCTGTCCCCTACTGTGAGACCAATGCCCCACACCCAGACGGAGACGACAATGGAGGGGCTCGGCTCGATGGCAGGCTATGGGTCCGCGAAGACCCGCTGCTGGGAGGAGCGGAGACGAAGGGCGGCGGGTCCTCGTCGTGGCAGGCTAGCGCCTCGGTACCCAACCCCGTGGTCCACGCCGATGACGCCGAGGACCTTGATTAGCTATTCGGGTCGGTGCTGCGGGGGCTGCTGACGCTATGGGAGCGGAACAGGGGGAGGGACTCATCCTCTGTCTCCCCTCGCCACCGTGCCAGGAGGGCTGCTTCAGCTTCTTCCCCCAGGAAGCATTGTAGAGGGCGTTGTCGACCAAGGACAAGGAGGTCCGCCATAGGTCCTGTGACGTCCTCGGCATCGACGCTGACGAGTGGGACAACGAGAATTGGAGGATGACCATCGAGCTCAGGGAGCAGCAACACCAGCTCAGGAAGGCACTGGAAGACCGAGTGCAAGTCAGTAGGGAGACCACCAAGATGGGGTGATGGGTCAAGCTCCATCAGGTAGAATTTGCTGACAACCCATCGGCTGATATGCTTTGTCTGATGTTTTTACTTCTCAGTCATGTGCTTGGGAGAGATGGCTACCCAGGATGATGAAAATCGTGTAAGAAAACTGTTCGGTGCTTTCACAATTCATGATTACTGTGCTTGCTGAAAATTCTACTGCATGCAAGCTTTTTCTTTGTAGCTTGTGATGTTGTTCTACAGAACAAAAACTTTATGTTGTTCTATAAACAGTAATTGAATAACAGGTAACCATTATTTTTCATAAACAGCAATAGAACAAAACTCTATTTTGAGGTGTTGAACTCAAAATAAAAATTTATGGTTACTGTTGTTCTATGAATAACAGTAATATTTATGTGCATTCATTCTTTTGCATGTACCTACCATGCAATTTATGAAGTGTTGTGGTTTTCACAGAAGTATTAGGTACTCACAAATATTAGCAAAGGCATGTGGTTTTCAGAATGGCAGTCCTGGAGCAATATGCCCACCAGATTGATAGTTTGTTGCTGTCTGTAATAGTGTAATGAGATAACCATTATTCACTCTAACTTTGAAATCCCATACCTAAGAAAGTGGAAATTTTGGGGCACAAGGGTAATGAATGGGCATATAATGACATGAAATTAATCATTGACCACTCTAACTTTGGCTCAAAGGTTCTATGCTATATTCCTTTGCAAAGGAGGTTGTTTCTGTAATTTGACTGTTTTTGGATATCTTACTATATATATTAGCAAAGGCGATTCAGTCATCAGGTTAAGTAGATTGCTTGTTTTAGCTGGAACCAAATCAACAGCAGTTCATATTCCAAGACATTGATCCTTGGTATTTGTTGGTTGTTTTATCCAGGACATTCAATAGTGAGATGCCTCTGTATGCTGACTCGAAGGCGAAGCATGGGGCCAAGTGAGTCGCAGGTGAAGTTGTGGTTCTGTTTAGTTTCAGTATAAATATATGGAAGCTTTATGTTAATGAATAATAAATGTTAATGAATTATGTTGGTTTATTTATGTATTCTGCCATACATTTTGGATTTCTATAGTTCGATAATAATCTTATGGTTCTGATTGGGAAATGATTTACCATGACCATTGCTTTGCTTCATCGCAGTTGACTGTGGTATACCTCAAGGAAAAGCTTGCTAGCTAGGGCTCCTAGCTAGCAACACTAAGCTCCAGCAGTGGGATGTGGCCTGTAGCAGTAAGGATGATGTTAAATCTCTGATCGATCCTTCTTTATTTGCTTGCTTTCACATGGATTTTAGTTGAGTTCGGCCTGCTGTGTTTAGGATGGCTTGCTCTATTCTGCCTCCAGTGATTTAGCAGCAACAAACATTTTCTAATTCAGTTTTCACTTGGCAACTTCACTAGCTTCTTTCATTTGCCATAGGTCCACCATAGTGCTGTAGCTACTCGTGTGTATTTCCTCTATCTCAAGTAAGCAACACAACAACAAAGTGGAGTGGGTGTTGAGTAGCGGTGTAGTAATAACATCTATTTTTTCAGATCAACATTTAACATAGTTTGTTCTCAGGTTTGCAACATCCATTTTAGATTTGTCCTGGATTATTATTCATCCAATCTCAAATATGCTCTTTGATCTTTGATATGTGTGGAGGCACAGGACATATGCATTTGAGGTTTTGCTAGGTCTTTTTTGCCTAAGTCCTCCAAGATTTAGTTAGTGCCTTCATGCTTTCTCTTTTTTCTCTTAATACTTAGCACTATTTTGTTCAAATTGTAATGTTTATGAGGTGAAAGGAATTATGGTTCATAAAATTAGGGATTGTAGGTTCAATATGTGCTTTCTATTAAGAGAAAAGAATACAACCATCTGATTTCAGAGTCTGCAATATCTCAAAAGTTATCCAGAACATAATTTTGGGATACCACTAGCAATTCTCTCCTCCAGATGGGATGTCTTATTAATATTATATTTAAGAAGGTGAGTAATTAAATTAATAAAAAGTTAACCTCTAGAGTCTAGACAGACTGTTATCTTCCTCAGTTATACAGACCCTAAAAATGAAATTACTGTTCCTAATCAACCAAGACCCTATTTGATCTATCACAAAATCCAAAGAGTATAACATTGAAAGAGGATAATTTGTGTGCTGTCATGAGAGTCCAGTTTTTATCTTATGAGTGCATAATTTGAAGTAATCGTGTGAGAAAGCAAGCTTATGTTACACAGTTTGTATTGTTCCTCCAGGCTTTCGAACTTTACTATACCTTATATGCTCAGGTCATCATGCACCTCAAAGTACAATTCAAAGCATTTCAATAATGATTGTGGAAGTTGAATGCTATTCTTGTGTTTCATGATGGTAGCTCCAATTTTGTTGTTTTTGCACAAATGTTCTGTCCTTTGTATTTAAGAGTTAATGGGTCTTGTTAGAATGTAACTCATCTTCTTATGAATAAATGCCAATTATGATTAAACATGCACAACTATTTCATACCTCAGTCTATGATGAATGACCTTTCTTGCCCCCCATTTTTTGTTCAATGCACTGAATTATATTGCACTGTTTTATCCCTACTATATTGAAGTACCAGTTTCTACGGTTCCACGGTAGACCAATCTCATGTGTCTTTTGCAAAGTTACATCCATAAACAGGAAAATGAACCCACAACCGATCATCCTTATTATGAGGCCAACCAAGATGTCTTGGAACACTCTTGTATGTGTATTAACTCAGGTTATCTGCATTTTGAGGGCATATGAAATGTGTGGTTAAGATCCTGAAAGGCAAGTTGCTTCTCTAGACACCAATTATTGCAGCTGTATGTATTGCTGTTATAGTGTTCTATTATCAATTTTTGAACCAAATACTACTAGCGATTATTTATATACAATAAACTGATATTGTGCACTTTAGGTGCGTTTGGTTGCTCCCTTTTTCCGTGCTCTGCCAAATGGTTGGCTGGCCAACCATCGGCCCCCTTCCATCCTCGGTGCCCTCCTACCATCGACGGATCTCGGTGATGTAAGGGAAGGGGCAGCACGGGATCTATTGCATTTTTGACAACGCAGTGGTGGGCATTGGAGAGGGTTCATGTGGGATGCCGACTCCCAGCTCTACTACCACGCCAGGTAGCTTCTTCCTTTCTCTCTATGTGTTATAGCGTTCCACTGATTGGGCGCCGATGGTAGAAGCTCGTGATGAACTAATGAAAGGAAGGTTTGCCGCTTGCGTGCGACCTGTCCCCCCCTTTCTGTTCAATTGAGTGATGGTTGCTTCTCTCACGTAGTTGTTATTTTCACTTGAATATATGGCTCTATCTATCAGTCTAAGGTTCACTTGTCTCAGTTGTGGATATCATATGATGTTGTTGGCTCGAAAATCACTGACTCCTATGTCAGAGAGTGCTGTCTACAAAGAACATGGTGATACTTTTTGGTCGCACTATATGTTAGCCTTGAACACCTGTACATGCTTACTGGAGAAATTTGTGAGTCATATGAGTTACACTTTAAGATATCATCATAACCTCATGCATGTCCGTTTAAGATGCAATTATCCTTCACTCTTTTCCTCGAGGTATCTAGATGTTTGATGAAATTGGTGTGAAGTGATGCTCACTTTGTTCTTACTTGTGTGGCTGTTGAGTTCATGCAGAATACTATTCAACCCAACATATTTAAAATACTATAATTTAGGATATGATTAGGCTCTCGTTGCAGCATATTTTCCTCCTAACTATTCCTATCCATTTGGCTTCACTCTTTTCCTCCTTACTTGTGCGAGAGCCCTGGTTTTCGCAGGGAATGACTTGATCGTGCTGGCGAAGACGGGGTCCGAGAGAATGGGCGCGTTCGCGTTGCCCATTCTATAAGAGCTGCTCAGCAACCGCGAGGGTGAGCAGGCTTTTTTTCGCTTACATGCTCTCGCCAACGAGGTCGGTTTAATTTGTTAGTCAATTACTTCGTTTAGGGGCGACGTACCAGTATCTAATTGACGTCCTGGTTTTCGCAGGGAAGGACCTGATCGCGCTGGTGCAGACAAGGTCCGGGAAGACGGGCACGTTCATGCTGCCCATTCTGCAGAAGCTGCTGAGCAACCGCCAGGCCAAGCAGTCTTTCTTCGCTTGCGTGCTCTCGCCAATGAGGTCGGTTTGATTTATCAATCAATTACTTCGTTTAGGGACGACATATCAATATCTAATTTGGAGTGTACGTGGTTGTTAATCAGAGAGCTGCGGATTCAGATCGTGGAGCAGTTTGAGGCGCTCGGATCAACTATTGGTTTGCATTACTCAATGGTGAGTGTTATCGATGCTAATATGGAAGATAATGTGTACATGAATTCATTTTTACTTGTGTATATTAGCACATACAACATAGTATTTGGAGGAAAGCCGATTGTCAACGCGATATTCCAGCCCCGCCGCCGCCACCATCCCCGCCCCCATCCGTGACACCCCACCATCACCCGCAAGGCCACAACCTCTGCATCTCATTTCTCATCCCCTTGCGCGCAACTGCAATACGGTTTCGTCTCCCTTAATGCTGTGCCGAAACTATTTAGTATTCGGATCTGAATCTTGTATATGCATGGATTGTGCCTACTAACTTCGACTGCTTTGCAAAAATTATCGGGCTGTTACACCCATGTTCTTTACTGGGCCCGCCCCTGGGTGCGGTTGGGGGTGCGGCGGCCGGCGGGCGCAGATGCGGCTGATTCTAGCCTTTTTGTTTGATTTCTTCCTCAAACCCTAAACCCTAAACTTGCTCACAATTTTTTGTGACTCCATTATTATTACATAAAAATTGTACCTTTTCTTTCAGTCCTGATATTGAGAGATTGGTCTTTCCCTGTCCAAATCCTGATTTATCCCAAGTCAGGCGTAGCAGTTGGGGAGTTTAGGGATTGGCCATAAATCACACTCAGATTTATGATTTGGACGGCGAGGAACTACTAGAACATCAAGTGCCACCTAGGTGTCGAGCAGTGCCATAATATTGTTAGCACTAAATTCATATAACAAAGACCATAAGCTTCAGATAATATGGCATAGTATTATTAGCTTTGAATTTGCATAAAGTAGATCAGCTATGAATCCTAACGTTAAAGATTTCACTCCAGCATGCTTAAGTTACATTCATAATGTGGAAAAGTATCGTTTGTATTCATGAAGGTTCTTAATTTAGAAATCGATGCATCTTTATTGATATGAACAATAGACATTTAATTACAGAAGCCCACACACTCTTGTACAGTGATAAAAATGAAGAGGTTGTGGATTCAATATTGGCAAGATCATCTTCTTAACTAATGGATTATTTTTTATGAGAAGAGGGATGAAATACTGGGTTTAGTTTAACTGAATATAGTTTCAGGTTTCTTAGAATATATCTAGATTTCTGTAACAATTGCCAGTATTTCATACTTGTCACTTGGCTAACAAGGAGTCTGGAAATCTCGAAAGAGAGATGTCGTCATTGAAAAGGCAAAGTATGTACAAAAGAAAACTTGATTCTTCAGTCTCCCAGACACAAAAGTTGTTTGAAGATAAGTTCATGCAAGGATTTGAAGGTATGTACATACGGTATAGTATGCATTATTTAATAGTTTAATACAGAAATAAAAGAATACTGAGAAGAGTACATCATTTGATCAATCCATATGAACTCTCAGTTATGTGTTTTAGTATTCACCCATTTAAAAGAACCTAAACGCCTATGGTTGAGTTGATTCTATAGCTTCGTTTTTTTCTAGGATTAGTTGCGGCGAGGCTATTTTTTCTTGGAATAGTTACACTTCAATGGGAGGTGATTCGTCAGTACAAGAAATTTATATCCTCCTTTTCTTGACAGAATCTATGACATCTTGATTCAAAATGGAAATTTCCTACACAAAACACGTAAGCAGTTACAATTAGCAACACAAAAGTTCTATGATAGTGTATCAGTCACCTTCAAAGTGGCATCACATTAGCTGATCCTGATCGTCGATGTTGTTAATTGGTGTCTGTTGTCCTACACTGGTTGTGTAACCAGATAATGTGAGTCAACCAGTGCTAGCACATACTAAACCAAAGAACTATTTTCATTTCTTAGGAGCTCTTGTTGTTCCATTTATTCACCCACATGCATACAACACGCTGTGTAGCTATAGCTAGAATGACTTTTAACAGTGATTATTGTTTCAGCACCACACATCTCAGTCAACATACATCCATGGATCCTTACCATGCAGCACCACGACATAATAACATCTCAAGCAAGCATGGCAATGAGGCACAATCAGGTGTTGATCTGCACTAGACTGTGTTTGTTCAAAAGATATTATTCAAAATTTAACTGAAAGATTTTATTCATTGCACAATTATTGTATTGCTTTGTTTGTTGAATATTATTTCCTTGGTGATGGGCTGCTGTTGCTGCTAGCAGGATTGAGAACGGATGGGCTGCAAGCTATTGTTGGTGCCTGGTATCAGAGAGGGAGACAGGGGTGCACCTGTTCACAATCTTGAGGTGAGAATACCGAAACTGTCTAAGAGACTTCTCGAGGTGAGAATACCGAAACTCTCTTTCTCTTTATATATATAACATGACCAATTTAGAGGTGTGTAGTAATTACACAATAACATTATCAGTCTTAATTATTTATCTGATTCCTAGCCATTGCTGCCGCCTCAGCCCGCGCTCGACCACCGCCGTCGCTACTTCAAGCAGTTAGCTTAGCTGTGGGGTAAAATGATTGGTTAGCGATCGTTTCTACTTTTATATATTGTCTGCATAGTACACAGTAGGTACATATAACTTATATTTATATTTCTTCTCTTTTCTTTTGACATGATCAAATAAGCTTCTGTATAGCTTGGCTAGCAAAAGTTCACCCATGTTTATTCTGTGTGCTGTTCAGATTTTCACTAAAATAACATGTACTTGATGCAGTTTAACATGATCATGTTGATGTTCCATTGGGAGCATTTGGTACATTTCCCAAGTGATATGAAATCATACCTTGCAGTTTATGTTTGACCTACACTAGAGAAATTTTGTTTCTTATGAACACTGATTTGATGCAGTTTCTTACAAACATTTTGGTACATCAAGATGCATGACTAAAAAGTGGTTTCCAAAAGAGCCTGAGGCATTTGCTGAGCAGCCCCAAGTAAGTGTGGATTCTTCCTCATAGCAGCTTGTTAGCATTCCATCTTCCTCACTTGAAATTGTACCAGTGCCTCATGTGAATGAACTTGTGCCACCGGTGGAATGTGCAGCATAGGTTGTTTCAACACTGTCCCCACCTAGGAAATTAAGGAGAGCTGTGAAAAAGATAACTCCAAAGAAGAAGATCCAAGCCATGTACAACTGCAATTTGGTTCCTGAAATCTGAAATGTGTGATCCTGTGCCATGCAACAACAGTTGGTTCACTCAAAATGTGTGGTTCTGTACTTGGATACCATTGGGTTCACTCCAAATGTGTGTTCTCATTTTTAGTCTAAATTTTTGTAGCAACCCAGTTTTATTCTAAATGTTTGTAGAAGTTAGTCTTGGTTCTGGACTTGGATATCAGTTGGTTCTGGTCTTGGACAGCTGAAACTGTCACCTACTACTATGACTCATGTTTAACCGTGGCCTGTATTTTGGAAAGCAAGTTCTGGTCTTAGCACTGATACTGGTGTTCTCTGATCATGCTTGTTAATAAGTTCTGTTAACTTTGCAAATGTTTATATCATGTTATTTTGCCCAAAAGTTAGATGTCATGTATGAAATCACTTACTTCATTACCATCTGTGGAGACAATGACATAGTTACAGGCAGATACTTGTTGTAGTGCTCCCTTTACAATTTCTGTGTACTATATGCTAATACACTTGCCTATTAAATTGTGAGAGAGCTAGAACGCGAGCACAGTGATCGAAGCCACTATCGTGATCGTGATGTCATATACTAATTCACGGACTCCCATGTATGCAAGTGAAATACACATAAGGTAAACTCTTCGTCTAAATGAATCACTACAGTTACTCATTAAATATGATCGTGCGCCGTTGCAACGCACGAGCATTATCCTAGTTAGAGATTAAGTTTACTTCCGACGTCTAAGATTAAGGCCTCTTTTGCAAAAGTTTAGCACTACATTTTTACTAAAGTTTAGCTTACGAAGAACTAATCAGACTACATTATTTATAAATATATATCCCTACTACTGTATAACCACGGTGTGTAGATGTCCACACCGTACACCATGTCCTGCCTCCATCTCCCATCAACCAAGCTAGTCCTCGCCGTGAATGTCGCCTCTTGTCCCCAAGCTCCGACACAGCTGTCGCCCTGAGCCCGTCATCCGTGCCGCCTTCCATCCTTTTCCCCACCAGCACGACCACACCTATTGGGGACTTGTTCTCAAATGCTATGAATTAAGAACAAGGCAACACAAAATGTTAAATGTTAATGCCCTTCGTCCTTCGAAACATTATTTATCTAAGGATATAACGATCTCCGGACGAAGGTCATGAAGGATATACCTTCATCATCACAGCATATATTAATGAAAAACGAAGCATATGAAACATGAGAAAATAACATGAATAATCATATGACAACGTTAATATATCTTTTATTATATGATCATGAATGAATAAGAACAATATTGAATTACATATGTACCTTCGGCTTGATAGAGGACAAAGGTACAAGCGTGACGCATGAGCGAATACAAGTCAGCCTGAACAGTACGAGGAACTGTTCATCTATTTATAGGCACAAGATGCAGCCTGTGAGAAATTACAATCATGCCCTTCATAAAAGTTTACAACAATGACTCAGACTTCTACAGGCTAAAAGGTCATTCTATCTTTAAGTCGGTTCGACCCTTCATCTTCGAATATGTTATAATCCCGAAGCTTCATGAATGATACCTTCATCGTCACGTACGAGCAGCTTCAGCCGCACTGTTTCTTTTTGCAGGACCTTCGGCGACGAAGCGTGGTCCCAACAGTAGCCCCTTCACGGTGCTAGATCGTTTTTCGTAACGAGCTTGATCCGTGAAAAAGTCTCTTAGGCTTCAGGAAGCCGAAGGTCCGAAAAACACCTTCCCTGAGCTCGTTGTCGAGAAACGATACAGTTTTCAAGCGCGTAGCGATTCCACCATGCAGGTTCACTATTCTAGTTTTTGCGGCCCACCGTTCAGCGGGTGCAAGAAACTGTTTGCTTGGTGTAAAAGTCCTAGCGATTCACCTTCTTTCCTGCAACACTATATAAACAGATGGGTAGGTGTGAAGTTACCACAGCATTCATTGCTATTGCACTGTTGTGCTGCCAAAATTTTTAACCATAGCCGAAGCTTGACTTTCGCATTTGAACGAAGCTCTAGTTTAGTGTCTGCTTCGTCAGAAGAAGGGTTTCGGGAGAGAGGTTATTAATTTCCGAGCAATTTTCAAGATATTCAAAATCAGATGGCCAGAGTGCGATCTACTGCTAGGGCTGAGCGCGAAGGAGACGAAGCCGAAGCTGCGGAAACTGTCCCTATTTCGGAAGCAATGAGGCGAAGCGGGTTGGTGACATCGGAGAACACCCCTGCTGCCGAAGCAGAACAAGCAGATATTAAAGAGACTGATTCTGAAGATGATCATAATACCGCAATACCAAGCAAGCCTAGCCACCTGGACTTCGGAAAGTCAACCATCTCCAAGGCTGATTTTCCGAAGATGGTAAAGTCGGGCTACTTTAGCGAAGATGAGAAAAAGATGATTCGCTTCGGTGGAGAAGAAACTACTCCGAAGCCACATAAAGATGAAATAGTGATTTTCAAGAGTTTCCTCAAAGCTGGTTTGAGATTTCCTTTAAATAGGATGATTGCCGATGTGCTAAAGAAATTTGGTATCTATTTTCATCAATTAACTCCTAATGCTATTGTTAGACTTAGTGTTTATATTTGGGCTCTCCGAAGCCAGGGGTGGAGCCATTTGCCGAAGGTTTCTGTCGGGTACACGAGCTTCATTATCAAACTAAGGCCAGAAAGGATGGGTTACATGAAAATTTTGGTTGTTATAATTTTGCTTATCGGAAGACTACAAAATTTCCTGTGATCAGCTACCGAAGCAAGTGGCCGGCAGGCTGGAAGTCGGAATGGTTCTACGTTAAAGTTGACGATGACAAGGAGAAGCTAGTACAGAGTCCGCTTGAACTGATCTTCAGAGAGACCAGACCCCACTGTAATATGTCACCAGAAGGTCCAACTCAAATCGCGTTGGCTGAATTCAGAACTATCGCTGAGCACATTGGCACTAGAGATCTTGTGCAAGAATTTCTATCGTTCAAAATATTTCCAACTATGAAGGAATGGGCTATGCCGAAGCCCGAAAAAGAGAAGAAAGAGGGGGAACTTGTCCGCCTGCCCTACCATTACAAGTTCAAAAAATATTTTAAAGAACCCTGCCAAGAATGGCTCGAAACAATCGAAGTAATGAGTATTGAAATTCTTGGGAATTATTCCAAAAAAGAAGATCAATTGATGACAGCAGCCTTTGGCACCCGGTCGAAACGAAGGCTAAACAGAGTGCTTGATGCTATAGGTTTTGAATACCCTGACTACGAGCGGTTAGACAAGGGTGCCGAAGGGCAGAAAAGAAAACGAGTGGCTAGTACCTTAATTAAGGATGACGAAGATCAACCAAAGAAGAAGAAAGAAAAGCTTGAAACAAAATTAGTTGCTCCAAGAAAGAGAAAAGTTGTATCTCCAAAGCCCGCTTCTCCAGAACCAGAGAGATTGGTCCGAGATGAGGAAGTGTTTGTGACACCTTCTGCTGCCCAAGTAGAAGAAATTTTGAAGGTAATGACTGAATCTTTGCCTGTCAAGCTAAGTCCGCTGGCACCTGAACTGACAAAGTTTTTTCAGAAGGGCGAAAAACCTTCGGCAGCAGAAAGTTTTGCAAAGCCGAAAAAATGGAGAATCATTCAAGTGACAGATGTGATACATCAGACGCCGCCACTGGCGACGGTGTCAAAAATTGTCTTTGCGGAGACTGCCGAAGCCGAAGATACCACAGCCAAAGCCGAAGATACCGCAGCCAAAGCTACCGGAGTGGAGACCACTGAAGCTGAAACCGGCGAAGCCGAAGCTGCCGGGGCCGAAGCCGAAGCTACCGGGGCCGAAGCTGGGACCACCGAAGAGTCGAACCTAGAAATCACACTTGAGGTTATTGACAATATACTCTTGAAAATGGCTGAAGAAGAAGCTGTTATGGCTGCGGTGAACACGGCAACTGAAAAGGGGAAAAAGCAGATTGATGAAATTTCGGAAGAAGGAGATTTTAACTTTCAAGATTTGCTTAGACAGGAATTAACAGATGCAGAAAAAGAAGAGTTGAAAAAATATGCTATATCTTGCGGATATAAATCAGGGGCTATGCTATTTGGTGGGGTTAACGAAGGGAAGCTAAGATGCCTTCGGAACCGTACCGAGGCCAAAATTGTTAGAACCCTCTCAAAAAGCTTTGGCTTGCCGAAGATAAAAGCAGACCTTTGCAGGTACCAGCGACATCATGTCGCTGGCAGCCTGCTCTACGCTAATTTTAAGGTAAGAATTTTATTATTATTTTATTATTGTTATTTTTTATGTCTTTCTCTGACGAAGGTTGTTTTGGCAGAGTATGTTATTAAGTAAAGTGCTGAAAATGCAACAAGATCTTGAAGAGGAGAAGAACAAATCTATTATCAAAGATTTAGAAGAAAAGTTGAAAACTACGAAGCTGTTCTGAAGAAGAAAGACTTGGCCATTCAAGATCTTGAAATTATGGCTAAAGAACACGAAGGTGCTTTAGAAAAGAAAGACTTTATTATTCAGTCTATGGAAGGCTCCTTGGCCGAAGTCCAAGCGGAAAATGACAGTTTGAAGAATGAATTACTCGTATAGTCAGAAAAATATGAGCAAGAAAAGGAGAAACTTGAAGCAAGTCTCAAGATTGAGGTCGAGAAAAATTCAACTTTGCAAAAATCATTGAAGGATCTCCAAGAAATATGTTTAAATTTCGGCAGCCGATGCGTGCAGCGACTGAAGGACGTATTTCACTCTATCGGAGCCAGCTCTAAAAAGTTTTCACCTTCAGCCGAAAACCTGCCCAGCACCTTGGAACATATTGAAGGCGAGGTTGATGCTCTTGATGAAGTTATTGGGGGGCATGCTGATTTCTGCGCCTTGGTAGCTTCTTGAGGCACAGCTGCCGCTTTTCTGAAGGCCGGCTGCACTCGTGGAAAAATCGTGAATAGACCAAACTTTAGCTTGTCGGCAGCAGATTTGATTGATATCCCGAGCCTAGCCCGAAGCATCGGGAATAGATTTATGACCCAAATTTGGGTAAATGGCGGGCGAAGGATGGCTGGTGACGAAGCTCGAAGTCACCTTAAGCCGGTAAGAAACTTACATTTGTTATTTTTACCTTCTCCTTGAAACTTGCACCTTTCTTATTCTGCTCCTTAATATGTGCAGGACAACGAAGCTGAAGTATGACGAGGCTGAGGCTTGATAGTAGCTAGAATAGACTTTCCTACAAAAAATTCTGCAGGGATCTTTGTAATATCATTATGGGAAAAACTTATGTAAATTTGTACATACCTTGTAATATATTCTGTCTCCCTTAACCGTGCGCAATCTGCTTTGCTGTGGACGAAACTTCTCCTTTTGAGCCGAAGGCGAAAAACACCTTCCCTTCTTTTCGTACACAACGAAGCATGAAAACTTCCTCTTTCTAGGAAGTCCCTCCTCATTGCTGAAGCATCTGACTTTTTTGTGTGGTATGATGATGATTCTATATGTCTAAATGAATGTTTATGAATGCAAATGACATGATGTAATGTATTGTGCAAATGAATATCGGGGCACATATTCAAAAATCATAATCATAGACCTTCATCCCCTTGGGGATGATTCAAATCTTTCTTTTGTTTACTTTTCGACCTCACCGTTTATTTTTCGGTGTATCAGCGTTGACTTTTTGCTGTAAGCCTCCCTTAGGAGCTTCTTTGCCTTTTACTTTCAGCGGAATCAGCGTTGACTTTTCGCTGTAAGCATCCCTTAGGAGCTTCTTCGCCTTTTACTTTCAGCGGAATCAGCGTTGACTTTTCGCTGTAAGCATCCCTTAGGAGCTTCTTCGCCTTTTACTTTCAGCGGAATCAGCGTTGACTTTTCGCTGTAAGCTCTGCATTCCCTTAGGAACGACTTTTGAGCTTCTCTCTGTTTTCTTTTTCTTTTTCCTTTGCATTTACATTTACATTTTTTGGGGGATATCATTCTTATAGAATTGAAATAAGGAAAATTACATGTTGTGGCCCCATTAAAAACCTTTCTCCCCCTTTGGAAAGGAAAAGGGTGCCACAAAAAAGAATAGAAAAAATTACATCAAGCTAAACATAATATCGCCGAAGCTCATCCGCATTCCATGATCTAGGGATGTCGTTGCCGTCCATATCCTTTAATCTGTAGGAACCGGGTCTTGACGAAGATATTACCAAAAAAGGGCCTTTCCACTTCAGCTGTAGTTTGCCTTCTGTGTCTGGGTTGGCCACTCTTCGAAGCACCAAATGTCCTGGCTTAATGTTCTTCAATCGAACCTTTCTATCACGCCATTTTATTGTTTCGGCTTGGTATTTATTGATGTTTTCCACAGCCTGAAGCCTGATCCCCTCTATAACATCTTTTTCCACAGAGGAGTCAGCTTCATCTTCGCCTTTTGCCGAAGCTATTGTTCTTATTGATCCTGCTTTGGCTTCTTCCGGGGTTATTGCTTCGTCACCAAACAATAGTTTGAATGGCGTAAAGCCTGTTGATCTTGACGTTGTTGTGTTATGGCTCCACACCACTTTGATTAATTCTTCTGGCCACTTTCCCCTGGGCTGATTGAAGATTGACTTCATTATTCCTGTCATTATGATTCCATTAGCTCTTTCAACTAGTCCATTTGATTCTGGATGTCGGACTGACGCAAAATGGATCTTCGTGCCAATTTGGTCACAAAACTTTTTAAAAGCTTCAGAGTCAAACTGCGTTCCATTGTCCACAGTAATGGCCTTCGGCACTCCGAAACGACAAACAATGCTTTGCCAGAAAAACTTTTGGACAGTAACCGAAGTTATTGTGGCTAAAGGCTTTGCCTCAATCCATTTAGAGAAATATTCCACTGCCACTACAACATATCTTAAATTTCCTTGTGCTGGTGGTAGCGGACCTAACAAATCAAGGCCCCACCTTTGCAACGGCCAAGTGGGTTGTATTAACTGAGTTAGAGACGAAGGTTGTTTTTGATCTCTTGCACATTTCTGACAACCTTCGCACTTTTGCACTAGTTCCGCTGCATCCGAAGCTGCTTTTGGCCAATAAAATCCTTGGCGAAAAACTTTTCCCAACAAAGGCCTAGATCCAATATGAGATCCGCACAGGCCTGCATGTATTTCCTTCATCAATTCTATGCCTTCGGCTCTGGATAAACACTTGAGCAACGGGGAACAGACCCCATGCTTGTATAATTCTCCTTCTATAATGACATATGGTCGAGCTCTTGCTTCTATCCTCCTGTTATAAGCTTTGTCATCTGAAAGAAAATTACCCTGAAGGAAAGAGATGATTTCAGTTCTCCAATATTCACTATAGACAGGGGATATATTGAGGACCGCTCTTTGAAGAAGCTCGAGCGAAGGTGCTTTTATTGTTTCGAAAAATACTTCCGAAGGTAAAGGCAGTCCATGTGCTGCTGACTTGGCTAATAGATCAGCATATTCATTTTCTCCACAAGGAATGTTTTTAACAGAGAATCCTTCAAAGGAAGCCTCAATCCTTCGGACCGTATCTAAATATCTTTCAAGCTTCGAATCTCTTGCCTTATAGTTCTTATCAATATGACCAGAAATAACTTGGGAATCAGCTTTAAGAATGGCCCTTCTGATTCCCATTGCCTTTAACTTTCGAAGGCCTAAGAGCAGAGCTTCGTACTCAGCAATGTTGTTTGTGCAACTGAAATCGAGTCTTGCCGCATAACAAGTTTTAACTTTGGAAGGTGAAACCAACACAGCAGCTGCTACTGCTTCGAAGGTTCCCCAAGACCCATCGCAAAACACTGTCCATGCTTCGGCATCTTTATTTGTTTCTTCCTCCTGAGCCCCTAGCGTCCAGTCAGCAATGAATTCTGCCAACGCTTGGGACTGAATCGAAGACCTATGCACATAATCAATACAAAATTCATTAAGCTCTGCAGCCCATTTTCCGATCCTTCCAGTAGCTTCTCGGTTTCTCATAATATCCTTCAACCGTTGCAAAGAAGGAACAATTATATTATAAGCTTGAAAATAATGCCGAAGCTTCCTGGAGGCCATCAAAACAGCATACAGTACCTTCTCCAATTCTGTATAATTTTTCTTTGATAAACTAAGAACTTCGGATACAAAGTATATTGGGGCCTGCTTTTTGACTTGGCCTTCCAGCTTCTCCTGAACAAGTGCCGCACTTACCGCTGAGTACGAAGCTGCCACATATAATAACAAAGGAGCCCCTGGCGTTGGTGGAGTTAGTGTTGTTAGATCTATTAAATATTGCTTCAGCTCTTCGAAGGCTTTCTGCTGGACTGGTCCCCATTGGAAAACTTCGGCTGACCTCAGCACTTCGAAAAATGGCAAATTTCTCTCTGCTGATCTAGATATGAATCTGTTGAGAGATGCCAGCCTTCCTGTCAATTTTTGAGCCCCCTTCTTTGTACTTGGTGGTTCCATTCGAAGAATAGCTTCGATTTTGCTTGGATTAGCCTCAATTCCTTTTGTTGAAACTAGACAACCAAGAAATTTCCCCTTCTTCACTCCAAAGACACATTTTTCTAGATTCAGCTTTAAACCAGCCTGTCTAAAATTAGCGAAGGTCTCCTGTAAATCAGCAATGTGATTATCTTGCTTCGTGCTTTTCACAATGATTTCATCAACATAAGTTAGCACATTCCTGCCTATCTGAGAATGAAGAACCTTCGCTGTCATTCTGCTGAAGCTTCCTCCAGCATTTTTAAGCCCTTCAGGCATCCGAAGGTAACAATATGTTCCACTAGGGGTTATGAAGCTGGTCTTCGGCTCATCCTCCTTCTTCATCCAGATTTGATGATAGCCTGAATAACAATCCAACAGACACATGAGCTCTGATGAAGCTGCTGCATCAACTAAGGAATCTATCCTCGGCAATGGAAACTCATCCTTCGGACAGGCTTTATTGAGATCAGTAAAATCGATACACATCCTCCATTTACCATTAGCCTTTTTTACCATAACAGTGTTAGCTAGCCATTCTGGGTACTTCACCTCTCTGATAACTCCAGCACTGAGGAGTCTTTTTACTTCGTTCCGAGCACCTTCAGCCTTATCATCAGACATCTTCCGAAGCCTCTGCTTCCTGGGTCTGAATGATGGATCAACATTAAGGGAGTGTTCAATAACATCCCTGTTAACTCCGCAAAGATCATTAGCTGACCAAGCAAAGACATCTTTATTGTTGAACAAAAACCTTATCAAGGTTTTCTCCTGTTCTTCTGACAATTGAGATCCCAGTAATACCTTCTGGTCTGCTATATCCTCACATAAGAGCATGGGCTTCGGCTGATCAGCCGAAGCAGCTTTTTCCCTTCTGAACTTGTACTGCTCACAAGCTTCAGCTCCATCTATGTTATGAATTGCTTTTGAATCTGTCCAATTCCCTTCGGCCCTTCTGGCAGCTTCCTGACTTCCATGAATGGCAATGGACCCTTGGTCCGAAGGTATCTTCATGCAAAGGTAAGTTGGATGAAGAATTGCTTCGAAGGCATTGAGAGTACCACGACCAATGATAGCATTGTAAGGATATTCCATGTCAACAATGTCAAACACAATTTGCTCAGTCCTTGTGTTGTTGACAAATCCGAAGGTTACTGGCATGGTAATCTTCCCAAGTGCTACAATTTGTCGCCCTCCGAAGCCACAAAAAGGGTGCGTAGCATCATGGATCTTGTCTTCGGGCTCTTGCATTTGTTTAAAAGCCTTAGCAAATATGATATCTGCTGCACTGCCTGTATCAACCAAAATATTATGGACCAGAAATCCTTTGATCACACAAGAGATAACCATAGCATCATTGCGTGGGTAGTCCTTGAGCTGAAGATCTTCTTGAGAGAAGGTAATTGGAATGTGAGACCATCTTGACTTGTTGAAGGGTCCTTGCACCCCGACATGTTGTACCCTTCTCTATGCCTCCTTCTTCTGCTTCTTGTTAGCTGGCTCTGAGCATGAACCGCCTGTTATGGGGAGTACCATCTTCGGAGCTGAAGCAGCTCCAGCTTGATCGTTGAACGAAGCCATTAGCTCAAAAAGAGGTGGAAGTGAGTTGACCGGAGGTGGGCGCCAATGTTGGGGACTTGTTCTCAAATGCTATGAATTAAGAACAAGGCAACACAAAATGTTAAATGTTAATGCCCTTCGTCCTTCAAAGCATTATTTCCCTAAGGATATAACGATCTCCAGATGAAGGTCATGAAGGACATACCTTCATCATCACAACATATATTAATGAAAAACGAAGCATATGAAACATGAGAAAATAACATGAATAATCATATGACAACGTTAATATATCTTTTATTATATGATCATGAATGAATAAGAACAATATTGAATTACATATGTACCTTCGACTTGATAGAGGACAAAGGTACAAGCGTGACGCATGAGCGAATACAAGTCAGCCTGAACAGTACGGGGAACTGTTCATCTATTTATAGGCACAAGATGCAGCCTATGAGAAATTACAATCATGCCCTTCATAAAAGTTTACAACAATGACTCAGACCTCTACAGGCTAAAAGGTCATTCTATCTTTAAGTCGGTTCGACCCTTCATCTTCGAATATGTTATAATCCCGAAGCTTCATGAATGATACCTTCGTCGTCACGTACGAGCAGCTTCAGTCGCACTGTTTCTTTTTGCAGGACCTTCAGCAACGAAGCGTGGTCCCAACAACACCCCCTCTCCCCCTCGCCGCCTCCCCGGACCCCGGCGCGTCCTCCTCGGCCACAATGACTACGCCCCGACCGTAGTCCGTGCCGGCAAACCCAAGCTCCCTCCCGATGCCGCCCTATTCCAAGCGTCGCCGCCCTAGCGTCTGCCTCAGGGATATTGTAACACCCTAAAGTTCAATCTTGTGAAGACAAGGAAAAATTCTCAAAGAGTTTAAATCAAAACACCTTACCTTAAAGATAATCATAATTTAGAAGTTTCCACTCATGAAAATGTTAAAAATACATAATTAAAGATACTTAGATAATCTAAATTGCCTTTGGGTTAGGATATATAAAAGAATTAGGATTAAACTATTTCTTAATATATATAGTCTACCATATAAATTTGATTTCCCTAGAAGTAATAAGGTAGGGATTAATTAAAAGCTTGTCTAAAGGAACTAAAATAAATAAAGAAATACATAAAATAGGTTTTTGTGCATTATGCTAAAGTTCTATATGAGTATCCAAAATTAAGTGTTTGAACTTTAAACTTATGTTGATTTGAAATTCAAATGGAAAGGGAAAATAGAAAATAAGAAATAAAAGGAGAAGGGAAGAACTAAGAAAAATACTACATAAAATGAAATAAAAATCAGAATAAACATCCTTCACACTTAAATTATTAAATTATACCATTCAAACTGGGGACAAGTTATTCACAAAGTTTGAACTCAAACTTGAAATTCAAATTGGATTTGAAAATGGAGAAAAGAAAATAGAAAAGAAAAAGAAAAAGAATAAAAACCCCTAACTGGGCCGGCTACTGGAAATCGGCCCACCTAAGGAATCCTCACCGCGCGGCCCATCTCCATTCACGGGGCGTGCCGACAGGTGGGCCACGCCCGACAGCCACACACCCGCGCACCGTATCTCTGTCGTGTGGGTCCCACGTGCAGCCTCCCTCGCGCGCGCCTGCGTTTTCCCTCGCTCTCGCTGACGACGCGGGGCCCTCACGTCTGCCTCTCATCACGCGTGCGCTTCTCCTGCGTACCCGCTCGGCGCCGACATGGAGGGCCCACTGGCCAGGAGCTTCTTCCTCCCGGACTCCACTCGCGTAGTGCGAGTTTGTTGCCGCAACGACCGCCGTGCGCATCGCGCGCTACACCGACCGGATTCCTCGGGCGCGGACTCCCCTAGCTATAAATTCGTACCGAGCTCGCTTCCCTCCCTTCATCTCCCCACTGCCAGCCACCATCGCCGAGAACGCAGTGAGAGAACGTGTGACGCCGCCGCCGTGAGCAATCCCGGCAACGCCGACGGTCCGGTCCTCGGTTGAGTGTCCGCGGGCTTCGTCTGGCCGGCTGGGTGGCAACCGTAGCAAGAACGCCCGGGATTCGTCGCGGGCCTCACCGGAATTCCTCGCCGTGTCCGCTGCGCCGCCGTGAACCCGCGCCGCGTCGTGGCCGAGCTACCATCGTCGCCAATCCGAGGTAAAAAGCCCACGATCGATCTCGCCTTGACCTCTGGTACGCGTGGCACTGTTTAATTTTGGGCACGGGGTTGCGGTTGACCGGATCGTGCGCTCGCCGGTGGTGCCCCGCCGCGGATGGATTGGTGCGCCGCCGAGCTCCGGTCGGATTGGGGCGATGAACTCGCACCGTCGGATCATGGATGAACGAACCCGATTAGGTTAGGGAGATACCCCTTCGCTGGGCCGATCTGGACCGTAGGTCTCAATCGGAGGGCTGTGGCGTGATCTCGGCTTCATTAAATCTGGGCCGTTGATCGCTGATCGAACGGCTGTCGTCGCGTACCGGTTCGATATATGATAGATCTAATCTGCGCCATCCAAATCGGATCCAACGGCTCATCTCCGCCGATACCCCTTCGGTCTGGGTATTTTTCTAAAGAACCCTCGGGTTTTAAGGAAATCAACCCGCCGTCCACAAATCCTGTGCGCTGAGTCTCTGTAATTTTACCCTGAGCCCCCTGTGTTTTCCATTAAATGAGGCCGAGTCCAGAGAGTTATAAAATCCTAGAAAATGATTTAGAAAATGATTTTCAGTGTTAAAATAAATCCAGAAACTTAATTAATTCATAACTAATTCATTTTAGCTCCAAATTGAGTCATTCCAATTCCTAAGATTTTGTAATAATATTCTCTACCATTTAGAATCACTGTTTTGACATGAACTCTGTCAGAAAATTTATTTATCATTTAACCATATTTTAATCACATTAAACCTTAGGAAATTCATAACTTGAATTCTACAACTCCAAAATTAATAATTCTTTTTCCTGTGATCTTATTTTAATATGTAGATTATTAATATGAATTTTGCATATATGTTTGGTGTAATGTTAATTTTGCCTATACCATGTATGTTTGTATTGCTACGACTAGCAGTGAGGTCACGAGTCATCAGAAGATCATCCTGCTACCTGGAATCTCAAGGCCCAGGCAAGTTGTGCCCTTGATCACTTCTTTTTACCCACTCATGTTCTAATTAATCATAATGATCTGCATAGGTTAATTTTGATGGGACCCAATAGGTTACCCTAGTTTGTCTATCTTTATACCTTGTTTACCACTGAACTTTCTGGGTAGTACTTGCTAGTGCTATATGTGGTTTTGGGTATGAAGATTACACTATTCATGATTATACTTTTGTTATCAGTTGTTATTTATGGTTCATGTTAAGATCATTATGTTAATTGGAACATGGAGAACCACCCGGGAAAACAGTGCTACCATGAGGGTGGAATGGGACGCCCTTGGCTGATTAATTAGGAAAGCTAGTGGAAGACTACCTTACCCGAAAGGGGCAAGGGCAGTAGGGGAGAGGTCAGTGTAGGGAGGCCCTCGGGAGGATTTTGCTGCGATGGCGGTCCTGCAAGGGATTCCTGCACTGGATCTTCCTATAAACTGTAGCGGGTTTTCGGAAGCTAGTGGAACTTTGTAAAGGCCTCGTAGTGGATCCCTAGCCATTCACCTCGGAAGTGTCTAAGGGCTTTGCAAACCCTGGCGACATGGGATACACGACTTGTGGGTAAAGATGCGCAACCTCTGCAGAGTGTAAAACTGGTATACTAGCCGTGCTCACGGTCAAGAGCAGCTCGGACACTCACATGATTAATTTATGGAACTAAACTCAATTTGTCATATGCATTGCATCGCAGGTGATGTTGTTACTTTTATTCTATTACTTAATTGGGTTTGGTATTTACTTATACTTAGTAACTGCTAATAAAATTTTGACCAACTTTAAAAGCAATGCTCAGCTCTAACCATCTTCTTTGGTAAGCCTTACACTTCACGTGAGCTCCCACCTTTGGCGAGTTCATGCACATTATTCCCCACAACTTGTTGAGCGATGAACGTATGTGAGCTCACTCTTGCTGTCTCACATACACCACAGGTCAAGAACAGGTACCACAGGATGAGGCGCTTGGAGGATGCTGCGATGAGTTCGTGAGAGGTCTAGGTCGTCGTCTCCCAGTCAACTTCGTGTTGCTGGACCGTTGTCTCCTTATAATGTAATTATTTATTTTGTATAGAACTCCTGTTATATATAAAGTTGTGACATTCGATCCTGTGCCACTATACATCATATGTATGAGACTTGGTCCCAGCATACCTGGTGTTTATGTTAACCCCGGGTTTTGGACCCCTAAAATCCGGGTGTTACAGAAGTGGTATCAGAGGAATGTTGACTGTAGGACGAAACCTAGATAGAACTGGACAACCCTTGTCTACTTACCTCTGCTACTCTGATTCTTTTCTAAGCTTATCTTAATCTTTTCTCATCTATTTCCGCTTTACTCTGATTATTCTTACCCTTTTCCTTCTAAAGACAAACTTGGATTTCACACTTTGAAATCCTGTACCTAAAGTGACTTTTAGAAATAGGAGACCCATTCTTAGGAACAAAAATCAAAACTATTTTATTACATATTTGTATGAGTGTTTGTTCTTATGATACTTGTCTGATTTGGATCTTTGTTTGAGTGTGATGGGTTGTGGAGTAATGTCCACAATTGCATCTGCATATACACATAGGTATAAAAATATATTTATAAAATAACTAGACAAACTAGATTATCCCCTTAGAAAATATATGTAGTATTCCGTATCAATCTCATCTTAACATACTCTATCTTACCTTGGGACATTCACCTCGTACAACTAATTACCCTAGTCTTGACATAGAATATCTGGCCCAGCCCTGCCAAAGAAGTTTCAGTACATAACCAACTATAGGCTTATTCATTCTGTCTACTAAATGATTCCCTTGCAAAGCTATCTTACCATATGCTTCTAACTTAGATGGTCAATACCAGGCGGGGAGGTGGAATTAATTTACCTGCTAACCAACAACCTCAACCACAGTCAGCAGCAATGAATCCTCCTAATCCTCCACAAGGCGGAGTTGATCCACTAGTCGCAGCTCAGATGAGAATGATGCAGCAAATGGCGGACACTATGGCAGATATGCGCACCCAAATGCGGCAAGAACGCCAAGAAATGCACCAGGAAAGAGAGGATGCACGTCGGGAAATGCGCCAAGAACGGGAAGAGATACGCCAGGAGAGGAGGGTACAACAACAACAGCTGCAGCAACAACTTCAACAACAGCAGCAACAACAACAAATGCCATTGCCTCCACCACCAGTTCCACCCCGGGACAAGCACCGGGAATTCATGAGCCACAAACCACCAACCTTCTCCAACTCCGCAGATCCACTACAAGCAGATGACTGGTTAAAGTCCATAGAGAAGATGCTCAATATAGCCCAGTGCTCGGACCGGGAGAAAGTACTCTATGCTTCGGGTCGTCTTGCTGGTCCCGCTGCAGATTGGTGGGATGCGTACTGTGCAGCTCATGCTGCCGCCGATACAATTACCTGGGAAGAATTCTCCACACAATTCAGGAATTACCATATTCCTGCTGGACTCATGAAGCTTAAGAGGAAGGAGTTTCTATCACTCAAGCAAGGAAGTATGTCCGTGAGTGAATATAGGGACAAATTCATTCAGTTATCTCGTTATGCTCCCAGAGATGTTGAAGATGATGAGCAAAAGCAGGAGCTCTTTCTGGATGGTTTGATTGGACCCTTGCAATATCAGCTGGTATCGCACACCTTCCCATCCTTCCAAAGGCTATTGGATAAAGCTATTGCTGTAGAAAACAAGAGGAGTATATTTGGAGAGAAAAGAAAGGCTGTCAACCAAGGGCAGACTGGAAGTAGTTCCCGTCCTCGTTATACTACCACTCCCAATACACCAGCTAGTGGCAGTTCCGGACAACAAACCCAACAGACACCAACTGCTCCTCCAAAGGCAAGCACTCCAGTGGGAACCGTTGCTCCCAACACAACCGCCATCAGGACATGCTTCAAGTGTGGACAACCGGGACACTACGCCAACTACTGTCCCAACAGAGCTGCCTACACTACACCGGCACCAATGAAGCAAGGACAAGCCTCAGCAGGGAAGAGTCAGCCCCTATCCATCAACCGAGGATATGCCCATCATACAGAAGTAGAAGCTGAACCCGGTGAACTTGAAATTCAAATTCAAGAAGAAGAGCCAGTCGGAGATGAAGTGGTCGGTGAAGAAGTCAACGAGCAACAAGAATAAAGAGATAAACATAGATATAGATACATATATATATATATTTTACTATTTGTAAGACCTAAATATTAGTTTAGCCAGTAGTAGTATTTTACTATTTTAGTAATAATAATAAGGTCCATTTGACCCTGTGTTTTGCTAATAAGATATGCATCATGCCGAGATTTTGTTTATGCATATGTGTTGAATTAATATGAGCATGCACCCTTTTTCCTTACAAATCTCGAGGACGAGATTATTTTTAAGGGGGGTAGGATTTGTAACACCCTAAAGTTCAATCTTGTGAAGACAAGGAAAAATTCTCAAAGAGTTTAAATCAAAACACCTTACCTTAAAGATAATCATAATTTAGAAGTTTCCACTCATGAAAATGTTAAAAATACATAATTAAAGATACTTAGATAATCTAAATTGCCTTTGGGTTAGGATATATAAAAGAATTAGGATTAAACTATTTCTTAATATATATAGTCTACCATATAAATTTGATTTCCCTAGAAGTAATAAGGTAGGGATTAATTAAAAGCTTGTCTAAAGGAACTAAAATAAATAAAGAAATACATAAAATAGGTTTTTGTGCATTATGCTAAAGTTCTATATGAGTATCCAAAATTAAGTGTTTGAACTTTAAACTTATGTTGATTTGAAATTCAAATGGAAAGGGAAAATAGAAAATAAGAAATAAAAGGAGAAGGGAAGAACTAAGAAAAATACTACATAAAATGAAATAAAAATCAGAATAAACATCCTTCACACTTAAATTATTAAATTATACCATTCAAACTGGGGACAAGTTATTCACAAAGTTTGAACTCAAACTTGAAATTCAAATTGGATTTGAAAATGGAGAAAAGAAAATAGAAAAGAAAAAGAAAAAGAATAAAAACCCCTAACTGGGCCGGCTACTGGAAATCGGCCCACCTAAGGAATCCTCACCGCGCGGCCCATCTCCATTCACGGGGCGTGCCGACAGGTGGGCCACGCCCGACAGCCACACACCCGCGCACCGTATCTCTGTCGTGTGGGTCCCACGTGCAGCCTCCCTCGCGCGCGCCTGCGTTTTCCCTCGCTCTCGCTGACGACGCGGGGCCCCCACGTCTGCCTCTCATCACGCGTGCGCTTCTCCTGCGTACCCGCTCGGCGCCGACATGGAGGGCCCACTGGCCAGGAGCTTCTTCCTCCCGGACTCCACTCGCGTAGTGCGAGTTTGTTGCCGCAACGACCGCCGTGCGCATCGCGCGCTACACCGACCGGATTCCTCGGGCGCGGACTCCCCTAGCTATAAATTCGTACCGAGCTCGCTTCCCTCCCTTCATCTCCCCACTGCCAGCCACCATCGCCGAGAACGCAGTGAGAGAACGTGTGACGCCGCCGCCGTGAGCAATCCCGGCAACGCCGACGGTCCGGTCCTCGGTTGAGTGTCCGCGGGCTTCGTCTGGCCGGCTGGGTGGCAACCGTAGCAAGAACGCCCGGGATTCGTCGCGGGCCTCGCCGGAATTCCTCGCCGTGTCCGCTGCGCCGCCGTGAACCCGCGCCGCGTCGTGGCCGAGCTACCATCGTCGCCAATCCGAGGTAAAAAGCCCACGATCGATCTCGCCTTGACCTCTGGTACGCGTGGCACTGTTTAATTTTGGGCACGGGGTTGCGGTTGACCGGATCGTGCGCTCGCCGGTGGTGCCCCGCCGCGGATGGATTGGTGCGCCGCCGAGCTCCGGTCGGATTGGGGCGATGAACTCGCACCGTCGGATCATGGATGAACGAACCCGATTAGGTTAGGGAGATACCCCTTCGCTGGGCCGATCTGGACCGTAGGTCTCAATCGGAGGGCTGTGGCGTGATCTCGGCTTCATTAAATCTGGGCCGTTGATCGCTGATCGAACGGCTGTCGTCGCGTACCGGTTCGATATATGATAGATCTAATCTGCGCCATCCAAATCGGATCCAACGGCTCATCTCCGCCGATACCCCTTCGGTCTGGGTATTTTTCTAAAGAACCCTCGGGTTTTAAGGAAATCAACCCGCCGTCCACAAATCCTGTGCGCTGAGTCTCTGTAATTTTACCCTGAGCCCCCTGTGTTTTCCATTAAATGAGGCCGAGTCCAGAGAGTTATAAAATCCTAGAAAATGATTTAGAAAATGATTTTCAGTGTTAAAATAAATCCAGAAACTTAATTAATTCATAACTAATTCATTTTAGCTCCAAATTGAGTCATTCCAATTCCTAAGATTTTGTAATAATATTCTCTACCATTTAGAATCACTGTTTTGACATGAACTCTGTCAGAAAATTTATTTATCATTTAACCATATTTTAATCACATTAAACCTTAGGAAATTCATAACTTGAATTCTACAACTCCAAAATTAATAATTCTTTTTCCTGTGATCTTATTTTAATATGTAGATTATTAATATGAATTTTGCATATATGTTTGGTGTAATGTTAATTTTGCCTATACCATGTATGTTTGTATTGCTACGACTAGCAGTGAGGTCACGAGTCATCAGAAGATCATCCTGCTACCTGGAATCTCAAGGCCCAGGCAAGTTGTGCCCTTGATCACTTCTTTTTACCCACTCATGTTCTAATTAATCATAATGATCTGCATAGGTTAATTTTGATGGGACCCAATAGGTTACCCTAGTTTGTCTATCTTTATACCTTGTTTACCACTGAACTTTCTGGGTAGTACTTGCTAGTGCTATATGTGGTTTTGGGTATGAAGATTACACTATTCATGATTATACTTTTGTTATCAGTTGTTATTTATGGTTCATGTTAAGATCATTATGTTAATTGGAACATGGAGAACCACCCGGGAAAACAGTGCTACCATGAGGGTGGAATGGGACGCCCTTGGCTGATTAATTAGGAAAGCTAGTGGAAGACTACCTTACCCGAAAGGGGCAAGGGCAGTAGGGGAGAGGTCAGTGTAGGGAGGCCCTCGGGAGGATTTTGCTGCGATGGCGGTCCTGCAAGGGATTCCTGCACTGGATCTTCCTATAAACTGTAGCGGGTTTTCGGAAGCTAGTGGAACTTTGTAAAGGCCTCGTAGTGGATCCCTAGCCATTCACCTCGGAAGTGTCTAAGGGCTTTGCAAACCCTGGCGACATGGGATACACGACTTGTGGGTAAAGATGCGCAACCTCTGCAGAGTGTAAAACTGGTATACTAGCCGTGCTCACGGTCAAGAGCAGCTCGGACACTCACATGATTAATTTATGGAACTAAACTCAATTTGTCATATGCATTGCATCGCAGGTGATGTTGTTACTTTTATTCTATTACTTAATTGGGTTTGGTATTTACTTATACTTAGTAACTGCTAATAAAATTTTGACCAACTTTAAAAGCAATGCTCAGCTCTAACCATCTTCTTTGGTAAGCCTTACACTTCACGTGAGCTCCCACCTTTGGCGAGTTCATGCACATTATTCCCCACAACTTGTTGAGCGATGAACGTATGTGAGCTCACTCTTGCTGTCTCACATACACCACAGGTCAAGAACAGGTACCACAGGATGAGGCGCTTGGAGGATGCTGCGATGAGTTCGTGAGAGGTCTAGGTCGTCGTCTCCCAGTCAACTTCGTGTTGCTGGACCGTTGTCTCCTTATAATGTAATTATTTATTTTGTATAGAACTCCTGTTATATATAAAGTTGTGACATTCGATCCTGTGCCACTATACATCATATGTATGAGACTTGGTCCCAGCATACCTGGTGTTTATGTTAACCCCGGGTTTTGGACCCCTAAAATCCGGGTGTTACAGATATCGATGCCCGCTCCGCTTCACAACGGCAAGCCACCCTCGTCGTCCCACCCTCCTCGTGCGCACCCGGACGACCTCGACCCGAACATGCAAGGCCACTGGGGGCCCAAGCCTCCGGCGCAGCGCCGCCCGCAGATTGCGTGGATTCCTGCCGTGCCTGCCTCGGTAGCCTGCCGAGGGCTACGATGACGAGGAAGATCCGTGCCGGGGCCGTTTGCTATGCTTCCGTATTGGCTGTCTTCGCCCCGCCAGCTCGGCCTTGACACCGGATTTCTCCGTGTCCGCCTCCACATCAGGGCACACCACGCGCATCGCCTCGGTAGTGGGCTGCGCTACTCTCTCTATCTTGTCACAGCACCCTTGGAGGACGGCTACTCTAGTATGGAGGTGCACATGCGCGTGCTCGCCACCGCTGGTCGAGCGAGCTCCCCATCTTCCTTCGTCAACCCCGTCATCTGTTTTGCCCCATCGTGAGGGAACCGCAGCCCTGCCCTGAAGAAGCTTCTAAATACAACAAGTTCATCTTCCCTCGGCTCTAGAATCACTTCTTCCCCAGCAAAGCGAATAAGTCAGTCTTGAAATCTGTGCAGATTCTGTACAGATTTCGAAGCTGACCTTGTTTGCCCAATTTAAACTTCGAATAACTTATTATAAATTATAAAGATGTTGTAGTACTTTTCTTAATCTTTTCAACAAATTTTGGATCACCTTTTTGGAGATCTATAAGTTAAGTTACAGCTATTTTAAGTGTGATCTCTAAATCTGTCCAAATTTGGACAGCAGATCCTTTCTCGTGTCTTTTGACCTTGATATGCATTGAATTAACTTGATATGTTTATAAATGAATTATAGACAATTATACTAGCTTTGTAAAAGTCTGGGAGCACCTGAATTGGATGATTGAGACTCTAATTATGGATTTTTGAATTGAGTAGTTGAATTATGTCCAAGTCTAGACAGAATTTACGTTTAACATTGTTTGACCTTTCTAAGTGTCAAATCTTGTTGTGATGATAATACCAAGGGTATAGTGGACTTTATAAGCTTTCCATAAAGTCCTAGTTTACTATTTTTCGATGCACATTTGGTGAGTTAGGAGCAAAACAATTAACCGCTGTGCTGCTATCTAGAAATATGCAAGCATTAAGTTGCTCTCTTGAAGTTGCTCTTGTTTGGCTAAGTTTGGTTTAGGCTATAGGAACACTATATGCCTTGCATTCATATATACATTCCTTGAAGTACTTGCATATGTCAATGATTGATTTGGTGTCAGAAAAGCTTGGTCTGAGGTATATAGGACCGTCTACTATCTTGGCCGAGTTGGCAGCTGGGCTTAGCACATGTAATTGTCGGAATCTATGATCAGAGTACACCATGTATTCCATGTCTTTATGTTGAGGAAGTATTTGCGGAATCCAGACCATCAAATCGAGCTAGAGCCGATTCCTGTGTAGCAAGACCAGACTCTAGAGTGTCGTCTGCTGCGTATCTTAGAATCCTAGGAGCTTGAGGAGCTGATGCGGCATAAATACTCGAACTTTTCTTTATGTGTGAGTTTGTTGATCCATTAATCTTTCTTTTGTTGTTCCGATAGAAGCGTCGGAATTCGAGGTCGAATTCTTTTTAAGAGGGGTAGAGTGTGATACCCAATTTTCTGAAAAGAAGTTAAATTTATTTTTCCCTTTTCTTTCGTGATCTGTGTAGTTGGGGTTGGAGTTTTTTAGGAAGCATTCACCAGTAAAACAGTAGAAAACTTGTTGGACTTGTGCGCTGGGGTCGGGAGCAGACGTGAGAGCGAGTTTGGGCCGTGGATCTCGATCCGGCGGTGGGGAGCCCATTAGTTTTCCCCCCTTAACCCTAGCCGCCCCCTCCCTCTCACTCCCCCACCCCTTTGCCCCCCCCCCCTCTCTTCCTCTCTTCCACTCTTGCAGCCGCCCCAATTCCTCTCCTCTTGGCTGCAGCCGCCCAGTGCCCATCAAACCCTAGCCACCCCCTTCCCCAATCCCCCTCCCAAGGTGCAGCCCCTCTCCTTTGGGATCTCCATCGAGTGGTGCAAGCCTCTAATTGGAGAATTGGTGGAGGAAGAACAAAGAGGTGAAGGAATAACTCAAGGTGATCTTATGTTTATTTTGTATTTGTGCTGCGATTACGTTTGATTAACTGTTCCCCTAAGCGAATTGGTGGTAGTGCTGTCCTAATTTTGGGTGGCAGACGAACAGCAGTATTGTGGGCAGTTTCTGGGGTTTTTGCGGCGGTAATTAGCTGTAATCACTATGATAATCATGTAGATCTTTGTCATACCTTTCCAACGAGTACTTATGCGCTCGATTCGGAGTTATAATTTAGGAGATATTGCTGTTTGAATCCGGGTATGTTGCTGTCCAAAAAACAGATTTCCGCAGGTGGGCGAACAACATTAGTATTAGCATTTTCTGGGGATTTTTCGTGGGAAGTTAGTGATAATCAATACGATAATCATGTAGATCTTTGTCATGCCTTTCCAACGAGTACTTATGTGCTTGATTCGGAGTTATAATTTAGGAGTTATCGCTGTTTGAATCCGGGTATGTTGCTGTCCAAAAACAGATTACAGGATGTATCTTGTGGATGGTTTTGGGCTAAGTAGATGTGGGAATTTAATTATATTTTGAATACAAAACTTGTGGGGAATTTTATGTAGATGCTTCCGTAGTTTTTGATTGATATCACTGTTGTTATAATTTTAAAGTTATGAAATTATCAAGCAGCGTCGCTGCAATTTGGTGGTGATGGGGAGAGTTGTCGCTCGCGACGGGTTGGAATTGTGCGTAGGTGCGGCGTTGTTTATTAGCGTTTGTTATGTGAATTTGTGCACTAAGGTGTGTGTCAAAAACAGGTGGTGGACTTCCGGATCGTACTTAGTACCATTCCAAATTTCCGGTGAAGGCAAGTAAATACAGTGGTGGTTGCTACAGTTTGGTTTGCATCCTATTCCCTGTCATTGAGTATGCATAAGTTTTAAATATATTAATCATTGAATTCTATGATGAAGTTTATTGGTTTGAAAGTATTAATTCTCAATTGTCTAATATTGTGGATGATCATAATTTCGTAATGATATATGTGGTTGATTCTTATCTTGGATGAAGTTGAAGTATCTTTTTGAATCACGTTATATGAAGTGTTGTAGGCATATCATGCACATCGCATCATCCATCTTGCATTTGAAAGTTATGTCGTGATCTTATGGTCCGACCGTACCGGTACATTTTTAGCATTGTACGTTGCCCAAGGAGGGGTACGATGCGGCTTCATATCCTTAGAGGTATGAAGGCAGAAGTCATCCTTGCATTTGCAGACATTTGCACTCATGAGGAATATATGAAGTGTGACATTACTATGTTACTATTGTGGTTTCTACCTGTGAGGTGTAGTAACTAGGTGTGTTGTACGTTGTATACGTGCTGCACCTTCGTAATAAGAAGGTTGTGGAATCAAGTGGTGGTAAAACAATGTTCTTATGTGGTTAAACAGATTAATATTATTTTACTTGCTGAGATGTGTCATCTCACTCTTGCATTACTCAATGCAGGTACTTGATACATGTTGGGAATGAGGGGAGTAGCAGCACGTCCACTTTCATTCTCACAATAACGCTGCCCAGGCGCAGCCATGATTTAATTAGAAACTTATTGTCAAAGGAAGTTTGTTTTTTTATATAGTCATGCGCACTGGTTAATTCAGTTCAGGTCGTATGTTTATCTTCCCTTGCTAGCCGATTAATAATACTTAGTATGTTTTTGTCATGATATATGTTTATACACTGTTGCCCCCTTATTTATGCAATCTTGCAAAGGGGATGCTGCCGAAATTTTATATATGGACGTCAGTAGTTTAGTTCAGTAGCATTCCGGGTTGTTTGTGGAACCCAGGGTGTTACATTTTCTAATTTCCATATTTTCTTATATGCCTAATTCTCCAATTCACCTGACCACCAGCAGAAGAGTGCATAATCCGGCATGATGCAACAACCAAAAATAGTTCTAGGTTTTGCTTACACAAGATGTCGAGCTAATTCTCGCTATAACTTTTGGAAAAGATCAAGGCTTAGCGAGAAGAAAAGGGAAAAGGAAAGGGTAACACCTGAATTTGGTGTGAGAAAAGAAGAAAAAATTCTACCCCCAAATTCAGGGCGTTACAAACCTATCCCCCATAAAAGAATCTCGCCCTCGAGATTCAGGGTTGGCTAGCAAAGAGCTCAGGGTATTTGGCCATCAGATCATCTTCACGCTCCCAGGTTGCTTCTTCCTCTAAATGGTGATTCCATCTGACCTTGCACATTCTGATGGTCTTCCTTCGGGTGACTCTGTCTGCAACCTCAAGGATTTGCACTGGCTTCTCAACCTAGGTCAAATCCTCCTGGACTTCAAGACCTTCCACTGGCAACTGCTCTTCTGGCACACGCAAGCACTTCTTCAACTGAAACACATGAAAGACATCATGCACAGCAGACAAATTCTCTGGCAGACTGAGCTGATAGGCCACTTCTCCACGCCTTGAGAGAATTTGGTACGGACCAATGTAGCGGGGTGCTAGCTTGCCTTTGACTCCGAACCTTCTGACTCCTCTGATCGGTGACACTTTCAGATAGACAAAGTCTCCGACTTCAAAACTCAGCTCTCTTCTTCTTGTGTCTGCATAGCTTCGCTGCCTTGATTGCGCTATCTTCAGATTCTCTCGGACCATCTTGATGTTCTCTTCAGCTTCAAGCAAAATGTCTGGCCCAAACACTTGCTTTTCTCCAGGCTGATCCCATTGCAACGGAGTCCTACAACTCCTTTCATAGAGCGCCTGAAATGGTGACATCTTCAAACTGGCCTGGTAACTGTTGTTATAGGAAAACTCTGCATAAGGCAATCTCTTGTCCCATCTGGACTGATCTTGTAACGCACAGGCTCTCAACATGTCTTCAAGAATTTGATTGGTCCTTTCGGTCTGACCATCTGTCTGCGGATGATAAGCTGAACTGAAATTCAGATGTGTGCCCAAGGCTTCATGCAACTGTTGCCAGAAATGAGAGGTGAACTACGTTCCTCTGTATGACACTATCTTCTTTGGCACACCATGAAGACAAACGATCCGAGACATGTACAATTCTGCCAATACTGCACTGCTGTAGTTGGTCTTGACTAGTATGAAGTGAGCTGACTTGGTCAAGCGATCCACTACTACCCAAATGGAATCGTAGCCGGCTCGAGTGCGAGGCAATCCGACTATGAAATCCATACCGATTTCATCCCATTTCCACTGAGGGATTTGCAACGGTTGCAACAATCCAGCTGGTCTCTGGTGCTCTGCCTTAATTCTTCGACAACTATCGCACATAGCCACACGCTCTGCGATTTCCCTCTTCATTCCATACCACCAGAATTTCTTCTTCAGATCCTGATACATCTTGTCACTACCAGGGTGAATCGAATAGGTTGTCTCATGAGCTTCCTTGAGAATCAACTCCCGAATGGATTGGACATTGGGAACACACAAGCGGCCTTTGAACCATATCACACCTTCTGCATCTTCCCGAAAATCTTTGCCTTTGCCTTCCAGAATCAGTCGCCGGATCTCACTGATCTTCTCATCATTCTTCTGCGCTTCTTTGATTTCCCGCTCCAAGGTAGGTTCCAACTCAACTATGACTCCTCGCGAATTGTTCAGAAATCCGAGACTCAACCTGTCAAACTCCTTGGCCAACTCATAAGGCATCGGACGAGCGATCATCAGGTTGACTTGACTCTTCCTGCTCAAAGCATCTGCCACTACGTTTGCTTTACCTGGATGGTAGTGAATCTCCAACTCATAGTCTTTGATCAACTCTAACCATCTTCGCTGCCTCATATTCAACTCTGACTGAGTGAATATGTACTTCAGACTCTTGTGGTCTGTGTAAACATCACATTTCTGTCCATACATATAGTGCCTCCATGTCTTCAGTGCGTGAACCACTACTGCCAACTCTAGGTCATGGATTGGGTAATTCTTCTCATGAACCTTCAGCTGTCAGGACGAGTAAGCTACAACTCTTCCCTCTTACATCAACACGCTTCCCAAACCGGTGTAACAAGCATCACAATACACCGAGAAGGGCTTGTGCACATCAGGCAAGACTAAGACAGGCGCTGTAGTCAACTTCTCTTTCAACGCTTCAAAGGCCTCTTGGCATTTCTAGGTCCACTTGAACTCAACTTTGTTGCCTAGCAACGCTGTCATTGGTTTCGCAATTTTCGAAAACCCTTCAATGAATCGCCGATAATATCCGGCCATTCCAATGAAACTCTTGATTCCTCGGGCATCTGTTGGCGCTTTCTAGTTCAGAATGTCTGCCACTTTCTTCGGATCCACAGCCAATCCTTCTTTGTTGATTATGTGATCCAAGAATAGGACTTCATTGATCCAGAATTCACACTTACTCAACTTTGCATACAACTGGTGCTCTCGCAATCTCTGCAATACCATCTTCAAATGACCTGCATGCTCTTCTTCGCTTTGAGAATAAATCAGAATGTCATCGATGAATACCACCACAAACTTATCAAGGTAATCCATGAATACACTGTTCATCAAGTTCATGAAGAACGCTGGTGCATTGGTCAAACCAAAAGACATCACTGTGGACTCATACAACCCATATTTGGTAATGAATGCCATCTTCGGAATGTCTGAAGGTCGGATCCTGAGCTGATGGTAACCTGACCTCAAATCAATCTTGGAGAACACACTGGCTCCCCTCAACTGGTCGAACAGATCTTCTATCCTAGGCAAAGGGTACTTGTTCTTGATCATGACTTCATTCAAAGCTCGATAATCGATACACATCCTTTTGGTGCCATCTTTCTTCTCCACAAACAAGACAGGAGCGGCCCAAGGCGAGGTGCTTGGCTGGATGTAACCTTTCTCTGACAGCTCATCAATCTGCTTCTTAAGGTCAACCAACTCTGGTCCGGATATTTTATAAGCTCTCTTAAAGATAGGGGCGGTTCCAGAAAGAAGCTCTATGGCAAACACAACTTTCCGCTCTAGTGGCATACCAGGTAAGTCCTTTGGAAACACATCTGGGAATTCGGACACAACCTTAATACTCTCAATTGGGTTTGCTTCACTGCTATCAACAGCTATCTGATAACAACTTCCTTTCTTTGGCTCAGGCGGGACTAACTCGGTCACCACTTCCTCTCCTAGTGGGGACACCAACTTGATTGTCCTCTTATCACAACTGATAACTGCCTGATACTTATCTAGCCAACTCATCCATAGGATGACATCTATTCCCTGAGTATCCATTACTATGAGGTTGGCGGGAAACGCTATCCCCCTTATTTCCACACATACGTTCAAACAAATGCTATCAGCTCGAATTCTACCACCGGCTGAGTCAATTTGAATGGAGTTTGACATGGTAGTTATTGGAAGATTATGTGCTTCTACCCATGATGCAGTAATGAAAGAATGTGTTGCTCCAGTATCAAATAACACTTCTGCAATATGGGAGTCGACTGGGAACATACCTACTATCATGCCGGGGGTCTCCTGAACTGCTTCAGCCTCCAAGTGGTTAAGTCTTCCATGATTGTAGCATGGCTGAGAGCGGTTGCCTGCGCCAGGCTGAGACACATTCTGCTTTGCTGGGGCATTGGGGCCTGACTGCTGCTGGGATGCCTTCTTCGGACATTGCATCACCTAGTGGCCTTGCTCTCCACAGTGGAAACATGCCCTGTTTCCAACCTGAGCTGGTGCTGCCTGACTGTTCTGCTGGTTTGCTGGGGCAGGAAGACGAGGTGCCTACTGATTCTGCCTCTGAAACTGACCTCCTGATTGATTGCTCTGACGGTTCTGATACTGGTGCTGAGGATACTGCCTTTGGAACTGTTGATGCTGCTGAGGTGGACGCTGGTTCTGCCTGAACTGCTGAGGTTGATTGCCTAAGAAACGAGGATGATTGCTGCTTCCAGGCTGGGGTCCACTGATCTTGCGCTTACGATCCTCCATCTCCTTACGCTTCCTCTCTGTCATGATTGCTCTGTCAATCAGGTGCTGAAATGTCGGGAAGGTGTGATTCATTAGTTGGTACTGCAGAGGGTCAACCAAGCCTCTCAGGAAACGGTACTGCCGCTTGGCGTCGGTGTTGACATCTTCAGGAGCATAGCGAGACAACTGCAGAAACCTGTCCCGGTACTCACTAACAGACAATGGCCCTTGCTTGAGGGCCAGGAACTCCTCCTTCTTCACTGTCATCAGACCTACAGGAACATGGTACTGACGAAAGCTTCCTCTGAACTCTTCCCAGGTGATGGTGTCGGGGTGGGCATGGGTGGCGAGGTAAGACTCCCACCATGACTGAGCTGCTCCTCTCAACAGACGGGGACCATACAGGACTTTCTCCCTATCATTGCACTGAGCGGTATGCAACTCCCGCTCCACAGTGCGCAGCCAGTCTTCAGCATCCATGGGGTCAGAAGAGTGAGCAAACGTTGGTGGATGACCTCTCATGAACTCAGCACGCTTGTCTTTGGGCATCTGAGGCATCTGAGGCTGAGGTGGGGCCTACTGCTGTTGTTGTTGCTGCTGCTGAATGGCGGCCAGAGTCTGATCGATGGCTTGAACTGCCTGAGTCTGCATCAGAAACATCTGCTCGATCGACATCGGGGGCGGGGGCGGCAGGTGCTGTTGCTGAGGCACCTCATCCTGCTGAGCGGCTCGCTCCTGCTGAGCACGCCTTCCTCCTCTTCGCCTGTTCTCTGACATCTGCAGAATGCAACCACACATCAGAACTGATCTGGCAAATCTTGCAGCATAAGAAAAGAGTATAGAATTCTTCAACAACACTGAACAGATGAGCATCTTCACTGATCTCCAACACAGACCACACAACTTCTCAGATAAAGAGGAAAGTGGAGTAAAAGGTTTCCCAACTATATAGCTAACTCCGCTAACATATAACAGGTAAACCATAATGCAGGGGATACCCACACTCTGGTGACAGTCATTACAAAGATCCAAACCAAACATAGTTAATCATGACAAACATAAATGCACAGGATATAGCAAAATACCCTGTCTATCTAAGAATAACGCTAAGACTGTAGCTTCTTACGTATATATTTTGTATTAATTACAAGATCCAACTCTAACGATCTATGGTTCTAGATTTATCTTGGTCTTGCAGTCGGGATTGCCATAAGGCTGGCGTCCACGCCGAGGTGAGCGGTACGGGTGCTGAGTCCCGACGGGAGCGGGGGAACCATCATCCAGGTGACGACGTTCCGCGCGCTCAGCCCGCAGCAGGGCGATCTCAGCACGAGCCCTACTCAGCTCGTCTAATGCATGGTCCAGCTCCGTGTTTAGCACGGCGGCTAGGTTGACTATGCTGCTCAACCTAGGATTGTCCTCACCAACAGGTGAGACAATCACGCCTCCTGTGCTGCCAGATGGACGGCGGGGGTAATACTTCATGTTGAGGCCATCATCTACCCCACCGAGCACCGAGCAGTAGTGCGAAAGCGCACGCCGTGCAGCATCTTGCATGGCCGCCTCAGCTGAGTCCCGCTCAGAGATAGAATAGTGCTCTGAGCAGACCTCAGCACCCTGGAGACTGTTCTCCGGACGGCGCACCAACCAGGTCGCCTCCCAGCGGTCCGGGTAGACCCCACGACTATGCTGGTAGACCACACAGCGATACTCGATGGATCAAGTACGCCGGTGATAGTCGCCTAGAGGGGGGGTGAATAGGGCGAAACTGAAATTTACAAAAATAATCACAACTACAAGCCGGGTTAGCGTTAGTAATAAAGAAACGAGTCCGCAAGAGAGGGCGCAAAACAAATCGCAAGCAAATAAGAGTGTGACACAAGGATTTGTTTTACCGAGGTTCGGTTCTTGCAAACCTACTCCCCGTTGAGGAGGCCACAAAGGCCGGGTCTCTTTCAACCCTTCCCTCTCTCAAACGATCCCACGGATCGAGTGAGCTTTCTCTTCTTCTCAATCAAACGGGAACAAAGCTTCCCCGCAAGGGCCACCACACAATTGGTGCCTCTTGCCTTGGTTACAATTGAGTGATGATCTCAAGAACAAATGAGAAAGAAAGAAAGCAATCCAAGCGCAAGAGCTCAAAAGAACACGGCAAATCTCTCTCGCTAGCCACTAAGGGTTTGAGTGGAATTGGAGAGGATTTGATCTCTTTGTATGTGTCTAGAATTGAATGCCTAGCTCTTGTAAGTGGTTGAGAGTTGGAAAACTTGGATGGCAATGAATGTGGGGTGGTTGGGGTATTTATAGCCCCAACCACCAAAAGTGACCGTTGCTGGAACTCCTCTGTTCGATGGCGCACCGGACAGTCCGGTGCACACCGGACAGTCCGGTGCCCCTGCCACGTCACAGTGCCGTTGGATTCTGACCGTTGGAGCTTCTGACTTGTGGGCCCTCCTGGGTGTCCGGTGCACACCGGACATGTACTGTTTGATGTCCGGTGCACCGGCATGGGCGTGCCTGACGACTGCGCGCGCTGCGCGCGCATTTAATGCACCGCAGGGAGCCGTTGGCGCCGCAGAGAGCCGTTGCTCCGCTGGTACACCGGACAGTCCGGTGCACACCGGACAGTCCGGTGAATTTTAGCGGAGTGGCTGCCGAGCGAACCCGAGGCTGACGAGTTCCGGAGGCCGCGTCTCCTTGGAGCACCGGACATGTCCGGTGCACACCGGACAGTCCGGTGAATTATAGCGCGCCGGCTTCCGAGAAATCCCGAGGGCGAAGAGTTTGAAGTCGAAGTCCTCTGGCCGCACCGGACAGTCCGGTGCACACCGGACAGTCCGGTGCCTCCGGCCAGAGGAGCCCTCGGTTGCCTTGCTGCTCCTTTGCTGAATCCAACACTTGGTCTTTTTATTGGCTGATTGTGAACTTTTTGCACCTGTATAACTTATGCACTAGAGTAAACTAGTTAGTCCAATGTTTGTGTTGGGCAATTCAACCACCAAAATTATTTAGGAACTAGGTCTAAGCCTAATTCCCTTTCAATCTCCCCCTTTTTGGTGATTGATGCCAACACAAACCAAAGCAAATATAGAAGTGCATAATTGAACTAGTTTACATAATGTAAGTGCAAAGGTTGCTTGGAATTGAGCCAATCTAAACTTATATGATGCGCATGGATGGTTTCTTTGTTTTTGACATATTGGACCATATTTGCACCATGAGTTTTGTTTTTGCAAATTCTTTTGTAAATTCTTTTCAAAGTACTTTTGCAAGATAGTCAAAGGTAAATGAAAAAGATTTTGCAAAGCATTTTCAGGATATGGAATTTTCTCCCCCTATTTCCAATGCTTTTCCTTTGACTAAGCAAAACTCCCCCTCAAATAAGGTCTCCTCTTAGTGTTCAAGAGGGTTTTAAGACATTAATTTTGAAAATACTCGTTACTCCCCTCTTAGAACACAAAGAGATACCAATTTTGAAATTTACCATTGAAAATCATCAAATTTAAAATTGGGTGGTGGTGCGGTCCTTTTGCTTTGGGCTCATATTTTCTCCCCCTTTGGCATGAATCGCCAAAAACGGAATCATTAGAGCCCCATGAAGTACATTCTCCCCCTTTGGTCATGAAATAAATGAGTGAAGGTTATACCAACGTTGGAGAGATGATGCGGAGCGACGGCGAAGGATGAGTAGTAGAACGGAGTGGAAGCCTTTGTCTTCGCCGAAGACTCCAATTCCCTTTCAATATACCTATGACTTGGTTGAAATACACTTGAAAACACATTAGTCATAGCATATATAAAAGAGACATGATCAAAGGTATATTCATGTGCTATGCGTGCAAGACTAGCAAAAAAAATTCCTAGAATCAAGAATATTAAGCTCATGCCTAAGTCGGGTAAAAGATTGTTCATCAAGTGGTTTGGTAAAGATATCGGCTAATTGATCTTTAGTATTAATATAAGAAATCTCGATATCCCCCTTTTGTTGGTGATCCCGAAGAAAATGATACCGAATGGCTATGTGCTTAGTGCGGCTATGCTCGACGGGGTTGTCGGCCATTTTGATTGCACTCTCATTGTCACATAGCAAAGGGACTTTGGTTAATTTGTAACCGTAGTCCCGCAGGGTTTGCCTCATCCAAAGCAATTGCGCGCAACAATGACCTGCGGCAATATACTCGGCTTCGGCGGTAGAAAGAGCGACCGAATTTTGCTTCTTTGAAGCCCATGACACCAAGGATCTTCCCAAGAACTGGCAAGTCCCCGATGTGCTCTTTCTATTAATCCTACACCCCGCCCAATCGGCATCCGAATATCCAATCAAATCAAAGGTGGATCCCCGAGGGTACCAAAGCCCAAACTTAGGAGTAAAAGCCAAATATCTCAAGATTCGTTTCACGGCCGTAAGGTGTGATTCCTTAGGGTCGGCTTGGAATCTTGCACACATGCAAACGGAAAGCATAATGTCCGGTCGAGATGCACATAAATAAAGCAATGATCCAATCATCGACCGGTATACCTTTTGATCCACGGACTTACCTCCCGTGTCGAGGTCGAGATGCCCATTAGTTCCCATGGGTGTCTTGATGGGCTTGGCATCCTTCATTCCAAACTTGCTTAGGATATCTTGAGTATACTTCGTTTGGCTAATGAAGGTGCCCTCATGGAGTTGCTTGACTTGGAATCCTAGAAAATACTTCAACTCCCCCATCATAGACATCTCGAATTTCTGTGTCATGATCCTACTAAATTCTTCACATGTAGATTTGTTAGTAGACCCAAATATGATATCATCAACATAAATTTGGCATACAAACAAATCATTGTCAAGAGTTTTAGTGAACAAAGTAGGATCGGCCTTGCCGACTTTGAAGCCATTTGCAATAAGGAAATCTCTAAGGCATTCATACCATGCTCTTGGGGCTTGCTTAAGCCCATAAAGCGCCTTAGAGAGCCTATAAACATGGTTAGGATACTCACTGTCTTCAAAGCCGGGAGGTTGCTCAACATAGACCTCCTCCTTGATTGGTCCATTGAGGAAGGCACTCTTCACGTCCATTTGATAAAGCTTGAAGCCATGGTAAGTAGCATAGGCTAATAATATACGAATTGACTCAAGCCTAGCTACGGGTGCATAGGTTTCACCAAAATCCAAACCTTCGACTTGTGAATATCCCTTGGCCACGAGTCGAGCTTTGTTCCTGGTCACCACACCATGCTCGTCTTGCTTGTTGCGGAAAACCCACATGGTTCCTACAACATTTTGGTTAGGACGTGGAACTAAGTGCCATACCTCGTTCCTTGTGAAATTGTTGAGCTCCTCTTGCATCGCCATCACCCAATCCGAATCTTGTAGTGCTTCCTCTACCCTGGTTGGCTCAATAGAGGAAACAAACGAGTAATGTTCACAAAAATGAGCAACACGAGATCGAGTAGTTACCCCCTTATGAATATCGCCAAGGATAGTGTCGACGGGGTGATCTCGTTGTATTGCTTGGTGGACTCTTGGGTGTGGCGGCCTTGGTTGTTCATCCTCCTTGTCTTCATCATTTGAATCTCCCCCTTGATCGTTGCCATCATTTTGAGGTGGCTCTTCTTCTTGATTTTCTTGTTCAACATCTGGAACCTCATCCTCAACTTGAGTTGGTGGAGATGCTTGCATTGAGGAGGATGGTTGATCTTGTGCATTTGGAGGCTCTTCGGATTCCTTAGGACACACATCCCCGATGGACATGTTCCTTAGAGCTATGCATGGAGCCTGTTCTTCACCTACATCATCAAGATCAACTTGCTCTACTTGAGAGCCGTTAGTCTCATCAAACACAACGTCACAAGAAACTTCAACAAGTCCTGAGGACTTGTTAAAGACTCTATATGCCCTTGTGTTTGAGTCATATCCTAGTAAAAAGCCTTCTATAGTTTTAGGAGCAAATTTAGATTTTCTACCTCTTTTAACAAGTATAAAACATTTGCTACCAAAAACTCTAAAATATGAAATATTGGGCTTTTTACCGGTTAGGAGTTCATAAGATGTCTTCTTTAGGATTCGATGAAGATATAATCGGTTGATGGCGTAGCAGGCGGTGTTGACCGCCTCGGCCCAAAACCGATCCGGTGTCTTGTACTCATCAAGCATGGTTCTTGCCATGTCCAATAGAGTTCGATTCTTCCTCTCCACTACACCATTTTGTTGTGGAGTGTAGGGAGAAGAGAACTCATGCTTGATGCCCTCCTCCTCAAGAAAGTCTTCAATTTGGGAATTTTTGAACTCCGTCCCATTGTCGCTTCTAATTTTCTTGATCCTTAAGCCGAACTCATTTTGAGCCCGTCTCAAGAATCCCTTTAAGGTCTCTTGGGTTTGTGATTTTTCCTGCAAAAAGAATACCCAAGTGAAGCGAGAATAATCATCCACAATTACAAGACAATACTTACTACCGCCGATGCTTATGTAAGCGATCGGGCCGAATAGATCCATGTGTAGGAGCTCCAGTGGCCTGTCGGTAGTCATGACGTTTTTGTGTGGATGATGGACACCAACTTGCTTCCCAGCTTGGCAAGCGCTACAAATCCTGTCTTTCTCAAAATGAACATCGGTTAGTCCCAAAATGTGTTCTCCCTTTAGAAGCTTGTGAAGATTCTTCATTCCAACATGGGCTAGTCGGCGGTGCCAGAGCCAGCCCAAGTTAGTCTTAGCAATCAAGCAAGTGTTGAGCTCAGCTCTATGAAAATCTACTAAGTATAGCTGACCCTCTAACACTCCCTTAAAAGCTATTGAATCATCACTTCTTCTAAAGACAGTTACACCTATATCAGTAAAAAGACAGTTGTAGCCCATTTGACATAATTGGGATACAGAAAGCAAATTGTAATCTAAAGAATCTACAAGAAAAACATTGGAAATGGAATGGTCAGGAGATATAGCAATTTTACCCAAACCTTTGACCAAACCTTGATTTCCATCCCCGAATGTGATAGCTCGTTGGGGATCTTGGTTTTTCTCATAGGAGGAGAACATCCTTTTCTCCCCTGTCATATGGTTTGTGCACCCGCTGTCGAGTATCCAACTTGAACCCCCGGATGCATAAACCTACAAAACAAGTTTAGTTCTTTGTTTTAGGTACCCAAACGGTTTTGGGTCCTTTGGCATTAGATACAAGAACTTTGGGTACCCAAACACAAGTCTTGGAGCCCTTGTGTTTGCCCCCAACAATTTTGGCAACTACCTTGCCGGATTTGCTAGTCAAAACATAAGATGCATCAAAAGTTTTAAATGAAATGACATGATCATTTGATGCATTAGTAGTTTTCTTTCTAGGCAACTTGGCATGGGTTGGTTGCCTAGATCTAGATGTCTCACCCTTATACATAAAAGCATAATTAGGGCCAGAGTGAGACTTCCTAGAATGAATTTTCTTAATTTTACTCTCAGGATACCCGGCAGGGTACAAAATGTAACCCTCGTTATCCTGAGGCATGGGAGCCTTGCCCTTAACAAAGTTAGACAAGTTCTTAGGAGGGGCATTAATTTTGACATTGTCTCCCCTTTGGAAGCCAATGCCGTCCTTAATGCCCGGGCGTCTCCCATTATAGAGCATGCTTCTAGCAAGTTTAAATTTTTCATTTTCTAAGTCATGCTCTCTAATCTTAGCATTAAGTTGTGCTATATGATCATTTTGTTTCTTAATTAAAGCTAGGTGATCATGGATAGCATCAACGTTAATATCTCTACATCTAGTACAAATGGAAATATGCTCAACATTAGAGGTAGAGGGTTTGCAAGATTTTAGTTCAACAACCTTAGCATGCAACAAATCATTTTTAGCTCTAAGGTCGGAAATAGTAGCATTGCAAACATCAAAATCCTTAGCCTTAGCAATTAATTTCTCATTCTCATTTCTAAGGCTAGCGATGGAAGTATTCAATTCATCAATCCTAGCAAGCAAATCAACATCATCATTTCTAGGATCAATGCAAACATGAGAATCAACCTTAGCTAACAAATTTGCATTTTCATTTCTAAGGTTGTCTAAAGTCTCATGGCAAATACTTAGCTCACTAGACAATTTTTCACATTTTTCTCTTTCTAGAGCATAAGCATTTTTAACCTTAACATGTTTTTTGTTTTCCTTGATTAGGAAGTCCTCTTGGGAGTCCAAGAGATCATCCTTTTCATGGATGGCACTAATCAATTCATTTAATTTTTCTTTTTGTTCCATGTTAAGGTTGGCAAAAAGAATACGCAAATTATCCTCTTCATTTTTATCATCATCCTCATCACTAGATGTTTCATATTTAGTGGAGGACTTTGATTTTACCTTCTTTTTGCCGTCCTTGGCCATGAGGCACTTGTGGCCGACGTTGGGGAAGAGGAGGCCCTTGGTGACGGCGATGTTGGCGGCGTCCTCGTCGTCGGAGGAGTCGCTTGAGCTTTCGTCGGAGTCCCACTCCCGACAAACATGGGCATCGCCGCCCTTCTTCTTGTAGTACTTCTTCTTCTCCTTCCTCTTGCCCTTCTTGTCGTTGTCCCTGTCACTATCACTTGATAATGGACATTTAGCAATAAAGTGACCGGGCTTACCACACTTGTAGCAAACCTTCTTGGAACAGGATTTGTAGTCCTTCCCCTTCCGTTGCTTGAGGATTTGCCGGAAGCTTTTGATGATTAGGGCCATCTCCTCATTGTCGAGCTTGGAGGCGTCAATTGGTTGTCTACTTGGTGTAGACTCCTCCTTCTTCTCCTCCATTGCTTTGAAGGCCACGGGTTGCGCCTCGGATGTGGAGGGTTCATCAAGCTCGTTGATCTTCTTGGAGCCCTTAATCATGCATTCAAAACTCACAAAATTCCCGATAACTTCCTCGGGGGTCATTTGTGTATATCTAGGATTGCCACGAATTAATTGAACTTGTGTGGGGTTAAGGAAAATAAGGGCTCTTAGAATAACCTTAACCACTTCGTGGTCATCCCATTTTGCGCTCCCGAGGTTGCGCACTTGGTTCACCAAGGTCTTGAGCCGGTTGTACATGTCTTGTGGCTCCTCCCCTTGGCGAAGACGGAAGCGACCGAGCTCCCCCTCGATCGTTTCCCGCTTGGTGATCTTGGTGAGTTCATCACCCTCGTGCGCCGTCTTGAGTAGGTCCCAAATTTCCTTGGCGTTCTTCAACCCTTGTACTTTGTTGTATTCCTCCTTGCTTAGAGAGGCAAGAAGGATTGTTGTGGCTTGGGAGTTGAAGTGTTCGATTTGGGCCACTTCGTCCGTGTCATAGTCCTCATCCCCTACGGATGGTACCTGTACACCATACTCAACAACATCCCATAATCTTTTGTGGAGAGAGGTTAGATGAAATCGCATCAAATTACTCCACATAGCATAATCTTCACCATTAAAAGTTGGTGGTTTGCCTAATGGGACGGAAAGTAAAGGTGTATGTTTAGGAATGCGAGGGTAGCGTAGGGGGATCTTACTATACTTCTTACGCTCTTGGCGTTTAGAAGTGACGGACGCCGCGTCGGAGCCGGAGGTAGATGTCGATGAAGTGTCGGTCTCGTAGTAGACCACCTTCCTCATCCTTTTGTGCTTGTCCCCACTCCGATGCGGCTTGTGAGAAGAAGATTTTTCCTTCTTCTCTTTGTGGTGAGAAGAGGAAGATCTTTTCTCCTTCCGCTTGGAGGATTTCTTCTTCTTCTCTCTTCTCTTGGTGCGGGACTCTTCCGATGAAGATGAAGTGCTCCCTTGACTTGTAGTGGGCTTGTCATCGCCGGTCTCCATCTCCCTCTTGGTGTGATCTCCCGACATCACTTCGAGCGGTTAGGCTCTAATGAAGTACCGGGCTCCGATACCAATTGATAGTCGCCTAGAGGGGGGGTGAATAGGGCGAAACTGAAATTTACAAAAATAATCACAACTACAAGCCGGGTTAGCGTTAGTAATAAAGAAACGAGTCCGCAAGAGAGGGCGCAAAACAAATCGCAAGCAAATAAGAGTGTGACACAAGGATTTGTTTTACCGAGGTTCGGTTCTTGCAAACCTACTCCCCGTTGAGGAGGCCACAAAGGCCGGGTCTCTTTCAACCCTTCCCTCTCTCAAACGATCCCACGGATCGAGTGAGCTTTCTCTTCTTCTCAATCAAACGGGAACAAAGCTTCCCCGCAAGGGCCACCACACAATTGGTGCCTCTTGCCTTGGTTACAATTGAGTGATGATCTCAAGAACAAATGAGAAAGAAAGAAAGCAATCCAAGCGCAAGAGCTCAAAAGAACACGGCAAATCTCTCTCGCTAGCCACTAAGGGTTTGAGTGGAATTGGAGAGGATTTGATCTCTTTGTATGTGTCTAGAATTGAATGCCTAGCTCTTGTAAGTGGTTGAGAGTTGGAAAACTTGGATGGCAATGAATGTGGGGTGGTTGGGGTATTTATAGCCCCAACCACCAAAAGTGACCGTTGCTGGAACTCCTCTGTTCGATGGCGCACCGGACAGTCCGGTGCACACCGGACAGTCCGGTGCCCCTGCCACGTCACAGTGCCGTTGGATTCTGACCGTTGGAGCTTCTGACTTGTGGGCCCTCCTGGGTGTCCGGTGCACACCGGACATGTACTGTTTGATGTCCGGTGCACCGGCATGGGCGTGCCTGACGACTGCGCGCGCTGCGCGCGCATTTAATGCACCGCAGGGAGCCGTTGGCGCCGCAGAGAGCCGTTGCTCCGCTGGTACACCGGACAGTCCGGTGCACACCGGACAGTCCGGTGAATTTTAGCGGAGTGGCTGCCGAGCGAACCCGAGGCTGACGAGTTCCGGAGGCCGCGTCTCCTTGGAGCACCGGACATGTCCGGTGCACACCGGACAGTCCGGTGAATTATAGCGCGCCGGCTTCCGAGAAATCCCGAGGGCGAAGAGTTTGAAGTCGAAGTCCTCTGGCCGCACCGGACAGTCCGGTGCACACCGGACAGTCCGGTGCCTCCGGCCAGAGGAGCCCTCGGTTGCCTTGCTGCTCCTTTGCTGAATCCAACACTTGGTCTTTTTATTGGCTGATTGTGAACTTTTTGCACCTGTATAACTTATGCACTAGAGTAAACTAGTTAGTCCAATGTTTGTGTTGGGCAATTCAACCACCAAAATTATTTAGGAACTAGGTCTAAGCCTAATTCCCTTTCAGCCGGTTAAGTGCCCGGCGTAGCACGGTGTCGAGCGCGTCATGGAAGTGACACCCGCGAGCAGCGTCGCGAGTGATGGGCCGAGCAACCCATCCTTCCGGCTCCTGGTCAGCAGAAAAGTCGGTGTCGTGGCTCGAGCTGTTGTCGCCACCTCCATCGTCTGGGTCTCCTCCAGCAGCTACTCCAGAGGCTGGGGCGCCCAGTGGTGGTGTAGGGGAGCCTCCAGGGGAAGCACAGGGGAGCAGCTCCTCACGGACTCTATCTCCTGTTGGAGCGAGAAAGAAGAGCCCTGCTGCTCCTGCTCCTGTCGTCGACGTTCCTACTCCTCATGCAGGCGGTGGTGTAGCCTCTCTAAATGGCTGGACTGTCCGGCCAGGGGACGGCGAAGCGGACACTCAGCAAGGCGGGAGGGTAAGAAGGAGATGACAGACTTTCGTGCAGTGTGTCTAAGACGAGCCATCTACAAAAGACATCGCAAGCAAAAGAGTGAGAACAGAACTAATATGACCAGCAAATAATGAATCATAAATAATTGAAGGATTAGAATAAAACATAATTTTCAGCAAGGTATATTATATAGTAGAACATAGGTTTGGTCGGTATGACCAACTTTTGAAGGGATATCAAAGTCAATGCAGGGACAAAGGTCTATAGTCCTTAGAACGACCATTCTATTCTAGGTTAGCGGTCCTACAGTCAGCCTGGCTTTGATACCACTTATATCACACCCAGTTTTAGAAGGCAAACCGAATGCGAACCATGTACGTGCCAGGATCAGCAATTCACGTACACAACAGTTACATAACATGGACATCATCACACAGTGCTCAAATAGTATTAAAAAAAGAGAAATAATAGTCGATTACATCATGATGTCTGAGACATCCACATAGTCTTTACAATAAATCAAAGTGCAAAAAAGAAACGTAGATAAACGCGGCCTTCACAGGCAGCCGACTGGGGGTTGCCGCTAACCCACGCCTAGAACTCATCATAATCTTGGAACTCCTGGAAGTCTCCTTCCACAGCTTCATCTTCTCCTGAGCAGTAGTTGCAATGCTGACAACCTGGGGATGGGGGGGTTTGGTGTGTAGAGCAAGGGTGAGTACACATCAACATACTCAGCAAGTATCCTGTTTGGCTGTAGTGGACTAGCTTTATATGGGGGTAAGTCAAGCAGTTGCTTTTAGTTGGTCAGATTATTATTTACTAGTAGAAAGTCAGGTTTTAACATTAACCCAAGTTATTATCCCAATGTACCCTTTCCAAACGGAAAGAATACCACTTACCAGTACCATAGTCATAACCAAAACCATCAGTCTCATTACCATCTGTAAACTAAAATGTCTCTGATCAAGTACCACTAATCACTGGAGCTCCCTTGGCCGCTCATAACCGCGAGCACGGCTGATATATCAGTTTTCAAACACTCTGCAGAGGTTGTGCACTTTACCCACAAGCCATGATTCCCTTTCTGCCTGGAGAGAGCTACTCCCCATTGACCACTACCTAGGTGGCCTAGCAGGGCATCACTACGTAGCCTTTACAAAGATTCCCCGGGGCTGTAGCCACCCGTTAGGTTTCCTAAATGTACCGCACTCCTCCCCAAGGGACAAATCAACCTTGGCAGAGCGAGCCGCATACACCGAGCCCCATTGACGGCACGACGGCGAAGCGAACTACACCCCGGATCCTCTAATTATTCAGCTCAGGGCATCCCATTCCACCCTCATGGTTGCACTGTTTTCCCGGGCGGTCATCCATAGAACAGGTCCTTACGGAGAGGCACTCGAGAAACCGCTCGAGCCCCCTTAAAGGCCACAAGTACAACATCATAATAAGAGAAGGGAAAACAGCGTATCATAGATAATCTCATCATGTTCATTGATTAGAGTTTGAGCAATAGCATAAAGCTAAACAATAATAATCCAACCCAAATAGGTAAACAAGGACATGGACAACAAAACTAGTCAATCCTTAGGCATAAATGTGTAAAGCGGGAGGTGAATTAAAGAATGAATAGGACAGAGATAGGTCAAGGGACACTTGCCTCCACCAACCGACTGCTGCTCAGGGGCTTCACCTGCGAGTTCCTCGGGCTCTTCAACTGGATCGTTCTCTATGCGATTGCAAGCATACATACATCCATCCATTCAAATTAGGAAACAAACAGTACACCATACAAGAGAACAAAATAAAGTAAATATGCATAGAATATCACATACGATAATGAATTTACCATGGTTAGAAAGAGGCGGGGAAAGGTCTCGCAGGGGTTAAAGCTTATGCTCGAGGCGCATTACGGGTAGGCGAATAACTAGACGTTACACGCTCTAGTTCTAGTTGGTTCTAACAAAAGGATTAGCTACATGCACTAATGTAAACGTGACCACTTTTAGTAGATTAACATTGATTGAGATAGATGATTAGCTATACAAATTAACTAACGTAACCAATTTCCAAATTGAGACTCCTATCTTATTAATATAAACACGTGATTAGCGCGCATAGGACGCGGGGGGGGGGGGGGGTAGACGGGGCGTCTGGGGGGTAGACAGGGGCACGACGGGTCGTGCCAAGGCACGCGCACTACGTGGGCACGCGCGCGAGGCCGCACGCACACGCCACGAACTAGCCGTGCGCACGTCGGGGCCGTGCGCTAGCCGAGCTCAAGGCCACGTGCCACGGGCACGCTGGGCCGAGCTCGAGGCCACGCTGGGACCGTCACGACGCGAGCAAGGCACGGCGGGGCGAGCGGGCAAGCACGCCGGGTCAAGCGAGCACGGGCGAGCGAGGACACGGCTGGCCACCACGCCGGGGCGAGGACGGCGCGGCCTAGCCGGGCACGGGGGGGGCCGAGCCGGGGGCGGCCAAGCCAGGCATGGGATGGGGCGGGGCGGCTCGCCGGAGCGAGGTCGGGGGCGGCCGGGGCGAGGCCGAGCGCCGGCGAGCGCGGGACGAAGCCGCGGCGGCGCGGGGCGAGACCGGCGCGGGACAGGCGCGGCGGGGCGGGGTCGGGGCGCGACAGGGCGGGGCCAGCGCGGGACGGGCTCACCGGAGCGGCCGAGCCGGGCGGCCGAGCTCGCCGGGGCCGGTCGAGCGTGCCCATGGCACGGGGGAGGGCGCCGACGAGAGGGCAAAGGAGGAAGGAGGGGAGGGAGAAAGGGGAGGAGGGGGGAAGCCTCACCGTGGGCGGGGGAGGGCGCCGCGGCGGCGCTAGGGCGGCGGCGGCTAGGGTTAGGGGATAGGGAGTTGGGGGAGGGGATGACGGGTGGGGCCCGCGGGATAGGAGAGAGAGGGAATTTGGGGGGGGGGGGAGGGGCGGCAGGGCCGCTTGGGCCAAAAGGGGGAAGGGGGGGCGCGACTGGGCCGCCAGGACGGCCCACGGCGGGGGAGGGGGCGGCTGGGCCGCTGCGGGGCCCATGCGGGAAGGGGGGAAGGGGGTGGCTGGGCCTCCAGCTGGGCCGGCGCGAAGGGGGAGGGGGCGGCTGGGCCAAAAGGGAGAAGGGGGAGAGAAAAAGAAAAAGCTTTTCTTTTTCTAAGTTCCATATTTTCTTATATGCCTAATTCTCCAATTCACCTGACCACCCGCAGAAGAGTGCATAATCCGGCATGATGCAACAACCAAAAATAGTTCTAGGTTTTGCTTACACAAGATGTCGAGCTAATTCTCGCTATAACTTTTGGAAAAGATCAAGGCTTAGCGAGAAGAAAAGGGAAAAGGAAAGGGTAACGCCTGAATTTGGTGTGAGAAAAGAAGAAAAAATTCTACCCCCAAATTCAGGGCGTTACACACCCGTCGAGGCGAGGTGGCGCTGCAGAGATAGGGGTCTCTCGCATTGCCATGCACACGTAGCATCAAGACGGTGGACGAGGTCGGCAGGACTTCATGTGGGAGGTGCCACCGGGGATGGTGTGGAGCCACAGCCCAACCCACAGTCGACTCTCGCGGAGATGACGCTGGAGGAGTTTCTGATCAGGGCCAAAGTCATAGCCAAAGTTCTTGTCATGCTCGTAAGGAACAAGTAACACCTTATATCATCTGCCCCTTTGTTACCATCAAAATGTAATGTTTAAGCTATTATCAGTAAGTTACTAATTAGGATATTTGGGTATTTGGGAAAGATGATTTCATAAAGAGGCATAATTGTAAAGAATTGCCATTGTCCACTCTTATACACTCAATTTTCTTATATTGAATATTCAGGATATCTTTATGGCCATGAATTCTTATATTGAATTCTTGTATGAATTGCCACTGTATTTCTTCAGGAGATGTGGAGGAGAGACCGAGCTGCATGAAGTTGATGCACATGGTGTAGACCAAGAGCTCAAGAACCATCTCCTGAAGAAATACAGTGGCTATCTAAGCTCGCTCAAGCAAGAACTATCAAAGAAGCAAGAACCATGCTAATGATTTAGGTACTGATGGGAAAGCATCATGCATGGCAGCTTATATGGTCTGCAACAACATTATCAACTCCATGAAGCTTGTTGGGACAATGCCCTGATGTAGGAACGCCTTGTTATTGACTAAGGTCGGGAAGACCATATAAGCTGCCATGCATGATGCACAAACGAAAGGTTCATTTAGGAATCATATGTGTGCATGCCAGGTTATCTGAAGAACAACGACACTATTTTATTTGCCCATTTTTTGTTATGCCTAACTGACTGGGTTACTTGTCATATAATGATGAAACCATCAGTTCTCAATACTGCTTTAAAGTGTCCAAAATCTTTTAAAGTAGCAATTCATGCACTAATGGAAGAGTTAATTCAATTTAGCATATGCAAGGAGCAGACCCCTGTTCTATTCATAATTCATCCATGTACATAGTGAGCCAATCAGGAACAAAGATTCGTAGTTTGTACTAGACACATGGAACAAAATTTCATAGTTTGCCTAAATGTTGAACATACAAAAGAATGTACAAGGACTAACATACTTGTATTTTAGGTTGACATGGATCATTTGGAGACTGCTGCAAATATCATATAGTTCCCTGCAAAGGCCTTCATTTGTTTGTTCAAGCCATGAATTGGGGGCTGGAGACAGGTTTGTCTTTTTAACACCTTCTAGGAGGCAAGCCTATGTGTTATTTTCTTGTATTATATATAGGAGGCAAAAAGATAGGCATCTCCTTCCAAAACAACTGTTATTTAATCGCTAAGAAGTTGGGAGGACTAGATGATTGGGTTAATCATGACTTATGATGCTCTAATCTAGCCAGCACCAACACAGATAAAGTTAGCATGGTGTGGCTGGTGGTAGTTGGCCACACCATCTATTCCCATGCTGGAGGCCCACGTTTCCCATGCTGGTCGGTTTGTGCCTGCAATCGTTTACTACTTAGCCTTGGTGCTTCTGCTTTGATCTAGAGGCTGGGAACTCCAAAGAGTAACAACGTACATGGAGGCTGGAGGTGCATGAGGTGGTTCGAATGGGGCAGTGCAAGCAAAGGAGAGCGAGACAGATGGCTCTGTGAAGCCACTGCCCAGTGCAGCATCAAGGCGAGAGCCTCCACGCCAGAGTCCGAGGCCAAGTGCCATGCTACTGTTCTTTTAGGATGGTTCACTGAACCGTGACCGCGCTGTGGTAGGCCTTGATTGTCTTGCTAGATAATGTAGATGCTACAGCAGTACAAGCTATTATTGTTTGGCCCCTAATTGTTGCCTCTGCAGGTAAAGCCAGCAAAGTTCAATATTACAATAACCTGATATGGCCAGGTACCTTTTCTCCACACACACTGTCGATGCTATCTAACTTATGGCTGACAATAGTCTATTAGAGGGACATCACTCCAGTAGCTCAAAGTTTAAATTGTCTGTTTGTCTTCACAATATCACGATTGAATGCATTGCAGTGCTCAATTATTCTAATTGCAAATGAGTTTGAATAAGTGATTTAACCACAAATTCAATCATTTCTTTGTATAGATTTCTATAACCGTAGTTGATACGTGTGATAGAATTGTCACTTTTGTCACTTGAGATGTTACCGTAGTTTGTGAAACAGACTGGTGATTTCTTTGACCAATCCGAATTTGTTTCTCTGTTGTTGCCTACACATCATCAGACAAATAGCAGAATCAAAGCAATTTGATAGACATGCAGATGAACTTGAAAATGTGACATATAGTGCTTCAACAACCAGCATAGTCCCAATGAAATAGGATGAGTATCCATCAGAACCGTGGTCCATGCAAGTTGTCCATTTTGTTCGATAATATGTATATGTAGACATTTTATAAAAAAGAAATACAAGCCTTCTCCTGACATATGAAAAAAATACTACAATATTTGTTCTCACATGCATAAAGTGAATTGCTATTATTTCAGATATTGTTATAAGGCAATGTACATATCGCTTTAAAATTTTGTTATCTCCCGTTGCAACGCACGGGCCAATTACTAGTACATTATTAATTAAACTATATATATTATATATTATTAATTAAATTGTATGTTAAGCTTATACATTATTAAGCCTCTCTCTCCCTTTACATCTCTCCTTCCCTATCTACCGTCAGTAAAAAAACTTTTTATATATTATTTAGTATATTTTTATTTATTATTTAGTACAATTTTTATATATTGTTTAGTATACATTTTTATCCTCCCCCTCTCTTTCCCTACCTCTCTCCTCTCTCCCTCTCCCTCCTCTCTCTCTCCTCTCTCCCTCCCCCTCCTCTTCTCTCTCTCCCAGTAGCATCCCCTGCTTTGTTGGGCCGCGTGAACTTTCCGCGCTAATGGAATTGAACTTCTTTCCTTGGCCACTATGAGTTAGGCTTTAGTATACTATTGAGTATACATTTTATCGTCCCTTCTCTCTCTACCTCCCTCCTGTTTCTCCTCTCTCCCCTCCCTCCTGTCTCTCCTCTCTCCCTCCTCTCTCTTCTATCTCCTCTCTCTCTCTCCTCTCTCCCTCTCCCTCTCTCTCTCCCTATAGCATCACAAATTTAGTAGACAAGTCCTAACATTAATCAATTACATGACAAATATTGAATCTAGGGAGCTATTATACTTCCTTGCCCATCGTGGCGTACCTAGGGCAACAAATTACGTGGGATTCTTCGCTCAACGCTTCTTATCTTGGTTGGATGGTATATGAAAAGTGACATGTTGTGAACTGGTTAAAATCCTCTAAATCAGATACACCATCAACTCCTATAACTTGTTGTTTTCTAGGAAAAACTACATGTTTTGGTTTGTCGATGCTTTTCTTCTCATTGTTAGAAATGATCTTGTTGGTCACTTGTTCTCAAATGCTATGAGTTAAGAACAAGGCAACACAAAATGTTAATGGTTAAAGACCTTCGTCCTTCGAAGCATTATCTCCCTCAGGATATAATGATCTTCGGACGAAGGTTATAAAGGATATACCTTCATCATCTCAGTATATAAAAATGGAAATGGAGACATATGGAATATGGAAAGTAACATGAATAGTCATATGATATTATCAGAACATTTTTACTATATTATCATAAACGGATATGAACAATATTGAATTACATTTATACCTTCGGCTTAACAGAAGGTGAAAAGCTTGAGAGTGACGTGCAGGTGGATACAAGTCAGCGTGAACAGTACAGGGTTACTGTTCACCTATTTATAGGCATGGGACGCAGCCCGATCGAAATTACATTTGTGTCCTTGACACCTAATCATATTCATTATACAAAATGCTAGGGACTAGATGGTCTTTCTCCACTTTAAGTCGGTGTCGTCCTTTGTCTCAAGCACATCATTGTGCCGAAGCTTTGTTGATGATAGCTTTAGCATATTGTCTTGCCGAAGGTGTTTTTGCTCAGAGGACCTTTGGCAAGGAAGAAGGCCCCCAACAGTAGCCCATTCACAGTGCTAGATCGTTTTTTGTAACGAGCTCGATCAGCGAAAGACACGAAGACTTCGGAATACCGAAGGTCCAAAAAACACCTTCCCTGAGCTCGTTGCCGAGAAACGATTAAAATACTCCAGTCGTTAGATGGCCCACCGTTCAGCGAATACAAGCGATTTGAGGGTTCGCCTTCCGAGCACCAGGTGTTCCACCGCTCAACGTATAGAGGCGGTCTGGTGATTCACCTTCCGACATGCTGCACTATATAAATAGACGGGTTGGTGAGAAGTTACCACAGCATTCATTGCCATTGCACCGTTGTGCTGTTAAAAAAATTAACCACAGCCGAAGCTTTTTCATTGCTCTCTCAAGTGAGCACTTTGTAATCTGAAATTAGCTTCGTCGAAAGGACTAGCTTTGTCAAAACTGCAAAAAACATCAACTTCGTAAAAATCACAAGAGATCCATCAGATGGTTAGAGTACGCTCGACCGCAAGGGTGACTCGTGAAGGAGAGGAGACCGAGGCCAACGAGATAGCTCTGATTTCCGAAGTCATGAGATAGTCGGGCTTAGTTGTGACAGAGGGAACCATTGACGAAGGTACATCTGCTGCCGAAGTTGAACAGGCTGATATTGAAGAAGAAAATACTGATGAAGAAGAGGAGGATTATAGCATTTTGATCCCATCAAAACCTAGCCATCTAGATTTTGGGAAATCTACTGTATCCGATGCTGACATGCCCATGATGATGAAACTGGGCTACTTTGGAGAAGCTGAAAGGGAGCTTGTTCGTTTTGCTGGAAAAGAAACCACTCCAACGCCAAAGGACGATGAAGTAGTGGTTTTCAAAAGTTTTTTCAGAGCGGGATTACGGTTTCCTCTGAACTAGATGATAGGAGAAGTTTTGAAAAAATTTGAAATTTATCTTCATCAGCTGACCCCTAATGCTATCGTTAGACTCAGCATCTTCATCTGGGCCCTCAGAAGCCAAGGGATGGACCTAGATGCTGAAGCATTCTGCCGAGTGCACGAGCTGCACTACCAAACGAAGGCCAGGGCAGACGGTTTACATGAAAATTTTGGTTGCTATAATTTTGCTTATCGCAAGGATACGAAGGTTCCAGTTCTCAGCTATCGCACCAAGTGGCCAACCGGCTGGAAGAGTGAATGGTTCTATATCAAAGCTAATGAAACGAAAAGAGGGAAACTGATGACGATGGTTATGTGCCCACTATCTCTAAACTTCGGAATGACCCAGCCCTTGTGCAACATGCAGCTAGGGTCACCATGCCAACTGGCCACAGCAGAATTTAGGGTGGTAGCTGAACAAATCAGCACTAGAGACCTGGTGCAAGAATACCTGACCAACAGGACATCTCTGACGTCAAGTGACTGGAGTATGCCGAAGCTAAAGGGCACAAAGAAGAAATATGAACTTGTTCGATTACCTTATCGTTTCAAGTTTGAGAAACAGTTCAAGGAGCCCTGCCAAGAATGGCTGGAAATAATTGAGACTTTGTGCAATGAAATTTTGGGAAATTATATTAGAAAAGAAGATCAATTAATGTCAGCAGCCTTTGGCACCCGGCTGAAACGAAGGTTAAACCGGGTTTTGGACGCTCTAAAATTTGAATACCCTGATTATGAGCAGCTCAACAAGGGTGCCGAAGGGGCAAAAAGAAAAAGGATTGTTTGTGTTCTGAGCAAACAAGCTACCAGAATGGTGAAAGAATATGAAAAGATCTTAAAGAAGAGAAAATCTAGTCCCAAGCCAAAGGTGGCTGTTTTAAAGAAAAGAAAAGCTAAATCCCAAGAGCCGAAGATGACTGAAGAGGAAAAAGATACTCCCTCGACACCTCCAGCTACCGAAGTGGCAGAAATTTTAAAGGTAATGACTGAATCTCTACCTATCACGCTGCTAAGCCCTCTGGGACTGGAACTGACGAAGCTTTTTCAGAAGAAAGAAGAACCTTCAGCCACAAAGAAGGCAGATGGGCTAAAAAAGCGAAGAATTTGTAGCGTAATGCAAGGTATTGAAAAGACACCACCATCAGCCTCGGCATCTAAGATAGCACCTACTGCAAGCGCCGAGGTCACTGCCGAAGCAAACACATCAGCCGAAGCTGCAGCTGCTACCGAAGCTGCCAACTTGGAGACTACCCTATCTGGAATTGATAAATTGATACTAGGTATGATTACAGATGAAACATCTGCAGCTGCAGAATAGGTCATGGCCCCAGTGCCTAACAAAGGGAAAGAAATTGCCAAAGCTGCTTCGGAAGAAAAAGGTTTCGATCCTTGGAACCTGGTCGGGCAAGAACTATCTGAGGCCGAGAAGAAGGAGCTACAGGAATATGGTATTTCCTGTGGCTACCAACCAGGAGCCATGCTCTTTGGTGGAATCAATGAAGAGGCCTTGGGATGTGTTCGTGACCGTACCGGGGCGAAGGTAATCGGCACTCTATCGAAGAGTGTCGGTTTTCCAAAGGTTGAAGCCGATATTAGTAGCTACCGACAACAACATATCATCAGTAGTTTGTTTTATTCCAATTTTAAGGTAAAATTCTTATAATAAAGCAAAATTTTATTATTTGTTTTATTTTTACAACGAAGTTTGCTGATGAAGGTCTATCTTGTATAGAGTATGATGCTAAGCAAAGCGCTGCAAATGCAACAGGACCTCGAGGATAAAAAGAATGAAATTATAATCGAGGGTCTAGAGAGCAAAATCAAAGAGTATAAAGCTTCTCTCGAAAAGAAAGATTTTCTACTCCAAGCAATGGAAGGTTCCCTTGCAGAAGCGCAAAGTGAAAATGCTAGACTAAACAGGGAGCTTCTCCAAAAATCAGAGAGCTTCGAACAAGAAAGAAAAGACTTGCAGACGAAGTATGAAGCCGAAGCTATTGAGAATACGAAGCTACAACTATCTCTGAAGGAGCTTCATAACATGTGCTTGAGCTTTAGCAGCCGCTGCGTAGAGCGACTGAAAAAGGTTTTTAACTCAGTTGGATCCAGTGCTAAAAAGTTTACTCCTTCGGCCAAAAATATATCAAGCACCTTCAAACATATTGAAGGTGATGTTGAGGCGCTTGACGTAGTAATAGCAGGGCATGGTGACTTCTGTGCCCTGCTAGCTTCTCGCGGCGCAGCTGCAGCATTTTTGAAAGCTGACAGTACGCACGCTAAGATAGTGAATAGGCCTACCTTCAGCCTATCTTTGACAGACTTGATTGATATTCCAGGCGAAGCCCGAAGCATAGGAAGTAGATTTATAACACAAATTTGGGCGAAGGGTGGTCGGGACTTGGCTGGTGATGAGGCCCGAAGCTTACTTAAGCCGGTATGAAACGTATACATGTTGCTTACCTTTTCTCGTGATTACCTTTTTTCTTATAAAATCTTGTTATGTGCAGGATGATGATGCCGAAGATTAGTAATCCGAAGTAGATTCCGAAGGCCACTGAAGCTGATCTTTAGTCTTGCCTGCATAAATCTTTGAGGCATTTGTATTATTTTTTGTAAAATACATTGTAACCGAGAATTGAACATTACTCTGTATATTTGTCCATACCTTGTAATATATTTTTACCTTTTCTTCCATGTGTAAATTGCTTTGCTGTGGACGAAACTTATATCTTTTTAGCAGAAGGCGAAAAACACCTTCCCTTCTTTTTGTACACAACGAAGCATATCTTGCTTCTTCATACTCATCGAAGCATTGTTATCAAAGCTGAAGTATCTGTTTGTGCTTTATGTTATGATGATGATGATCCTACAAATGTCTACATGAATGTGTATGAATGCAATGAATGATGTAATGTAATGTGCAGATGAATGTCCAAACACACACACGAAGCCACACCCAGACTCTGCATCCCCTTAGGAACGACTTTTGAGTCTTAAGCTCTACATCCCCTTAGGAACGACTTTTGAGCTTCTTCACCTACTATTTCGGTGGTATAAGTTCTGCATCCCCTTAGGAACGACTTTTGAACTTCTTCACCTTCTATTTCAGTGGTATAAGTTCTGCATCCCCTTAGGAATGACTTTTGAACTTCTTCGCCTTCTATTTCGGCGGTATTTGGTTCTGCATTCCCTTTGGAATGACTTTTGAGTAGAAAACTTACATTGCGCTCCCTAAGGAACGACTTTTTGTAGCTTCGTCATGCTCTGCATCCCCTTGGGGACAACTTTTGACCTTCTCCCTGTTTTTCTTTTAGCACTCAATGGTGCATGCTCAGATTTTACATATTACATCTTTTTTGGGGGATTCTGCCCTTGTAGGGCTAAATAAGAATAAAAAAATTACAAACTATGGCCCCATTGAAAACCTTTCTCCCCTCTTGAAAGGAAAAGGGTGCCATAGGAAAAAATGAAAAAAAGATTACAACATTTTACACATAGTATCGCCGAAGCTCATCTGCATTCCAAGATCTATGTCGTTGTCGTCCATATCCTTCAATCTATAAGAACTGGGCTTCGACGAAGATACTACTAGCAAAGAACCTTCCCACTTCAGTTGCAACTTGCCCACTGTGTCTGGGTTAGCGACTCTCCGAAGCACCAGATGCCCTGGCTTGATGTTTTTCAACCGAACTTTTTTGTCACGCCATTTTATTGTTTCGGCCTTATATATATTGATGTGCTCTATTGCCTGAAGTCTAGTCCCCTCTATAGTGTCTTTTGTTACTTGATAATCAGCTTCGTCTTCTGCTGAAGCTATTGTTCTTATTGACCCTGTTTTTGCTTCTTCTAGAGTTATTGCTTCGTCACCAAAAAGGAGCTTGAAGGGTGTAAATCCTGTTGACCTTGACGTAGTTGTATTGTGGCTCCACACCACTTTAATCAGCTCATCTGGCCACTTTCCTCTGGGCTGATTGAAGACTAGCTTCATTATTCCTGTCATTATGATGTCATTCGCTCTTTCTACCAGCCCATTTGATTCTGGATGCCTAACGGATGCAAAGTGGATCTTCATACCAATTTGATCACAAAAATCTTTGAATGCTTCGGCCTCAAATTGTGTACCATTGTCCACAGTTATTGCCTTCGGGACACCGAAGCGACAAACAATATTCCGCCTGAAGAATTTTTGCACGGTAACCAAAGTTATTGTGGCCAAAGGCTTTGCCTCAATCCACTTGGAAAAATATTCCACTGCCACTACAACATGCTTCAAGTTGCCTTGTGCTGGTGGGAGTGGACCCAACAAATCTAGGCCTCATCTTTGCAATGGCTAGGTTGGCTGTATTAGCTGACTTAACGACGAAGGTTTTTTTCTAATCTCTTGCACATTTTTGACAGTTTTCGCACTTCTGAACCAGATCTGTCGCATCCGAAGCTGCCTTCGTCCAATAAAACCTTTGTCTGAAAACCGTTCCCAAGAAAGGCCTAGACCCGATGTGAGATCCACACAAACTTGCATGTATCTCTTTCATTAACTCTATACCTTCGGTTCTGGATAAACACTTGAGAAGTGGGGAGCAAACTCCATGTTTGTATAGCTCCCCTTCTATTATGACGTATGGTCTCGTCCTTGCTTCCATTCTTTTATTACAGACTTCATCTTCCGAAAGACAATTGCCTTGGAGGTAGGATTTGATTTCAGTCCTCCAATCTTCACTATGTACAGGTGATATTGTGAGTACTGCTCTCTCCATAAGTTCAACCAAAGGTGCTTTTATTGTCTCAAAGAATAATTCCGAAGGTAGTGCGAGCCCCTGTGCTGCTGACTTGGCTAGTAAGTCTGCATCCTCATTTTCCCCTCTTGGAGTATTTTTTATAGAGAAACCTTCGAAAGAAGCCTCCAGCCTTCAGACTGTGTCCAAATATTTTTCAAGCTTCAGGACCCTTGCCTTGCTACTTTTATCCACATGGCTAGAGATGACTTGGGAGTCAGTTTTAAGGATCGCCCTTCTTATTCCCATAGCCTTTAGCTTCCAAAGCCCCAACAGAAGGGCTTCGTATTTAGCAATGTTATTTGTACAACTATAGTCCAGTCTTGCTGCATAACATGTTCTAACTTTAGACGGCGCTACTAGGACAGCAGCGGCTCCTGCGCCGAAGGTTCCCCAAGAACCATCACAGAATATTGTCCAGGCTTCGGCGTCTTTACTTGTTTCTTCTTCCTGAGCCCCTGGCGTCCATTCAGCAATGAAATCTGCTAATGCCTGGGATTGAATTGAAGATCTATGTACATAGTCAATAGTGAATTCATTAAGCTCTGCAGCCCATTTTCCAATCCTTCCAGTAGCTTCTCTGTTCCTCATTATATCCTTCAAAGGCTGTGATGAAGGAACAATTATGTGATATGCTTGGAAATAATCTTGAAGCTTCCTGGAGGACATTAACACAGCATACAACACCTTCTCCAATTCTATATAGTTTTTCTTTGATAAACTTAGAACTTTGGAGACAAAGTATACTGGGTCTTGCCTTTTGACTTGGCCATCTTGCTTCTCCTGTACAAGCGCTACGCTGACTGTAGAATGAGAAGCTGCTACATACAAGAGTAATGGAGCCCCTAATGAAGGTGGAGTTAGAGTTGTTAGATCTATCAAGTACTGCTTTAACTCTTCAAAAGCCTTTTGCTGAGCCGGACCCCACTGAAAAACTTCGACTAACTTTAAAATTTCAAAAAATGGCAGGTTCCTTTCTGCTAATCTTGATATGAATCTATTCAATGATACCAGCCTTCCTGCCAATCGTTGAGCCACGTTTTTTGAATTTGGTGGCTCCATCCAAAGGATAGCTTCAATTTTATTTGGATTAGCTTTGATCCCCTTTGTCGATACTAGACAACCAAGGAACTTGCCCTTCTTTACACCAAAAACACACTTTTCTGGATTTAATTTTGGACCAGCTTGCTTGAAATTGGCAAATGTCTCCTGCAAGTCAGCAATGTGATTTTCTTGCTTCGTGCTCTTCACTATGATGTCATCAACATAAGTCAGCACATTCCTGCCTATTTGAGAATGAAGGACCTTGGCTGTCATTATGCTGAAGCTTCCTCTAGCATTCTTGAGCCCCTCAGGCATCCGAAGGTAGCAATAAGTGCCACTAGGAGTTATGAAGCTAGTATTTGGCTCATCTTCCTTCTTCATCCATATTTAATGATAGCCTAAATAGCAGTCAAGTAGACTCATGAGCTTCGATGAAGCTGCTGCATCTACAAGGGAGTCTATTCTTGGTAATGGGAATTCGTCCTTTGGGCATGCTTTGTTGAGATCTTTGAAGTCAATACACATTCTGCATTTGCCATTAGCCTTCTTCACCATAACAATGTTAGCTAGCCATTCTGGATATGTTACTTCTTTGATAACACCAGCACTGAGAAGCCTCTTTACTTCGTTCTGGGCACCTTCAGCTTTATCATCAGTCATCTTCCGAAGTCTTTGCTTCCTTGGTCTAAAAGATGGATCCACATTAAGTGAATGTTCAATGACATCTCTGTTGATGCCACAAAGATCATTGGCTATCCAAGCGAAGACATCTTTGTTGTTGAACAAAAATCTTATCAGAGTTTTTTCTTGCTCATCATATAGCTAAGAACCCAGCAGTACCCTTTGATCTGCTATATATTCACATAGGGGCATAGGCTTCGGCTGATCCACCGAAGCAAGCTTCTCTCTTTTGAGCTTGTATTGTTGACAAGCTTCGCTTCCATGTATGTTGTGGATTGCCTTTGAATCTGTCCAACTCCCTTTGGCCCTTCTGACAGCTTCTTGACTTCCATGAATGACAATGGGCCCATGCTCCGAAGGTATCTTCATGCACAAGTATGTTGGATGAGTATTGCTTCAAAGGCATTAAGTGTCCCTTGACCAATGATTGCATTGTATGGGTACTCCATGTCAACAATGTCAAAGATAACCTGCTCAGACCTTGTGTTGTGAACATAGCCGAAGGTAACTCGCATTGTGATTTTACCGTGTGCGACAATCTGCCTTCCTTCGAAGCCACAAAGAGGATGTGTAGCATCATGAATCTTGTCTTCTGGCTCTTGCATCTGTCTGAAGGCCTTTGCAAATATGATGTCCGCTACACTGCCTGTGTCAACCAGAACATTATGGACCAGAAACCCCTTGATGACACAAGATATGACCATAGCATCATTGTGGGGGTAATCTTTAAGCTGAAGGTCCTCCTAGGAGAAGGTGATTGGGATGTGAGACCACTTAGATTTGATGAAGGGTCCCTGTACCCCAACATGCTATACTCTCCTCTGTGCTTCCTTCTTCTGCTTCTTGTTAACTGGCTCTGAGCTTGAACCACCTATGATTGGGAGCACCAGCTTCGTGGCCGAAGGTGCTATAGCTTGATTGTTGAACAAAGCCATCGTCTCAGCAGTGGAAGTGAGTTCACCGGAGGTGGGCGCCAATGTTGGTCACTTGTTCTCAAATGCTATGAGTTAAGAACAAGGCAACACAAAATGTTAATGGTTAAAGACCTTAGTCCTTCGAAGCATTATCTCCCTCAGGATATAATGATCTTCGGACGAAGGTTATAAAGGATATACCTTCATCGTCTCAGTATATAAAAATGGAAATGGAGACATATGGAATACGGAAAGTAACATGAATAGTCATATGATATTATCAGAACATTTTTACTATATTATCATAAACGGATATGAACAATATGGAATTACATTTATACCTTCGGCTTGACAGAAGGTGAAAATCTTGAGAGGGACGTGCAGTTGGATACAAGTCAGCGTGAACAGTACAGGGTTACTGTTCACCTATTTATAGGCACGGGACGCAGCCCGGTCGAAATTACATTTGTGTCCTTGACACCTAATCATATTCATGATACAAAATGCTAGGGACTAGATGGTCTTTCTCCTCTTTAAGTCGGTATCGTCTTTCGTCTCAAGCACATCATTGTGCCGAAGCTTTTTTTGATGATAGCTTCGACATATTGTCTTGCCGAATGTGTTTTTACTTAGAGGACCTTCGGCGAGGAAGAAGGCCCCCAATAGATCTGTTTAGCATAGAAGACATGTGTAGCATGATTAGCAAGGATCCAAGGGTCGTCTTTGTAACCTACCTTACTTACATCAAGAACTTTGACCCCATAGTTGTCCACTATGACATGTTTTTCTTCAACCCATTGACAACAAAAAATCGAGATCTGAAATGTACCATAGTCCAGTTCTCATATGCCTTCAATAAAGCCAAAATATGTACCAATCTCACTAGTTTCATCGTCTATGGCCTCGCATTGAACACCACAGTTTTATGACATGCTCTTTTTGTCCTTGGACTTGGTACAAAATGTGAATCCACTAATGTCATAGGTTTGCCATGTTGTGACCTAGCGTGATGGTCCAGATGCCAATCCCATGATGGTTTGTTCTTCTATTCTTTCTCCATGTGGAATGTCCTTCACCATTAGCCATGTGCTGAACCACTGCTTGTGTAGCTTCATTACCCAATTATCCATATGCCTAGGATTTTGCTCATGAAGCTCATTGATGTGTTGTTGGATAAATGACTCCGTTTTTTATAGCTGATGTTGGATGCTATGATGTGCCTCAAGTACTGTATTGTAATCCATTGGGGTGAAAGATTTCCATCCCATCCTCCCGCATCACAGTCTACCCTCGTGTCGTGATAGAGGCAAACCAATTGCAACCTGGTCTTTTAGGATACTACTAGTCGGTTGCCCGTGTGTTGCGACGGCTTACAACAATACCCACGTAAACTATCCATAAAAAAATTCAAGATTTTTTATTGATTGTTTCCTCTCTCTGTATAATTTTTTTTTTGATTTGGCTAACTAATGTTATTGTTTACTCTATGCAATATGTCTTGGTACAACACGACCAATGAAGTGAGCGATTAGAAGAGAGTTCACAATGACTGACTGAACGAACAAAGATTATAAAATAACATACAGAGACCAAATAAGAGAAAGTTTGTGAGCTCAAGTTTCTAAAATAAGTCACATGAAGTCAAACTTATAAAAAAGATAGATCAAAATATGAAGTGATTGCTAAAGTCAGGCATCAATAAAAACTAGATGCGCTCCATATAAACTATGCTACATCGTAGCAATTACTAACGTTTAAAACCAACAAATAACCTTTCATTTTACTGTTAGTGTGACAAATCATTGTTGCTCCATCCAATTCAGCAACCTCAAACACCATATAGTTTATTGCACCAATGTGGTTTCAGAAACGACCTAATGCTTGCAAGAGCCAAGAATGTCGTGCCGTGCTTGGGCTGTAGCCTCGGCCCATACTGCTGGCCCGGCCCGACATGATAATATTTTTTATTTTACAAAATAATGTATATACATATATACAATTTATATTCAAAATTAAAAATATCTGAGCATGTTGTTCTACTGGTTAGACAACTTCATCCAGTGTCTCTCGCTCTTCTTTCGTCAGGGCATGGGTTTGAACCCAACTCCTACATTGTTTTTTAACATTTTATGCTGATTTAATCAAATGGGCCAATGGGCTAACAGGCTGGCCCAACAAAGTTAGCATGTCGGCATGATGTGGGCTATAGTTGTGGCCCGCGTGCGTCTGGCCCGTGCCGGGCCGCCATTTGGCCATCTATAAGCGTGCATCGAATTAATTTGAAATAGCTGTGAGGGGTTATTTGTAAAAAGATGACGTGGGACAACTGTTGAAACTGGTGCTTTAAGTATAGTATAGAATTGCAGAATGGACCTCCACACTCAATGACCTCTTTGGTACAATACCCCCCCTATCATGGATGCCTCAGGACGAGCACAGGTTGATACATAGTCATTCAGTATTGACATGAAACGCTCAAATGTCCACATTTCATGCATGTACATGGGACCCAATGATGCTATTTGTGGCACCAAGTGCACCACAAGGTGCACCATAATATCAAAAAATGATGGAGGGAAACATATCTCAAATTGTGATTTTGTCTCCACTGCGAATTCTTGAAGAGATGCCAACTCATCATGGTCAATTATCTTTTGTGAAATCCTATTGAAAAAGTAGCACAACCATGTTGTAATACCCAATTTGTAAGAGAATACTAGATGAGACATTAGTTCCTTTATGTGTACCATCTCTATTTACTATCACATGTGAACACCTCATTTAAAAACAAAGAATTAATAAAAGTCATGCCTATAAATTGTGCATCATGCTGAGGTTTTATTTTGTGTGCGTTTTGTGATAACATAAAAATAACGTAAAAAGAAATATATTGGTACCCAAATTGGAAGTAAGACTTAAATTGGAATTTTGGAATTAGAGGAGAAGAGCACTAGTTACCACAAAATAGATATCAAAATAAATAAATAAGTAAAATTTCCTCATACCATGTTTAAGATGTACATTTTATGAGAAAATAAATGTACCAGGAAGTTTGGATTTCAAATTGGAATTTAAATTTGAAAGAGAAGAAAAGAGAAAAGAAAAGAAATATAAAAGAAAAAAGGGAGAGAGTGCTGCCGCATTCGGCCTAATCCCTGGTGCGCGGCCCACTAACCCGCGAACGTGTCCCAGCCGTTGCCTGGCGCCGACAGCTAGGCCCGGCCTGCCAGTCCCACACGCACGTCGCACACGCCGCCACTGTGTCATGGGTCCCGCGTGCCAGGCCCACGACTCACTTGGGCACCGCCGCTTTCTCAGCGCGCGCGATTGGGGATCCTCTCTGGCACTGAGCACCGGGCCCGAACTGCCAGTCAAATGTGACACCTTCCCCGTTGGCGTGCCTGTATCACTGAACCGTGGCCCCACTTGGCAGGCTCATCCCCTCCACCGAACTGCTCCCGTGCATGGCACACCTTCCGCCTGAAATCCAGCTCGGTACGGTGGGAGTGGGGGCATGGTCGAGGTATAAACCGGTCTCGGGTACCCTCGCCCCTAGTTAACCCTTGCCAATTTCCCTAGGAACCACCGTCTACGGGAAGCTTGCGCACGACGAGAGAAAATTGCCGCCATGACCCGTCGGCGATGATCCCCACTTCTGTCGCCATGTTGACCTCGGTGCTGATCTAAGAAGCATCTGCGTGTCTCGACGGTGGTGGCGGAAGAACCGGAGTGGAGGAAAGGCTTGCAGCAACACTGGAATTCCACGTCGGATCTCGACGTCTGCCGCTGCTCGTGGGTAGCCTCGATTACTCCACGGTAGTCTGTAAGAAACCCCTAAATCGATTAAAGAAACCCTAGGGTTTCTCGGATTCAACCCGCAGTCCACCACATAGTAATCTGAGTCTTATGAAATGGGAATATAAATAAATCATTGATATATCATTATTATCTATATTCTTTTATATTTTATGTACCTTCATTTATATTTGTCTATTGAGATGATGAAGATATGTCCTTCATGACCTTCGTCTGAAAATCATTATACCCAAAAGGAGATAATGTGTCGAAGGATGAAGGTCTTTTACCATTAACAATTGTGTTGCCTTGTTCTTGACTCACAACATTTGAGAACAAGGACCAACAGTGGTCGGGTAAGGAAGCTACAGAGCCATCAATCTCTGATCCAATGATTAGCGTTGCGTACCGATTCAGTAAAAACCTAAATCTAATCCTAGCCGTAGAAGTAAGATCGGTCGGTTCTGGTCGAAACGTACCCTTTTGGCCAAGCAATTTTATTAAAGAAACCCTTAGGTTTCTCGGATTTAACCCGCAATCCACCGCATAGTAATATGAGTCTTAGACTTTTTATGCGATGACCCCTGGCCTTTTTAGTATTTGGTGCCTAGTCCAGAAACCAGTGAAATTAGAAAATTAATTAGAAATGGATTTTTAGTGTAAAAATAATTGCTAGAACTTGTATAAATCATAGAAAATTCATATGAACTCCAAATTAATCCATTCCAGTTTCTATAATTTTGTAATATTATTGTCTATGAAATAGTATCACTGTTTTGACATGAAAGTCATATTAAAATTTATTTTCTAATTAAGCTTGTATTTACCACATGAAACCTTTGGAAATTCATAACTTAAAATCTATAACTCCAAAATTAATGATTCATGTCCCTATGATCTTATTTTAATGTGTAGGTTATTATTATGTATTTTGGTTACATGTTTGGTGTGATGTTAATTTCTCCTTTATACTATGCCTATTGGTATTGTTACGAGTAGAGGAGCCAGTGGCTGAGGATCCTGGTGCCCACAGATAGAAGTTGCTGAGCAGGAGCTCATTGAAGGTAAGTTGTGCCCTTGACCACTTTTTACCCAATAATGTTCTTTATTATCAGTTATTCAATGCATTGGTTTAACTTTGGTGGGACCCAATAGGTTACCCTAGTCTGTTTATCCTTTTCCCTTGTTACCCCTGAATCACTTGGGTAGTCTGCTATTGCTCTATTGGTTTTGGGTTAATTTTTCATTATATCTATGTTCTAATTATTCTATTATTTTATTTATGTTCATGTCAAGATCATTATTGTTAATTGGAACATGGAGCTTAATTGAGAAAAACGTGCCACCACAAGGGTGGAATGGGACCCCTTGGCTAACTAATTAGGAAAGCTAGTGGAAGACTACCTTACTCGAAAGGGGCAAGGGTAGTAGGGGAGTTGCATGCATGGAGGTTCTCGGGTTGATTTTGCTGCGATGGCGGTCAGACGAGGGATTCTTGCAAGTGCTCTTCCCATAAACTGTAGCGGGTTTTCAGAAGCTAATGGAACTTTGTAAAGGCCTCGTAGTGGATCCCTAGCCATTCACCTCGGTAGTGTCTAAGGGCCATGCAAGCCCTGGCGACATAGGATACACGACTTGTGGGTACAGGGTACAACCTTTGTAGAGTGTAAAACTGGTAAAGTAGCTGAGCTCACGGTCAAGAGCAGCTCAGGACTCTCGCATGATTAAACTATGGAACTTAAATTCAATTTGTCATATGCATTGCATGGGATTATTAATAATTTTGTTCTATTATTTCAATTATGGTTTGATATTTACTTACACTTAGTAACTGCTAATAAAATTTGAACAACTTATTAAAAGCAATGCTTAGTTTGAACCTCTATTGTTGATTAGCTTTACACATCACATGAACTCCCACCTTTGGTGCGTTCATGCACATTATTCCTCACAACTTGTTGAGCGATGAACATGTGCGAGCTAACCCTTGTTGTCTCACACCCCCCAACAGGAGATGAACAGGTGGTTCAAGAGGAGCCACACAGCGAGTAGTTCGACTTAATCTAGGTGGCGTCTTCCAGTTGACTTATTGGCGCCAAGGATGGATTTTAGTTTGTTTTAAATTTATCTTTTATTTTGTAAGACTTCCGCTATGTAATAAGTACTCTGATGTTATTGTGACATTTATCTCTATACATTCTGTTATTATATGTGTTGTCTTCTTTGGCGCATATATGAGATGCACCCGACTTTGTCCCTTAAATCCGGATGTGACAGAAGTGGTATCAGAGGAAATGTTGACTGTAGGACGAAACCTAGATAGAAATGGACAAAACCCTTACCTACTTACCTTACTTTAATTCATTCTATACTTATCTTGATCATGTCTCACCTTTTGCTGTCATACTAAGATTACTCTTATCTTTTCTACTCTAAGACAAGATGGATTTCACACCTTGGAATCCTACAATCATGACCTTTTTAAGAGATAGGAAACCTAAGACAAAATTTAAAACTATTTTCCCTATTTAAAAATGTTGGTTGATTGTTCTGATGATAAATGTCTGATTTGCTTTTTTGATTGATTGAAACATTTTAGTTGGGCATCTTAGCATGTACCACCATAAGGTAATGTATTAGCTTTAGTAGGTAACTCACTAATCTACTTAGCTAATAAATCCCCCAAAGTATCCTGATTCATAATTACTTGCCTTGTCTACAATTCTTTCTTAGCATATGTTTCTAACTCAGATGGTCAATACCATGAAGGGTGGTGGAATTGTTCTACCCCCAATCAACACAGTCGGAGGATATTTAGACAACCACAACAACAACAAGTTGAGATGGATCCTCCAAAATCCTCCACCAGCTGGAGTTGACCCAACAGTTGCAGCTCAGATGCAGATAATGCAACAGATGGCTAACACCATGGCAGATATGCACGTGCAGATGCGGCAGGAATGCTAAGAGATGCACCAAAAGCGAGAGGAGATGCGCCAGGAGCGAAGGGCGCAACAGCAGCAAGCACCACTGCCACCTCCACCACCACCAGTTCCACCCCGAGACAAGCACCGGGAACTCATGAGCCACAAGCCACCGATGTTCGCCAGCTCTCTAGATCCTCTGCACGCTGACGATTGGCTGAAGTCTGTGGAGAAGATGTTGAATATTGCACAATGCTCTGACCGGGAGAAGGTTCTCTATGCTTCTAGTCGTCTTACTGGTCCTGCTGCTGATTGGTGGGATTCCTATACTACTGCCCGCAATGCTGCTGATACTATCACTTGGGCAAAGTTCACTACACAGTTTAGGAGCTATCACATACCTGCTGGACTGATGAAGATTAAGAAGTTTCTGTCGCTAAAGCAGGGGAGCATGTCAATCAGCGAGTACTGCGATAGATTCATCCAGCTATCCAGATATGCACCTAATGAAGTGGTAGAAGATGAGAGAAAGCAGGAGCACTTCATTGAAGGACTTAATGGACATCTACAGTATGCTCTGGTGGCTCATACATTTCCATCATTCCAGAGGCTGCTCGACAAGGCCCTAGCTATTGAACACAAGCATGTTTAGTTGGGAGATCTTAAGAGGAAGGCTATATCCCAGGGATAGGGAAACAGCAGCGTTCGTCCTCGCTACACTCCACCCTAGGGTACACCAGTTTGCACCGGAGGAGGCCAGCGCCTAGCTCAGCACACACCATAGGGGACACCACCGACTCGCCAGGCTGCCCCCACTGGCACCCCGACGAAATCCTCAGGGAAGAGTGCTGGTACCACATGCTACAAGTGTGGTAAGACTGGTCATTATGCTAATGTTTATCCGCAGAGGAGTGCTACTACACCTGTGCAGAACAAGTAGCAGACTCTGGGATCTGGCAAGGGATTCTCTATTACCAGGGTTAATTAGGTCAGCGCTGATGCTATAGCTGAGGGAGCTGACATCGCACTTGGTATATTTTATATTAATGCAATTCCTACAACAATATTATTTGATTCTGGTGCTACACATTCATTCATGTCTGCTCGATATGCCAATACAAATGAATTACCACTGTGAAATATGAAAACACCAATGATAGTAATTACACCTAAAAGGCCTATTGAGGCAAATCATATGACACATAAATTGACATTGACAATTATGGGAAGAGAATTCTGGGCTACCCCTATAATACTAGAGGAAAGCAGTATAGATCTGATCCTTGGTATGCCATGGTTAAGAAAGGCGAAGGCCATTATACAATGTGGTAGGGGTACTGTAGAACTCACCAGCCCTAAAGGAGAAAGATTTCAAGTTGAAAATGTAGTAACCACCTCTACCAGACGTGCGGTATTCTTAATAGATGGGAAGTTTGTTGGTGACAACATCCGTGTGGTTAGGGATTTTCCAGATGTCTTTCCAGAGGAGTTACCAGGGATGCCACTAGATAGGGAAGTTGAGTTTGTCATTGATCTCCTACCTGGTACTGCTCCTATTTCTAAACGGTCATATAAGATGTCTGTAGAAGAGTTGAAGGAACTTAAGAAGCAGTTAACAGAGTTATAGGAGGCTGGGTACATACGTCTTAATTCCTCACCTTGGGGTGCGCCGGTTCTGTTTGTACAGAAGAAGGATGGATCGCAAAGGATGTGTGTGGATTATAGATCCCTTAATGATGTTACTGTGAAGAACAAGTATCCACTACCCCGCATTGAGGATTTATTTGATTAGATGAGAGGTGCAAGGGTATTCTCAAAGATTGATCTCCGATCGGGTTACCATCAAATGAAGATTAGGCCATCTGATATTCCCAAGACGGCTTTCTTGACCCGATATGGTTTATGTGAGTTCACAGTTATGTCATTTGGACTAACTAATGCACCAGCTTATTTTATGAATTTGATGAATAAGGTGTTCATGGATTATGTAGATAGATTCGTCGTGGTATTCATCGACGATATTCTTATTTATTTGAAGAGTGATAGTGATCATGAGGATTGGTGCTACAAATGCTATGGGATAATCAAGTCTACACCAAGTACAGCAAATGCGAGTTCTGTATTGATGAAGTGCCATTCCTTGGACATATCATTTCTAATGGTGGGATATCAGTGGGCCTGCTAAAGTCAATGAGATAATGGCGTGGAGCATACCCACTACAGTTACTGAGGTTCGGAGTTTCATGGGACTTGCAGGCTATTATCGGCGATTTATTGAAGGATTTTCTACGATCGCTAAGCCTATGACCTCGCTTCTGGAGAAAGGAAGAGAGTTTAAGTGGGACGAGAAGTGCTAAGATAGCTTTGATCAATTAAAGATGAGATTGATGTCACCCCCAGTGTTGAATATGCCAGATCTATAGAAGGGATTTGACATTTATTGTGATGCATGCGGTCAAGGCTTGGGATGTGTGCTTATGCAAGGAAACGTGATTGCCTACGTGTCTCATTAGTTGCGGAAACAAGTTGAACTATCCCACTCATGACATAGAACTGGCAGCCGTAGTGCACGCACTTAAGATATGGAGACATTATATTACGGGAACCAAGTGCCAAGTGTACACCGATCACAAGAGCTTGAAGTACATATTCACTCAGAAGGATCTCAACCTTAGGCAATGCCGATGGTTGGAGCTCATAAAGGATTATGATTTAGAGATTCACTATCACCCGGGCAAGGCAAATCTGGTTGCAGATGCTTTGAGTCGAAAGGAGCATGTCCATTCAACTATTATTGCACAGCTACCCGATGAGATTGTCAAGGATTTCAGGAGACTTAACCTAGGGATAATTGCTCACACTGAAGGAGTTACTATTGATGTGGAACCTACCTTGGAACAAGAAATTCTCAAAGGTCAGATTGGTGATGCTAAAATACAAGAGATCAAGGATCTTATTACTGAAGGTAGAGGTCTAGAATTCACGAAGGATGAGCAAGGCACAATATGGTTCAAGGACCATATATGTGTTCCTGAGATTGATAGCCTTCGTGAGACTATATTGAAGGAAGTCCATGATTCTGATTATTCTATTCATCCTGGTAGCACCAAGGTGTATCAGGATTTGAAGAAAAAGTACTGGTGGAATGGGCTGAAAAGAGATGTGGCTGCACATGTGGCTATGTGTGATGTGTGCCAAAGAGTCAAGGCCGAACACCAAAGACCAGCTATACTATTGCACCCATTAAAGATACCCAAATGGAAGTGGGAAGAGATTGGTATGGATTCATTATTGGATTACCTCGCACCTCGAAGGGATATGATTCCATATGGGTGATTGTGGATAGGCTAACCAAAGTAGCTCACTTCATTCCTGTCAAGACTTCATATAAGGGATCTCAATTGTCAGAGTTATATATGGCTCGGATTGTGTGCTTACACGGAGTACCAAAGAAGATCGTGTCTGATCGAGGCTCATAGTTTACCTCAAGATTCTGGAGAAGCTTTCATGAGAATATGAATACAAAGTTGAACTTTAGTACGGCTTATCACCCTTAGACTGATGGCCAGACTGAAAGGACCAATCAGGTGTTGGAAGACATGTTGAGAGCTTATGCCTTCAGCATGGAGGAAGTTGGGACAAAAGTCTACCTTATGCTGAGTTCTCATATAATAATAGTTACCAGGCCAGCCTGAAGATGTCACCATTTGAAGCTTTATATGGCAGGAAGTGTAGGACTCCTTTATATTGTGATCAGACTGGAGAAAGAGAGTTCTTTAGGCCTGAACTTATTCAAGAGGTAGAAGAACAAGTCTGTATAATTCAGGAGAATTTGAGGGTAACCCAGACCAGGCAGAAGAGCTATGCTGACAATCGAAGAAGACCACTAGAGTTTGAAGAAGGTGATCATGTGTACCTCAAGGTGTCACCACTTCATGGAGTGAGGAGATTTAAAGTTAAGGGCAAATTGTCCCCCCGCTTTATTGGACCATTTAGAATCATTAGGCGAGTTGGGGAGATGGAATACCAACTCGAGCTACCTGATAATCTATCTAATGTGCATAATGTATTCCATGTGTCTCAACTTAAGAAGCGTCTTCGTGTCCCTGAGGAACCTACCAATGGAAGAGCTCAGTGTTCAGGGTGATTTGACTTATACGAAATATCCTATCAAGATTCTTGACACTTTGACTCGAGTTACAAGAAATAAAGTTATAAAGATGTGCAAAGTGCAATGGAGTCACCATGGAGAAGATGAAACTACATGGGAGAGAGAAGAGCTTCAAATAGAATTTCCTCATCTTTTCCCTAGTCCTTCCTAACTCTCGAGGGCGAGATTTTTGTTAAGGGGGGTAGGATTTGTAATACCCAATTTGTAAGAAAATACTAGATGAGACATTTGTTCAGTTATGTGTACCATCTCTATTTACTATCACATGTGAACACCTCATTTAAAAACAAAAGATTAATAAAAGTCATGCCATTAATTTGTGCATCATGCTGAGGTTTTATTTTGTGTGCATTTTGTGATAACATAAAAATAATGTAAAAATAAATATATTAGTACCCAAATTGGAAGTAAGGCTTAAATGGAATTTTGGAATTAGAGGAGAAGAGCACTAGTTACCACAAAATAGATATCAAAATAAATAAATAAGTAAAATTTCATCATACCATGTTTAAGGTGTACATTTTATGAGAAAGTAAATGTACTAGGAAGTTTGGATTTGAAATTGGAATTTAAATTTGAAAGAGAAGAAAAGAGAAAAGAAAAGAAATATAAAAGAAAAAAGGGACAGAGTGCTGCCGCATTGGGCCTAATCCCTGGTGCGCGGCCCACTAACCCGCGTGTGTGGCCCAGCCGTTGCTTGGCGCCGACAGGTAGGCCCGGCCTACCAGTCCCACACGCACGTCGCACACGCCGCCACTGTGCCACAGGTCCCGCGTGCCAGGCCCATGACTCACTTGGGCACACCACTTTCTCCGCGCGCGCGATTGGGGATCATCTCTGGCACTGAGCACCGGGCCCTAACTGCTAGTCAAACGTGACACCTTCCCCGTTGGCGTGCCTGTATCACGGAACTGTGGCCCCGCTTGGCAGGCTCATCCCCTCCACCGAACTGCTCTCGTGCATGGCACACCTTCCGCCTAAAATCCAGCTCAGTTCGGTGGGAGTGGGGGCATGGTCGGGGTATAAACTAGTCTCAGGTACCCTTGCCCCTAGTTAACCCTTGCCAATTGCCTTGGGAACCACCGTCTATGAAAAGCTTGCGCGCGATGAGAGAAAATTGCCACCGTGACCCACCGGCAACGATCCCCACTTCTGTCGCCGTGTTGACCTCGGTGTTGATCTGAGAAGCTTCTGTGTGTCTCGACGGTGGTGGCCGAAGAACCAGAGTGGAGGAAAGGCTTGCAACGACACCAGAATTCCACGCCGAATCTCGACGTCTGCCGCTGCTCATGGGCAGCCTCAATTACTCCACAGTAGCCGGTAAGAAACCCCTAAATCGATTCATGGTCGCCTCCGCTTCATTTAGGGTTAGTCATACTAGAATTTAGGCCTGGTTTTGGACTGATTGGTGTGCATCGGCGATGGCGTCCGCCGCGGGTGAGCATGCCGCCGTGTCTTTTCGCATGAGGTTGCGGATGGCTTCTGCGCTATCGATAGGATAACCAACGTCCGTGATTAGAAGGCAGAAATAAACATCTCGGCCGTTGGATGAAGTCTGAGTGGCTGTGATTGTACAGTTAGAGTTATTACGAGGGTTAGATTTGGACCGTCCGATCTAATCGGACGCGGTTGTTGGGGGCCTTTCTCTTCCGAAGGTCCTCAAAAACATGATTAATGTTTTTTAGTGTAACATAGATTGCCACCAGAGGCTACGGCTTTGAGATGAAGGTATGCGCGATATGGAGATACAACTCGAAGGCAGGATGAACGGACGCTAAAGCTGTGTGAGAGCACCTAGAGGGGGTGAATAGGTGATCCTGTGAAACTTGAAAACTTAATGCCACAAAACTTGGTTAGGCGTTAGCACAATAATGCCAAGTGGCTAGAGAGGAGTCTCAACAAAACACAATAACCACAATAGATCAACACAGAGATGGCACAGTGGTTTATCCCGTGGTTCGGCCAAGACCAACGCTTGCCTACTCCATGTTGTGGCGTCCCAACGGACGAGGGTTGCAATCAACCCCTCTCAAGTGGTCCAAAGACCCACTTGAATACCACGGTGTTTTGCTTTGCTTTTCTTTATCCTGCTCGCGAGGAATCTCCACAACTTGGAGTCTCTCGCCCTTACAAAGATGTTCACAAAGAAGCACGGAGTAAGGGAGGGATTAGCAACTCACACAAGACACAAGGATCACAGCAAATACGCACACACAAGACCTAGACTTGAGCTCAAGAGACTATCATGAGTTTTTCACTAGAACGGAGCTCAAATCACTAAGAATGTCGAACAAGTGTGCAAGAACGAAGTGTGAGTAATCAACTATGCTCAAAGAATGCTTGGGTGTCTTCTCCATGCGCCAAGGGGTCCCTTTTATATCCCCAAGGCAGCTAGGAGACATTGAGAGCATTGTAGGAAGGCAATTCTTGCCTTCTGTCGCCTGGCGCACTGGACAGTCCGGTGCACCACCGGACACTGTCCGGTGCGGATTTCTTTCCTTGTTTGGCGAAGCCGACCATTGGAGTTTGAGAGCCGTTGGCGCACCGGACACTGTCCGGTGCACACCGGATAGTCCGGTGCCTCCTTCTAGCCGTTGGCTCAGCCACGTGTCCTTTGCAGATCGCGCGGCCGATCGTTGGCCTGGCCGACCGTTTGCTCACCAGACAGTCTGGTGCACCACCGGACAGTTCGGTGAATTATAGCCGTACGCCGTTAATCATCTCCCTTAAAAAACGAGTTCGCCTATGAACGGCTCATCGGACAGTCCGGTGCACCACCGGACAGTCCGGTGATTTATAGCCGTACACCACCGTCGAAGTCCCGAGAGCAGCCTGTTCGACACAGCCAGCCTGGCGCATCGGACACTGTCCAGTGCACCACCGGACAGTCCGGTGCACCCAGACTGCGCAGAGTTTGGCTGAACAAAGCCATCACTTTTCCAATTCGATTTCTTCTATTTCCAGCACTTAGACACAATACATTAGTCCATAAAACAATGTACTAAGTCTAGAAACATACCTTTTGACTTGATTTGCACTTTGTCCACCACTTTGCATAGATTAACACAAAAGCACTTGTGTTGGCACTCAATCACCAAAATACTTAGAAATGGCCCAAGGGCACATTTCCCTTTCAATCTCCCCCTTTTTGGTGATTTATGCCAACACAACATAAAGCAACTAGAACAAGTGCAATATCAATGCAAATGAAAACTCAATATAGTTTTGATTCAAATTTGGCATATATGGATCACCCTTTGCCACCACTTGGTTTTGTTTTTGCAAATCAACCTCAACTTCCTATCTCTAAGTCAAACACACTTGTTAAGACATAAAGAGAGTCGTTCCAAGAGAAATTGATTCAAGATTTCAAAAACTCCCCCTTTTTCCCATAATCGACTATTTTCCCACAAGAGGCCAACTTTTGACAAAAGAGACAACAAGAGAGTTTTGACAAACCAAAAGCTCTATTCTACTATTTTCAAAATTTCTCAAGTGGTAGCTGATCCATTTATTGCTTTGGCCTTGTTTTCTCCCCCTTTGGCATCAAGCACCAAAACGGGATCAATCTTGGTCCTTAAACCCCATTGCCTCACCAAAATCTTTGAATAAGAGTTCCAAGGCAATAAGAGTACATGAGATGAACTTGAAATAAATTACCCTCTCATCGGAGTGCAGTGGAAGTCTTTCATGGTCTAAGTCCACCTTTTCCCTTTCAAACCTCCTTTGAGACTAAATCAAGCAAACTCAAGCACACGGTTAGTCTCAAAGGGTCAAGTTGTAACACATCTCCCCCTAAATATGTGCATCACTTGCAAAAGGACTTGTGAGGTCCGAGGAGTGATTGTACAACTTGAGCACCACAAGTAAGCAACAAAATGCATATGGAACATGATCAAGGGCATAAACACATGTATGCTATAAATCAATCCAAGTTCCGCGAATCTAAGACATTTAGCTCACTACGTAGCCTGCAAAAGGTCTTTTCATCTAAAGGCTTGGTAAAGATATCGGCTAGCTGGTTCTCGGTGCTAACATAAAACAGTTCGATATCTCCCTTTTGCTGGTGGTCTCTCAAAAAGTGATGCCGGATGTCAATGTGCTTTGTGCGGCTGTGCTCAACAGGATTTTCCGCTATGCGGATAGCACTCTCATTGTCACATAGGAGTGGGACTTTGCTCAGATTGTAGCCAAAGTCCCGGAGGGTTTGCCTCATCCAAAGTAGTTGCGCTCAACACTGTCCTGCGGCAACATACTCGGCCTCAGCGGTGGATAGGGCAACAGAAGTTTGTTTCTTAGAATTCCATGACACCAGGGACCTTCTTATGAATTGGCACGTCCCCGATGTACTCTTCCTATCGACCTTACATCCAGCATAATCGGAGTCTGAATATCCAATCAAGTCAAAGTTAGACCTCTTTGGATACCAGATCCCGAAGCAAGGCGTAGTGACTAAATATCTAAGAATTCGCTTCACGGCCACTAAGTGACATTCCCTTGGATCGGATTGAAATCTAGCACACATGCATACGCTAAGCATAATATCCGGTCTACTAGCACATAAATAAAGTAAAGACCCTATCATTGACTGGTATGCTTTTTGATCAACGGACTTATCTCCTTTGTTGAGGTCGGTGTGTCCGTCAGTTCCCATCGGCGTCTTTGCGGGCTTAGCGTCCTTCATCCCAAACCGCTTTAGCAGGTCTTGCGTGGACTTCATTTGGGAGATGAAGGTGTCGTCCTTGAGTTGCTTCACTTGGAACCCAAGGAAGTAGTTCAACTCACCCATCATCGACATCTCGAATTTCTGCGTCATCACCCTGCTAAACTCTTCACAAGACTTTTGGTTAGTAGAACCAAATATTATGTCATCGACATAAATTTGGCACACAAACAAATCACCATCACAAGTCTTAGTGAATAAAGTCGGATCGACTTTCCCAACCTTGAAAGAATTAGCAATTAAAAAGTCTCTAAGGCATTCATACCATGCTCTTGGGGCTTGCTTAAGTCCATAGAGCGCCTTAGAGAGCTTACAAACATGGTCGGGGTACCGTTCATCCTCGAAGCCAGGGGGTTACTCTACGTACACCTCCTCCTTGATTGGCCCGTTGAGGAAGGCGCTCTTCACATCCATTTGGAACAACCTGAAGGAATGGTGAGCGGCATATGATACCAATATACGAATGGACTCTAGCCTAGCCATAGGAGCAAAGGTCTCCTCAAAGTCCAACCTGCGACTTGGGCATAACCTTTTGCCACAAGTCAAGCCTTGTTCCTTGTCACCACCCCGTGCTCGTCCTGTTTGTTGCGGAACACCCACAACATTTTGCTTGGGACGAGGCACCAGTGTCCAAACATCATTACGCTTGAAGTTGTTGAGCTCCTCCTGCATGGCCAACACCCAGTCCGGATCTAGCAAGGCCTCTTCTACCCTGAAAGGCTCAATAGAAGAGACAAAAGAGTAATGCTCAAAAAAATTGACTAATCTAGAATGATTAGTTACTCCCTTGCTAATATCACCCAATATTTGGTCGACGGGATGATTCCTTTGAATCGTCGCTCGAACTTGGGTTGGAGGTGCCGGTTGTGCTTCTTCCTCCATCACATGATCATCTTGTGCTCCCCCTTGATCACACGCCTTCTCTTGATGAACATGTTCATCAACTTGAGTTGGGGGATGCACCATTGTTGAGGAAGAGGGTTGTTCTTGCTCCTCGAGTTCCTGTGGTCGCACATCGCCAATCGCCATGGTGCGTATTGCGGCCGCTGGAACGTCTCCTTCATCTACATCATCAAGATCAACAACTTGCTCTCTTGGAGAGCCATTAGTCTCATCAAATATGACGTCTCTAGAGACTTCAACCAAACCCGATGATTTGTTGAAGACCCTATACGCCTTTGTATTTGAGTCATAACCTAATAAAAACCCTTCTACAGCTTTGGGAGCAAATTTAGAATTTCTACCTTTCTTCACAAGAATATAACACTTGCTCCCAAATACACGAAAGTAAGACACATTGAGTTTGTTACCGGTTAGAAGCTCATACGAAGTCTTCTTGAGGAGGCGGTGAAGGTAGACCCGGTTGATGGCGTGGCAACTCGTGTTCACGGCTTCCGACCAAAAGCGCTCGGGGGTCTTGAAATCACCAAGCATCGTCCTTGCCATATCGATGAGAGTCCTGTTCTTCCTCTCTACCACACCATTTTGCTGTGGTGTGTAGGGAGCGGAGAACTCATGCTTGATCCCTTCCTCCTCAAGGAACTCCTCCACTTGAAGGTTCTTGAACTCGGACCCGTTGTCGCTCCTTATCTTCTTCACCTTGAGCTCAAACTCATTTTGAGCTCTCCTTAGGAAGCGCTTGAGGGTCCCTTGGGTCTCAGATTTATCCTGCAAAAAGAATACCCAAGTGAAGCGGGAAAAATCATCAACTATAACAAGACCATACTTACTTCCTCCTATACTTAGATAGGAGATGGGTCCGAAGAGGTCCATATGAAGCATCTCCAAAGGTCTTAATGTGGTCATCACATTTTTGGTGTGGGAGAGCTTCCCACCTGTTTGCCTGCTTGACAAGCTGCACAAGGTCTATCTTTTTTGAAATGCACATTAGTTAGACCTATCACGTTTTCTCCCTTTAAAAGCATGTGAAGGTTCTTCATCCCCACATGTGCTAAACGGCGATGCCACAGCCAGCCCATGCAAGTCTTAGCAATTAAGCATGCATCTAGACTGGCCTCCTCTTTTGCAAAATCAACTAAATAAAGTTTGTCATCTAGTACACCCTTAAAAGCTAGTGAACCATCACACCTTCTAAAGACAGACACATCTACATTTGTGAATAAACAATTATATCCCATTTTACAAAGTTGACTAACGCATAACAGATTATATCCAAGCAACTCAACTAAAAACACATTAGAAATAGAGTGCTCAGACGAAATAGCAATTTTACCTAACCCTTTCACCTTGCCTTGGTTCCCATCACCGAATATTATTGAATCTTGGGGATCCTTGTTCTTGACGTAGGAAGAGAACATCCTCTTCTCTCCCGTCATGTGGTTTGTGCATCCGCTGTCGATAATCTAGCTTGAGCCCCCGGATGCATAAACCTGCAAGGAAAATTTAGGCTTGGGTCTTAGGTACCCAACTCTTGTTGGGTCCTACAAGGTTAGTTACAATAGTCTTAGGGACCAAAATGCAAGTTTTGTCTCGCTTACATTTGGCCCCTAACTTCTTAGCAATTACCTTCTTACCCTTTCTACAAATAGCAAAGAAGTATTGCAAGCATAATAAATTGTAGAGGGTTCATTAATTACTTTCCTAGGAACATTAACAACATTTCTCCTAGGCATATGATGAACAACATTTCTCCTAGACATATCTCTACCATGCGTATAGGAAGAACTAGAAGCAAACATGGCATGAGAATCAAAAACATCATAACTTCTATAGACATTCCTAGAATGTCTCCTATCATGATACATGAAAGCATGGTTCTTTTTAGCACTACTAGCCATAGGGGCCTTCCCTTTCTCCTTGGCGGAGATGGGAGCCTTATGGCTTGTTAAGTTCTTGTCTTCCCTCTTGAAGCCAAGTCCATCCTTAATTGAGGGGTGTCTACCAATCGTGTAGGCATCCCTTGCAAATTTTAGCTTGTCAAATTCATTCTTGCTAGTCTTAAGTTGGGCATTAAGACTAGCCACTTCATCATTTAATTTAGAAATGCAAACTAAGTGTTCACTACAAGCATCAACATTAAAATCTTTGCACCTATTGCAAATCATAACATGTTCTACACAAGAGTTAGATTTACTTGCTACTTCTAGTTTAGCATTTAAATTATCATTAACACATTTTAAAGTAGAAATGGTTTCATGACAAGTAGATAGTTCACAAGAAAGCATTTCATTCCTTTTGATTTCCAAAGCAAGGGATTTTTGAGCCTGTACAAACTTATCATGTTCTTCATATAAAAGATCCTCTTGCTTCTCTAATAATCTATTCTTATCATTCAAGGCATCAATTAATTCGTTAATCTTATCAACCTTGGTTCTATCTAGACCCTTGAATAAACAAGAATAATCTATTTCATCATCATCACTAGACTCATCCTCACTTGAAGAAGCATAAGTAGTATTGTCTCGAGTACATACCTTCTTCTCCTTCGCCATGAGGCATGTGTGACGCTCGTTGGGGAAGAGGGATGACTTGTTGAAGGCGGTGGCGGCGAGCCCTTCATTGTCGGAGTCGGATGACGAACAATCCGAGTCCCACTCCTTGCCAAGGTGTGCCTCGCCCTTAGCCTTCTTGTATGCCTTCTTCTTCTCCCTCTTGTTCCCTTGTTCCTGGTCACTATCATTATCGGGACAATTAGCGATAAAATGACCAACCTTACCACATTTGAAGCATGAGCGCTTCCCCTTGGTCTTGATCTTTGGCTGCCCCTTGCGACCCTTTAGCGTCGTCTTGAAGCGCTTGATGATGAGGGCCATCTCTTCATCATTGAGCCCGGCCGCCTCAACTTGCGCCACCTTGCTAGGTAGCGCCTCCTTGCTCCTCGTTGCCTTGAGAGCAATGGGTTGAGGCTCATGGATTGGACCGTTCAACGCGTCGTCCACGTATCTCGCCTCCTTGATCATCATTCGCCCGCTTACGAACTTCCCAAGAACTTCTTCGGGCGACATCTTGGTGTACCTAGGATTTTCACGAATATTGTTCACCAAATGTGGATCAAGTACAGTAAAAGACCTTAGCATTAGGCGAACGACGTCGTGGTCCGTCCATCGCGTGCTTCCGTAGCTCCGTATCTTATTGATGAGGGTTTTGAGCCGATTGTATGTTTGGGTTGGCTCCTCCCCCCTTATCATTGCAAATCTCCCGAGCTCGCCCTCCACCAACTCCATCTTGGTGAGCATGGTGACGTCGTTCCCCTCATGTGAGATCCTGAGGGTGTCCCAAATCTGCTTGGCATTGTCCAAGCCGCTCACCTTGTTGTACTCTTCCCTGCACAAAGATGCTAGAAGGACAGTAGTATCTTGTGCATTTTTATGGATTTGTTCATTTATAAACATGGGACTATCCGAGCTATCAAATTTCATTCAACTCTCTACAATCTCCCATATGCTTGGATGGAGAGAAAATAAGTGACTACGCATTTTGTGGCTCCAAAATCCGTAGTCCTCCCCATCAAAGTGTGGAGGCTTGCCAAGAGGAATGGAAAGCAAATGTGCATTTGAACTATAAGGAATACGAGAATAATCGAAAGAAAAGTTTGAGTTAACCATCTTTCTTTTCTTGTAGTCGTTGTCGTCGTCCTTTTGGAAAGAAGTGGACTCGTCGTTGTCGTCGTAGTAGACGATCTCCTTGATGCGTCTTGTCTTCTTCTTCTTCCCATCTTTACGTTTGTGGCCCGATCTCGAGTCGGTAGGCTTGTCATCCTTCAGCTTGTTTACGAAGGACTCCCTGTCCTTATCATTGATCACAATTCCCTTCCCCTTAGGATCCATCTCTTCGGGCGATTAGTCCCTTTGTGAAGAGAACCTGGCTCCGATACCAATTGAGAGCACCTAGAGGGGGGGGTGAATAGGTGATCCTGTGAAATTTGAAAACTTAATGCCACAAAACTTGGATAGGCATTAGCACAATAATGCCATGTGGCTAGAGAGGAGTCTCAACAAAACACAATAACCACAAGAGATCAACATAGAGATGGCACAGTGGTTTATCCCGTGGTTCGGCCAAGACCAACGCTTGCCTACTCCACGTTGTGGCGTCCCAACGGACGAGGGTTGCAATCAACCCCTCTTAAGCGGTCCAAAGACCCACTTGAATACCATGGTGTTTTGCTTTGCTTTTCTTTATCCCGCTTGCGAGGAATCTCCACAACTTGGAGTCTCTCGCCCTTACAAAGATGTTCACAAAGAAGCACGGAGTAAGGGAGGGATTAGCAACTCACACAAGACATAAGGATCACGGCAAATACGCACACACAAGACCCAGACTTGAGCTCAAGAGACTATCACGAGTTTTTCACTAGAACGGAGCTCAAATCACTAAGAATATCGAACAAGTGTGCAAGAACGAAGTGTGAGTGATCAACTATGCTCAAAGAATGCTTGGTGTCTTCTCCATGCGCCAAGGGGTCCCTTTTATAGCCCCAAGGCAGCTAGGAGCCATTGAGAGCATTGTAGGAATGCAATTCTTGCCTTCTGTCGCCTGGCGCACCGGACAGTCCGGTGCACCACCGGACACTGTCCGGTGCGGATTTCTTTCCTTGTTTGGCGAAGTCGACCATTGGAGTTTGAGAGCCGTTGGCGCACCGGACACTGTCCGGTGCCTCCTTCTAGCCGTTGGCTCAACCACGTGTCCCGCGCAGATCGCACGGCCGACCGTTGGCCCGGCCGACCGTTTGCTCACTGGACGAGTTCGCCTATGAACGGCTCACCGGACAGTCCGGTGCACCACCGGACAGTCCGGTGATTTATAGCCGTACACCGCCGTCGAAGTCCCGAGAGCAGTCTGTTCGCCAGAGCCAGCCTGGCGCACCGGACACTGTCCGGTGCACCACCGGACAGTCCGGTGCACCCGGACTGCGCAGACTGTGGCTGAACAAAGCCATCACTTTTCCAATTTGATTTCTTCTGTTTCCAGCACTTAGACACAATACATTAGTCCATAAAACAATGTACTAAGTCTGGAAACATACCTTTTGACTTGATTTGCACTTTGTCCACCACTTTGCATAGATTAACACAAAAGCACTTGTGTTGGCACTCAATCACTAAAATACTTAGAAATGGCCCAAGGGCACATTTCCCTTTCACTATGGCTGAAGGAGCTTCGGCTTAGTATAATGACGAAGGTGGAAGATGAAACCGAAATAAAGGGGAAAGGACTACTTAGTCCTTGGTAGTTTGCCTTATGACTAGTAGTAAATGTTAGGGACATGAATGTGATTTTGTCCGGGCTGTGTCCCATGCCTATAAATAGATGAACAGGAACACCATACTGTTCACGCTGATTGTAATTGCTTTTGCGTCACTCTCGCATTTTCATCTTCTGTCAAGTCGAAGGTATCAATGTAATATGAATGTTATGAATATTTTGTCCATGTTTATGAAATGGGAATATAAATAAATCATTGATATATCATTATTATATATTCTTTTATATTTCATGTACCTTCATTTATATTTGTCTATTGAGATGATGAAGGTATGTCCTTCATGACCTTCGTCTAAAACCCAAAAGGAGATAATGTGTCGAAGGATGAAGGTCTTTTATCATTAACCATTGTGATGCCTTGTTCTTGACTCACAGCATTTGAGAACAAGGACCAACATTGGCGCCCACGTCCTGTGAACTCATTTGACCACCTTCGGCAAGCATCAACTTTCGCAATGCCACCAAAGAAGACAACGGTGCCAGGGGCTGCCCTACAGCCACTGGACACTAATCAGGAGACACTGCAAGAAGCTAGGAGCCAGAATAGGAAGGCTACTAGTCCAACACCTCAGGAGGAGGAGCTGGATCAAGAGATCAGGGATTTGGAGGCTATCCACCAACAGGTGCAAAGGAAGAGGGAAAAGATGCTTTGGCTCGCCGATCTTCAGAAAAAGATTGACGAAGCTGCTGAAGAAATGTGTCATCTCATGCAGGATGACCATGACTGAAGGCCTCAACGCTGGGAGCTTCGACAAGAAAGCCCATTTAATGATGATGAATGGTACGATGACTTTCATCATGGTAACTTTGCTTTTGATGATGCTTCTCTCTTGGCAGCAGAACTGCAGGCTACCCCATGGCCACCATCTTATAAACCACCTCAGCTCCCCATGTACGATGGGCACTCAGATCCAAAGCAATTCCTGATGAGCTACGAAGCAACCATATCCTCATATGGGGGCAATACTGCAGTCATGGCGAAGTCCTTCGTCATGGCAGTCAGAAGCGTAGCTCAAAAATGGTACTCCTCTCTTCTGCCAGGGACAATTACATCATGGCAGAAGCTAAAAGACATGCTGATAACTAGCATCTAGGGTTTCCAAATGAAGCCAGTCATAGCCCAAGCTCTGTTCCAGTGCACACAGGACCAGGAAGAGTACCTGTAGGCATATGTCCGAAGGTTCTTGCGGCTGATAGCTCAAGCACATACAGTACCCAATGAGAACGTCATTGAGGCCATGATCAAGGGGCTCCTGCCAGGACTCATGGCGCAATACTTTGCACGGAAACCATCGCAAACTTTGGAGAAGCTTCTCTAGAAAATGGATGAGTACATTAGAGCCGACAATGATTTTTGGCAAAGAAGGGAAGAAGCCTATAGATACTCTAAAATGGTCAGGGGCTTGGGAGGGAGATTCCACCCCAGGCATGTAAGGTCAATCCATAATGCCAGCTCAAGTGACGACAGGGGAAATCAAGCCCAAAGGCATCGGCATAGTCCCCAATCATCAGGAGCACAACAAAGTTCCTTCAGGCCACCAGCTCAAACAGGCAGAGGGGGCAGAAGCTTCGGAGGTAGATATGGAGATCAGCCTAGGAAACTATTTTGTTTGTTCTGCGATGAAGACAAAGGGCATACCACAAGAACGTGTCAGGTTACGATTCAAAAGCAGAAAGGGATTGCCGAAGCTGAAGCATGGCAGAATCAACCAAAGCAGGTTCTACATACCGCTTCATGCTACTCTCCCTATGTCCCAGAGTATGTAGGCAATCAACAACCTATGACCTCTATTGCTTCGGCAAGCCATTCTCAAGCTTCCTGGGCTCATTTGCCACCGCCCCCACCACTTGCACCCACTCTGGTTCGCAACCAACAGCTATAAGGGCATCACCATGCTTAGCAACAATGCGATTTTCGGGAGGACTCCGAAGCTTGCAGAGTCAACAGCACTATGCCCGAGTCGAAGCACATTTACTAAAGGATATCCTAACCTGATGTATTTTCGTTTTGTTTGTCATTTTATCTTCTTGCATGAAAAATAGTTCATGGAGGTTTAATCTCCAACCTGATGAAATAATATTGTGGTCACACTATCGAGTGTAGAATGCCGCCCCTCAACAATGCTTCCAAAGATACAAAGTCGTCCCTAAGGGAGCGCAGAGTAAGTTCCGAAGCTACAAAGTTGTTCCTAAGGGAGCGCAGAGTAAGTTCCGAAGCTCAAAAGTCATTCCTAAGGGAATGCAGAGCCAGTATACCTCCGAAATAGAAGGTGAAGAAGCTCAAAAGTCGTTCCTAAGGGGATGCAGAGCTTAAATGCCACCGAAATAGAAGGTGAAGAGACTCAAAAGACGTTCCTAAGAGGATGTAGAGTCTGGGTGTGTTTTTGTGTGGATATGTGTCTTCGGCATAAACATCTTGTTGCATCATATCATCGCATCATTTCGCATAGCATTACATCATACATCATGCCGCATGAACATCAAGATTGTGGATAAGGAAAGTTGCTTCTTTCAAAATATGTGTTGAATGAAACAATGTGCTGGAGCATAAAGTATACCTTCGGCAATTATAATTTTATGTTAAAATTTTTGTCGACAACAACATTATACAGCAGATGTGCTATACAAGGGATCTTTCTTTACGAAGCATGAAAAAGGTATTATTTCGTCGAAGGCTCAAAAATGGTATGAACGCAAATTTCATGCATCGCAAAGAAATATATTACATTAATATTGTTGGCGGCCTTCGTCTTCCGAAGGTCCTCAAAAACATGATTTGACAATATTTCCAAAGCGTAATATATGAACAGGTACCTTCGGACTCGGATCAAAACCATATACAATATGAGAAGCACGAACAATACGAAGGATGACGAAGCTCCGAAGCCACGCGTAGGGAAGCTTCAGCATAGCAGCAGAAAGAGGAACCGACTTAAAGGGGAAAAGGCTATATGGACCTCAATGGATTTTCCTAAAGTCAATAGTAAATGTAAAGGGCATGAGTGTAATTTTACACAGGCTGCGTCCTGTGCCTATAAATAGATGAATAGTGCCCCCATACTATTCATGAGGTCTTGTACTTGCTCGTGCCTCACGTTTGTTGTCAAGCCAAAGGTACAAATGTAATTCAATATTGTTCTTACTCACTCATGATTATATAATAAAGATATATACATGATATCATATGATTATTCATGTTATTTCTCATGTTTCATATGCTTCATCTTTCATTAATATATGCTGTGATGATGAAGGTACTTCCTTCATGACCTTCGTCCGAAGATCGTTATATCCTTAGGGAAATAATGCATCGAAGGATGAAGGGCATTAACCGTTAATATATCCTTTGTGTTGCCTTATTCTTAATTCATAGCATTTGAGAACAAGTCCCCAACAAATATACACATAGATATACAATGATTAACTCATGTACAAATATTACATTTCCCAAATACATTTTGTAAGTACATAAGAACTCAGTCTTCTTTCAAAATCTTTTCGGCAGCTTCGTTCAGTAGTTTGTTGACAGCTTCGTTAATGGCTTCTTCGGCAATCCTTATTGTCTCCAATGTTGCTTTCATGGCTGGATCAGCCTCGGGGTCATAAGGCTCAGGTGGCGGCGAAAGTTCAGTTGTGCAAAAGAATCTATTAATCCGAAGCCAAAAATAAGCACCGAAGCTAAAATTCAGTTAGAATACCTATACGCCTTGCGCGCTCGGCAACCTCTTCGGCTCGCTTGGCTTCTTCACGGGCATCATGGGGTTCTTTTCACTTTTCTTTATAGCTTCATCGGCTATTTCGTGGCCACCTTTCATCCATACATTGGAATAGAATTTCCCACCCATCAAAGTAGTTTCGGCCGAAGGCTCCTTTGTGTCCTCTGTGGAGAAGACGGTTTCTGCCTGGGCTGCAGCTTTAACATGGTCATAGCCATTTTTCTCCAGAATTGCTGCAACCCCTCGAGCATCAGCGAAGGCGCAGAAATCCCCACGGCCGCTATGTATTTCGTCAAAAGCTTCAGCTTCTTCACCGATCCATTTAATGATTCCTTCGGAATCGCCTCTAATAAATTTTTGCTCCAATGAGTATGCACCCACCTTTGCAAAACTATCTTTCAATTTCTTAGCACAATCCAAGGATTTCTCGTAATACCTCTCCTTCGATTCCCAAAGCTCATCTACATTCTTTTGCAATCTTGAGCTAGTCCATTCGCTTATTTCTTGTTTTGCTTTAGCTAGTTCAAAATCCTCATTCTTTTCGGCAAGCTTTTTCTTTAAATTTTCAACTTTGGCTTTATGAGCTTCGGACTGAGCAACAAGATTAAGCAGAATTTTATCCTTTTCTACAGCTTCATTCCTCAGTCTGATAACCTCTGACCGAAGGTTCCCGAGGGCTATTTAGCAGCTTTCATCTTCAGCATTCTTTTGCGCCCTTAAAGCATTGTTCAAGATTAAACCATACAAAAAAAGAGGGGGATCAGCACAATGGAACAAGATACAAAAATAATCTGTTTAAAAGCCAAAACATTTTTACCTTCAGACTATTATAAGCGAGGTTGTCTGCAAGGTCATCCTTCAACATTGCAGAGAGGCCAAGCTCGAGCTTCGGAAACCCTATGCTCCTTGCCATCTCCCAACAAACAGACATCTCCTTGTTGTCCGGAAGGCAGTACAAAAAGTCGTCTTCATCAGTGCCATTATACACCAAGGATCCTTTTGGGTACTTTAAATCCTTGGCATAGTGCTTAGCTTCGGCGATCTGCTCTTTCGACAACTGTTTACCCGAAGCATTTCGTATGATAAAGTCTAGATCTTTAGTAGATGCTTCGAGGGTAGGAGATTTAATTTTCTCGGGTGCGCTTTCTTTTTCTAAAATCGAAGTAACTCCCGAAGGTTTTGCTCCAATGCAAGTTGGCGGTCCGGCTTTGACGGTATCCGATGATATCCTAGCTTCGTCAGATTCCTTTGGAATGCCGCCTTCTTTAACAAGCTTTGGAGCCGGAGTTTGTACCTTTGTTGACTCTATGATAGCGTCTAGCACGCTGGCCATTCTCCTCCTTTTGGGAGTTATTGTAGGAATTTTGGACATCTTCGGCAACTCCAGCTCTGGTGGCGGACTTAGGGTTTTTAGATGCCCTGCCGACTCCTCTAGTTCTTGTCATTCGACTGTTTTTCCACTCCTTCGGCAGGGCGCTTCGGTACTTTGACCGACTCGGCTTTCTCCTGTCCCATTGCTTTCGGCCTTTCAGCCGATTCTCCCTTGGCACCGGTAGGAGCGGTGTATTTCGGCTCAGCGGCGGAAGAAGTCCCCTCGGCAAGCTTCAGCACCCTGGCTATTTCAATGTACCTAGGCCGGTGTGTCAAAACCTTGATCTTTTTACCCTTCGGTGTAGCAGAGATGGCTGAAGCAGCAACTTTTCTTTTCTTCCCTTGCTTTTACGAGGGATAGCAATAGTCTGGGTATATGTAGCCAATTACATCAAAAACTCTATTTAATCTTCTCTTGCCTCGCCCTCCGAAGGCTAATGTCATGGCTTCATCTTCGGCCCTTGTGTAGGCCCCAAGCAATTCATCACTAGTGGCCTCAATACAATTCAGTCAGTCATCGTTCGGTTCATCAAATTGATCTCTATATCTGAAGGTGTATTTCAGATAAATCAAGCCACCTTGACTGGACCCGGTAGCAGCTTCCTTCGGCATCTCCCAGTCACTCACAAGGGGCCATACTCTATAAGCAATGTGCTCTTGGACTAAGTGCCTTGTGCCAATGAAAGTGCATACACTGTTAAAAACCTTCTGGCATGCTTCAATTCGATTAGCAAGAGCAGTGGCTGGCCTTCTGATGCCGAAGCAAGACCAAATAGGGCATTGGATAATCCCTTTTATATCCTCTCTTTCAACTAAGTTGTTCTTTACATAAAACCACTCTTCCATCGAGGATCCTGGCCACCTCTTCTAAAATGTCGGGACTGGATGGCTCACATCAGAGCGAGGCACGAAGCCGTAACAACCAAAATTATTATGATATTGCTCTTTACCAGTATCCTTCGTTTCATAGGACAGCTCATGCATGTTGCAGAAGCATTTTGCGCTTGGCTCTAGACCCTGGCTCCTTATGGCCTAAACGAAAATCCCCATTTTGATGATAGCTTCAGGGGTAATTTGAAGAAGATAAATCTCAAAAGTCTTTAGAACTTCAACTACAAATTCACTTAGGGGAAACCGAAGTCCTGCCTTCATGAAGCCCCTGCAGACAACAACTTCATCTACTTCGGGCGCAGGGGCAGTGCTATCTCCTCCAGCCCTCACAATAGAAATATCACGAAAATACCTTCCTTTCATAGCATCAATCTCACTCTACTTGATAGTTGATTTTCCGAAGATGGTATGACTCGGCTGCCAGGGCCGATCTTCGGCATCTTCATTTATGCTTTCCAAGTCAAAACTTTCACTGTCGCCAGAATCCTCAGACAACCCAGCCAACATTTCATTGGTAATCTTCTCTGTATTTGTCTTTTCCATAGCTTCATAAAACCTAGCCAGTGCAGGGTCAACAATCTTCTTCTCTTCATCCATTTAGTCAACGGTTGTTCAAATGTCGAATCTCGCAATTTAACCAAAGCACGGAAGAGAAAGAAAATTCAAAAGAGCAGAAATACCGCAAGCAGCTGAAATGGCACATCGAATGCTATCAATGCGAGTCCCTATTTATATGCCCAGTGCATCACAGCTTGCTAGGCCCTGCATGTCAGTGTCTTTCGCTATTCTAGCGAAGGGAAGGTGTTTTTTGGACCTTCGGCTAAAGGCCTTCGTTCACATCACAGTCTGAATTTGTTAACAAGGAAACAAATTAGTACTGCGAGGGGCTACTATTGGGGCCTTCCTCTTCTAAAGGTCCTCAAAAACGTGACTAATGTTTTTTAGTTTAACATAGATTGCCACAGGACGCTACGGTTTTGAGACGAAGGGTTGCCCGATATTGAGATACAACCCGAAGGCAGGATGAATGGACGCCAAAGCTGTGGCTGAAGGAGCTTCGGCTTAGTATAATGACGAAGGTGGAAGATGAAACCGACCTAAAGGGGAAAGGACTACTCAGTCCTTGGCAGTTTGCCTTATGACTAGTACTAAATATCAGGGACATGAATGTGATTTTGTCTGGGCTGCGTTCCATGCCTATAAATAGATGAACAGTAATATCGTACTGTTCCCGCTGACTGCAATTGCTTTTGCATCACTCTCACATTTTCAACTTCTGTCAAGCCGAAGGTATCAATGTAATATGAATGTTATGAATATTTATCCATGTTTATGAAATGGGAATATAAATAAATCATTGATATATCATTATTATCTATATTCTTTTATGTTTTATGTACCTTCTTTTATATTTGTCTATTGAGATGATGAAGGTATGTCCTTCATGACCTTCGTCTGAAAAATTATTATACCTGAAAGGAGATAATTTGTCGAAGGAAGAAGGTCTTTTATCATTAACAATTGGGTTGCCTTGTTCTTGACTCATAGCAATTGAGAACAAGGACCAACAGCGGTCGGGTAAGGAAGTTACAGAGCCGTCGATCTCTGATCCGATGATCAGCGTTGCGTACCGATTCAGTAAAAACCTAAATCTAATCCTAGCCGTAGAAGTAAGATCAGTCGGTTCTGGTTGAAATGTACCCCTTCGGCCAGGCAATTTTATTAAAGAAACCCTGGGGTTTCTCGGATTCAACCCGCAATCCACCGCATAGTAATCTGAGTCTTAGACTTTTTATGCGTTGACCCTTGGTTTTTTTAGTATTTGGTGCCCATGCCAGAAACCAGTGAAATTAGAAAATTAATTAGAAATGGATTTTTAGTGTAAAAATAATTGCTAGAACTTGTATAAATCATAGAAAATTCATATGAGCTCCAAATTGATCCATTACAGTTTCTATAATTTTGTAATATTATTGTCTATGAAATAGTACCACTGTTTTGACATGAAAGTCACGTTAAAACTTATTTCCTAATTAATCTTTTATCTAGCACATGAAACCTTTGGAAATTCATAACTTAAAATCTATAACTCCAAAATTAATGATTCCTATCCCTATGATCTTATATTAATGTGTAGATTATTATTATGTATTTTGGTTACATGTTTGATGTGATGTTAATTTCTCCTTTATACTATGCATGTTGGTATTGTGACGAATAGAGGAGCCAGTGGCTGAGGATCCTGGTGCCCAGCAGATCGAAGTTGCTAAGCAGGAGCTCATTTAAGGCAAGTTGTGCCCTTGACCACTTTTTACCCAATAATGTTCTTTATTATCACTTATTCAATGCATAGGTTTAATTTTGATAGGACCCAATAGGTTACCCTAGTCTATTTATCCTTTTACCTTGTTACCCCTGAATCACTTGGGTAGTCTGCTATTGCTCTATTGGTTTTAGGTTAATATTTCATTATATCTATGTTTCAATTATTCTATTATTTTATTTATGTTCTTGTCAAGATCATTATTGTTAATTGGAACATGGAGCTTAACTTGAGAAACACGTGCCACCACAAGGGTGGAATGGGAACCCTTGCCTAACTAATTAGGAAAGCTAGTGGAAGACTACCTTACCCGAAAGGGGCAAGGGTAGTAGGGGAGTTGCATGCAAAGAGGTTCTCGGGTTGATTTTGCTGCGATGGCAGTCAGACGAGGGATTCTTGCCAGTGCTCTTGCCATAAACTATAGCGGGTTTTCGGAAGCTAATGTAACTTTGTAAAGGCCTCGTAATGGATCCCTAGCCATTCACTTCGGTGGTGTCTAAGGGCCTTGCAAACCCTGGCGACATGGGATACACGGCTCGTGGGTACAGGGTACAACCTCTATAGAGTGTAAAACTGGTATACTAGCCGAGCTCACGATCAATAGAAGCTCAAGACTCTTGCATGATGAAACTATGAAACTTAAATTCAATTTGGCATATGCATTGCATGGGATTATTATTAATTTTGTTCTATTATTTCTATTATGGTTTGGTATTTACTTACACTTAGTAACTACTAATAAAATTTGACCAACTTATTAAAAGCAATGCTTAGCTTGAACCTCTATTGTTGATCAGCTTTACACATCACATGAACTCCCACCTTTGGTGAGTTCATGCACATTATTCCCCATAACTTGTTGAGCGATGAACATGTGTGAGCTCACCCTTGCTGTCTCACAGCCCCCACAGGAGATGAACAGGCGGTTCAAGAGGAACCACACTGCGAGGAGTTTGACTTAATCTAGGTGGCGTCTCCCAATTGACTTATTGGCACCAAGGATGGATTTTAGTTCGTTTTATATTTATCTTTTATTTTGTAAGACTTCTGCTATATAATAAGTACTCTGATGTTATTGTGACATTTATCTCTATACATTCTGTTATTATATGTGTTGTCTTCTTTGTCGCATATATAAGATGCACCCAGCTTTGTCCCTTAAATCTGGGTGTGACACGTGTGATTGACACCGTTAAGAACATAGGATTTATAGCCCTGATGGCAATAGGTAGGAAAGTAGTAAGCATGACATGACAATCATGTAAGTTGTAGTTCGTGACTGTCAAGTCTTTCATTGACACAATACTCCGTATGTTAGAGTAGAATCTAGATGGGCTTTCAAATTCTTGAGCCAAACACACATCTCATGTTTCTTATCTACGTTGAGATTGTAGCTTGCTGTTGGGAGATGGAACTTCCCATTTTCTTGAAGAATAGGATGAATTTCTTTTTATGACTAAATTTACCAAGTCCATGCGTGAATTGAGCCCTTCTTTTGTTTTGCCATTAATGTCTAGCAACGTGTCAATTATGCTTTCAAACACATTCTTCTGAACATGCATACCATCGATCGCGTGTCGCACATCTAACTCTTTCTAGTAAGGCAAATACTTGAAGAAAATAGACTTATTAAATGTAGTCCCCGGAGCTGGATTTGTATCCTTCCTTGTTTTCTGTCTTTTGTATTCTTCTCAAAAACAAATTTGATATTCCTAACTATTACAAAAACTATTTGACATTTGTTGTTACCCGATGGAGCAGTAGAATGTAGTTCATCATTATTGTCGAAGTACACTATTTTACAACCATATATTTGAACATATAAAATCCAAATATTTCAACCAAATAAAGTCCATAGTTTACTAAATTACACTATTTTACATATATATATTGTAAAAATAGAAAATCACACTATTTTACAGCAATTTTGCCCAAACTTTGATTTTCCTCGACCCTCTTCATTTCTCTACCGTGTGACCCATCAAACAGTACAATAGGTCATCATCCTTTGCTCGTTAGCTGGAGCTCTGCACGGACGCCCGAGAGTAAGGGTGTGGTTGTCCACGGGTGACAGAGAGTTGTCTTGTACAATATATGTTTTCTTATGTTATTTAATATTCTCTCTATATTTAAGATATTGTCACTAGCCAATTAATTATGTCAACACAATTAATACATTAATATATTGAATATTGTCATCTTATGACATATTCTTTGTCATGTGAGTTATGATATAATTTACTAGTTATTTAATGTGTATGCTTATTTATATATGCTATATTTTTATATGCTCTATATAATAATATAATAAACTATATATGTTTAAAGACTACTATGATACGATTTAGATTGTCAGAAAATTTATGCCTTCTTAAAATTTTAAATACCCATCATCCAAAGCATTATCGTCGACTGGACCAAGCAAGCTCCAGCTTGCCCCGAAGATAGGTGGCCCACAACCATCTGCATGCACACCACGTCCGATGTCCACAGCCTGCAGCTTTGTTCTCTATGATCCGCATGACCTCTAAAGTAGTTATTATGCATATATTACTCTGTTAAGAACCTAATATAGACATTTAGTGCTTCCATAGCTTCACCCTCCGCTTGCAGCTACCACACCGCACAAAAAATATTGCAGAGTAAGCACTCAAACCCACGGCCCCTGCTACAGAAATTTAGGGCTAACCATCAAACCATACGTATCTTAGTGTTTAAAATAAACAATAATTATATTTAAAATAAATATCACAATAACTATCAGACCACACGTACCGCAGCAAAGCACGAGCAACTAGCTAGTTTACTAATTAATTAGATAGCATTTGGTTCTAAAGTATGGTAGGATAGCACCTCTTTATTTATAATTGTTGTCGTTTGAACTGATTCTATATAGAACGGAGTGATTTTAAAAGTAAAAAAAATATTCTCAAGTATTGAACCATTTATCTCTTTAAAATCTTCCGGTCCTATCCGCTCACAAGGACGGAGCTATTTCATCCCAACTATCTCTAGAATCGAACACTATCTTACTGTCTCCTTGTCGCATGTAGTGCCTTGCTTACTGGACCGCATACAAGTCATGTCAGACGCCGTCTTTACCTTGAGAATCATTTGTATACGCATCTTCAGATTGATATGAATAAATAGCATCTTCCGAAGAACAGGACCCAGAAAATTCTGCCTGTACTTCTCTTTTAGGCATATATAATATAAGATTCCCTACTCTATCTCTCGGAGAGTCAGTGACCAAGGAATCTCTTTATTTCAATTAGTATTTTATTGTTGTTGCTCCATGATTCGTAGATCTCCAGTTCGTGCATGATGATGCGTCCTGAAAGACTGCTCCTAATTTGGTTGCTTGGTTGGGCACCTTTTTGGAGGCGTCAATCACTCAAAAGAACCAGCACCGGTGCTCTCTGGTCAGGCGTGGATGGTCCGCGGCACAGAGCCGGACAGTCCGCGACCTGGCGCGGGGCGGCGGTGCTCTCTGGTCAGGCGAGGACGGTCCGCGGCATAGGGCCGGACGATCCGCGACCTGGTGCAGGAGCTCGGGTTCCCTGCCTGACGGTCGGACGGTCCGCGCCCTAGGGCCGAACGGTCCGCGCGTGCGCAGGGGCGGCGGAGGATCGCCGACGGCGCCTGGATCTCGCTCCCGGGAGGGACTCCGTCGGGGAGGAGAGATCCTAGGAGTTGTCTAGCCTCTGGCAGACCGACCTAGACTTCTCTAATCGACGTAGAGTCGAAGAGAAGCGGAGGATTTGGGGATTGGAAGACTAAACCTAAACTAGACTAGAACTACTCCTAGGATAAAATGTAAATTATATTGATTGAGGGTTCGATTCGTTCTTCATATCGGCTGTATACCTTTCTTATTTATAGAGGAGGGAGACTGGACCCTTTACAAACTAATTTCCGAGCGAATCCCGCGAATCTAGCTAACAATCGTAGCACAAAACTCGAAACCCTAAACTGCTCTGCGCACGTGCGGACCGTCCGGCCCACAGGCGCGGACCGTCCAGACCACGGACGTCCGGCCTCAGGGCCGGACTGTCCGCACCTCAATTTGGTGCCGAACATATGCCCCCTGCCTTTTGGTGGAGCTGAGCAAACCAAAAGCAATTAACTCGATGTGATTACATCGGTTCTCTTAGGTATCTTGCCACATACTAGGATGGTACTGTTTGAGGAAACGCCCATTCAAAGCCTTAGGTAAATCCTTGCCTTGCAATGTTTGTAGTAAATAAGCGTTACCAGACATCACCTGTTTTACTTTATAAGGACCCTCCCAGCTTAGCGATCATTTCCCGAACTTCCGATCTTTATTCCTTAGAGGCAGGATGGTCTTCCACACCAGGTCCCCTACTTGAAATGATTTTTCTTTGACCTTCTTGTTGTAGGCCCTGGCTACCATAATCTTGTCCTTTTCTATTGCTCCCAAAGCTATAACCCTCTTGTCGGTCACCTCATCAATATTATCCATCATTGAATTATAATAATCAGTGACAGTTAGATCATTTTGTCTGGCGAACCTGACAGCATTCAAACTTATTTCCACAGGAAACACTGCTTCCTGCCCATAAACAAGCTCAAAAGGAGGTACTTTAGTAGCACTATGTTTAGATATTCTATGAGCCCATAAAGCTTCGACAAAATCTTATGCCAATGTTTAGGATTATCAGATATCTTCTTTTTATCAAATTAATCAATGTCCTATTACTAGACTCGGCCTATCTATTAGCCTGAGCATAATATGGAGATGAATTAAGCAGCTTAATTCTATATAATTCAGCAAATTCACGTACCTCCTTTGACATAAAAGAAGTCCCTTGATCTGTAGTCAAGGTCTGGGGAATGCCGAATCTATGAATGATATGTTCAGTATGAACTCAATTACCTCCTTTTGTGTCATGTTCTTCAGAGCAACGACTTCAGTCCATTTGGTAAAGTAGTCAGTGGCAACTAACACGAACCGATGCCCCTTTGATGATGAAGGATGAATTTCTCCAATAAAGTCTAATCCACATCCTCTAAAAGGCCAAGGCTTGATGATAGGATGTAATTCGGCTGCAGGGACCAACTGTAGGTCGCCGAATTTTTGACACACTTGGCAACCCTTGTAGTACTTGAAACAATCAGCTATCATGTTAGGCCGATAAAAACCAGACCTTCGCAACAGCCATTTCATCTTTGGAGCCAATTGATGGGTACCACAAATTCCTTCATGCACTTCGGCCATGGCTAATATAGCATCATCTGGGCCCAAGCACTTAAGCAGGACGTTGTTGACTGTTTGGCGGTAGAGTTCATCACCCATCAAAACATACTTGAAAGTTGTACGCCGAATGTTCTTATTTGTCCTGAAATTGGGATTTCGTAAATAATTTGTTATGGGCGTCCTCCAATCACTTGCATCGGCTTCATTATCGGCCGAATCGATTAGGAGATCCTTCTTGGTAACCCCAGACGGTCCGGCGCCTTCACGCGGACGGTCCGCGGCCTGGTGATTTGTCCCTGCACTGGTTATCAGATTTTCAGTGTTGTGAAATCTCCCTCTCTTTATCCGATAACCTGATGCATCTTGTGCCAAATTGTTAGCTCTATGATTCTTAACTCTAGATATATGCTGAATATTGAATTCGTCAAAAGAATGGATTATGCTCCAACATTTTTCAAGGTAACTATTTAAAGTACCATCAAAACATTGATATTTTTCTAACACCTATTGGACGACCAGCTGAGAATCACTAAATGCCTTCACATGTTTTACTCCCATACAATTTAAGAGTTCCAAACCGAATAAGAGGGCCTCATATTCGACTTGATTATTAGTGCAATAAGTTTTCAATTGGCTAGAGAAGTCGAAGGAGACATCACTTGGTGAAACAAGTACGATGCCAATGCCTTGCCCTTCATTGCAAACCGATCCATCAAAATATAAAGTCCAAGGAGTAATAGTGAGGTATGTTATGTCTAGTTTATGAATATCATTAATCCGATGTTCTACAATAAAATCCGCTACGACCTGGCCTTTCATAGATTTCAATGGTTCATAGACCAAGTCATATTCTATAAGTGCATAAGACCACTTACCAATTCTACCACTCATAATTGGGTTATGCAACATGCATTTGATTACATCGGCTTGACCAGAAACAGTGCAATGACTAGACAGTAAATAACATCTACACTTGGTGCATGCATAAAACAAGCATAAGCATAACCTTTCAATAAAAGTGTACCTTGTTTCAGCATCCACCAACCTCCGACTTAGATATGTCACCACATGCTCCTTTCCTTTAGTTTCTTGTGTCAGAATAGCCCCAATAACCTTATCTTCAGCTGCAATGTATAATCTAAATGGTGCTCCTACTTGTGGTGCTTTTAACACGGGAGCCAAAGATAAGTATTTTTTTAATGAGATCAAATGCTTCCTGCTGCTCTGACCCCCAAGTGAATTCGGCATCATTCTTAAGCCGAAGGATAGGGATGAAGGCATCAATCTTCCCGGCTAGGTTAGAAATAAACCTCCATAAATAATTCCCCTTGCCGAGAAACTTCTGCACTTCGACCTTACAGGTCGGAGGCCCCACATTCCGAATAGACTTGATTCGGTCAGGGTCTATTTCTATACCATGTTCATGGATGACAAATCCTAAAAACTTACCAGCCGACACTCCAAAAGCACATTTACATGGGTTCATTTTCAAAGCATACCGACACATTTTATCAAAGGCTTTACGCAAATCAGCTATATGAGAACTAAACTCAGCCGATTTGACTACAATATCATCAATGTAGACTTCCACAGTGTTTCCTAACAATTCATGGAAGATCAGATTCATAGCCCTCTGATAAGTAGCACCAGCATTTTTAAGACCGAATGTCATGACAACCCATTCAAATAAACCAATGAAGCCTGGACATATAATGGTCGTTTTAGACGCATCCTCTCCGGCCATGAAAATCTAGTTATATCCGGCATTACCATCAAGAAAGCTAATAATTCTATTTCCTGATGCATTATTGATTAATGTGTCGGCTATGGGCATGGGATATTCATCTTTAGGAGTTGCTCTATTTAAATTGCGAAAATCAATGCATACCCTAAGCTTACATGACTCCTTCTTCTCCACTGGCACAATATTGGAGACCCACTCTGCGTATCTGCAAGGTCTAATAAAATTAGCTTCTAGCAGTCGGTGGATTTCATCCTTGATTCGTGGGAGAAGATCTGGACGAAATGTTCTAGCTTTCTGCTTGAAAGGTCTGAAACCGGACTTAATAGGCAGCCGATGTTCGACGATCTCTCGGCTTAGTCCAGGCATCTCAGTGTAATTCCAAGCAAAACAATCTGAATATTCCTTCAATAGACCGATCATTTCATTTCTAGGATCGGTCTCCAGGGTCTTGTTTACAAAAGTCGGCCTTGGAGTTTTACCATCTCCTATGTCAATCTCCTCCAAAGGATCTGTCGATGTAAACCCCTGTCCTAGTTTATCAAGATCTCTGAATTCCTCTATCATGTCCCCCACAGAGGAATCAGATGATCTTTGTGTGATGGTGGATTTTCCGGTCTCAGGTACAGGATCATACGTAATACTGTCTTTATGCTGTGGTAGATGCTCGGTCTTAAAGTCCGAACTGTTTTGTGAAAGACCAGACCATCCGGCTTTAGAAGCCGAATTGTCCGTGACCAAAGACTCATGAACTTTGTGTGTACTCATCATTTAAACTTTATTTAGGATTTAGCCGATTCTCCATCGGCTCTAGCATTATAGGAATGAAACCTCTCTTATCTATACTTATGAATTGATAATCAGAAAAATCTACTCCTGTGAGACATGTAGCAGTCTCGTAAGTCTAGAGCACAGGGGCATCAGCCATAGCAATACAGGCCGATACGTCAGCATGTACCTGTTCTACATCATTGCCTACCCATTGTATTAACATTTGATGTAATGTAGAAGGTATACATTGGTTGGCATGAATCCAATCTCTTCCTAGGATTAGGCTGTAATTTCCTTGTACATCAGCGATGAAGAATGCAGCAGCAAGGGTCTTAGTCCCGATGGTTAATTCAACGGACGTGACTCCCCTGGCTTTAATCGAACTATCCCCAACACCGCTAAGGGTCATGTTGGTCTTGACAAGTTCGTCATCTTGTTTACCTAATTTTCTGTATAATGAATAAGGCATTAGATTTACAGCCGCCCCTCCATCTACTAACATTTTAGCAATCGGTATCCCATCGATGTGACCGCGCACGAAGAGCGGCTTCAAATGGTGAAAGGGAAATGTGCCCTTGGGCCATTTCTAAGTATTTTGGTGATTTAGTGTCCAACACAAATGCCCTAGTGTAAAAAGGTGGACAAAGTACAAATCAAGGATAAAGGTATGTTTCTCAGACTTAGTACATTGTTTTATGGACTAATGTATTGTGTCTAAGTGCTGGAAACAGGAAAAGACCAACTGGAAATGTCTTGGCTCGAGCAGCCAAGACTCTGCTCAGTCTGGGTGCACCGGACTGTCCGGTGGCTCACCGGACAGTGTCCGGTGGTGCACTGGACAATGTCCGGTGCGCCAGGCTGGCTCGAGCGAACTAGCCGCTCTCGGGAATTCACCGGCGACGTACGGCTAAAATTCACCGGACTGTCCGGTGTGCACCGGACAGTGTCCGGTGAGCCAACGGTCGATCGGGCCAACGGTCGACCGCGCGATCTGCGCGGGACACGTGGCCAATCCAATGGCTAGAAGGAGGCACCGGACTGTCCGGTGTGCACCGGACATGTCCGGTGCGCCAACGGCTCTCAGGCTGCTAACGGTCGACTGCGCCATTTTTGGAAGGAAATCGGGCACCGACAGTGTCCGGTGTGCACCGGACTGTCCGGTGCGCCAGTCGACAGAAGGCAAGATCAGCCTTCCTAGAATGCTCTCAACGGTTCCTAGCTGCCTTGGGTCTATAAAAGGGACCCCTAGGCACATGGAGGAGCACACCAAGCATTCCTACAACATTCCTAAGCACCAAGACATCAATTTCGCGCATTCGTTTCTTTGTGATAGCATATAGAGCTCTAGTGGAGTTGTGAACTCATTGGTTTGTGTTGCGAGCTCTTGTTGCGACTTGTGTGCGTGTTGACACTCTGATTCTTGTGTCTTGTGTGCATTGCTAATCCCTCCCTTGCTCTGTGCTTCTTTGTGAACTTCAAGTGTAAGGGCGAGAGGCTCCAAGTTGTGGAGATTCCTCGCAAACGGGATTGAGAAAAGCAAGCAAAACACCGTGGTATTCAAGTGGGTCTTTGGACCGCTTGAGAGGGGTTGATTGCAATCATCGTCCGTTGGGACGCCACAACGTGGAGTAGGCAAGCGTTGGTCTTGGCCGAACCACGGGATAACCACCATGCCATCTCTGTGATTGATTTCTTGTGATTATTGTGTTTTGTTGAGACTCCTCTCTAGCCACTTGGCATTTACTGTGCTGACGCTTAACCAAGTTTTTTGTGGCTTAAGTTTTTCAAGTTTTACAGGATCACCTATTCACCCCCCCCCTCTAGGTGCTCTCAATTTGGTATCAGAGCCGTTCTCTTCACAAAGGGACTAACCGCCCGAAGAGATGGATCCTAAGGGGAAGGGTATCGTGATCAAGGATAAAGAGAAGGAATCCTTCGTCAACGAGCCGAAGGATGACAAGCCTACCGACTCCGGCTCGGGCCATAGACAGAAAGATGGGAAGAAGAAGAAGACAAGGCGCATCAAGTAAATTGTCTACTACGACGACAGCGATGAGTCTACTTCTTCCCAAAAGGACGACGACCACAACGACTACGAGAGAAGGAAACCGGTTAATTCAAACTTTTCTTTTGACTACTCTCGTATTCCGCAAAGTTCAAATTCACATTTGCTCTCCATTCCTCTCGGCAAGCCTCCACACTTTGATGGGGAGGACTACGGATTTTGGAGCCACAAAATGCGTAGTCACCTATTCTCTCTCCATCCTAGTATATGGGAGATTGTAGAGAGTGGAATGCATTTTGATAGTACGGATAGTCCCATGTTCATTAATGAGCAAATTCATAAGAATGCACAAGCTACTACTGTTCTTCTAGCTTCATTGTGCAGGGATGAATACCACAAAGTGAGTGGCTTGGATAACGCCAAGCAGATCTGGGACACCCTCAAGATTTCTCATGAGGGGAACGATGTCACCTTGCTCACCAAAATGGAGTTGGTGGAGGGAGAGCTTGGACGATTCGCGATGATAAGGGGCGAGGAGCCAACCCAAACATACAACCGGCTCAAGACCCTTATCAACAAAATAAGGAGCTACGGAAGCACGCGATGGACGGACCACGACGTCGTCCGATTGATGCTAAGGTCCTTTACCGTTCTTGATCCTCATTTGGTGAATAATATTCGTGAGAATCCCAGGTACACCAAAATGTCGCCTAAAGAAGTCCTTGGAAAATTCGTAAGCGGATGAATGATGATCAAGGAGGCGAGGTACGTGGACGACGCATTGAATGGTCCAATCAATGAGCCTCAACCCCTTGCTCTCAAGGAAACAAGAAGCAAGGAGGCGCTACCTAGTAAGGTGGCACAAATTGAGGCGGCCAGACTTAATGATGAAGAGATGGCCCTCATCATCAAGAGATTCAAGACGGCGCTAAAGGGTCGCAAGGGGCAGCCAAGCAAGACCAAGACAAAGGGGAAGCGCTCATGCTTCAAATGTGGTAAGCTTGGTCATTTTATTGCTAACTGTCCCGACAATGATAGTGATCAGGATCAAGGGAACAAGAGGGAGAAGAAGAAGAACTATAAGAAGGCAAAGGGCGAGGCACACCTTGGCAAGGAGTGGGATTCGGATTGCTCCTCGTCTGACTCCGACAATGAAGGACTCGCCGCCACCGCCTTCAACAAATCATCCCTCTTCCCCAACGAGCGTCACACATGCCTTATGGCAAGGGAGAAGAAGGTATGTACTCGAAACTCTACTTATGCTTCTTCAAGTGAGGACGAATCTAGTGATGAGGATGAAATAGATTATTCATGTTTATTTAAGGGCCTAGATAGAACCAAGGTAGATAAAATTAATGAATTGATTGATGCCTTGAATGATAAGAATAGGCTTTTAGAAAAACAAGAGGACTTGTTGTATGAAGAACATGACAAATTTGTAGAAGCACAAAAATCTCATGGCTTAGAAGTTAAGAGAAATAAAATGCTTTCTTGTGAATTATCTTCTTGTCATGAGACGATTTCTAGCTTAAGGAGCATTAATGATGATTTGAATGCTAAGTTAGAAATAGCTAGTAAATCAATAACTTGTGTAGAAAATGTTGTTATTTGCAATAGATGTAAAGATTTTGATATTGATGCTTGTAGTGAACACATAGCTTCTATTACAAAGTTAAATGATAAGAATAGGCTTCTAGAAAAACAAGAAGATTTGTTGTATGAAGAACATGACAAATTTATAGAAGCACAAAAATCTCATGCCTTAGAAGTTAAGAGAAATGAAATGCTTTCTTGTGAATTATCTTCTTGCCATGAGACAATTTCTAGCTTAAGGAGCATTAATGATGATTTGAATGCTAAGTTAGAAATAGCTAGTAAATCAACAACTTGTGTAGAAAATGTTGTTATTTGCAATAGATGTAAAGATTTTGATATTGATGCTTGTAGTGAACACATAGCTTCTATTGCAAAGTTAAATAATGAAATGGCTAGTCTTAATGCCCAACTTAAGGCTAGAAAAAGCGATTTTGATAAACTAAAATTTGCTAGGGATGCCTACATGATTGGTAGACACCCCTCAATTAAGGATGGGCTTGGCTTCAAGAGGGAAGCCAAGAACTTAACAAGCCATAAGGCTCCCATCTCCGCCAAGGAGAAAGGGAAGGCCCCTATGGCAAGTAGTACTAAAAAGAACCATGATTTTATGTACAATGATAGAAGACAGTCTCATAGGAGTTGTAATGCTTTTGATTCACATGCCTATGATTCTTATGCTATGTTTGCTCCCAGTTCTTCCTATATGCATGGTAGAGATATGCCTAGGAAAAATATTCATCATGTGCCTAGAAAGAATATTGCTCATGTTCCTAGGAAAGTTATGAATGGACCCTCTACAATTTATCATACTTTAAATGCTTTCTTTGCTATTTGTAGAAAGGATAGGAAGATAGTTGCTAGGAAATTAGGGGCAAAATGCAAGGGTGACAAAACTTGCATTTGGGTCCCTAAGACAATTGTGACTAACCTTGTAGGACCCAACAAGAGTTGGGTACCTAAGACCCAAGCCTAAATTTGCCTTGCAGGTTTATGCATCCGGGGGTTCATGCTGGATTATCGACAGCGGATGCACAAACCATATGACGGGGGAAAAGAAGATGTTCACCTCCTACGTCAAGAATAAGGATTCCCAAGATTCAATCGTATTCGGTGATGGGAACCAAGGCAAGGTGAAAGGTTTAGGCAAGATTGCAATATCAAATGAGCACTCTATCTCTAATGTGTTTTTAGTTGAGTCTCTTGGATATAATTTACTATCTGTCAGTCAATTATGTAATATGGGATATAATTGTCTATTTACAAATGTAGATGTGTCTGTCTTTAGAAGATGTGATGGTTCACTAGCTTTTAAGGGTGTACTAGACGGCAAACTTTATTTAGTTGATTTTGCAAAAGAGGAGGCCGGTCTAGATGCATGCTTAATTGCTAAGACTAGCATGGGCTGGCTGTGGCATCGCCGCTTAGCACATGTGGGGATGAAGAACCTTCACAAGCTTCTAAAGGGAGAACACGTGATAGGTTTGACTAACGTGAAATTCGAAAAAGATAGACCTTGTGCAGCTTGTCAAGCAGTTAAACAAGTGGAAGGAGCACATCATAGCAAGAATGTGATGACTACTTCAAGACCTCTGGAGCTGCTGCATATGGACCTCTTCGGACCCGTCGCCTATCTGAGCATAGGAGGAAGTAAGTATGGTCTAGTTATTGTTGATGACTTTTCCCGCTTCACTTGGGTATTCTTTTTGCAGGATAAGTCTGAAACCCAAGGGACCCTCAAGCGCTTCCTAAGGAGAGCTCAAAATGAGTTTGAGCTCAAGGTGAAGAAGATAAGAAGCGACAACGGGTCCGAATTCAAGAATCTTCAAGTGGAGGAGTTCCTTGAGAAGGAGGGGATCAAGCACGAGTTCTCCGCTCCCTACACACCTCAGCAAAATGGTGTGGTAGAGAGGAAGAATAGGACGCTCATTGATATGGCGATGACTATGCTTGGAGAGTTCAAGACCCCCGAGCGCTTTTGGTCGGAAGCCGTGAACACGGCTTGCCACGCCATCAACAGGGTCTACCTTCACCGCCTCCTCAAAAAGACTTCATATGAGCTGCTAACTGGTAACAAACCCAATGTGTCTTATTTTCGTGTATTTGGGAGCAAGTGTTATATTCTTGTGAAGAAAGGTAGATCTTCTAAATTTGCTCCCAAAGCTGTAGAAGGGTTTTTATTAGGTTATGATTCAAATACAAAGGCGTATAGGGTCTTCAACAAATCATCGGGTTTGGTTGAAGTCTCTAGCGACATTGTATTTGATGAGACTAATGGCTCTCCAAGAGAGCAAGTTGTTGATCTTGATGATGTAGATGAAGAAGATGTTCCAACGGCCGCGATACGCACCATGGCGATTGGAGATGTGCGGCCTCAGGAACAATTGGAGCGAGATCAACCGTCTTCCTCAACTAAGGTGAATCCCCCAACCCAAGATGACGAACAGGTACCTCAAGTGGAGGCGCATGATCAAGGGGGAGCACAGGATGTTCAAGTTGAAGAGGAAGAAGCACCTCAGGCACCTCCAACCCAAGTACGAGCGACGATTCAAAGGGATCATCCCGTCGACCAAATATTGGGTGATATTAGCAAGGGAGTAACTACTCGTTCAAGATTAGTTAATTTTTATGAGCATTACTCCTTTGTCTCTTCTATTGAGCCTTTTAGGGTGGAAGATGCCTTGCTAGATCCAGACTGGGTGTTGGCCATGCAGGAGGAACTCAACAACTTCAAGCGCAATGAAGTTTGGACGCTGGTGCCTCGTCCCAAGCAAAATGTTGTGAGAACCAAGTGGGTGTTCCGCAACAAACAGGACGAGCACGGGGTGGTGACAAAGGAACAAGGCTCGACTTGTGGCAAAAGGTTATGCCCAAGTCGCAGGTTTGGGCTTTGAGGAGACGTTCGCTCCTGTGGCCAGGCTAGAATCAATTCGTATTTTGCTAGCATATGCCGCTCACCATTCTTTCAGGTTGTACCAAATGGATGTGAAGAGCGCTTTCCTCAACGGGCCGATCAAAGTGGAGGTGTACGTGGAGCAACCCCCTGGCTTCGAGGATGAACGGTACCTCGACCATGTGTGTAAGCTCTCTAAGGCGGTCTATGGACTTAAGCAAGCCCCAAGAGCATGGTATGAATGCCTTAGAGACTTTTTAATTGCTAATGCTTTCAAGGTTGGGAAAGTCAATCCAACTCTTTTCACTAAGACTTGCGATGGTGATCTTTTTGTGTGCCAAATTTATGTCGATGACATAATATTTGGCTCTACTAACCAAAAGTCTTGTGAAGAGTTTAGCAGGGTGATGACGCAGAAATTCGAGATGTCGATGATGGGCGAGTTGAACTACTTCCTTGGGTTCCAAGTGAAGCAACTCAAGGACGGCACCTTCATCTCCCAAACGAAGTACACACAAGATTTGCTAAAGCGGTTTGGGATGAAGGACGCCAAGCCCGCCAAGACGCCGATGGGAACCGACGGACACACCGACCTCAACAAAGGTGGTAAGTCCTTTGATTAAAAAGCATACCGGTCCATGATAGGTTCTTTGCTTTATTTATGTGCTAGTAGACCGGATATTATGCTTAGCGTATGCATGTGTGCTAGATTTCAATCCGATCCTAAGGAGTGTCACTTAGTGGCTGTGAAGCGAATTCTTAGATATTCAGTCGCTACGCCTTGCTTCGGGATCTGGTATCCAAAGGGGTCTAACTTTGACTTGATTGGATATTCAGATTCCGAATATGCTGGATGTAAGGTCGATAGGAAGAGTACATCAGGGACGTGCCAATTCTTAGGAAGGTCCCTGGTGTCGTGGAACTCTAAGAAACAAACTTCTGTTGCCCTATCCACCGCTGAGGCCGAGTATGTTGCCGCAGGACAGTGTTGCGCGCAACTACTTTGGATGAGGCAAACCCTCCGGGACTTTGGCTACAATCTGAGCAAAGTCCCACTCCTATGTGACAATGAGAGTGCTATCCGAATAGCGGAAAATCCTGTTGAGCACAGCCGCACAAAGCACATTGACATCTGGCATCACTTTTTGAGAGACCACCAGCAAAAGGGAGATATCGAAGTGTTTCATGTTAGCACCGAGAACCAGCTAGCCGATATCTTCACTAAGCCTTTAGATGAAAAGACCTTTTGCAGGCTGCGTAGTGAGCTAAATGTCCTAGATTCGCGGAACTTGGATTGAATTGTAGCATACATGTGTTTATGCCTTTGATCATGTTCATTCTGCATTTTATTGCTTACTATGGTGCTCAAGTTGTACAATCTCTCCTCGAACCTCACAAGTCCTTGTGCAAGTGATGCACATATTTAGGGGGAGTTGTGGTACAACTTGACCCTTTGAGACTAACCGTTTGCTTGAGTTTGCTTGATTTAGTCTCAAAGGAGTTTTGAAAGGGAAAAGGTGGACTTGGACCATGAAAGACTTCCACTGCAGTCCGATAAGAGGGTAACTAATTCCAAGTTCATCTCACGTCCTCTTATTGCCTTTGTGTTCTCATTTGAAGATTTTGGTGAGGCAATGGAGTTAAAGGGCCAAGATTGATCCCGTTTTGGTGCTTGATGTCAAAGGGGGAGAAAATAAAGGCCAAAGCAATAGATGGATCAGCTACCACTTGAGAAATTTAGAAAATAGTAGATTAGAGCTTTTGGTTTGTCAAAACTCTTTTATTGTCTATCTTGTCAAAAGTTGGCTTCTTGTGGGGAGAAGTGTTGATTATGGGAAAAAGGGGAGTTTTTGAAATCTTGAATCAATTTCTCTTGGAATGACTCTCTTTATGTCTTAACATGTGTGTTTGACTTAGAGATAGAAATTTGAGTTTGATTTGCAAAAACAAACCAAGTGGTGGCAAAGAGTGATCCATATATGTCAAATTTGAATCAAAACAATTTTGAGTTCTTATTTGAATTGATTTTGTACTTGTTCTACTTGCTTTATGTTGTGTTGGCATAAATCACCAAAAAGGGGGGAGATTGAAAGGGAAATGTGCCCTTGGGCCATTTCTAAGTATTTTGGTGATTTAGTGTCCAACACAAGTGCCCTAGTGTAAAAAGGTGGACAAAGTACAAATCAAGGATAAAGGTATGTTTCTCAGTCTTAGTACATTGTTTTATGGACTAATGTATTGTGTCTAAGTGCTGGAAACAGGAAAAGACCAACTGGAAATGTCTTGGCTCGAGCAGCCAAGACTCTCCTCAGTCTGGGTGCACCGGACTGTCCGGTGGCTCACCGGACAGTGTCCGGTGGTGCACCGAACAATGTCCGGTGCGCCAGGCTGGCTCGAGCGAACTGGCCGCTCTCGGGAATTCACCGGCGACGTACGGCTAAAATTCACCGGACTGTCCGGTGTGCACCGGACAGTGTCCGGTGAGCCAACGGTCGACCGCGCGATCTGCGCGGGACACGTGGCCGAGCCAACGGCTAGGAGGCACCGGACTGTCCGGTGTGCACCGGACATGTCCGGTGCGCCAACGGCTCTCAGGCTGCTAACGGTCGACTGCGCCATTTTTGGAAGGAAATCGGGCACCGGACAGTGTCCGGTGTGCACCGGACTGTCCGGTGCGCCAGTCGACAAAAGGCAAGATCAGCCTTCCTAGAATGCTCTCAACGGCTCCTAGCTGCCTTGAGGCTATAAAAGGGACCCCTAGGCGCATGGAGGAGCACACCAAGCATTCCTACAACATTCCTAAGCACCAAGACATCAATTTCGCGCATTCGTTTCTTTGTGATAGCATATAGAGCTCTAGTGGAGTTGTGAACTCATTGGTTTGTGTTGCGAGCTCTTGTTGCGACTTGTGTGCGTGTTGACACTCTGATTCTTATGTCTTGTGTGCGTTGCTAATCCCTCCCTTGCTCTGTGCTTCTTTGTGAACTTCAAGTGTAAGGGCGAGAGGCTCCAAGTTGTGGAGATTCCTCGCAAACGGGATTGAGAAAAGCAAGCAAAACACCGTGGTATTCAAGTGGGTCTTTGGACCGCTTGAGAGGGGTTGATTGCAATCCTCGTCCGTTGGGACGCCACAACGTGGAGTAGGCAAGCGTTGGTCTTGGCCAAACCACGGGATAACCACCGTGCCATCTCTGTGATTGATTTCTTGTGGTTATTGTGTTTTGTTGAGACTCCTCTCTAGCCACTTGGCATTTACTGTGCTGACGCTTAACAAAGTTTTTGTGGCTTAAGTTTTTCAAGTTTTACAGGATCACCTATTCACCCCCCCTCTAGGTGCTCTCAAATGGTTTACCGATTCCTTTGGTTTAGTAAAGGCGGCTTCTTTAGGACCAAAATCAAATTGGGCAACAACAGGTTCATCATCGCCAACAATAGTACAATCGACGAAAAATGTAATAACATTTACATCCATACCTGGGCGCTCTGGAGAAGCCTCGTAGCCTACCAGGTCTTCTCCCAGTAGGTCATCCTCTTCCATTGATGTTGGCGTGTCGTTGGAGGCTTTCTGGTGTGGCGCGGACGGTCCGGACTGCGGGGGCGAACGGTCCGCGCCTGGTGTAGATTGTCCAGCCTTGTTGGCTAGGCTATCTGTCATGCCTGCAGGGTGTTGTACAAGTCTTGTTTTATTTTCTATCTTTGTGGCCGTTTGTTTTTCTTCAATGGCCTTTGGTCTCCATTTTTTTGCGGTGGCGGGTACTGTGGATGTGTGTCATTGAATATCTTTTCCACCTCCTTTTCCTGGTTTTCTTTTGCTCTTAGGCGTTGTAATTTTCGCTTTTGGGACCGTGTCAATCCCGTTGGGCACCATCGAGGTATGGAGTATTTTGGATCGGCTGTTTTGATGGTAGCCGTATCTTCTTTTTTTGGTTGTGTTGGCCGATTCACCAAAAATCATCAGCCCTTTATTATCTTCCTGTATGACAACATCTGCAGTACCTATTTTGATGACGTCCTTCTTTATTGTCCTTTCGGTTGCTGTAGGTACATGCCCCCCTGCCGGATTGGTCGGCCTTTGAGGCCGAGTACTCCGGCACTCTTGTTGGGCCTGTGCCGGGTGACCGGATTGAGCGGCGCTCAATCGGTCTTGTGTTGGAGGTACCAACCTGTCGAATACAGATGTTTGGGGTGCCCCCCAAGTAGGGTACTGTGGCATCCCAAATGGATATGGTGGCATGCCCCACATTTGGTTTGGGACATATGGTGGAGGTAAATATGTGTACGGATATGACATAGGTGGATAAGGTGGAGGTGTCCATGTAGGTATGTTAGGTCTCAGTTGCACAGTATGACCTTTCATTTCTTCCGATTGGTGAGGTGGTCCAATCGGCCTTACCTGACGTTGCTCATGGATGGGTGAGCGGGGTCGCTTTGCTGGCCGGTCACTGGGGACGGCCTTCTTTTTTACGTATTTAGACAATAATTGATCAAAAGTTGGGTCGACTTTGACCAACCGACCAGCTTCCTTGAATGTATTTGTTTCACACGTACCTATCTCTGGTCATCGTGGTTTGAAAGTACGTGGCCGTTGTGAGTCTTGAGCACGACCGGACCATCTGCTGGAGTTCTCCGGACCGTCCGGCGGGGTCCCGGACCGTCCGCGCCTGTGTGTCGGACCGTCCGGGGTGCGCAGCACGGGTTCCTGCTCCTTAGTCCGTGCTTGCCCCCCAGCGCCGTAGGCCATGATGGTCACCTTAAGTGTTTCCCCTCCGTCAGGAGTCGTTTCTGCCACCACTTTCCTGCAAGAAATTTTATGATTCTCATCGGCCTCTCTTGCATTGCCGATGACTATCTCCTTGCCCTTGCCTTTATCGGCTGTGTTTGGCCGAACCAGGACTTTCTTGCCCTCGAAGTCGATCATGTTCATCGAAAAGGGCTCTATATCCACCTGCATTTCCTGAAATTTCAATCGTCCCTCGTTAATGGCCGATTGAATCTATCTACGAAATATATTACAATCATTAGTGGCGTGAAAAAATGAGTTATGCCACTTACAGTATGCCCGACGTTTTAGCTCGTCGGCGGATGGAACAGTGTGATTTATTTTAATGTTGCCATTTTTGAGTAATTCATCAAATATTTTATCACATTTACCAACATTAAATGTAAACTTAACCTCCTCTTGTCATTTCTTTTGAACCGGCTGCAAGGAGGAACAAGCCAAAGATTTGGCCTGCTTTGGCCAAACCATTTCAGCAGCATAAATTTCTGTTGATTCGTCGTCCGAGCTACTTTGGTCACATTCTACTATATGAACATTGTGACGAATAGTTTTGGCACTCTCTTTGCTTCGGCTTTCACAGGCCAAAGCTCTTTGGTGTAATTGCGCTAGCGTAAAAAATTGAATGCCTTCTAATCTTTCCTTTAAATAATATCGCAATCCATTAAAAGCTAGTCATGCTAAATGTTTTTCTGCCAAATGAATTTGGAAGCATCGGTTTCTGGTATCTCGGAATCTCCGGATATAGTCATTAACCGATTCATCTTTCGCTTGTCGCAAGGCCACTAGATCTACCAGATCTAATTCATAGTCACCGGAGAAAAAATGATCATGGAATTTTTGTTCTAAATCCCCCCATGACGAAATAGAATTAGGAGGTAAAGTGGCGTACCATGAGAACACGGTTCCTGTTAAAGATAATGAAAATAAACGCACGCGAAATGCTTCTGTGTTGGCCAATTCTCCTAATTGTGCTAGGAACTGGCCTACATGTTCACTCGTGCTTTTTCCCTGGTCACCTGAAAATTTTGAGAATTCGGGTATCCTGGTTCCTTGTGGGTATGGGTGGTGATCAAATCGGCTGTCGTAAGGTTTCCGATATGATTGCCCCCAGGGATCATGCTTACTCCGAGCTTATCTCGGAACGCCCCAGCTATTTCTTCCCTCACTATATCAATGGCAGCCGGTGCGAGACCACCGGCTCTCTGGTCCAACATATGTGGGGTTGGCTGAATATTAGCATGTTGTCTTTTCCCCCATTGGCTTGAGCTATGTGGTGCATTGCCATTTGCCCTATATGGCTTGTAGGTTTGATCATTCCTTTCCGGCCTTCTAGGTAGGGTCGAAAAGTTTTCATGGGCTCTTGATTGTGAATTAATGGGCTGATGCACTGCATAGTGTGATGGGAAGTGTTGCTGGGACGTGTGAGGATTCAGGTAACAATCCTCATCAAAAAGACTCATGCGCGGACTGTCTGGATGTGTACCCGGACCGTCCGCGATTATATGCGGACCATCCGTCGTTGTATGCGGACTGTCCGACTGGGTAGTTTAGATTCTGTGGTGGCTCGGGTGCGTGTCTAGGTAACTCATTAAAAATGGGCCCGGCTGTTGCTGGCCCGGACGGTCCGTGCTCACGTGCGGACGGTCCGGGCATGTGCAGATCGGCTGGTTTGCTGCCGATTTGCGTCTCAGAGTATGTGTCCATCGGCATCCCATAAAGGGGTTACGACTGGTCGTGACAACCTATAGCCGATGTATTACGTGTGTTACCCCCTAATTCAACCTCGTGCGAAGGAAAATTTGTGATATTAGATTTATCAAATGCACGTACTAGTAACCTATAATCGCTTTGCATACCCCCTATGATATTTTGCATTTGTTCACGCTGTTCATCTCTACATAATTTCTAAGAGATTGTAGCTCGTTTGTATTACTTACATTGGGGGTATCTGGTGTGGGTCGGAGCGAAGCCGGATCCGTTGCCCGATGTCGGACGACCTTGTTGTTCCTGTCCACTTTGAAGTTGGCCAAGAACTTTGCTTTTGCCTCCTGGATCATCTGTATTTGTTGTCCCCAGCGGAGTCGCCAAAAAGTATGTTGACACCTTTTTGGAGGCGCCAATCACTCAAAAGAACCAGCGGCGGTGCTCTCTAGTCAGGCGCGGACGGTCCACGGCACAAAGCCGGACGGTCCGCGACCTAGCGCGAGGCGGCGGTGCTCTCTGGTCAAGCACGGACGGTCCGCGGCACAGGGCCGGACGGTCCGCGACCTGGTGCAGGAGCTCGGGTTCCCTGCCTGAGGGCCGGACGGTCCGCGCGTGCACAGGGGCGGCGGAGGATCGCCGATGGCGCGTGGATCTCGCTCCCGGGAGGGACCCCGTCGGGGAGGAGAGATCCTAGAAGTTGTCTAGGCTCGGGCAGACCGACCTAAACTTCTCTAATCGACATAGAGTCGAAGAGAAGCGGAGGATTTGGGGATTGGAAGACTAAACCTAAACTAGACTAGAACTACTCCTAGGATAAAATGTAAATTGTATTGATTGAGGGTTCGATTCGTTCTTCAAATCGGCCGTATACCTCTCTATTTATAGAGGAGGGGGACTGGACCCTTTACAAACTAATTTCCGAGCGAATCCGTGAATCTAGCTAACAATCGTAGCACAAAACTCGGAACCCTAAACTGCTCTGCGCACGCGCGGACCGTCCGGACCGCGAACCGTCCGGTCTCAGGTCCAGACTGTCCGCACCTCAATTTGGTGCCGAACAGCGCCCTAGCTAGGATGAGAGCTATATTCAAGCAGACAAGGGTGGTATATGAAATATTTGCAATCTGGAAGCACCTGAAACAAAAATATTTTCATACTCGCATATCATTACTTTTATTTTTCAAAATACAGTACTTATTAAAGAAAGACACAATTGCACTACTCACCATCTGACACGTGCACCCACACCACACAAGAGAGATGCATGGCTAGCTATAGCATAACTCTGCGTATGCAATTGAAACAATAATTCGATATAAATAGTAGGCCTTTGCGTCAAATCAAAGATATGATTTAAGACGTAACGAATATACTCCACCACATGGAAATCATGTAAGTTATGATTACTTCACGATATTGCTGGAGCCGAGAAATTCGCACTGCGATGACACCTGCACCTTATTCGGTTACAAGGGAATAAATCCTATCATAGATTTAATTCGGATCTAGATTGGATGAATTCATATGTCAAACCCAATTCTATAGTAGGACTAATCCACCATTTAATCTATGTATCTCTCAAAGCTAGCTATTCTTTTAATCCATGGATTCTAATATAAACTTGTGCAATATCTTCATGAATTTGTTCCATACCTAATGAGCTATACATAGAATCCATGCCTTACATAGTTTAAAAAAATCTCAAACCCTTGGGTTATAATCCACGGTGGATTTAACCGAATAAAAAAATTGAGTATGCTTAGATTATTTTAGGACATGGATTATAGTATAGATTTAATTGTAACCGATACTAATCCAGAGCTGGATTGATGTAATGGAACGAGACCTTAATTTTCCGCCATGTGGTTCTTTCCATCCCCATCGTCGCAAACACAACAGCAGGAAACAGAATGAGCGAGCCTGAAGCCGTCAGAAGTTAATCAAAATCGTCGTTATTTAATTAAATAACTTCGGACGCCATGCTAGCTCTAATATCCGACCGCATACAAGCGTCCCAAAAGCAGTGGTGGCCCTGAGGGTGGGGCAGAGGGGCGGTCGCCCCGGGCCCCCGAATTCATAGGACCCAATTTTAGTCATGTGATTCAATAGCTTATCAACAAAATAATGAATATCTAAACATGTTAGAAAAAAATTTAAGGTGATACTATAATAAATATCCTTTTATTTACTTATTATTTGATATAAATATTTTTAGATGTATTTTGAGTGTTTATTAGTAACATTTATATATTAAAAATAATTTAAAGGGTCTTTATTTGAAACCTTGTCCCGGGCCCCTAAAATGTTAGGACCGTCACTGCCCAAAAGATAGGATGAAAGTTATCTATAGTTTTCGACGGCTCTTGTTGGAAGTGAATAACTTCTAGCCTCAAGACAGCCATCAGAAATTAACGTGATCAGACCACTAACATTTGTCGCATTGTGGCACCATCGGGAAGTTACTGACTCCAGTACTACTACCCTCAACATAAAACCACAAAAACACACACATAGACTAACAGTCTATACACACGTGTGTTTGGGCCGTGTTAGACTGTAAGTCTCTATGTATGTGTTTGTGTGATATGATGTTCATACTAGGGTACTAGTCTCGTTGGTGTTAGCAGGCTGCTTGTTTACTACCACAACTTAAGACATAAACAGCAACGTTCATTAACCTTCTTACGCAATTCTTAAGAATAAAAAAATCGTAGCTTTCAGGCAATTTTTTTTTGTTATTGTAAACTTCTTACGAATATACAAGATTATAAACTATGTTCATCATCCTTGTTATACAATCCTTAGATACATTTGAGATCCTCAAAACCACAAGTGTTTAGTCAAATGATACACATGGAATATATTGACTCCTGATGCAAAATTGGTTTGGGCAATTCATCGAACACCTATTGGACATTGAATGGCACAAATCCTAGAGAAATTTACTGATATATACAATGAACTACTTAGAAAAAGAGGCTAACATAGGTGGAGGACGCAAAGACACATGGAGGATGGATGTTGTGGGCTACGGAAGGAGGCCTAGGCGCGCGGTAGGAGGATGAGAAATTCGTGGGTAGGCCGGCAGTTCCCTTGGGAGTGGAAGCTGGTTGAGCTGTGGGGCTACAACATCACAGGCGCGATGGTGCATGGGCTAACGGCATGTGGGGTGCGGCGGCTGTGGGGGATAGATATTCCCCGCGTCCACTAGAAAGCTAGAAGGCCTCGCGATAGGCTTTGGGCCTATTACTTTGCAAGACCATCTTTTCGTGGGCCAGGGAAGGAATCACTAGCGGAATGGATCGACGCAAGATTGGATAGACTCGAGCCCAGACGGCTCATTGAGTTTAAGCATTATCCACAGTATTGATTCGATTCTCCCGCGCAGCTCCCTCAGACGTCAGAACTAAACCAGGATAAGTCGGTATGATTATAGGAAGATAAGTGTTGGGGACTTATTCTCAACTGCTTCGAGTTAAGAACAAGGCAACATAAAGAATGTTAAATGTTAAAGTCCTTCGTCCTTCGAAGCATTATTTCCCTTAGGATATAACGACTCTCGGAAGAACGTTACAGAAAGCGTACCTTCGTAAGTACGACGTATATAAAAATGAAGAAGGGTTTATACGAAACATGAACAATGCGAACAATCAAATATGTTATCATTATGGTATTATTTTTGTGTTATTATCGTGAATAAGTAAAGATAATGATTTATTACAAGTGTACCTTCGGCTTGAAGGAAGTAAAAATACAAGTGTGATGCAAAAGCAAATGCCCAGTCAGCGTGAACAGTACGGGAGTACTGTTCATCTATTTATAGGCACGGGTTGCAGCCCATGTAAAATTACATTCAGGCCCTTTGCATTTGATAATAACTCTATAGTAATTCATCGGGGGCTAGATAGCCTTTTCCTCTTTAGGTCGCTTTCCTTTTTCCTGTCATCATGCCGAAGCTCCCTTGTGTACAACTTCGGCTCTGTTCCATCCTTCGTTCCCCTTGTGTTTCTTCATACAGTGATTTTGACTCAAGTCCGAAAGGTCCATGTCCGAAGGTACCTGCTCATGTATTATACTCCAGAAACATTGTTAAATCACGTTTTTGAGGACCTTCGGAAGCCGAAGGCCCCAACAGTAGCCCCTCGCAATATTAATTTGTTAGGATAATAAATTCAGATTGCGATATGGACGAAGGCCCTAAGCCGAAGGTCCGAAAAAACACCTTCCCTTTGCTAGAATAGCAACAGTCAATGACAAGCGGGACCCTCCCACTTGCAATGCCCTGGGCGTATAAATATGTTACGACCGTGGGCTCATTTGACACGCCTTCTTGCCATCTGCTTTGCCTGCTCAAGCAGCTCTTTGCTTACAAACGCTTGACCAGCTTTCTAGATTTTTTAGCTTCGGCTCTAAGAGCACGTTTTCAGCATTTTCGAAGAGATGTCTCAGGAAAATAAAGCTATTGCCGACATGAAACTGAGCCTTTCTGAGGAGAAGAATCTGGGCTTCATTGAATCGATAGCGAGAACAAATACATGGAAGATTACTAGACAAATTTTAGAAGGCTTATCTGAAGATACCGGTGAGAGTGACAGTTATGATGTGGAAAGTGGGGGGAAGACTCCGAAGATCGACCCTGGCGGCCAAGGCATGCAGTTTTCGGAAAATCAACCATTAAACAAAGCCATCTTGTCAATATGAGGGGGAGATATTTTCGGGATATATCTATTGTGAGGGCTGACAACGGAGAGAAGACTTGTCCTACTCCCGAAGAAAATGAAGTCGTGATCTTCCGAAGCTTCTTCAAGGCTGGGCTTCGGTTCCCTCTAAGCAGTTTCATGGTTGAAGTTTTGAAAATATATGAAATCTACCTTCATCAAATTACTTCCGAAGCAATCGTAAGAATGGGAATCTTTGTCTGGGCCGTGAGGAGCCAAGGCTTGGAGCCAAATGCAAAAAGTTTCTGCAGTATACATGAACTGGTTTATGAAACAAAGCCTTGGGGCAAAGAGCAGTATCATAATAATTTTGGCTGTTATAGCTTCAGTGCCCGCTCTGGGTCAAGCTGCCCTGTGCCGACTTTTCGAAAGAGATGGTCCGGGGATTGGATGAAGGAGTGGTTCTATGTAAAAAATGATTTAAAAGCATGAGAGGATATTAAGGATATTATTATGCGCCTTATCTGGCAGCGTTTCGGCCTCCGAAAGCCGAAGGTGGAGATTTATGAAGCAGCCGAAGAATGCCGAAAGGCTTTCGGCATAGTCTGCTCCTTCATCGGGACAAGGAACTTAGTTCAAGAGCACGTGGCCTACAGGATATGGCCGTTGGTAGCCAACTAGGAAATGCCAAAGGAAACTATCAGCAACCCCCACGAAGGTGGTCTGATTCGACTAAAGTATACCTTCAGATTTGTAGACCAGTTTGTCGAGCCAGACGATGATTGGCTGGAAAGTGTCGAAGCTACAAGTGATGAATTGCTTGGGGCGTACTCCAAGACAGAGGATAATGCGCTATCAGCGGCCTTCGGAGGCCGGAAAAAGAAGAGGCTGAACAGAGTTTTCGACGCTATTGGATTTATGTACCCTGACTACCGCTACCCGGTACGGGGTCAGAAAAGAAAAGGTGCGGTTTCTGTGAAGGAAGTTGCTTCAGCCGCTTCTAGTGAGCCTATGCCAAAGAGAAAAAAGGTGAAGGTTCTTACACACCGGCCACGCTACATTGAGCCGGCCACAGTACCTGATTTTGGTGGTGAGACCTCTTCGGCCACTGAAGCCAGAGAACCTACGCTTCTGCAGAATATTGAGGAACCAGCTGCAATGCCAAAGATGGAAAAAAATTGAAGAACCGAGGGCTGAAGGGATAAGGACATTGGAAGTTTTAAGTCCTTCGGCAAGGGTTGAGGTGCCAGTGCCGAAGACACAAAAGGATCTTACAACAACTCCCAAGAGGAAGAGAATGGTCAACGTGTTAGATGTATTAGAAACAATAAAAACTTCAAGCTCTACTCCGAAGAGAGCTGCCGAAACTTCAAAAACACAAATTGAGGCCGAAGCTTCCAAAAGCCGGGTCGAGACCGAAGTTGGGCCTTCAGAGCCCGCTAAGGAGAGATCCTTGGAAATTGGAAAAGAAATGGAAAAAAGAGTCTGCAGAGGAAATTTTATCTGAGAAAACTGTCATTCCTATTCCCGAAGCATCTTCCGAAACTCTGAACTATATTTTACGTCATGCTTCGGGTAAAAATTGACTGAAAAAGAAAAGCGAGAAGCTCAATTCTATGCCCAAAAATTGAAATATCCAAAAGGGGCGTTGATATTCAACGGCAGCGGAGAAGAAGACTTCTTGTATTGTCTCCTAGATAGCAAGGAGATTTTTGTCTGCCGGAAGATGAGCAAGAGCATCAGATTCCCGACATTAGAAGACAGGCTTTCGGTGTTATCAAAAGATGAGTTGGCTGACAGCTTAGCATATAATAGTTTAAAGGTGAGAAAATGAGATTTTTGTATTTAAAAACAAAATTTTCTATTTTCTTACACTTAATACCGTATTTTTTGCAGGGCCTTATTCTTAGCAATGCCCTCAGGGCACAAAAAGATGCCGAAGATGAAGGGTATACCATAGCCTTGAACAACCTTCGTTCTGAAGTAATTGGACTAAGGAATGAAGGTCTTGAAAAAGATAAAATACTATATTCATTGTTGAGCAAAATAAAAGAAGACGAAGCTGTTTCCAAAGCCCAAGCCGAAGCTCGGAAACACGAAATCGAAGATCTTCGGAAACAGCTATTCGAAGCTAAAGAAAAATATGCTGTTGCAGAAGCTAAACGAGAAATTAGCGAACAAAGGACAAATCATTTAGAGAAAGACATTGAAGAACTTCGTATGTCCAAGGAAAAATGTTTTGAGAAATCTATGGTTGCGTGAAGAGAATAAATGTGACACCCCAGTGTCACTTAGGGCTTCTCTTAAAATGCTAAACCACGAACCATCATTTTATGTGAACCAAAGTAAGCATGAGCATCAAAATAACTTAAGTACTAAAGGATTCACCAAGTATATACTTAGAAGTGTCATGATCAAGACAATTGAGTATTTTAAAAGGTAAGAATATGTAACCCTAATAAAAACCCTAAATAAGCCCCATGAGCAAAATTTAAGAAAATAAGGAGAAGGGTATGAAAAATTTAAAATTATGACTTGAGCCAATTATAAAAATTAAAGTACATTAAATAAGCAACAAGAAAGGTCGAGAAATCTTAGCCAAATTAACTTAAATAAATTCTCAAATCAGCCCTTGAACTAAGCACCCTTGGAGAAATTCAGATTTCTGAATTTCTGAAATTCAGACCTCTTTCCAAAGATCAAATGCGTTCTCTGTTTTTCGAAACTCAAAACCAGGAGATCCAAATATCAAAGTTGTGCCAAATTCCCTTGAACACATCCTGGAAAAGTTTGAACTCAAACCAAGTTCATTTGACACGGTTTTGGCGCGGTTTGACCTCGGGACCAGACATTCTGACACTGGCACCTTGGTGACGCTACAACTCCCTGTCCCTAGCCTAAAACCGCGCGACGTCCATACATAAAAGACAAAGCTTGGTCAGGTGAACAAATCCTTCACAGCGATCTTGCCCAAATTCACGAAGATTTGCTCCCAATCAGCGCTTGAACTCGGGCAGAAGCATCGGGCACACGTGTTCGACCGTGGCTGACACCCCAGGTTCACGCCCGTTCGCGCACCCACGCCTCCAGTGCACGCCCGCGCGCGCTCGCTGGTCCACGACCGCCCGTGCACCGCGCTGTGCCTATAAAGCCTTCCCAAGCGCGCCCCACTTCACCCCGCACTCACCCTCACCGGCCAGCCACCTCTCCTTAGCTCCGGCGAGCTCAATTCCGCTCGCCATTGCCGCCAGAGCTTCGGCCACCGTGGCCAGCCCACTCCAGCCATCCTCAGGTCGAGCCAGTTCTTCGGCCAGCTCCGCTAGTAGCCCGTGAAGCTTGCTAAGCCCTCGGACCCGGCTAGACTTCACCGGAGGCCCGAGATCGACCTCACCGGACTTCGGCCTTCCGCCGCCGCGCGTGGACCGAGCTAACCAGTGAGTCTCTGTCCAATTCCTTGCACCCATATCCTCTCTAGCATCCCGTGAACCCCTCTGACCCATCCAATTGATCTATCTCGCCGTGACCAGGCCGGACTCCTCGCCGCCGACGAGAATCCCCGCCTGCGCGCGTGGACCGACCGCTCCGACCATCCCCGACGGTGACCCGCACCTCGTTGTGATCCCCAAGGCCTCCCCTACGTCCTCAACCACTTCACCGGAGCCATCTCGCCGCCGGTAAGCCCCTCCGCCCTTTCTTCCGCCGCAGTTACTGTTTAACTTAGGAGAAGGACCTCGGGTTAGGAGGTGAAGAACCCGGGGGGTTTTCTGTAACGTCAGTGACTCATGTGAATAGTAGCTAAGGACTAATCTGCGAAGAAAACATAGAATATCCACCAGGGACCCCAGTGCAAAGTGGATTTCCATTTAATCAATTCTGATTAAGCTTTTTAAACAACCAGAGAACTTAGAAAATCCATAACTTGATGAATTTTTCATAAAAAGTTGTCAAACTAATTTTGCTAGCTCCTGAATATTATGAACTATCATTTAAAAATGATAAACCCTATGCTTTCTGTTCTAAATTTTAGAGTTTAAAATTAAAAACAAAAACTAGCCAAACCTTGTTTAATTAAGGAAAATTTGTTTTTCTTCTGTGCTGAACTTAAGAAAATTTGTAGGTATTCAAACCTCATTTAGACACTGTTTAAAAATGGAAGGAACCCTAGTATTGAAAAATGTGATGTAGATATTCATTTAAAGCTATTTTGACCAAAACTTAGGAAAAATCAGAAAGGCATTAGAAACTAATGAACAGTAAGGAAAATTATTTTTTCTAGTGTGCTTAAGTAATAAAGAACCTAGGAAAAAAATAAAGAGACCATTAGTCCAGATCAGTTTCAAATTAAAATGTTTTATTTAGCCTTATATGGACTGAAAATCAATTATTAGAGTAGCAAAACTATAACCAAAATGGATAATAAAAATCCAGTGGAATTATAACCACCAGAGCCCCACTACAAAAATGATGAACCCCTCAGCCCAACATGTTAAGTAAGGAAAATAAATATAAAATAATAATGAGGTATTTTTCAAATAAATCATGAACAACCCCTAATGATGCAATAATGGGCAACCAAAATTTTGCTAAGTCCATAGTGGGATGAACTACCAGAGAAAAATGCAAACCCATGAAAAAGAATCAAACTCATACCTATTGTTAATAAATTATGAGAAAGGCCACTTAATTCGAATAATGCATACCACCCCCTTCCCTTAAGCAAAAAGATGCCAAACTTTAGAATGATTGCTCTTACACAAAACAATAACTAAGAAAAATAAGAACTCTGTTGTTTGATATTTTTCAAATGTAGTGGTAGTAGAAAGCACCTATTTGGCTAGAAACTTGAGAAAACCATAGTAAAATAACTAAAAGGTTTTAATGGCTAGAAATTTGTATCAAGTCATGTTACAACCCCTAAAAACCAGCAAAAATAAGTTTTATAGAACTACCCACTGTTAAATAGTAGTTGTAGTTCAAAACACCCCTTCTGCCCTAGAATTTAATAATTTTGCCTAGAGAAAACTATTCACTTTCTGATTCCCAAATTTCAAGACAGCAAAATATACACCAGTGCCAAGCCAATGTAATTTTTGCAGAATTTTTGGAATTTTATTAAAGCACCTTGTAATTCAAACCCTACTCCAAAACTCTTAAGAAGAATAAAGAAAAAGAAAGAAGAAATAAACCTCACCCCAATAAGCCTATCCTGAATACTTATCAATTCTCCCTGAGACTTAAAAAAAGAATTCAGTGGAACCCCTAAAAGTAAAACCTACCACTTGCCTTAGCTAAAGTTTAACTTAATTTACCAAGTATACCACCCAAGGGTCTTACATAGGTAAAGTTAACCTTGTATAAATCAAGTGGATCATACACCGTCAAAAGTTGTAATTTCTAAAAGTACATATCATATCATGCATGTATCTTACGCATTGCATTCATTAGATTGTAATCTTGCCGACGGAGAGTACGTGCTCATCCCCGAGCAAGGACATGTCCAAGAGGAGGACCAAGAGCAGGCTTCAGAGGCTGCTATCGAGGATCTCCCTGCAGCCCCAGCAATTGAAGGCAAGCCCCGATTTTATGCATAATCGTTTATATATGCTATTTTACTACACTTAATGTTTGTAGGTTTGTAATGTGCACTTAAGTGTAGGAGTTGCTTGAAACCTCTAGTTGCATGAACTTAGGATTCCCTTTTGAGATGAATACTAGTATGCTAGGTCGAGTAGTTGCTTTGCTAATCAGGATCTCGGTAGAAGTCGAGTGATTTTTCCAGCACTCGTGCGAGGTCAGGAATTGATTGTATTCATCTTGATAACGGGATCTATGTTAGTCTATGGACTTGGATCCAGGGAGGATGCCTTGACCATGAGACGGGAAAAGGAATTAAGGATTAATGTGTGGATACCTGAGTCAAGCTTTTGAACGTACTAAGCACATGCCGGGAAAAATGGTAACCGGTAAACCTAGTACCTGAGTGAAGCCGGGCGTGGACTTTATCCCTCATGTGACCTGAGATTGGGTCTCCCATGCTAGCTATGGTGGGTACAAGTGCGGTCACTGCACGGCGGCAGCCGGGGTCAGTGGAGCATTGTATGCCAAGGCGGTGAGGCCTGGACGCAAATGGGGAATCGATGGGGACGGTTGTCATGTGCAGGGTCGAAGTACCCTGACATGCCGTGTGTTTAGGTTTCCCTTGCAAGGTTAAAACTCAATTCGAATCGTCTGCTTCTCGCAGCTAATGAGACTGCTTGATTCCTTGTACTGCATCGAGTAAGAAGTGAAATGAGGTTACATGAGATAACTTGTTGATTGATCTAATTGCTTGCTACCATGTATGCTTAGAAGAAGTAAATCTAGCTAAGTAATGATGATAGAATTTGAAAAGCTAAAAGTTGATTTTAGAAACAGCTAGTGCTTTTGGCAAACCAAACCCCTCAGCCAAACAGCTGCATAGTCTAGAGGTAGAGGAGTAGATTCCTCACACCGGGTAAGTCTAGCTGAGTATTAGTATACTCAGCCTTGCTTGTGGCACAATTTTTCCAGGTACCATTCAGGAAATGGTTGATGGTGTGACTTGGCCTACCACCCTGCCACCGGGTTGGACGGTCGAGTGGGATGTTGCTCCGGCAGGAGAGGAGCACGAGGAGTAGTGGGCTAGGCCTTGCCCAATTCCTCGATACCGACGACATCGATTATCCTCTGCACTTTATTTTGTGAACTCCTATTTGCTACTCAAAACTCCGATTTATGTAATAACTCAATACTTAATTTGTGGATTCCTGTTTTATTGTATTTCTGCTGTGACTCACCTTCGTGTGAGATTGTGGAATTTGATCCTGGTTAAGTGGCTCCATCAGACTAGATCTGAGGGACTGACGGGTTATTCCAATTTAAGTGCGTTACGGCCCCTGAGGCATGACTTAGGCACTTAAGCTGGAATAATTCGGGTGGTTCCGCCACAGCTGGTATCGGAGCAAATTCCACCGTAGAGAAGGACAATAAACCATGAATACCAATTTTCAAAATCTAAAACTTGCCTAGAAACTGCTAAGGATCGTCAGGACTAGACCATTAGACCTAGGACGAAAGGCCTTAGGCATAGAGGGAAAATGGGTGGCTAATTACTTAGGCCCGTGGGCCAGTACTTATATTTTCAAGGATGCCCTGAAAAGCACCCTATTTTCTTTCGAGAGGCAACGTTTTCTTTTTCCAGCATGCATGCATCATAAAACACAAAGAGGAATTAAAATTTGAGCTAACCCACTTTCTTAGAACCATCCGGGCTCTCTTTTTCTTTTCCTTCCACCATAATCTTTACCTTTTGATTCCCTTCCGCAGATGAATTCACCCACCCCCGCCAGTGGAGGAGACTCTAGTTTCAGTTCTGACTTCCTTTCTCGCGATGGTTTTCCTTCCATCTTGTGGGAAGTGCTTAACTCCGCCGGTTACCCTACGCCCCCTTTGTACACGGTGTAGTTATATGAGGAGCATCGGGTACCTCGTTGTCGGGTCTGGCTGACTTTGGAGGCTCATCCCCTTCAGCCGGGTTGGCGTTCCCTTGATTCTGAGACGATTGGACTCAGGACGGATGACACCGTCGAAGCAGCAGCCATGAAGACTCTGACGACTTTTTGTGGCTACCATCCCCTGGAGATGGTGATGCACCCTTTGGGACTCTTCCCTGCTGAGAGGAAGGATGATCCCATGTGGTGTAACCGCGTGAGCCATGTGAAGGATGTGTGGGCAATGTATCCTGACTTGGTTGGGAGGGTCACTGTTCAGTGCATGAGTGCGTTGTACCGCCTTCAGGCCCTTCAGAGCGACGCTATGGCACACCTTGCCAACATCGCTCAAACCACTAAGGTCACTCTCGATAGTCGAGAAGATTTTGTGGTTGATCTATCCACCGAGTTGGTAGAGAAGGATCTACAGGTGGAGAGGCTGAGCCAGCGCATTGCCACCTTGGAGCAGCAGGTGGAGATCCGAGACAACACTATTGATGTCTTGGAGAACCAGCTTCACGATGTGCAGAGGGAACTCGAAGAAGCCAATGACCACCTGGACATGCACCACTTGGAGATGGAGGCCAATGAAGCCGGAAGCGAGGGAGAAGAGGATCCCGAGGAGCTAGGACCAGCCCCTGGTGCCAATGGGACTACCTCCGCGATGCCCCCTTCACCCGCATCCAGTGTCGCTTCCACCGCTCAGGGTTAAGCAGTCACTTCGACACTTTTAGGCGGATAGGAACCTATGCGAGCTTAGTTGGTGTCAGATTTTGGACTAGGCTTATGGGTACTTCCTCCTAATTGATGTAACCCTGTGAACTTTTGGATTCTGTGGGATATTTGTCACCATGTTATCTTAAATTCGAACCTAATATTATGATTATGGCATTTTTCCTTCCATATGAGATAATATCTTGACGTTCGAAACTGTGAGTTGGGATAACAATGGCGGTAATCTCTGTTTTCAGATGGCAGCTAGGCAGCGTCGCGGGCATAACGAGCAGGTTCCCCCGCCACCTCCTCCAGCTCCCACAGTGCAGGAGCTGATGGCCCAGCAGAATGAGATTCTGCAACAGCTCTTGCAGCGCCAGCCCCACCCTCAGCAGCATGGTGGAGGCCAGCCTCAGCGACCCCTGGCTATGGCAACATACCAGGAGTTTCTGAGCACGCAGCCGCCCTTGTTCACCAAGGCAGAGGATCCGTTGGATGCCGACGTATGGCTTCGCGTCGTCGAGTCCAAGTTTCCCCTCCTCACGGGAGACTGCCCTGATGCTACCAAGACCCGCTTCGCTGCGCAGCAGCTTCGCGGATCTGCTCGGACTTGGTGGGATCACTTCCGTGCTATGCTCCTCGCTGATCGTGAGGTATCTTGGGAGGAGTTCAAGACTGCCTTCAGAGGACACCACATCCCAGCTGGCATTCTTGATCGGAAGTTGAATGAATTCCTGGCCCTTAATCAAGGAACCCACACGGTACTGCAGTATGCGCAAGCCTTCAATGATCTGTGCCAGTATGCAGGGTACCATGCCGATTCTGATGAAAAGAAGAGGGATCACTTCCGCAGGGGTCTTAATACCAAGCTGCGGGAACGACTCAACACTGTCCTGGCTGATAGCTTCAAAGAGTTGGTCAACATGGCCATCTCCCAGGAGGATTGCATTGTTGCTCACCGGGCAGAGAAGAAGAGAAAGGCACCAATGGCAGCACCATCCGCTCAGGCTTAGAGGTTCCGGATTGTTTCTCACAACCAGAGCAGGGGTTTTCAGCAGCAGGCAGGCAGATGGGTGATCAGGCCACCTCAGCAGCAGCAGCCGGCACCCAATCGCTTTCCAGCTCCCGCTCCAAGAAACAACCAGCCTCAGCAGCAGCAGTTCCGCCAGGGCAATGGGAACAAGTGTTTCACTTGTGGCAATGTGGGCCACTATGCCAAGAATTGTCCCAGGAACCAGCAGAGGCAGATGCCAGCACCAAATCAAGACAAGGGAAGAAAGTAGAAGGTGCAAGTCAGGCATGGGAAGCTCAATTTCACCACCCTAGAGGAAATACCTGAAGGAGCTCCTATCATGACCGGTATCTTTTCAGTCTATAATCAACCTGCTTTAATTCTGTTTGATTCTGGTGCATCTCATAGTTTCATTAGCCAAAAGTTCAGTGCTAAATGCAAACTGCCATTCTCTCACTCTAAAGGGTCATTCATGATAGTCACACCTGGGGGTAAAATTGCAACTAATCAATTAAACCAAAGTGTGCCTATTCAACTGGGAAGCCACATTGTCAAAACCACTCTTCTTGTGTTGGGATTGGAAAATGTGGACATTATTCTAGGAGCTAATTGGATGACCTTGCACCAAGTTGTGCTTGATATAGCCAGTCGTACCGTGGAAGTTAATTCTCCATTCTGTGGGAACTTCACTTTAATTCTGCCCAGTCAAGGTTCTACTCAGTCATGTGCTTTCTCTATGACGGAGTTACCTTTGAAGAAGATCCCAGTGGTCTGTGAGTATGCAGATGTCTTCCCTGATGAATTACGAGGAATGCCACCGGACCGGGATATTGAATTCGCCATCGAGTTGCAACCGGGAACGGCCCCAATTTCCAAGAGGCCCTACCGAATGCCACCCGCTGAGTTGGCAGAGTTGAAGAAGCAATTGCAAGAGTTGCTGGATAAAGGATTTATTCGCCCAAGCACTTCACCTTGGGGATGTCCAGCATTATTTGTGAAGTAGAAGGATGAAAGCTTGAGGCTGTGTATAGATTACCGCCCTCTTAATGCGGTAACTATCAAGAACAAGTATCCTTTGCCTCGTATTGATGTTCTTTTTGACCAGTTGGTCGGAGCCAAGGTATTCTCCAAGATAGACCTTCGCTCTGGCTACCATCAGATCAAGATACGAGCAAGTGATATTCCGAAGACGGCATTCTCAACCAGATACGGGCTATATGAATTCTTGGTGATGTCATTCGGGCTGACAAATGCACCAGCATATTTCATGTATCTGATGAATTCTGTTTTCATGCCTGAATTGGACAAGTTTGTGGTGGTTTTCATCGATGACATCTTGGTGTACTCAAAGAGCGAAGAAGAACATGCCGGGCATTTGCATGTAGTGCTTCAACGTCTGCGAGAGCACCACCTTTATGCCAAGTTATCCAAGTGTGATTTTTGGCTAAAGGAAATCAAATTCTTGGGTCACACTATCTCTCAGGTTGGAATAGCTATTGATCCTGATAAAGTGCAAGAGGTGATGAACTGGAAGCCACCAACAACCATTCGTCAAATTCGGAGTTTTCTGGGATTAGCTGGTTATTACCGAAGATTTATTCCGGACTTCTCTCGAATTGCGAAGCCTATAACAGAGTTGCTGAAGAAAGAAGTCAAATTTGTCTGGAGTCAGAAGTGCGAAGATGCCTTCCATGCATTAAGGCAGCATCTGACCACAGCACCGATATTGGCGCAGCCTGACAGCAGCAAGCCTTTTGATGTATATTGCGATGCCTCTGGCACAGGGCTAGGTTGTGTCTTGATGCAAGACAACCGAGTCATTGCTTATGCCTCAAGAGCACTCAGGCCTCATGAGCAAAACTATCCCACTCATGACCTTGAGCTAGCAGCAGTGGTTCATGCATTGAAGATGTGGAGGCATTATCTAATGGGGGCCCACTGCAACATCTTCACTGATCATAAGAGCCTTAAGTACATTTTCACTCAAGCTGATCTCAATATGAGGCAGAGAAGATGGCTAGAGCTGATCAAGGATTATGACCTAGAGGTACATTATCACCCAAGAAAAGCTAATGTGGTAGCAGATGCCTTGAGCCGGAAGATGCAGTGCAATTGTATTCTGATGGATTCTCGCATTAACACCTTGTGCGATGAGTTGAGCAAGATGCAAATTGAAGTGATTCCTTCTGGTTCTTTGTCTCACATTTCTGTTGAGCCAGCTTTGCAAGACCAGATTATCATGGCCCAGCTCAGTGACAAGGGAGTGCAGATTATCAAGAAGAATCTCCATCAGAAGGTTGAGAAGTATAATTGTTTCCGCCAGGATGAAAAGGGAGTGTTATGGTTTAAAAACAGATTGGTGATTCCTAAGGACCAGGATCTTAAGAGGAAAATCTTGGACGAGGCTCATCTCTCCAAATTCTCTATGCATCCGGGAAGCACCAAGATGTACCATGATCTGAAGCCTTTGTACTAGTGGACCAGAATGAAGAGGGAGATAGCCTAGTATGTATCAGAATGTGACACCTGTCAGAGGATAAAGGCAAGCCACTTGAAATCAGCTGGAGCTTTGCAACCCCTGTCCATACCTTCATGGAAGTGGGACGACCTCAGCATGGATTTCATTGTGGGTCTGCCCAACACCTCTCGTCATCATGATTCAATTTGGGTTATTATGGACCGATTGACAAAAGTGGCACACTTTCTTCCTGTGCACACCACTGATAAGGCTCGAGAGTATGCAGAATTGTATATTGACCAGATCATGTGTTTGCACGGATTGCCTCGGACCATTGTTTCTGACCGAGGAGCCCAATTTGTTGCCAGATTTTGGGAACAATTGCAAGAGTCTCTGGGAACTAAGCTAATTAGAAGTTCAGCTTACCACCCACAGACTGATGGTCAGACGGAAAGGGTAAACCAAATTCTGGAAGATATGCTGAGAGCTTGTGCGATCGATTGTGGCAAGAACTGGGATAAGCACCTCTCCTTAGCAGAGTTTGCTTATAACAATAGATATCAATCCAGCCTAAAGATGACACATTTTGAAGCTCTCTATGGAAGAAGGTGTAGAACACCACTCAATTGGTCTCAACCTGGAGAAAGTGAAGTTTTTGGACCTGACTTAGTGACTGAAGCTGAAAGGAAGGTCAAACTAATCAAGAAGAATCTAGAAGCTGCTCAGGCCAGGCAGAAGAGTTACCATGATCGAAGAAGGAAACCTCTCCAGTTCGAGGTGGGAAGCTTTGTGTACCTTAAGGTATCACCCACCAAGGGAGTGCAGAGGTTTGGGATCAAAGGCAAGCTAGCCCCTCGTTACATTGGACCTTATGAGATCATAGATGCATGTGGACCCGTGGCATACAAGCTGAAGTTACCTTCAAAAATGTCTGCCATTCACGATGTATTCCATGTATCTCAGCTGAAGAAGTGTGTTCGATTGCCGACTGAGATCTTAGCAGAGCCAGAATTGGAGATAGAGTTAGATCTATCGTACCAAGAGTACCCCTCCAAGATTCTGGATTGCAAGGAAAGATCAACCCGGGCTAAATCGATCAAGATGTACAAGGTCCAGTGGAGTAATCACTCAGAGGAGGAAGCTACTTGGGAAACCGAGGAATTCCTGAGATCCAACTTCCCCGATTGCCTACCCACGGAAGCTGGTACGTAATCACCCGACCCCTCCTTTTGCCCTTCGAGTCTAATTTTCAAAAATATGATCTTAATTCAGAATGAAGTAACTATGGAGAAAAACTTAAAAAGGACTTCCTTCTGAAGTTGCAAAGAGAATGACATTCGAAGAACAGTTTTACCCTAATAATAACAGTAATCACCCACCTCCAATAAGTCTCACCCTTCGCTTCACCCCGGGAGGACTCTGGCCCGAATCTCGGGACGAGATTCCTTTAAGGGAGGAAGGCTGTGACACCCTAGTGTCACTTAGGGCTTCTCTTAAAATGCTAAACCAAGAAGCATCATTTTATGTGAACCAAAGTAAGCATGAGCATCAAAATAACTTAAGTACTAAAGGATTCACCAAGTATATACTTAGAAGTGTCATGATCAAGACAATTGAGTATTTTAAAAGGTAAGAATATGTAACCCTAATAAAAACCCTAAATAAGCCCCATGAGCAAAATTTAAGAAAATAAGGAGAAGGGTATGAAAAATTTAAAATTATGACTTGAGCCAATTATAAAAATTAAAGTACATTAAATAAGCAACAAGAAAGGTTGAGAAAGCTTAGCCAAATTAACTTAAATAAATTCTCAAATCAGCCCTTGAACTAAGCACCCTTAGAGAAATTCAGATTTCTGAATTTCTGAAATTCAGACCTCTTTCCAAAGATCAAATGCGTTCTCTGTTTTTCAAAACTCAAAACCAGGAGATCCAAATATCAAAGTTGTGCCAAATTCCCTTGAACACATCCTGGAAAAGTTTGAACTCAAACCAAGTTCATTTGACACGGTTTTGGCGCGGTTTGACCTCGGGACCAGATATTCTGACACTGGCACCTTGGTGACGCTACAACTCCCTGTCCCTAGCCTAAAACCGCGTGACGTCCATACATAAAAGACAAAGCTTGGTCAGGTGAACAAATCCTTCACAGCGATCTTGCCCAAATTCGCGAAGATTTGCTCCCAATCAGCGCTTGAACTCGGGCAGAAGCATCGGGCACACGTGTTCGACCGTGGCTGACACCCCCGGTTCACGCCCGTTCTCGCACCCGCGACTCCAGTGCACGCCCACGCGCGCTCGCCGGTCCATGACCGCCCGTGCACCACGTCGTGCCTATAAAGCCTTCCCAAGCGCGCCCCACTTCACCCCGCACTCACCCTCACCGGCCAGCCACCTCTCCTTAGCTCCAGCGAGCTCAATTCCGCCCGCCATTGCCGCCAGAGCTTCGGCCACCGTGGCCAGCCCACTCCAGCCATCCTCAGGTCGAGCCAGTGCTTCGGCCAGCTCCGCTAGTAGCCCGTGAAGCTTGCTAAGCCCTCGAACCCGGCCAGACTTCACCGAAGGCCCGAGATCGACCTCACCGGACTTCGGTCTTCCGCCGCCGCGCGTGGACCAAGCTAACCAGTGAGTCTCCGTCCAATTCCTTGCACCCATATCCTCTCTGGCATCCCGTGAACCCCTCTGACCCATCCAATTGATCTATCTCGCCGTGACCAGGCCGGACTCCTCGCCGCTGACGAGAATCCCCGCCTGCGCGCGTGGACCGACCGACTCTGACCATCCCCGACGGTGACCCGCACCTCGTTGTGATCCCCAAGACCTCCCCTACGTCCTCAACCACTTCACCGGAGCCATCTCGCCGCCAGTAAGCCCCTCCGCCCTTTCTTCCGCCGCAGTTACTGTTTAACTTAGGAGAAGGACCTCGGGTTGGGAGGTGAAGAACCCGGGGGGTTTTCTGTAACGTCAGTGACTCATGTGAATAGTAGCTAAGGACTAATCTGCGAAGAAAACTTAGAATATCCGCCAGGGACCCTAGTGCAAAGTGGATTTCCATTTAATCAATTCTGATTAACCTTTTTAAACAACCAGAGAACTTAGAAAATCCATAACTTGATGAATTTTTCATAAAAAGTTGTCAAACTAATTTTGCTAGCTCCTGAATATTATGAACTATCATTTAAAAATGATAAACCCTATGCTTTCTGTTCTAAATTTTAGAGTTTAAAATTAAAAACAAAAACTAGCCAAACCTTGTTTAATTAAGGAAAATTTGTTTTTCTTCTGTGCTGAACTTAAGAAAATTTGTAGGTATTCAAACCTCATTTAGACACTGTTTAAAAATGGCAGGAACCCCAGTATTGAAAAATGTGATGTAGATATTCATTTAAAGCTATTTTGCCCAAAACTTAGGAAAAATCAGAAAGGCATTAGAAACTAATGAACAGTAAGGAAAATTATTTTTTCTAGTGTGCTTAAGTAATAAAGAACCTAGGAAAAAAATAAAGAGACCATTAGTCCAGATCAGTTTCAAATTAAAATGTTTTATTTAGCCTTATATGGACTGAAAATCAATTATTAGAGTAGCAAAACTATAACCAAAATGGATAATAAAAATCCACTGGACTTATAACCACCAGAGCCCCACTACAAAAATGATGAACCCCTCAGCCCAACATGTTAAGTAAGGAAAATAAATATAAAATAATAATGAGGCATTTTCCAAATAAATCATGAACAACCCCTAATGATGCAATAATGGGCAACCAAAATTTTGCTAAGTCCATAGTGGGATGAACTACCAGAGAAAAATGTAAACCCATGAAAAAGAAGCAAACTCATACCTATTGTTAATAAATTATGAGAAAGGCCACTTAATTCGAATAATGCATACTACCCCCTTCCCTTAAGCAAAAAGATGCCAAACTTTAGAATGATTGCTCTTGCACAAAACAATAACTAAGAAAAATAAGAACTCTGTTGTTTGATATTTTTCAAATGTAGTGGTAGTAGAAAGCACCTATTTGGCTAGAAAATTGAGAAAACCATAGTAAAATAACTAAAAGGTATTAATGGCTAGAAATTTGTATCAAGTCATGTTACAACCCCTAAAAACCAGCAAAAATAAGTTTTATAGAACTACCCACTGTTAAATAGTAGTTGTAGTTCAAAACACCCCTTCTACCCTAGAATTTAATAATTTTGCCTAGAGAAAACTATTCACTTTCTGATTCCCAAATTTTAAGACAGCAAAATATACACCAGTGCCAAGCCACTGTAATTTTTGCAGAATTTTTGGAATTTTATTAAAGCACCTTGTAATTCAAACCCTACTCCAAAACTCTTAAGAAGAATAAAGAAAAAGAAAGAAGAAATAAACCTCACCCCAATAAGCCTATCCTAAATACTTATCAATTCTCCCTGAGACTTAAAAAAAGAATTCAGTGGAACCCCTAAAAGTAAAACCTACCACTTGCCTTAGCTAAAGTTTAACTTAATTTACCAAGTATACCACCCAAGGGTCTTACATAGGTAAAGTTAACCTTGTATAAATCAAGTGGATCATACACCGTCAAAATTTGTAATTTCTAAAAGTACATATCATATCATGCATGTATCTTACGCATTGCATTCATTAGATTGTAATCTTGCCGACGGAGAGTACGTGCTCATCCCCGAGCAAGGATCTGTCCAAGAGGAGGACCAGGAGCAGGCTTCAGAGGCTGCTATCGAGGATCTCCCTGCAGCCCCAGCAATTGAAGGCAAGCCCCGGTTTTATGCATAACCGTTTATATATGCTATTTTACTACACTTAATGTTTGTAGGTTTGTAATGTGCATTAAGTGTAGGAGTTGCTTGAAACCTCTAGTTGCATGAACTTAGGATTCCCTTTTGAGATGAATACTAGTATGCTAGGTCGAGTAGCTGCTTTGCTAATCAGGATCTCGGTAGAAGTCGAGTGATTTTTCCAGCACTCGCACGAGGTCAGGAATTGATTGTATTCATCTTGATAACGGGATCTATGTTAGTCTATGGACTTGGATCCAGGGAGGATGCCTTGACCATGAGACGGCGGGAAAAGGAATTAAGGATTAATGTGTGGATACCTGAGTCAAGCTTTTGAACGTACTAAGCACATGCCCGGAAAAATGGTAACCGGTAAACCTAGTACCTGAGTGAAGCCGGGCGCGGACTTTATCCCTCATGCGACCTGAGACTGGGTCTCCCATGCTAGCTATGGTGGGTACAAGTGCGGTCACTGCACGGCGGCAGCCGGGGTCAGTGGAGCATTGTATGCCAAGGCAGTGAGGCCTGGACGCGAACGGGGAATCGATGGGGATGGTTGTCATGTACCGGGTCAAAGTACCCTGACATGCCGTGTGTTTAGGTTTCCCTTGCAAGGTTAAAACTCGATTCGAATCGTCTGCTTCTCGCAGCTAATGAGACTGCTTGATTCCTTGTACTGCATCGAGTAAGAAGTGAAATGAGGTTACATGAGATAACTTGTTGATTGATCTAATTGCTTGCTACCATGTATGCTTAGAAGAAGTAAATCTAGCTAAGTAATGATGATAGAATTTGAAAAGCTAAAAGTTGATTTTACAAACAGCTAGTGCTTTTGGCAAACCAAACCCCTCAGCCAAACAGCTGCATAGTCTAGAGGTAGAGGAGTAGATTCCTCACACCGGGTAAGTCTAGCTGAGTATTAGTATACTCAGCCTTGCTTGTGGCACAATTTTTGCAGGTACCATTCAGGAAATGGTTGATGGTGTGACTTGGCCTACCACCCTGCCACCGGGTTGGACGGTCGAGTGGGATGTTGCTCCGGCAGGAGAGGAGCACGAGGAGTAGTGGGCTAGGCCTTGCCCAATTCCTCGATACCGACGACATCGATTATCCGCTGCACTTTATTTTGTGAACTCCTATTTGCTACTCAAAACTCCGATTTATGTAATAACTCAGTACTTAATTTGTGGATTCCTGTTTTATTGTATTTCTGCTGTGACTCACCTTCGTGTGAGATTGTGGAATTTGATCCTGGTTAAGTGGCTCCATCAGACTAGATCTGAGGGACTGACGGGTTATTCCGATTTAAGTGTGTTACGGCCCCTGAGGCGTGACTTAGGCACTTAAGCTGGAATAATTCGGGTGGTTCCGCCACAATAAAAACTAGCTTCGCCAATGTTGGCGCATACTCAAGCGAGGAGAATTTCATAAGGGGCGATCCCGAAGGCCCAATTGAATGGATCAGCCACGAAGCTGAAGATTTTGAGGAAGTTTTGAGTGGCCGTGGGGATATATGCGCCTTCTCGGGTGCTAGGGGGATTGCCGCTATCTTGGAGAGGATAGGTTGCAAACATGTGAAATCCTTAGCGCAAACCGAGGCTGCCTTATCTATTGAAGATACAAAAGACCCCTTGGCCAAAGCAAGCTTGGTTGGTGGAAAATTTTTCACCGACATCTGGGAAAATGGTGGTCGGGTGTAATACTCAAAAGTGCAATAATGAGAACAGAGATAATCTCAGTAATTTGTATCCTCTACTTATCATCACATGTGGTCAACCCTAGTTATAATTGGATAATTAAAACAAAGAACACATAAATAACTTGTGCATCATGCTGGAGTTTATTTGATTGTGCATTTTGTGACAATATATAAAAAAAAAGTAATGAGACAAGAAATATATTCATTCAAAAAGGAAATCTAGAATCTAAAAGAAATTTTAGAATTTAGGAAAGAAAAGAAAATAAATATTATGTGGATAAAATAAGTGGATAAAAATATATTATTCTACACTAAAGTGTGAATTTGTATAATTTACTCAGGAGTGAAACTCATGAGAGGATTCAAATTCAAATTTGGGATTCAAAATAAAAAGGAGACATAATAGGAAAATAAAAATATAAAAAGAAAAAGGAGAAAACACTAGAATGGGCCGGAATCCCTGCTTTTGGCCCACTCAAGAAAGCATGCCGCGCGGCCCATTTGCTCCCTCCCGCACGCGCCGACGCCCCGGACCCACCGCTCAGCCTCACACCACCACACCGCACGCTCTCCGGGACCCACTCGTCGGTGTCTTGCGCTGCGCGTTCTTCTTCCTCGCGGGAGAAGCGGAATCCGAGCTCAACCACCGCCGTCGTTTTCGCTGCTAGCCGGTGCGAGCACCTTAGTATAAGTAACGCGGGCCCCGCGCCGACTCGCCCCCACGATCCCTTGCCCTCTCTACTCCACAGCTCCCCTAGGTTCACCGTCGCCGTTCTCTAGCTTGTCTAAACTCGCGCGCAGAAGACCGTGAGATCTCGCCCAAGCACAAATCGGCCGCCTCTATCCCAGCCCACTGCTTCTCATCGACCAGCGGGAGCCTCGTCGGAGCTCGGGCGAGCTTCGGCCAACACCAATTTCGCATATTGAGTCCCGGCGCTGTGCGAACTCCTAGCCGCGTCGCCACGCATCGCCTCGCTCTGTGGACGAAGCTTCTGCCCGCGCCAATCAAGGTGAGGATCGTCATTGAGTCCTTGTTTTTCCTCTGTGTATTGCGTAGCACCTCGAGCGACAACGAATTGCGGGCCCGTGGGTCGGTAATTTCTCACTGGAACACTGAGCCTGCGGCGGACCGCGGTTCCCCGTGGTCGGACCCCTCTGCTTCACCATTACCGGTGCAGAATCCTTCCTTGTGTCCGCCGCACCTTCAATTTTGATTAGCACCGTCCATTGACGCATTGATTCGTGTTGGCACCGGATTGGGGCTCGCCGTCGTGCTCCGCCATGTGGCAAAGGGGCGCCACCGCTCGGTGGCTGGTTGCGAGATGGGAGAAGCCCTCCTAGCCGTCCATCTCTGATCAAGGGTTAGGATTAGATCTGGGATTGGGCATCTCTGGGCCGTTGGATCAAAAGATTGTGGCCTGGATTTGTGCACACATGCTCTTTTAGGGTCGGGCTCATCTCAACCGTCGATCTTGTCTTGGGCGCTCGAGATTACAACCAGCGTATAGTCTCGGTGGAGCGATCCTGGTCGTCGGATCTTAACAGACGGATACGATTAGAGGAGAGGATAACCATTCGCGACATTGAATCATGACCGCAGATCTTCGATCGAATGGTGGCTGAAGCGTTCCACGCTATGCAAAACCTCGGCCGTTGGATCTAAATCCAAAGACCCATGTAGCGTACCGATTCGGCCGGGGTCGCATCTAATCCTGGCGGCCGAATTCTAATCTGATGGCTCAGATCGGCTGATACCCCTTCGCGGGTCGGTTTTGCTAAAGAGCCCCTCTACTTTACTGAAATCAACCCGCCGTCCACCTTGGGGTTATTCTGAGTCTCGGGAAAACTTGCAAGCTAGCCCCTGCGCTTTTCGATAAATGAGGCCCAGTCCAGGGAATATTAAAAACAGAAAATTGATATTAGAAATTCGTTTTTAATACAAAAACAATTCTAGAAATTTGTATAATTCTTAGAAAATTCATACTAACTCCAAATTAATCCATTCCAGTTCCTAAAATTTTGTAATTTTATTCTTTATCACCTAGAGCCTCTGTTATGTCATGAAAACAGTAAGAAATTTATTTATCACTTAATCTTATTTAAAGCACATAAAACCTTTGAAAATGCATAACTTAAAATCTATAACTCAGAAAATTATGATTCCAGTTCCTAGGTTTCTATTTTAGTATGTAGAATATCTCTGTGTATTTTGTTTACATGCTTGGTGTAATGTTAATTTTTCCCTGCATATTGTGCTTGTTTGTATTGTGGCGAGTAGAAGAGTCCGTTGCTGAGGATCCTGGTGAGCAGCAGGTTGATATAGCTGAGCAGGAGCTCATTGAAGGCAAGTTGTGCCCTTGACCACTTTTTACCCAATAATGTTCTTTAATATCACATACTCATGCATAGGTTAATTTTTATGGGACCCAATAGGTCACCCTAGATTGTTTATCTCATTACCTTGTTTACCCCTGAATCACTTGGGTAGTTTGCTATTGCTTTACATGGTTTTGGGATAATCATTTATTATATCTATGTTCCAATTATTCTTGTTATTCTGTTTATGTTCATGTTGAGATCATTAATGTTAATTGGAACATAGAGCTTAACTTGAGAACCACGTGCCACCACAAGGGAGGAATGGGACCCCTTGGCTGACTAATTAGGAAAGCTAGTGGAAGACTACCTTACCCGAAAGGGGCAAGGGCAGTAGGGGAGAGGTCAGTGCAGGGAGGTCCCTGGTTGATTTTGCTGCGATGGCAGTCAGCCAGGAACCCTGTACTGGATCTTCCTATAAACTGTAGCGGGTTTTCGGAAGCTAGTGGAACTTTGTAAAGGCCTCGTAGTGTTGCCCTGCCGCGCTTCCTAGGTAGAGGTGTATGGGATTCGCGACCCCTTGGCAGATGGGTAACATGACTTGTGGGTAAAGGGTACAACCTCTGTAGAGTGTAAAACTGGTATACTAGCCGAGCTCACGGTCATGAGCAGCTCAGGACTCTCTGATGTTTAAATTATGGAACTTAAATTCAATTTTGACATTTGCATTGCATGGGATTATTATTAATTTTGTTCTATTACTTTACTTATGGTTTGGTATTTACTTACACTTAGTAACTGCTAATAAAATTTTGACCAACTACTTAAAAGCAATGCTCAGCTTTAACCCCTGTCATTGATTAAGCCTTACACATCACATGAACTCACACCTTTGTGAGTTTATGTCCACTGGTTCCCCACAACTTGTTGAGCTATGATCATGTGTGAGCTCACCCTTGCTGTCTCACACCGCCCACAGGAGATGATCAGGTGGTTCAGGAGGAGCCGCCTAACACTGAGGAGTTCGATCTGATCTAGGTGGCGTTTCCCAGTCGACATTGGCGCCGACGATCCTTAGTTCGTTTTATCTTTATTATTTTATTTTGTAATAAGTCTTCCGCTATGTAATAAATACTCTGATGTTTTATGACATTTATCTCTATACACTCTGTTATTATATGTGTTGTCTTCTTGGCGCATGTATGAGATGCACCTGGCTTTGTTCCTTAAAGCCGGGTGTGACAGAAGTGGTATCAGAGGAAATGTTGACTGTAGGACGAAACCTAGATAGAAATGGATAAAACCATTACCTACTTACCTTACTCTGATTCTTTCTATACTTACCTTGATTCTGTCTCACCTTCTACTGTTCTACTCTGATCATTCTTACCTTTTCTACTCTGAGACAAGATGGATTTCAAACCTTGGAATCCCTACCCCTATGACATTCTTAAGAAGTTAGGGAACCCAAAACAAAAGTTAAAACAATTTTCTTAAAAAAAATGTTGGTTGATTGTGCTGATGCTAAATGTCTGATTTGCTTCTTTGAATGATTGAATTATTATAGATGGACATCTTAGCATGTACCAACATAAGGTATTGAATTAGCTATAGTAGGTGAAATATTAATCTGCTTAGCTAATAAATCCCCCGAAGTAACATGAGTTGTAATTACTGCCTTGTCTACTGCTCTCTCTTACCATATGTATCTAACTCAGATGGTCAATACCAGGAAAGGAAAGATTATCACGCAACAGCAAACAGAAATGAATCCTCCAAATCCCCCACCTGTTGAAACCGAGCAAGTGATCGCAACCCAAAGGCTGGTAATACAGCAATTGACGGACATGATGACCGAAATGCAAAACCAGATAAGACAAGAACGCGAGGAAATACGTCAGGCCCGTCTGGAGATACAACAAGAAATAAGGCAATCACGGTTGGAGAGACAACAACAACAACCACCATCTTCACCACCACCAGCTCCACCAAGCTACATAAACATATATATAAATTACTACTATTTGTAAGATCTACATGTTCCTTTAGTTAGTATTTGGTATGATACTATTTTAGGAGGAATAAAAAGGTCTATTTGACCCCATGTGTTGCTAATAAAATTATGCGTCATGATGAGATTTTGGTTTGGGCATATGTGTTGGACAATGTGAGAAAACCCATGAGAGTAGTTTCACCTAAAGGACCTGTTGTGGCGAATCAAATGACACGTAGATTGACATTGACCATTATGGGTAGAGAATTTGGAGTTACTGCTATAATATTGGAGCCAAGCAGTATAGATCTGATCCTTGGTATGTCACGGTTAAGAAAGGTAAAGGCAGTTTATACACTCTGCTAAAGGAACCGTAGGACTCCCCAGTTCTAAAGGACAAGGATTTGAAGTTGAAATTGCCGTAACTACCACCACCAGACTAGCGATATTCTTAATAGATGAGAAGTTTGCTGGTGACAACATCCGGGTGGTTAAGGATTTTTTTCGGACTGTCTTTCTAGAAGAGTTACCAGGGATGCCACCAGATATGGGAGTTGAGTTCGTCATAGATCCCTTACGTGGAACTACTCCTATTTCTAAACGGCCATATAGGATGTCTGTAGAGGAGTTATAAGAACTCAAGAAGCACTTAACGGAGTTGCAAGAGGCTGAGTACATTCGTCCAAGTCTTCACCTTGGAGAGCACCAGTTTTGTTTGTAAAGAAGAAAGATGGATCACAAGGGATATCAGTGGATCCTGCTAAAGTCAAGGAGATAGTGGTGTGGAGCATACCCACTACGGTTACGGAGGACCGAAGTTTCTTGGGACTTGCAGGATATTAATGGTGATTTATTGAAGGATTTTCTAAGATTGCTAAGCTTATGACCTCGCTTTTGGTGAAGGAAAGAGAATTCAAGTCGGACGAGAAATGCCAAGAAAGCTTGGATCAATTAAAGAAAAGATTGATGTCACCACCAGTGTTGGTTATGCCAGATCTACAGGAGGGATTTGACATTTATTGTGATGCATGTGGCCAAGGCTTAGGATGTGTGCTCATGCAAGAAGGACATGTGATTGCTTATGCTTCTCGTCAGTTACGGAAACATGAATTGAACTACCCCGCTCATGACTTGGAATTGGCAGCCGTTGTGCATGCGCTTAAGATTTAGAGACATTATATCATGGGGACCAAGTGTCAAGTATATACGGATCATAAGAGTTTGAAGTATATATTCACTCAAAAGGATCTCAACCTTAGGCAACGCCGTTGGTTGGAGCTTATTAAGGATTATGATTTGGAAATTCACTATCACCCGGGTAAGGCAAATTTGGTTACAGATGCCTTGAGTCGAAAGGAGCATGTTCATTTAGCTGTTGTTGCCCAGCTACTCGATGAGATTGTTGAGGATTTCAGGAGACTTAACCTGGGGATAGTTGATCATACTGAAGGAGTTATTATTGATGCGGAACCTACCTTGAAGCAAGAAATCCGCAAAGGACAAATTGGTGATGCTAAGATACAAGAGATTAAGGATCTGATTACTGAAGGTCGAGTTCCGAAATTTACGAAAGATGAGCAAGGCACCGTATGCTTCAAGGATCAGATATGTGTTCCTGAGATTGATAGTTTTCGTGAGACTATTTTGAAGGAAGCCCATGACTTGGATTATTCTATTCATCCTGGTAGTACCAAGGTGTATCAGGATTTGAAGCGGAAATATTGGTGGTATGGATTAAAAAAGAGATGTGGCTGTACATGTGGCTATGTGCGATGTGTGTCAAAGAGTTAAGGCTGAACACGAGAGGTCAGCTGACTACTGCATCCACTATAGATACCAGAGTGGAAGTGAGAAGAAGATTAATATGGATTTCATTACTGGATTGCCTCGCACCAGAAAGGATATGATGATATATGGGTGATTGTGGATAGACTGACCAAAGTGGCTCATTTCATCTTGCCCAAGACTACTCATAAGGGATCGCAATTGGCTAAGTTATACCTGTCTCGGATTAAGTCTCTACCCAATGTACCAAGGAAGATCATTTTGGATAGAGGATCACAGTTTACCTCTCGATATTGGAAGCAGTTGCACGAGTCATTGGATACGAGATTGAATTTTAGTTCAGCTTACCATCCCCAGACTGATGGGCAGACTGAGAGGACTAACCAAGTACTGGAAGATATGTTAAGAGCTTGTGCACTTAAGCATGGTGGAAGTTGGGATAAGAGTCTACCGTATGCGGAGTTCTCATATAATAATAGCTATCAGGCCAGCTTGAAGATGTCACCGTTTGAGGCTTTGTATGGCAGAAAGTGCAGGACTCCCTTGTATTGGAATCAAACTGGTGAAAGGCAGTTGTTTGGGCCTGAGATCATACAAGAAGCAGAGGAACAAGTTCAGCAAATAAGGGAGAATTTGAGAACTGCACAATCCAGGCGGAAAAGTTATGCTGATACCCGGAGAAGACTACTTGAGAGTAAGGAGGGAGATTATGTCTATTTGAAGGTATCACCACTCCGGGGCATGAGAAGGTTCAAAGTCAAAGGAAAGTTGTCCCCTCGCTTTATTGGACCCTTTTTAATCTTAAAGCGAGTGGGAGAGGTTGCATATCAATTGGAGTTACCAGGTCGTCTCACGGATGTTCATGATGTATTCCATGTATCTCAGCTGAAGAAATGTCTCAGGGTGCCTGAAGAACAGTTACCAATGATGGGACCTCAGCATTCAAGAGGATTTGACTTATGCTGAGTACCCCATCAAGATTCTAGATACTTTGACTCGAGTTACAAGGAATAAGGTTATAAAGATGTGCAAAGTTCAATAGAGTCACCGCGGTGAAGATGAAGCAACATGGGAAAGAGAAGAAGAGCTTCGCATAGGTTTTCTCCACCTTTTCCCTAGATCTGCTTAAATCTCGAGGACGAGATTATTTTTAAGGGGGGTAGGATTTGTAATACTCAAAAGGGCAATAATGAGAACAGAGATAATCTCAGTAATTTGTATCGTCTACTTATCATCACATGTGGTCAACCCTAGTTATAATTGGATAATTAAAACAAAGAACACATAAATAACTTGTGCATCATGCCGGAGTTTATTTGATTGTGCATTTTGTGACAATATATAAAAAAAAGTAATGAGACAAGAAATATATTCATTCAAAAAGGAAATCTAGAATCTAAAAGAAATTTTAGAATTTAGGAAAGAAAAGAAAATAAATATTATGTGGATAAAATAAGTGGATAAAAATATATTATTCTACACTAAAGTGTGAATTTGTATAATTTACTCAGGAGTGAAACTCATGAGAGGATTCAAATTCAAATTTGGGATTCAAAATAAAAAGGAGACATAATAGGAAAATAAAAATATAAAAAGAAAAAGGAGAAAACACTAGAATGGGCTGGAATCCCTGCTTTTGGCCCACTCAAGAAAGCAAGCCGCGCGGCCCATTTGCTCCCTCCCGCACGCGCCGACGCCCCGGACCCACCGCTCAGCCTCACACCACCACACCGCACGCTCTCCGGGACCCACTCGTCGGTGTCTTGCGCTGCGCGTTCTTCTTCCTCGCGGGAGAAGCGGAATCCGAGCTCAACCACCGCCGTCGTTTTCGCCGCTAGCCGGTGCGAGCACCTTAGTATAAGTAACGCGGGCCCCGCGCCGACTCGCCCCCACGATCCCTTGCCCTCTCTACTCCACAGCTCCCCTAGGTTCACCGTCGCCGTTCTCTAGCTTGTCTAAACTCGCGCGCAGAAGACCGTGAGATCTCGCCCAAGCACAAATCGGTCGCCTCTATCCCAGCCCACTGCTTCTCATCGACCAGCGGGAGCCTCGTCGGAGCTCGGGCGAGCTTCGGCCAACACCAATTTCGCATATTGAGTCCCGGCGCTGTGCGAACTCCTAGTCGCGTCGCCACGCATCGCCTCGCTCTGTGGACGAAGCTTCTGCCCGCGCCAATCAAGGTGAGGATCGTCATTGAGTCCTTGTTTTTCCTCTGTGTATTGCGTAGCACCTCGAGCGACAACGAATTGCGGGCCCGTGGGTCGGTAATTTCTCACTGGAACACTGAGCCTGCGGCGGACCGCGGTTCCCCGTGGTCGGACCCCTCTGCTTCACCATTACCGGTGCAGAATCCTTCCTTGTGTCCGCCGCACCTTCAATTTTGATTAGCACCGTCCATTGACGCATTGATTCGTGTTGGCACCGGATTGGGGCTCGCCGTCGTGCTCCGCCGTGTGGCAAAGGGGCGCCGCCGCTCGGTGGCTGGTTGCGAGATGGGAGAAGCCCTCCTAGCCGTCCATCTCTGATCAAGGGTTAGGATTAGATCTGGGATTGGGCATCTCTGGGCCGTTGGATCAAAAGATTGTGGCCTGGATTTGTGCACACATGCTCTTTTAGGGTCGGGCTCATCTCAACCGTCGATCTTGTCTTGGGCGCTCGAGATTACAACCAGCGTACAGTCTCGGTGGAGCGATCCTGGTCGTCGGATCTTAACAGACGGATACGATTAGAGGAGAGGATAACCATTCGCGACATTGAATCATGACCGCAGATCTTCGATCGAATGGTGGCTGAAGCGTTCCACGCTATGCAAAACCTCGGCCGTTGGATCTAAATCCAAAGACCCATGTAGCGTACCGATTCGGCCGGGGTCGCATCTAATCCTGGCGGCCGAATTCTAATCTGATGGCTCAGATCGGCTGATACCCCTTCGCGGGTCGGTTTTGCTAAAGAGCCCCTCTACTTTATTGAAATCAACCCGCCGTCCACCTTGGGGTTATTCTGAGTCTCGGGAAAACTTGCAAGCTAGCCCCTGCGCTTTTCGATAAATGAGGCCTAGTCCAGGGAATATTAAAAACAGAAAATTGATATTAGAAATTCGTTTTTAATACAAAAACAATTCTAGAAATTTGTATAATTCTTAGAAAATTCATACTAACTCCAAATTAATCCATTCCAGTTCCTAAAATTTTGTAATTTTATTCTTTATCACCTAGAGCCTCTGTTATGTCATGAAAACAGTAAGAAATTTATTTATCACTTAATCTTATTTAAAGCACATAAAACCTTTGAAAATGCATAACTTAAAATCTATAACTCAGAAAATTATGATTCCAGTTCCTAGGTTTCTATTTTAGTATGTAGAATATCTCTGTGTATTTTGTTTACATGCTTGGTGTAATGTTAATTTTTCCCTGCATATTGTGCTTGTTTGTATTGTGGCGAGTAGAAGAGTCCGTTGCTGAGGATCCTGGTGAGCAGCAGGTTGATATAGCTGAGCAGGAGCTCATTGAAGGCAAGTTGTGCCCTTGACCACTTTTTACCCAATAATGTTCTTTAATATCACATACTCATGCATAGGTTAATTTTTATGGGACCCAATAGGTCACCCTAGATTGTTTATCTCATTACCTTGTTTACCCCTGAATCACTTGGGTAGTTTGTTATTGCTTTACATGGTTTTGGGATAATCATTTATTATATCTATGTTCCAATTATTCTTGTTATTCTGTTTATGTTCATGTTGAGATCATTAATGTTAATTGGAACATAGAGCTTAACTTGAGAACCACGTGCCACCACAAGGGAGGAATGGGACCCCTTGGCTGACTAATTAGGAAAGCTAGTGGAAGACTACCTTACCCGAAAGGGGCAAGGGCAGTAGGGGAGAGGTCAGTGCAGGGAGGTCCCTGGTTGATTTTGCTGCGATGGCAGTCAGCCAGGAACCCTGTACTGGATCTTCCTATAAACTGTAGCGGGTTTTCGGAAGCTAGTGGAACTTTGTAAAGGCCTCGTAGTGTTGCCCTGCCGCGCTTCCTAGGTAGAGGTGTATGGGATTCGCGACCCCTTGGCAGATGGGTAACATGACTTGTGGGTAAAGGGTACAACCTCTGCAGAGTGTAAAACTGGTATACTAGCCGAGCTCACGGTCATGAGCAGCTCAGGACTCTCTGATGTTTAAATTATGGAACTTAAATTCAATTTTGACATTTGCATTGCATGGGATTATTATTAATTTTGTTCTATTACTTTACTTATGGTTTGGTATTTACTTACACTTAGTAACTGCTAATAAAATTTTGACCAACTACTTAAAAGCAATGCTCAGCTTTAACCCCTGTCATTGATTAAGCCTTACACATCACATGAACTCACACCTTTGTGAGTTTATGTCCACTGGTTCCCCACAACTTGTTGAGCTATGATCATGTGTGAGCTCACCCTTGCTGTCTCACACCCCCCACAGGAGATGATCAGGTGGTTCAGGAGGAGTCGCCTAACACTGAGGAGTTCGATCTGATCTAGGTGGCGTTTCCCAGTCGACATTGGCGCCGACGATCCTTAGTTCGTTTTATCTTTATTATTTTATTTTGTAATAAGTCTTCCGCTATGTAATAAATACTCTGATGTTTTATGACATTTATCTCTATACACTCTGTTATTATATGTGTTGTCTTCTTGGCGCATGTATGAGATGCACCTGGCTTTGTTCCTTAAAGCCGGGTGTGACATCGGGAGATGGCTCAAGAAATTATAAGGAAAAGTGAAAAAGATACTCACGATGCTAGAGAAGCAGCAGAGGCCGCTGAGAAAACTGCGGATCTCGAGAGGCGAATAGGTATTGATTAACAGCTTTTGACTTTATGTTCTAATTTTATGACTTTGAACTTATTTACGCTTTGCATCACAGCCGCACTATCTCCTCTCCCGGAGCTCGTCGAGCCATTGGCGGACCCCAAAGCAAAGGAGGATGATGAAATTATAAAAATGGCCGAAGCTATTATGGATAAAGTTGTTGATCAACTATTAAACGAAGCTGCAGAAGTAGTTTTAAAAGAAGATTAGCTGTTATTGTAAAGACATTTGGAATGTAATATTTGCTGGACAATGTGTGTAATATTTTATAATTTTGAATGTAATATATAAGCTGTTTATAATTCAATCCTTTACGATGCATGAAACTTTACGTACATACCGTTTTTGAGCCTTCGGCAAAAAAACACCTTCCCTTCTTTTCATGCTTTGTAAGGAATATCCATATTCATGATAATATTATGCTTCGTAAGCAATAGATTTCCCCCGATGCTAAAGTTGGCGAAACTGCACTTCTTCAAACTTTATTTTGTGCCTTGGCATAATTTCTTCGAAAACAATTTCCGAAGATTATCATTGTATTCCCCTTCTTGTGCCATTGATGCAATATGATGTATGATGTCATGCTTATGCGAATGATGTGATGATGCTATGATATGCAATGATGACATTTGTTCCGAAGGTACACACACATCCTCACAGTAGAATACAATCTCTTTGCCGTTTATTTTTCGACTTCACCGTTTATTTTTCGGTGTATCAGTGTTGACTTTTCGCTGTAAGCCTCCCTTAGGAGCTTCTTCGCCTTTTATTTCGGTGGTATCAGCGTTTATTTTTCGATGTAAGCCTCCCTTAGGAGCTTCTTTGCCTTTTATTTCGGTGGTATCAGCGTTTATTTTTCGCTGTAAGCTCTGCATTCCCTTTGGAACGACTTTTGAGCAGAAAACTTACGCTGCGTTCTCTTAAGAACGACTTTTGTTGCTTTGACAAAAACTTGCAATGCATTCCTTAAAACAACTTCTTGCTGCTTCGTCAAGACCTTTGGAACTTCGTCGATATTTGAAAAAGGTATATTGCATTATGATAATGACGAAGCTATTACAAGAAATTGAAAACAACAAAAGAACTAAGTTTTCAATGATTGCTCTTTATTGAAAAGGTAAATGATAACAAATGTAAAAGCTGTTTCAGAGGTAGGATATATCTTAGTAGATGTGCTTCGATTCTGGCACATTACTGTTGACTGTGCGAGCTTCGGACTGCTCCCTGAGGTCTCGCTGCTGGTGATTGTGCTGGCTCCCTTCTGGCTGCTGGCCTTGGGGATAAGCGGGTTGCATTGGTGGTGGAGATGGGAGCTGTTGCCAAGATGCCTGAGATTGGCTTGCCGAAGCAACAGAAACTGCAGGATGGTTACCCACATACTCTGGAATGTATGGTGAGTGGTACGAAGCAGTATGCATAACCTGCTTCGGCTGGCTCTGTTGGGCTGCAGCTTCTGCTATCTCTTTCTGTTTCTGGATGGTGATATGGCACATCCTGGTAGTATGGCCCTTGTCCTCACCGCAGAATAGGCAATAAATTTTCCTGGGCTGATCACCAATCCTTCCTCCGAAGCCCCTGGCGCCTCTGCCCCTTTGAGCTAGGGGCCGGGGATAGTTCTGTTGCTGTCCCGAAGCCTGAGAGGAATACTGCGACCTCTGTGTTGACTTCCCCTGTCGTCATTCTGAGTAGAGTGGATGGATCTGACGTGCCTAGGGTGGATTCTCCCTCCGAAGCCCTGGTCATTTTGGAGAACCTGTAGGCCTCCTCCCTTCTTTGTCGAAAGTCGTTATCTGCTCAGATATATTCATCCATCTTCTGACGCAGTTTCTCCAGGGTCTGAGGGGGTTTCCTGATGAAATTTTGGGCTATAGGTCCTGGCGGAAACCCCTTAATCATGGCTTTAATTAACAATTTCATTAGGCACCGTTGGCGCTTGTGCCCTCAGTCGTAAGAATCTTCGGACATATGCGTGAAGGTATTCTTCATGATCCTGAGTGCACTGGAACAATGCTTGAGCAGTGACCGGCTTCGTCTGAAACCCTTGGAAGCTAGTGATGAGCATGTCCTTCAACTTTTGCCATGATGTAATTGTTCGTGGCCGAAGAGAAGAGTACCAGGTTTGTGCAACATTTTTTACTGCCATGACGAAGGATTTCGCCATGACTGCAGTATTGCCACCATATGAAGATATGGTTGCTTCGTAGCTCATCAGAAATTGCTTCGGATCTGAGTGTCCGTCATACAATGGGAGCGGAGGTGGTTTGTAAGATGGGGGCCAAGGTGTAGCCTATAGTTCTGCTGATAGAGGAGAAGCATCATCAAAAGCAAAATTTCCATGATGGAAATCCTCATACCAATCATCCTCGTTGACGAAGCCCTCTTGGTGAAGCTCTCTGTACTGGGGCCTTCGGTCTTGCTCATCTTGCGTAAGATGACGAACTTCTTCTGAGGCTTCATCTATCTGCCTTTGTAGGTCAGCTAGCCGGGCCATCTTTTCTTTCTTCCTTTGCACTTGTTGATGCAGCATCTCCATATTCCTGATTTCTTGGTCCATATCGTCCTCCTGAGGCGTTGGACTAGTGGCCTTCCTCTTCTGGCTTCGGGCCTCTCGAAGAGAAAGGGTCTCCTGATTCAGGTCCAGTGGCTGCAGAGCGGCAGCTCCTGTTGCTGAAACTTTCTTTGGCGGCATGACGAAGGTCGATGCTTGCCGAAGGTGGTCGAAAAGGGTTCACCGGAGGTGGGCGCCAATGTTGGGGACTTGTTCTCAACTGCTTCGAGTTAAGAACAAGGCAACATAAAGAATGTTAAATGTTAAAGTCCTTCATCCTTCGAAGCATTATTTCCCTTAGGATATAACGACTCTCGGACGAAGGTTACAGAAAGCGTACCTTCGTAAGTATGACGTATATAAAAATGAAGAAGGGTTTATACGAAACATGAACAATGCGAACAATCAAATATGTTATCATTATCGTATTATTTTTGTGTTATTATCATGATAAGTAAAGATAATGATTTATTACAAGTGTAGCTTCGGCTTGAAGGAAGTAAAAATACAAGCGTGATGCAAAAGCAAATGCCCAGTCAGCGTGAACAGTACGGGACGGGTCACAACCCATGTAATATTACATTCAGGCCCTTTGCATTTGATAATAATTCTATAGTAATTCATCGGGGGCTAGATAGCCTTTTCCTCTTTAAGTCGGTTTCCTTTTTCCTGTCATCATGCCGAAGCTCCCTTGCGTACAGCTTCGGCTCTGTTCCATCCTTCGTTCCCCTTGTGTTTCTTCATACAGTGATTTTGACTCAAGTCCGAAAGGTCCATGTCCGAAGGTACCTGCTCATGTATTATACTCCAGAAACATTATTAAATCACGTTTTTGAGGACCTTCGGAAGCCGAAGGCCCCCAACAATAAGTTCAGTCGGTTCACTATTACTTAGGAGCACGTAGTTATCATACCCGCATGTAACACCCCACGGTTGAGTATATAAGGCCTAGGGGGCACCCCATCAAAAGACAGGTCACTCATTAGCCATCTATTCCATCCTCTAGCATCCATCTTACTAGGGATCCCTCTGTAACCCACCACATAAAGATCCATACCAGGAAGTAGGGTGTTACACCTCTCTAAGCGGCCCAAACCTGTATAAAATTGTCCATCGTCTCTCATGCACCTAGCACGAACCATCGAGCTACAGTCGGTAACATCGTCCTACCCAAAAGCACCTCGAGGGGTAACCCCGGGTGCGCGGTTGGGTCTCAAACACCGACAGCTGGTGCGCCAAGTAGGGGGTGTGTCGCTGATCCAAGCTAGCTCAATGGCCATCATTTTCCAACACAAGATCGTCCTCCGACCCGGATCCGTGTTCTGCTCCGGTACCATCTCGTCCGTGGCAGATGAAGAGGGGACTCTACATCGTATACCGGATCCACCAAATCTCCGAAAAAGCTAGAACGAAACAAGAAATAGTGCAACCTCTGGTGCTCCAGGCAAAGACTACCTCCTGCAAGCCAGAAGCGGAGAATTCGTTTACCCAGAGAACCCCGCTGTCCACCTCATCCACGAAAAGTTGAACACGAATTACAAGAAAAAAGAAGCAAATAAGACAAAGGCCTGTCAAGCTGCTCTTCTGGCACCTCCGCCCTCAAAGGAGAACAGAGAGAAGCTTGTCGTCATGACAACTCCATTCTACCCCGACGTCCTCTTCATCGGGGGAAGAGTGGAATCATCCCCCATCTCCAATGACGAGCCAACCGTTCCTAGGGAAGAACCTCCTCAGCGAGAAGCTCGCCGACGAAGGAACCAACGCCGGAATGTTCGGCGACATCATGAAGCTGGAGAACGAGACCCGGCACAGCCGGTATCTCGAGATGAGATCTCGAAGGTGGGATAAACTCCTGACGAACGAGTCTTCAGGGAAAGGAGGAATTCCCGCCGACGTGATCGACGGCAAGCTCAGGAGCAAGCTGAAAACACCGAGAGAACCCTCTCTTTGGACGGAACCTGAACCCTGACTTTGCCTGAGCCATGAACACACCGAGCGAGGTCTATGGAGTTTTGGCTCAGATAGCTGATGGCCTCCCCCGGACTCCAGACGCTGAGGGCTATCGGCGGTTGCTCACTCGGGCAGCTAACCATCTTCTGCCTCTCGCTCATCCTCCGAGCGATCTACGACATGCGATCAATAGTCGACAGGAGGGGCGGAGCTCCATCAATGCTTCGCGCGAACGACGACATGAGAATGAGATCCGGCGCCGACAAGAGTATGATCGGGATCATGGCATCCCTGCATGAAGTCAAGCCACTAGGGTTGAGTCGGCAACGGCTTCAACTGGCGGCACAACCCAGGGATGGTCAAGGCAGCACATCGACAACTCCCCTCTCGGGACCGACACCACAATCGTCGATAGGAGGACACATGTGGAGTATCTACGCTCACTCCGTGTCTCAAGGCCATTCAGTGGCCCCCAAACTTCAAAGTCTCCAACGTCGACAAGTATGAGCCTAAGCAGGACCCGAGAGGCTGGTTGGCTGTCTATACCACCGCTGCCCTAGCCGCTGGGGCAACTGAAGATGTGATAGCTGCATACTTGCCCATCGTCCTCGGGCAAGATGCACTGCAATGGCTACGACACCTACCCCGACACTGCATCGACGATTGGAGCGACTTCAGTCGGTGTTTTATCGCCAACTTCCAATCCCTCTCCGACAAGCCGGCGCAGCCATGGGACCTCAAATCCATCAGGCACCGAGGAGATGAAACTCTTCGGTCGTACCTCAAAAGGTTTCAGACCATGAGAAATCGTATTCTCGAGGTTGCTGAAGCAACAGTGATCGAGGACTTCTACTAAGGATCTAATGACTCGGCCTTTGTCCCAGTCATACTACAAAAGGCGCCGACCACTTCTAAACAGTTGTTCAGAGAGGCGGACCTCTACATCACCACCGATGAGCGTGCCCAGGACCTCATCGGGGGAATGAAGCCCGCTCCATCTGCACCACGGCTTGACGTGAACCAGCAAACTAACAAGTGCTGGGAGAAGAGGCCTCGTGAAGAAGTCCATGCCGCTGGACCACCCGTCTCTCATGCTCGAGGGGCACCCCGTAGACGCGAATGAACATTGGACGACATCCTTGATGCCCAGTGCCCGTACCACAAGGATATGCGTCATACCCTCCGGTACTGCAGAGACTTCAAGCACTCCGTCGGGAATGGCCGACCCTTCCAACCTCTACCACCTCCCCCACCACGAGGAGGACCCGGAGAACCTCGACAACCTCAGCAGCAGGAAGGGGGAGGAGGCGGAGCGTTCTCGCACATCGATGGAGAAGTCAACGTCATCTTCGACGAGCACGGGTCACAAGAGAACAAAAGGCAGTAGAAGCTCAACGATCGACAGATACTAGTGGCAACCACCAGTGCCCCCACCCCATATCGATGCTTAGAACACCCGATTACCTTTACTCGGGCGGATCAATGGCTCAACTTCGACCATCCGGGCAAGTACCCACTCCTCGTCGATCCGGTGATCCGAGAAAGCAGGGTAAAGAAGGTGTTGGTGGACGGGGGAAGCAACATCAACGTCACCTTCCATCGGACACTCTTAGGCTTGGGAGTCGCACTCAAAGAGCTCCACGAGTCAGACACTCCTTTTTCGGCATTGTGCCGACCGAAGGAGAATACCCGCTTGGGCACATTTACATGCCTGTCACCTTTGGAACTCCGGAAAACTATAGAACCGAGTTCCAGAGGTTGGAGGTAGCAAGCTTCGACTGCGGATACAACGCCATCATCGGCAGGCCCGGGTTGGCAAAATTCATGGCCATTCCACACTATTCGTACATGATATTGAAGATGCCGAGGCCATAAGGAATCATCACTGTGCACGCTGACTTCCAAGGCACCGCAGAATGTTTTCGAGTGGCCATTCAGGCGGCCCTCACCACCAAACCACCGATGACTTCCTCTGCGCAGGCGAACTCAAAGCCTGGGAAAGACCTCACGATACCTAAGAATGAAGCTCAAGTCGTGACCTCTATGCGGCCGACTAAGGAGACAAAGAGAATCAACCTTGGGTTCGCTAATGAACGCAAGACTGCCATCATCAGCTCCAGCCTAGACGAAAAATAGGAAGGCGTGCTCGTCCAGTTTCTACAAGATAACCGAGACGTATTCGCATGGCAGCCTGCGGATATGACGGGAGTCCCAAGAGAACTGGTCGAGCACAAACTGAAGGTCTATCCCCAGGCAAGGCCGATCCGACAAAAGTTGCATCATTTCACGCCAGACAAGAGAGAAGCTATTCGCGTCGAGTTAGCTCGCTTAGTCGCGGCAGGGTTCATTAGAGAAGTACTTTATCCTGAGTGGTTAGCAAATCCTGTTCTTGTACTCAAAAAGAATAAAGTGGATTGACGCATGTGCGTCGACTATACAGATCTCAACAAACATTGTTCAAAGGATCCCTTCGGACTCCCTAGAATAGGTCAGGTGGTAGATTTGACTGCCGGATGTTCTATGTTGTCCTTCCTGGACTGCTACTCTGGATACCATCAGATCAGCCTGGCAAAAGAAGACGAAGAAAAGACAGCATTCATTACCCCATTTGGAGCTTTCTGCTATACCTCCATGTTGTTTGGCCTCAAGAACGCTGGAGCGACTTACCAGAGAGTTATTCAAACATGCTTGGCCGATCACTGGGGCAAGCAGGTAGAAGCTTATGTCGATGATGTGGTGATCAAAACAGAAAATTCAGAAAACTTCATTGAAGATTTGCAGTTGGTCTTCAACAGCCTGAGACAATACCGGTGGAAACTCAATCCAGAAAAATGCGTCTTTGGAGTACCAGTAGGGAAGTTGCTCAGATTCATTGTCAGCCACCGAGGAATTGAAGCTAACCTAGAAAAAATCGAAGCTATCATGAGAATGGAAGCACCACGATCACAGAAGAAAGTGCAAAGGCTTACTGGATGCATGGCAACCTTGAGCAGGTTTATATCAAGGCTAGGAGAAAAAGGCTTACCATTCTACAAATTGCTCAAGAAGGTGGACAAGTTCCAGTGGACCACAGAAGCACAGGAAGCTCTCGATGCACTAAAGAAGTTCTTGACCACGCCACCAGTACTGAAGCCTCCACGTTGAGCCATGCCAGAACAGCCAGCAGAAGATCTGCTGTTATACATCTCTTGCACGAATCACGTGGTAAGCACCGCATTAGTAGTTGTGCGGGCAGAGGAAGGGCACACGTATCCAGTACAGCATCCGGTCTATTTCATCAGTGAAGTTCCAGGGCCCTCTAAAAGGAAATATCATCAAGTTCAAAAGATCCTATATGCAGTACTTCTAACTGCTCATAAGCTCTGTCACTACTTTGACGACCACAAAGTCATAGTAGTCACCGAGTTTCCAATAGGAGATATACTCCATAACGAAGAATCCATTGGAAGAATAGCCAAGTGGGCCTGCGAGCTGGGAGCTCATGACATTGAGTTTCGGCCTCGCACAGCAATAAAGACTCAAGCACTGGTTGACTTCGTATCAGAATGGACCGAGCAATAAGTACCTGACAACCCAGAGGCTACAGAAGTATGGTGAATGTATTTTGATGGCTCGCTGAAGCTACAGGGAGCAGGTGCAGGAATCCTTTTCTTTGCCCCTGGAGGTGAACAACTCAAATATGCTCTTCAGTTATCATTCCTAGCATCAAATAATGCAGCAGAATATGAGGCTTTGATCCATGGATTGAACATTGTTGTATCACTAGGTGTTAAGAGGTTAATGGTATATGGAGATTCGCTGGTGCTCATAAGTCAGATAAATAAAGACTGGGATTGCTCGACTGATTCTATGGGCAAGTACTGTGCGTCCATCCGAAAGTTAGAAGACAAATTTGAAGGGCTGGAATTTCATCACGTGGAAAGAGATCGCAACGCAGTAGTAGACGCGTTGTCGAAACTAGGATCCAGTCGAGCTCAGGTACCATCCGGAGTTTTTGTCCAGGAAGTGTCACGCCCAAGCATTCCCTCAGACCAGGCGGAAGAGTGCAATACTTTGAGCCAGCCAGAGTCAGACTCTAATGACTGGAGAGAGCCTATCATCAGGTATATAAAAAATGAAGAAGAATCGGATGATAAGGCCACAGCAGAACGCATCGCAAGACAATCGGCCCACTACACCCTCATAGGGGACGCACTGTACAGAAGGGGTGCAATAGGAGTCCTCATGAAGTGCATTTCCTCGGTTACTAGGAGACAACTACTAGATGAGATTCACGCCAGACAGTGTGGAATACATGCAGCATCCAGAACTCTGGTTGGGGAAGTCTTTAGGTCTGGTTTCTGTTGGCCAACAGCAAAAAGTGATGCAGCCGAGTTAGTCTAGAGATGTGAATCTTGCCCATTCTTGTCAAAGCAATAGCATTTACCAGCACAGCAGCTGCAGACCATACTTGTAACATGGCCATTTGCGTGCTGGGGATTAGACATGATTGGACCCTTCAAGAAAGCTCAGGGAGGCTATACTCACGCGCTAGTCGCCATCGACAAATTCACCAAATGGATAGAGTACGAACCCATTGCTTCTCTAACTTCAGCCAAGGCAGTGGAATTCATACAAGATATAATATTCAGGTTTGGGATACCAAATAGCATCATAACTAACCTAGGATCCAACTTCACTAGCTCTAAATTCTTTGATTTCTGCGAACAACGGAGCATCCAGATCAAATATGCATCAGTAGCACACCTAAGAGCTAATGGCCAAGTGGAAAGGGCTAATGGAATGATACTGAAAGCACTCAAGAAGAAAGTCTTCAACAAGAATGAAAAGTTCATGGGAAAGTGGATCAGAGAGTTACCTTATGTGGTTTGGAGCCTAAGAACTCAGCTCAGTCGAGCTCTGCATGGAAACACCCCCTTCTTCATGGTCTATGGTTCGGAGGCAGTGCTAGCTGTCGACCTCAGGTTTGGGGCACCAAGGCTGGTCTTCGAAAGCATAGCTAAAGCAGAAGCTACCAGCCTAGAAGATATTGATGTGCTGGAGGAAGAACGATTGAATATAGTAATTCAGTCAGCTAGATACCAGCAGACCCTGAGGCGTTATCATGATAAGGATATACGACATTAATCCTTCATAGTGGGAGACTTGGTCCTTCGCTGAATTCTAACGGGAGAAGGACGGCACAAATTGTCACCGCTATGTGAAGGGCCATTCATGGTATCAGAGGTCACTCGGCCAGGATCATATTGGCTTACTCAAATGGATGGCACGGAAGTGGGGAATTCATGGAATATAGAGCATCTTAGGAAGTTTTATCCTTAAGCAATACTTCAAATGCTATCGGAGCAATGTTGTACTCTGTAATTGGAAAATATGTCATCAATAAAAGATCTCATTCTCTAAGACATTCAAGCTATTAGTTACTAATTGACTTCGATTTGATTAAGACTTGAAATCAGCGCGCTTACTCGACTTAGGGTGACCACTATATCCTACTAACGAAGCAATCGCCTTAAGTCGGCAATGACTTAAGACGGTGCAACATGCTCGCGCTTACTTGACTTAGGGTGACCACTATAACCTACTAACGGAGCAATCGCCTTAAGTCGGCAATGACTTAAGACAATGCAACATGCTCGTGCTTACTCGACTTAGGGTGACCACTATACCCTACTAACGGAGCAATCGTCTTAAGTCGGCAATAATTTAAGACGGTGCAACATGCTCACGCTTACTTGACTTAGGGTGACCACTATACCCTACTAATGGAGCAATCGCCTTAAGTCGACAATGACTTAAGACGGTGCAACATGCTCGCGCTTACTCGACTTAGGGTGACCACTATACCCTGCTAACGGAGCAATCGCCTTAAGTCGGCAATGACTTAAGACGATGCAACATGCTCGCGCTTACTCGACTTAGGGTGACCACTATACCCTACTAACGGAGCAATCGTCTTAAGTCGGCAATGATTTAAGACGGTGCAACATGCTCGCGCTTACTCGACTTAGGGTGACCACTATACCCTACTAACAGAGCAATCGCCTTAAGTCAGCTATGACTTAAGACGATGCAACAGGCTCGCGCTTACTCGACTTAGGGTGACCACTATACCCTACTAACGGAGCAATCGGCTTAAGTTGGCAATGACTTAAGACGGTGCAACATGCTCGCGCCTACTCAAATTGGGGTGACCACTATACCCTGCTAACGCAGCAATCGGCTTAAGTCGGCAATGACTTAAGACGGTGCAACATGCTCACGACTACTTGTCTCAGGGCAACCTCTATGCCTCACTAGCCGAGCAATTGGCATAGATCAGGAAAAGACTCCAAAACCAGCACGCCGCATTTACTTCAGCGGTCGTTCAGGTTGACTGTTGAATTCTAATAGCAGAAACAAAATGTTAAAGTTATCAGCACCGATGACACATTCTAGTGCCCTATCCACCGAATATCCGAGCACAATGATCACACACACATATAATTCACAAATGCATTCAGTATCTTCTAAACACTTCACTACGGCGAAACATCTCTATTTGGCAATGTCTTTCGCAGGGGCAATTGAGGAAGAAGGGCGACTCAAGGCATTAGGCGCAGCTTTGACATCGGCAACAATGTCATGAGGAACAACTACACGAGGCCTTCTCATCAATATCCGCTCGGGAGAATGGCTTTGTCCATAGCCTTGTCGCGCTGAGCTTTCAGAATGGCGCAGTTGTCCTCTGCAACTTTGGTAGCCAGTCGAGCGGCCTCTAGCTCCTGGGTGACTGACTTCTTGGAGGCACGCAGATATTTGACAATGGATTCCTTGCTTGACACCAACTGTCTAAGCCGCAAGACCTCATCTTGGGACATTTGCAGTTCACGATGATGATGATCCAGATCTGACATAGTAAAGCGATGGCTTCTCTCCAAGATGGTTAAGGAATTGCTGGCATCACGATACAACTTATCCAGATTGTCACGAGAAGCTACAAGTGCTCGTCTCTCCTCCTACAAAAAAGAATCAACTCTCAAGCATCCAGTAAATAGTAAGCACAACAGAGCCAATTAAGTAAGTTTACCTCGTGAGCTACCCTTTCAGAGTAAAGCTGAGCATTGAGAGAAGCATTCAAAAAATGTGCATCGTCCAAAGAAGTAGAAAGTCGAGCCAGGTCGATCTGACCTTGAGAATACTTCTCTTCAAGATCAGAGTATCGTCGGGTTGAGTCGGCTTGATGTTGAAGACATTTTTCCTCAAGCTCAGAGCACCGTCGGGCCATATCTGACAAAGCAGTCAAGGAAGGATACAGGGTTAAAAACAAAAGTTGTTCAATTAGCTAAGGAAGATACAAATTTACCAACCAGCATTTGACGCCTTCAAATCAGCTATCTGTTTATGAAGCAGCAAAGGGTTCCACTGCGTCAGAGACAGAACCCCTTCTGGGATAGTGGCACCATGTGATCTCAACTGAGCAGACATTTCGTCGACCAAAGCCTGTGATCATAGGCAAATGAGTATAGGGAAGATGATTTACCAGGGGGAACAGTAAAATGAAAAGAGCTAAGTTACTTGAAGATTGGAGAAGAATGAGGGCAATCCCAAGTCATGAGAGTCTGCATTGTAGCTCGACGAAGGAAGATCAACCAGAACAGTTTCAAGAGCATTGTCAGGGGTTGACTCAGCCCCACTAGCAGATATCATAATTCTTGCATCTAGCTCGCCGACCTCCAAGGCGACTTGCTCGCTCGAAGTTAAGGAAGCAGGCATTGCCACCGCTCCATCAAATCATGGTGGAGACGACCCGACATGAACATATATGGAGGTGTGGGAAGGAGAACTCACTTGGACACCCTCAAGGGCTGGGTTGTAGCTCGCGCCACCCACCAGAGCTAGATCACTACTGGCAACACCCTCGGGGGCTGGGTTGCAGCTCACGCTACCCACCGAAGCCGGATCACTATCGGCGATACCCTCGGGGGCTGGGTAACTGCCAGCACCACCCTCGAGGGCTGGGTTTTCTACAACAGCCACCTTTAAGGCTAAAGGATCCTTAGTCACCTCCATGGGAGTCGGGCCTACTTGACCAACTTCTTGACATCGAAGACTGCCTTCCAAAGTCAACGATGCGCGAGACACTGCTTGGGATACCTCTAATCCCACGTCTGGAATTTCAGAGCAAACATCCATCATATCGCCAATAGTCGGCTCCGACAGCATATCTTCAGGAACGACATCCTCAAGGGCCTGATCAAAATATGTTATGGATAACTCTTGAAGGCCGACAAGAGCAGACAGAGCGGGAGAAGGAATATCACTATCCCCCTACTACCTCTATAACACTAGCTATTTTTATGAATTAGCGAAACTTCTTCTTCCTCTTCTTCGTCCTCATCAAAAATACGGGCAATAGCCGGTGCACGGTCACACACATTGGGGTCAGCTTCTGCATGGTCACACCCATTGGGGTCAGCTTCTGTATGGTCACACCCATTGGGGTCAGCTTCTGCACGACCATACCCATTGGGATCAACTTTTGCATGGTCACACCCATTGGGGTCAGCTTCTGCACGGTTACACCCATTGGGGTCAGCTTCAACATGTACACCACCATTGGGATCAACTTCAGGAAGGACCTCTGCTGGTGCTTCTTCACAAACAGGAGCAGAAGGGCCAGCATCTTGGTCCAAGCATGACAATCGCCGAAGCCGCCTATTCTTTTTCTTCTTCTCCTCAATAGGCACAGCTGGACAACTAACTTGGCAAGGACGCTTTGGGCGAGTACCCTCAGGCTTTCGTGTATCCATTGTTTTGTTAAGCTCTCGTCCAACCGTAACAGCCATCGGTTCAGCATGAGCCGAATCAGAAGATTCTCCAGCCAACATATTGAGTACAACATCTATTTCTGCATCATCTAGACTTGCCGGCATCGAAAAGTGAACTTGCCTCTCATCATTGGGAAGATCACGAAGGGGAGCAACCAGAGCCTCAACGTCTTCAAGAGAGGGTCGCACTCTAAGACCCAGACCACTATCACTAGCAGGAGGGTTGGACACAAAATCGAAAAATAACCTAGGAGGTGGCAGATTCCAAGTAGAATAAGCAACAGGAGCACCAACATTTGATACCTTGCCCCTCAGGATCATGTCCAGTCGGCTCATCAGATCCTTAGTAGGAATTTTCCTATCGGTAACCCAAGTTGTATCAGTAACACCACTGTACAAGTAAGCTAGATACGCCCTATCTTTCAAAGGCTGAATATTCTTGAAAACAAAGTCAGTAACCATAGCTTCGGTGGACAGACCTCTTTCCTTCAGCAGACATATCTCAGCGAGCAGAACCCTAGCTTCCGTCACCTCCAAGGTAGTAGGAGACTCAACCCAACTCGGAGTGCGTACATCTGGCTGTCTCCCCGACCGAGGGGGGAGGGACTTGCCGTGGTTTTCCATAATAAACCATTCAAGACGCCACCCTTTAATGTTGTCCTTGAAAGGAATGTTAAGATATTCTGTCTTCCTTCCGCAGCGCATCTCCAGACTTGCACCACCCATGAGCTGGTGCTGCCCCCCAGCCATCCTAGGCCGACAGTGATACAAATACTTCCATAAACCGAAATGAGGAAGAATTCCGAGGTAGGCCTCACACAAATGTACAAAGATAGAAATTTGCAAGATGGAATTGGGATTCAGATGAGTTAGGTTTAGATTGTAAAAATCAAGGAGACCATGGAAGAAGGGAGAAATGGGAAGAGCAAGACCGCGGATGAGAAAAGGAACATAGACAACAGACTCGTGGGTATCTTATGTCGGAACAGTGACCCCACGACAAATCTGCCAAGAACAGAGCTCTTTTGGAGGAAGAACTCCAGCATCGACAAGGCGGAGGAGATCTAATTCTAAAACAATAGACATATGGTTACCTGTGAACGACAACTGGTTGTTGGGGTCGATGGGAGGAATGACTACCGCAACAGAATTTTGGTTTTTCCGCTTGGGCACCATCACTATCTCACTAGCGGGTTGAACAAGGGCAGAAGGAAATAGAGGAGTGGTTTGAGGCAGAAATGTGAAGTTAGGGCTCAGAACTCAGAAGCACGCGCGCGACGTGATATAAATGGGGTTTTCTCGGGTTGGGCACTGTTTCTAAAAAAGTGCTAAGTCATCACTTGAGAAAACGAGATTTCTGACATAATTTGGCTGTTACCTCCAAGACGCCGACAGCATCAAGCACCACTCGGTGGTTACCTCTAAAATGCCGACAGTGTTTGTCATAACTCGGCTATTATCTCTAAAACGCCGCCATGGTCTACCGTAACTCGACTATTACCTCTAAAACGCCGACAACATCAAGGATCACTCAGCGGTTACCTCTAAAACGCCGATAGTGTTTGTCATAACTTGTCTGTTATCTCTAAAATGCCGATGTGGTCTAGCGTAACTCGGCTGTTACCTCTAAAACGTCGACGTCATCAAGCACCACTCGACAGTTACTTCTAAAACGTCGACACTGTCTGTCGTAACTCGACCATTTTCTCTAAATGAATGCCGGCAGAACCAAATACGACTCAGCAGTTACCAGTCATTACTTGGTCATTATCTCTAAAAACACCAGCAGCGCAAGGCGCGAAGACAAACTATCAATTGACTATAAAAGAAGAATGACGGAAAAACGAAAGGATACTCGGAACAAGCTGAAATTTTCTTCAATATATGGAAGAGGGAAGTTTGTCCACAAACTTAAAGACCAACTCATTATGATTCGGCCTTTTCCCTTTTTCACTACATTACATTACTACATCACTACACTACTTACACTACACTATACTACTAACTACTACTACATTATTCTACTACTACTACTACTAATTATCTATACTAATATTTAAACCAGTGGCACTTTGCCACTGGCCTTGCTGCTGCCGCCGCTACCTTTGCCGTCGCCGCCGCCCTTGCTGCCGCTGCCGTCGCCATCGCCGTCAACACCGCTGTCACCTCCATCGATGTCGTCGCCCTCGTCATCGCCGTCACTGCCGCTCTCCTCCTCGGACGAGTCGAAGGAGTTCTCCTCGTCCGAGGAGATCTCCGACTCATCCGAGCCCTCGAGCCCGGAGCGCTCGACGGCCTAGATGTACGTCCACACCTCGGCAGTGATCCCCTGGGAATCGTCCGAGTCATCGGATGACACCGGGGGAGAGGCGTAGACCGGCAACCCCTCGGACTCAGAGGAAAACTCCTCCTCCGAGTACTCGGAGTCACCAAAGTCCTCCGAGGAGGACTTGGCTCGCGCTTCCACTTGTCGCCGGAGTGGTGCGACGAACTTCCACCCTTCTTGTTCTTACCCATGGCCGGTTGGAAGAGAAGAGAGAAGTGGAAAAATAAGCAACAAATGGCCAGGAGATGTGTGAAGACACCAGCGAGGCAGGTAGTCTATTTATAGAGGCTGGAGGCAACCGCTCATCTCCTACCATGGTCACCGAACAGTCACAAGTATTCAATAAGCAATTCAAATCGTCTGGAAACAAGTCAGGTGGCAAACGCTGTTTCACGTAACACGACACCATTTGGACTAAGGTCAACTGCATAGACGATATGATTACACCCCACGGTCACGTCAAGTTATTACTCAAGGACAATTTGCTAAATGCTAAGCGTACCAAGATGTCCCTTGGACACACCCATTGTGGGGACGACCAGGAATTTTCAATAGATTTTCCCAAGCAGTCACATCCATACAGTATACGCAATGAATGTATCAAGATAGAAGAAATATATCGATGGAAATCGGAGGAAAGCCAAATATTGCTACTGAAGTACAAGTCTAATCAACAGAAGCATTGAAGCATAAAGCTAAATGAAGACCAGCCAAGAGCCACCTACCAAACGTCCAATCTGTCGCCGATCAAATAAATTTCAAACCTAACAGGACATGGGCAGATCACACTGTTATTCTCTAAAACAGGAAATGAAGACAACATGCTGATCTCTAAAGCATAAGCTGATGATATAATGCTGAGTTCAAAGGCATGAGACGAAGATAAGATAATAACTTCTGAAAGCATGAGATGAAGACCTTTGAGTGGATTATTTTCAGTAATCCACTGTCACACCCGGATTTCGGGGGCACCAAGACCCGGGCGCGAACATAAACACCAGGTATGCTGGGACCAAGTCTCACACATATGATGTATAGTGGCACAGGATCGAATGTCACATCTTTACTATATAACAGGAGTTCTATACAAAATAAATAATTACATTAAAAGAAGACAACGGTCCAGCAACCCAAAGTTGACTGGGAGACGACGGCCTAGACCTCTCACGAACTCATCGCAGCATCCTCCAAGCGCCTCATCCTGTGGTACCTGTTCTTGACCTGTGGGGGGTGTGAGACAGCAAGAGTGAGCTCACATATGTTCATCGCTCAACAAGTTGTGGGGAATAATGTGCATGAACTCGCCAAAGGTGGGAGCTCACGTGAAGTGTAAGGCTTACCAAAGAAGATGGTTAGAGCTGAGCATTGCTTTTAAAGTTGGTCAAAATTTTATTAGCAGTTACTAAGTGTAAGTAAATACCAACCCAATTATTTAGTAGAACAAAAGTAACAACCTCACCTGCAATGCAATGCATATGACAAATTGAATTTAGTTCCATAATTTAATCATGTGAGTGTCCGAGCTGCTCATGACCGTGAGCACGGCTAGTATACCAGTTTTACACTCTGCAGAGGTTGCGCATCTTTACCCACAAGTCATGTTACCCATATGCCAAGGGATCGCGACTTCCCATACACCTCTACCGAGGAGGCGAGGCAGGGTAACACTACGAGGCCTTTACAAAGTTCCACTAGCTTCAGAAAACCCGCTACAGTTTATAGGAAGTTCCAATGCAGGAATCCCTTGCAGGACCGCCATCGCAGCAAAATCCTCCCGAGGGCCTCCCTACACTGACCACTCCCCTACTGCCCTTGCCCCTTTCGGGTAAGGTAGTCTTCCACTAGCTTTCCTAATTAATCAGCCAAGGGGTCCCATTCCTCCCTTGTGGTAGCACTGTTTTCCCGGGTGGTTCTCCATGTTCTAATTAACATAATGATCTTAGCATGAACAGTAAATAACAACTGACAATAAAAGTATAATCATGAATAGTAATGTGTATCTCTATACCCAAAACCACATAAAGCGATAGCAAGTACTACCCAAAGATTCAGTGGTGAACAAGGTATAAAGATAGTCAAACTAGGGTAACTGTCACACCCGGATTTTAGGGGTCCAAAACCCGGGCGCGAACATAATCACCAGGTGTGCTGGGACCAAGTCTCACACATATGATGAATCATGGCACAGGATCGAATGTCACATCTTTATATATAACAGGAGTTCTATACAAAATAAATAATTACATTATAAGGAGACAACGGTCCAGCAACCCAAAGTTGACTGGGAGACGACGACCTAGACCTCTCACGAACTCATCGCAGCATCCTCCAAGCGCCTCATCCTGTGGTACCTGTTCTTGACCTGTGGGGTGTGTGAGACAGCAAGAGTGAGCTCACATACGTTCATCGCTCAACAAGTTGTGGGGAATAATGTGCATGAACTCGCCAAAGGTGGGAGCTCACGTGAAGTGTAAGGCTTACCAAAGAAGAGGGTTAGAGCTGAGCATTGCTTTTAAAGTTGGTCAAAATTTTATTAGCAGTTACTAAGTATAAGTAAATACCAACCCAGTTAAATAGTAGAACAAAAGTAACATCATCACCTGCGATGCAATGCATATGACATATTGAATTTAGTTCCATAAATTAATCATGTGAGGGTCCGAGTCGCTCATGACCGTGAGCACGGCTAGTATACCAGTTTTACACTCTGCAGAGGTTGCGCATCTTTACCCACAAGTCGTGTATCCCATGTCGCCAGGGTTTGCAAGGCCCTTAGACACTACCGAGGTGAATGGCTAGGGATCCACTACGAGGCCTTTACAAAGTTCCACTAGCTTCCGAAAACCCGCTACAGTTTATAGGAAGTTCCAATGCAGGAATCCCTTGCAGGACCGCCATCGCAGCAAAATCCTCCCGAGGGCCTCCCTACACTGACCACTCCCCTACTGCCCTTGCCCCTTTCGGGTAAGGTAGTCTTCCACTAGCTTTCCTAATTAATCAGCCAAGGGGTCCCATTCCTCCCTTGTGGTAGCACTGTTTTCCCGGGTGGTTCTCCATGTTCCAATTAACATAATGATCTTAACATGAACAGTAAATATCAACTGACAATAAAAGTATAATCATGAATAGTAATGTGTATCTCTATACCCAAAACCACATAAAGCGATAGCAAGTACTACCCAAAGATTCAGTGGTGAACAAGGTATAAAGATAGTCAAACTAGGGTAACCTATTGGGTCCCATCAAAATTAACCTATGCAGATCATTATGATTAATCAGAACATGAGTGGGTAAAAAGAAGTGATCAAGCGCACAACTTGCCTGGGCCTTGAGATTCCAGGTACCAGGATGATCTTCAAATGACTCGTGACCTCACCGCTAGTCGTAGCAATTCAAGCAAACATGGTATAGACAAAATTAACATTACACCAAACATAAGTACAAACTGAATAATAATAATCTATGCGTTGCTACGAGATCGTAGGAACAAGAATCACTAAATTTGGAGTTATAGTTATTTAGTTATGAATTTCTGAAGTTATTAAGCACCTAAAACAGATTAATTCAAATGAACAATTTCACTTCAAGTTTTATGGCTAAAAAGTGTTACTAGTTGATAGGCAATATTATAACAAAATTATTGCAACTGGAATGACTCAATTTGGAGTTAAAATGAATTTAAATATGAATTATACAAGTTTTAAGATTTATTTTTATTCTAAAAATCAATTTTTTAATATTAATAATCTTATTTCTCTGTTATCTGGACTGCGCGTCAAATAAAAAGAAACTCAGGGGCCACAGCGTAAGTTTCCCCTGACTCAACGAACAGTGAGCGAGGACGGCGGGTTGTTTTCTGCAAAGTCCAGGGGCTCTTTAGAAAAACGACCAGGGCCGAAGGGGTATCGGAGAGATCCAACCGTTGGATCGCAAGCCGAGCGCCCAGATTAGATCACCTATTAAACGAACCGGTACGCAACACAGACCGTCGGATCAAGAATTGACATCCACGATTTTATGAAGGCGCGACTAATCCCAGCCGCACATGCACGGATCAACGGCCGTGACGAGCCCTGGTCGAAGCGGTACACGTCCTCCAATCTGAGCCGTCCGAAGGGAATCCAACGGCGGCCGATCCATCTTCATCAACCCGATCCCAGGAACGACAGCGCCGCCCGCGTTAGCGGCGGACCATCGCCGGAGCTCAACGATTCCGGGTTCCGGTGCCCTATTGCGAGGTCTGAAACGCGCTAAGCGATCCTACGGACGCAACGAAGCTGTCGGGGGACTCACCAGAGGTAGGGGCGACGAAGCGGGGGCGGTCTACGTCGGAGGCGGCTCCGCGGCGGAGGATGGACTCCAACGAGCAATTCCGGGCTGACCGGAACGTAATGCGTCCAGACGAAGTCGGGGACGTGATCTGCGGGACTTGATGAAGCCCCAGAAGCCAAGCCGAGGCCGGAGCGACGATCTGAGCGCTAGTCCGCGAGCTGCTCGGATTTTTGCGGCCAAGGCAAACGACGGCGAGGAATTACGGAGCACCAGAGGATCTTTAGCGCCCACTAGTCGCAAGAACAGCTTCGCCCGACGGTTGGACACACCGGTGTTGGCCAGAGGATCACGGACGGCTTGCGAATCGCGGATTTGGCCTCCAATGCCCGTGGCGGACTTCGTTTCGACTGATGGGGTTTGCGGTGGAACGGTCGGCGATGGAGGAGGGGTCCCAGGTGCCCGGCTGGTTTTATAGTCAGAGGGAAGGCGCGACAGAGGCGGGGATTCGGCCACCGCGCGGATTCCGCGGCGAGTTCGGTAGCCATGCGCGCGGCGAGGGAATCGCGCGATTCGGTTGAGGAGATGAAGCTGACGTGATTGGCCCACCCGCCAGAGAAACGCGACGCGCCCGCATTGACTGACTCGTGGACCCCACCTGTCGGCGCACGGGCCAGTCAAGGCGCAAGCGCGTGAGAGACTGTTCTGTGGGCCCCACACGTCAGCGAGAAGATGACGGGGGCGCGCGCGGGAGAGAAACCTGGGCCGCGCGGGTGTTAAGTTTGGCTGGGCCGAATTGTGTGGTTGCGGCCCAACAGCAGGTTTTATTCTTTTTCCTTTTTTTCTTCCTATTTTTCCTTTTCTATTTTCCTTTCCATTTGAATTTCAAATCAACACAAGTTTAAAGTTCAAACCCTTAATTTGGATACACATATAGAACTTCAGCATAATGTGCAAAAACATATTTTATATATTTCTTTATTTATTTTAGTTCTTTTAGACAAGCTTTTAATCATATAGTAGAGAATAATCCATACCTTATTAATTCTAGGGAAATCAAATTTATATTGTAGACTATATATATTAAGAAATAGTTTAATCAAAATTCTTCTGTATAACCTAATCCAAAGGCAATTTAGATTATCTAAGTATCTTTAATTATATATTTTTAACATATACATTTCGGGAGTGGAAACTTCTAAATTATGATTATCTTTAAGGAAAGGTGTTTTGATTTAAAATTTTTGAGGAATTTTCCTTGTCTTCACAAAATTGAACTTTAGGGTGTTACAAATCCTACCCCCCTTAACAAAAATCTCGTCCTCGAGATTTGTAAGAAAAGGGATGTACACTCATATTGTTCTCGGAACATATGCACAAACAAAGAAATCTCGGCATGATGCATAATTCTTTAACAAAACATAGGTTTAATAGACCTTACTATTATCACTAAAATAATAAAATACTAACTATTAGCTAAACTAATATTTAGGTCTTACAAATAGTAAAATATATATATATATGTATCTATATCTATGTTTTATCTCTATTCTTGTTGTTCGTTGACTTCTTCACCGACTACTTCATCTTCAACTGGCTTTTCTTCTTGAATTTCAAGTTCACCGGGATCAGCTTCTACTTCTGTATGATGGGCATATCCCCGGTTGATGGATATGGGCTGACTCTTCCCTGCCGAGGCTTGTCCTTGCTTCATCGGAGCCGGTGTAGTGTAGGCAGCTCTGTTGGGGCAGTAGTTGGTGTAGTGTCCCGGTTGTCCACACTTGAAGCATGTCCTGATGGCGGTTGTGTTAGGAGCAACGGTTCCTACTGGAGTGCTTGCTTTTGGAGGAGCAGTTGGTGCCTGATGAGTTTGTTGTCCAGAACTGCCACTAGCTGGTGTACTTGGAGTGGTAGTATAGCGAGGACGGGAACTACTTCCAGCCTGCCCTTGGTTGACAGCCTTTCTTTTCTCTCCAAATATACTCCTCTTGTTTTCTACAGCAATAGCTTTGTCAAGTAGCCTTTGGAAGGATGGGAATATGTGCGATACCAGTTGATATTGCAAGGGTCCAATCAATCCGTCCAGAAAGAGCTCCTGCTTTTGCTCATCATCCTCAACATCTCTGGGAGCATATCGAGATAACTGGATGAATTTGTCCCTATATTCACTCACGGACATACTTCCTTGCTTGAGGGATAGAAACTCCTTCCTCTTAATCTTCATGAGTCCAGCAGGAATATGGTAATTCCTGAATTGTGTGGCGAATTCTTCCCAGGTAATTGTATCGGCAGCAGCATGAGCTGCACAGTACGCATCCCACCAATCCGCAGCGGGACCAGCAAGACGACCCGATGCATAGAGTACTTTCTCTCGGTCCGAGCACTGGGCTATGTTGAGCATCTTCTCTATGGACTTTAACCAGTCATCTGCTTGCAGCGGATCTGCGGAGTTGGAGAAGGTTGGTGGTTTGTGGCTCATGAATTCCCGGTGCTTGTCCCGGGGTGGAACTGGTGGTGGAGGTGGAGGCAATGGCACTTGTTGTTGTTGCTGCTGTTGTTGAAGTTGTTGCTGCAGCTGCTGTTGTTGTACCCTTCTCTCCTGGCGTATCTCTTCCCGCTCTTGGCGCATTTCCCGACATGCATCCTCTCTTTCCTGGTGCATTTCTTGGCGCTCTTGCTGCATTTGGGTGCGCATATCTGCCATAGTGTCAGCCATTTGCTGCATCATCCTCATTTGAGCTGCGACTAGTGGATCAACTCCGCCTGGTGGGGGATTAGGAGGATTCATCTCTGCTGGCTGTGGTTGGGGTTGTCGATATATCCACCGAGTGTGTCGATTAGCAGGTAAATCAATTCCACCACCCCGCCTGGTATTGACCATCTAAGTTAGAAGCATATGGTAAGATAGCTTTGCAAGGGAATCATTTAGTAGGCAGAATGAATAAGCTAATAGTTGGTTATGTACTAAAACTTTCTTTGGCAGGGCTGGGCCAGATATTAGTTGTACGAGGTGAATGTCCAAAGGTAAGATAGAATATGTCAAGATGAGATAGATACGGAATACTATACATATATTTTCTAAGGGGATAATCTAGATTGTCTAGTTATCTTACAAATGCTATCCTTTATGCCTAGATGTATATGCAGATGTAATTGTGGACATTACTCCACAACCCATCACACTCAAACAAAGATCCAAATCCGATAGATATCATAAGAACAAACATTCAAATACATAGACACTTATAAAAATAGTTTTGTTTTTTTTGTTTCTAGGATTAGGTCTCCTATTCCTAAAGTCACATTAGGCACATGATTTCAAAGTGTGAAATCCAAGTTTGTCTTTTAGAAAGAAAAGATAAGATTAATCAGAGTAAGCGGAAATAGATGAGAAGAAGATTAAGAAAAGTTTAGAAAGGATCAGGGTAGCAAAGGTAAGTAGACAATGGTTGTCCAGTTATATCTAGGTTTCGTCCTACAGTCAACATTCCTCTGATACCACTTCTGTCACACCCGGATTTTAGGGGTCCAAAACCCGGGCGCGAACATAATCACCAGGTGTGCTGGGACCAAGTCTCACACATATGATGAATCATGGCACAGGATCGAATGTCACATCTTTATATATAACAGGAGTTCTATACAAAATAAATAATTACATTATAAGGAGACAACGGTCCAGCAACCCAAAGTTGACTGGGAGACGACGACCTAGACCTCTCACGAACTCATCGCAGCATCCTCCAAGCGCCTCATCCTGTGGTACCTGTTCTTGACCTGTGGGGTGTGTGAGACAGCAAGAGTGAGCTCACATACGTTCATCGCTCAACAAGTTGTGGGGAATAATGTGCATGAACTCGCCAAAGGTGGGAGCTCACGTGAAGTGTAAGGCTTACCAAAGAAGAGGGTTAGAGCTGAGCATTGCTTTTAAAGTTGGTCAAAATTTTATTAGCAGTTACTAAGTATAAGTAAATACCAACCCAGTTAAATAGTAGAACAAAAGTAACATCATCACCTGCGATGCAATGCATATGACATATTGAATTTAGTTCCATAAATTAATCATGTGAGGGTCCGAGCCGCTCATGACCGTGAGCACGGCTAGTATACCAGTTTTACACTCTGCAGAGGTTGCGCATCTTTACCCACAAGTCGTGTATCCCATGTCGCCAGGGTTTGCAAGGCCCTTAGACACTACCGAGGTGAATGGCTAGGGATCCACTACGAGGCCTTTACAAAGTTCCACTAGCTTCCGAAAACCCGCTACAGTTTATAGGAAGTTCCAATGCAGGAATCCCTTGCAGGACCGCCATCGCAGCAAAATCCTCCCGAGGGCCTCCCTACACTGACCACTCCCCTACTGCCCTTGCCCCTTTCGGGTAAGGTAGTCTTCCACTAGCTTTCCTAATTAATCAGCCAAGGGGTCCCATTCCTCCCTTGTGGTAGCACTGTTTTCCCGGGTGGTTCTCCATGTTCCAATTAACATAATGATCTTAACATGAACAGTAAATATCAACTGACAATAAAAGTATAATCATGAATAGTAATGTGTATCTCTATACCCAAAACCACATAAAGCGATAGCAAGTACTACCCAAAGATTCAGTGGTGAACAAGGTATAAAGATAGTCAAACTAGGGTAACCTATTGGGTCCCATCAAAATTAACCTATGCAGATCATTATGATTAATCAGAACATGAGTGGGTAAAAAGAAGTGATCAAGGGCACAACTTGCCTGGGCCTTGAGATTCCAGGTACCAGGATGATCTTCAAATGACTCGTGACCTCACCGCTAGTCGTAGCAATTCAAGCAAACATGGTATAGACAAAATTAACATTACACCAAACATAAGAATACATTGCATAATAATAATCTACGTGCCATAATGAGATCGTAGAAACAAGAACCACTAAATTCGGAGTTACGGTTATTAAGTTATGGATTTTTGAAATTATTTAGTGCTTGGAATAAATTAATCCTGATGAACAATTTTAACTCAAGTTTCATGGCTAAACAATGCTACTGGTTGGTAGACAATATTAATACAAAATTATAGAAACTGGAACGAATTAATTTGGAGTTAGAATGGATTAAATATGATTTATACAAGTTTCTAGAATTATTTTTGTATTAAAATTCAATTTCTAATATTAATTATCTGGTTTTCTCTGTCGTCTGGACTGGGCGCTAATAGCAGAGAAACCCAGGGGCTATCCCGCAAGATCGCCAAGACACAGAGAATAGTTGAGAGGGACGGCGGGTTAGTTTCTCAGAAGCCAAGGGTTTCTTTAGTAAAAAGGCCAACGCGAAGGGGTATCAGTGGTTGTCGGCCGCGAGATCAACAGCGGACGGATCAGATTAGATACGGCATTATAATGAAGCGGTAAGCGATCGTGGCCCTCGGATCATGATCAACGGTTGTGATTCTATTAGACGAAGGGGTATTCCAGTTTCTAATCCTAGCCGTCCAGTAAGATCTGACGGCGCGCCCTACTTCCATAGCATGGATTCAATCCAGGCCTTCCGATCGACGCTCGACGATCCAGATCGAACTCGGCTGAAGGGGTAACCTACTTCTAATCGTGGCCGTTAGATATGAGATCAACGACCGAGCGATCGTCACCAATCCTTCCGACGACCGAGTGCATCCGTGCAAGCCAGCCGCGGCGGTGCCTCACCGGCGACACGGTGATCTAGCGCCCCGGCCCTCCTGGATTCCCCTAGTGACATGGAAAATGGTGAGGAACGCAGCGCGAATTCGTCAAGTGAGAACTTACCGGTGATGGTGGCACGACGCGCACTGCCCACGGAGAAGAGCGGATCCACGGCGGAGCAAGGATTCCGTCGACGAAATTCTTGCGGTTCTGAGTCGATGCAGCACCCGATGTGGTCCAAAACACCCTCGCCGTGCACCCAGGGGGTCCCCCGAGTATTCCCTGAAGCCCCAACAGCGGAGAAGGCGCGAATTGCGTGCGGCGGCCGTGGGTAATCGTTCGCCAGCACGCGAGCTTCGAAGATTGGTGATTTGTGATGGTGATGGCGGCTGAATACTTATAGGGGTAGGGCGGCGCGAGCTTTGCAACGGCGGCTGAGGAATTCCGAATGAAAATCGCCTAGCAAATCGCGTGGTTGTTGCAACGATGAGCTCCACGCGCGCGTTTGTTACGATTAGGGGAAAGGGATGACTTGTGGGCCCCAAACGACAGTGGCAGCGAAAGGGAACAAGCGGGTGCGCTGTGGAAGTGCTGCAGGTGGGACCCGACACTAGTGACCAAACCAGCACAGGAGCGCGTGCGCGGCAGGATGGTTAGAGTGGGCCAAGAGCTAGAATTCGGCCCAGAGCTAGTCTTAGTTTCTTTTCTTTATTATTTCCTCTTTTCATTCCTATTCTTTATTCTTTTGAATTTGAACTTCAAATTAATTCAATTCTAAGTTTTAACAAACAAAATAATCCCAGTATGATGTGATAATTATTTTATTATTTATTTTATTATTTGAATAATATCGATGCATAATTCATGAGAGAGAGAAAAGAATAATTAACTCATCCGAAATTAGAAATCTTTACGTTTATTAAAAGATTTTCAACTTTAACTTTTAGTTTTGAGACTCCAATCTATCTTTGATAAAATAATAAAAAGAATATATATAATATTGCCACTTACTTATTTCCAAGAAATATTTACTAACCTAATAAAGTTCTTATTCATTTGTTTTTTTAAAGTATGGTGTTCACATGTGATGGTAAATAGATACAACACACATATAAATAAAGGAAATACATTTTTTTCTTTTATATTATCTCTTACAAATTGGGTATTACATCCACTCAAAGCTTGGGGGCTACACCCATTGGGTGCACCCCTCAACCCCTAAAGACAGAATGTTGATCTCTAAAGCATGGACTGACGACGAAATGTTGATTTCTAAGGCACAAGACGAAGATCAACCAATGATTTCTGAAAAGCATAAGGTAAAGACCTTTGAGTGGATTATTTTCAATAATCCACTCAAAGCTCGGGGGCTACACCCATTGGGTGCACACCTAATGAATCCTCAACCCCTACAAACAAAATGTTGATCTCTAAAGCATAAGCTAGTAACCAAGCACTGATTTCTGAAGTATAAAGTGAAGACTGTTGGAAGAGCTGAAGAAGGATAACAGAAGCTTGTTTTTACTGGGTTGATTAGAGTTCAGAAGCAACAATTCGGAAGGTGAACTTTCAGAGCACCCATTACCTAAAATCAAAACCGCAAGCTGGACCTAGAATCTTTGGGCCGATTATTTCAAAATCAACTCAAAGATTGGGGGCTTGTGGGGGACAGATATCCCCTGGGTCCACTAGAAGGCTAGAAGGCCTCGCGAAAGGCTTTGGGCCCATTACTTCGCAAGGCCATCTCTTCGTGGGCCAGGGGAGGAATCACTGACGGAATGGATCGATGCAAGATTGGATAGACTCGAGCCCAGACGGCTCATTGGGTTTAAGCATTATCCACAGTATTGATTCAATTCTCCCACGTAGCTCCCTCAGACGTCGGAACTAAACCAGGATAAGTCGGCATGATTATAGGAAGATAAGTTCAGTCGGTTCATTATTACTTAGGAGCACGTAGTTATCATACCCACATGTAACGCCCCACGGTCGAGTATATCAGGCCTAGGGGGCACCCCATCAAAAGACAGGTCACTCATTAGCCATCTATTCCATCCTCTAGCATCCATCGTACTAGGGAATCCCTCTGTAACCCACCACATAAAGATCCATACTAGGAAGTAGGGTGTTACGCCTCTCTAAGCGACCCGAACATGTATAAAATTGTCCATCATCTCTCGTGCACCTAGCACAAACCATCAAGCTACAGTCGGTAACACCGTCCGACCCAAAAGCACCTCGAGGGGTAACCCCGGGTGCACGGTCGGGTCCCAAACACCGACAGCGGTGGGGCTTGGGGTGACGCATCAACAGTGCAATGGCATTGGGGCGCGGGCCAGCGTTGTGCAGGCATGGCATTGGGGCCCTTAGGCTATGCACCAGCGACGCGGTGGTAGGCTAGTGGCACGGTCAGAGGCTGGCTCAGTGTCCTATGCACACTTGTTTTTCAAGGAATTATCATATGATAGTCTCCTAGATGGGATGAATAGGTGACACCTTTAAAAACCCAAATTAATGGTTAGCTCAAAATTAAGATCCAAGAGAGTAGAAGAAGTGAGAGAAGTTATTGCAGTTGATGCCCAAATTGATTGCGGAATTAGTTCAAGGGCAAAAACTCAAGTGAAGATCAAGAACTTAGAGAGGAAGAACAAATCACAATAAAGTAAAGTACACATGCCACGATGATTTTTACTCTGATTCGGCCAAGCCTCAAATGCTTGCCCACATCCATGTTGCTCTAGGCTAGCGCACCAGACCGGTTCGGTGTACCACTGTATCAGGAACAGTAGCAGAAGCTCTAGGATCCTAAATGGCGCTTTTCAAATCCAGCCGGCATCGGACCGCCACGTGTCAAGTAGTCGTTGGAGATGCCCGTTGGAGCCGAAGTAACTGTTACCCACGAGGTCCGGTGCACCACCAGACCTTGGTCCGATGAATTTTAGCTAAAAACCTAACGTTGAACAATTCTTGTATGTCGAGGTCTGGTGCATCGAGACCAGTGTGTGATGCTGTCACACCCAATTTTAGAAGGCAAAACGAATGCGAACCATGTACGTGCCAGGATCAGAAATTCACGTACACAGTGTTGGACACCAAAATGAGCGGACGATCTGGCCCTTATGCCCGGACAGTCTGCGTGCCCCGAGATTAGATTAACTCAGGTGTTTATCCTTATCTCATGCGTGGTTATCCATCTAATCATGTGGGAGTTGTTGGCTATCTCTTAGGAAAAGGTCCAGACCTCCTCCCCTATAAATATAAAGGGGTACGGCCGATTGAGAACCCCCAAACACATTCCAATCAAACCAATTACTCTATTTACTTTTCCTGCCCTAGGAGTCGATGTAGCATAGTTCTAGTTGTAGCCTTCCGCATATCCACCTCCATCCCTATTCGACTCTACGTCGTCTAGATCCATTTTGGGTGGCTTGCCGATCCTAAGATGACCATACGATCTTACCCCTCCCGGGGGCAAGATCTAGTTGTCCACTCAAGACCTCTTTCTCGAATTGATCTCTTAATTCCTAGGCAACTCCACGTCGTCTGGGGACGCCCCAGGTGACTTGTCGACCCAGAGCACCTTAAGATTTCTTCCCCCCAGGGGACGAGATCTAGATTCCAGCAAGGAGGAGGAAGATGACCCTGTCGCTATGTCGTGGACCGTCCGGCCTAGAACCGCGGACTGTCCGGTGTGACGCAAGGAAGGCACCGCTCCTACGCCCAGGTCACGGACCGTTCGGCCCAGAACCGCGGACCGTCCGCGCCGCCGCAGAGGGCACCGCCAAACGGTACACCACCTAGTGATTGGCACCCAAAAAAGGTGCCAACATACTTCTTGGCGACTCCGCTGGGGATGAGGATGCAGATCTACAAAATCAGGCTTACATGGTCGATTCTAAAGATCTCAACGGTGCTTCTCCAAACAGCAACACAAGGCTAACTAATTTATCGGCCGCTGAGCATGAAAGATTAAAAGATGACATGAAGAAAATAGACGAGGAGGTCCAGCGACAAACAGTTCAGGTGCTCAAGGTGGCGGATAAGTGGTTCCTCTCGCACTTTAGGGTAGATTGCCACCAGAAGACCGTCCAAGAGAGGGAGATAAACATCGAGTACATGTCAGCTGTGCTGCAACAGCTCTCCACGACAGGTGATGCCAGGTCAGCCGATGATATTCCATTTATTAAAATTTCTTTTGATAATTGGATTAAAAGTATCACGGAGGATATAGAAAGGATGGCGCATGCATTAGGAAAAACTCACAAGCCTAATTTTTTATCACATAAATTAGGCGCCAAAACAATTGCGCCAAACACATTGGCAACAAATGGGTTTCCCCAGCCATATTCTGGTATGCCGATGGACTCATATCCAGGACGATCGTCACCACCATCTTCGCTAAATGGTGAGTCAACTCTGAGCACGGCCGGACCATCCGCCCACAATCGCGGACAGTCCGGCCCTCCGTCAGACCGTCCGGCACCCTACGCCGGACAGTCCGAAGTTACACAGAGCCCACCACAAGGGTCACAGGTGTAGCCTGACATGACCGCACAGTCCGAGGGTAGTACCGGACCGTTCGATCCACTCGCAGACCGTCCGACTGCGCAGGTCGGGCCATCCGGAGCACCGGAAGTCACCTGTTATCCGCCTAGTGTGGAAGGCCGGCATAAATATAACCGGCCACCCATGTCCCAAGAACCAAAAAAGTCACATGTCCCTAAGCTTGTGTGGCCCACTAAGGCCAAACCTTCTGTCCGCTCTCACCCGCACTCGACACAAAAGGAAAAAGTTAAGTTCACATTTAATATTACTAAGTGTGATAAAATACTTGATGAGTTGCTTAAACATGGTAATATTAAATTGTCACATGTATTCCTCCAGTTGAACAATTAAAAGGGTGCGTTTATTGCAAATGGCATGGCTCCTTTCTCCATAACACCAATGACTGTGTCGTCTTCCGTCGGCAAATACAATCGGCTATAAACGAAGGCTGGTTGAGGTTTCAAAAGAGGTGAAAATTGACAGGCCACCTGTCCCTGTCACCACATTAGAGCCGGCAAGCAAAAAGGCCATAATTCGGTCCTGTGTGACCGATAAAAGCAAAGATAAAAATATCGTCATTGGTGATCCCCGCACACCAAATATGTCACGCAGAATGGTTACTCGGAAGGCTCTGGACAAAAGAAAGACTGAAGGCACCGGGGGGCAAGCACGATCGGACACCCGATCACGGTCACCTATCCTGCGTACGCCAGACGATCCGGGTACTGAGGCCAAACAGTCCGAGACAGGAGTGGATGGTCCGGCTATAATGGTCGGACGGTCAGAAGCAGCAACCTCAGACCATCAGACCACAACGTTCCAAAATAAGTGTTAGGAAACAAAATACTACTAAGACGTCTGGACGACTCAGTAGAGTCGGCTCAACTTTTGATCAGTTGCTTGCCAAATATATGAAGAAGGCCGTTCCACACAACCGGCCAATAAAACAAACGAAGTCAAAAGGGCGATCTGTGCGAAAGCAAAAGCCGACTAAACCGACCCAAAAGGTAGCACAACCAAGATTGCCTTGTCATCCTTCTCCAGGGATAGCGTGGTGCTTCCCGGTCTATCCATCGTCGATGTGTTGTCCTACTCATGCGTGGGGTGGTACGACGTTGAATCCGTATTACTGGCCCAATTTGTTTGCTTATTTGGGCTGGGGGCACCACAAGTTTTTGCCTATTGACAGGTTGATCAGGTAGACATGGCCGAAGAGGATGCAATCTGAAATGGCCTCTGTGCATTAAAGTTCCATCAAGTATTTATATTATCTGATCGCAAGAGCCGATGACTTGCATCGAGCTGAGCCTTACTTCAAGAACAAAGTAACTCATGAGGTCAATTGTTTTCGAAGTTTTTGCCGGTGCTTTTGGTTCGCCAAGCTCCACCAAAAGGCAGGGGGCATATGTTGGACACCAAAATGAGCGGACGGTCTCGCCCTTGGACCCAGACAGTCCACGTGCCCCGAGATTAGATTAACTCGGGTGTTTATCCTTATCTCGTGCGTGGTTATTCATCTAATCACGTGGGAGTTGTTGGCTATCTCTTAGTAAAAGGTCCAGACCTCCTCCCTATAAATATAAAGGGGTACGGCCGATTGAGAACCCCCGAACACATTCCAATCAAACCAATTACTCTATTTACTTTTTCTTCCCTAGGAGTAGATGTAGCGTAGTTCTAGTTGTAGCCTTTCGCATATCCACCTCTATCCCTATTCGACTCTACGTCGTCTAGATCCGTCTTGGGTGGCCTGGCGATCCTAAGATGACCCTAGGATCTTATCCCTCTTGGGGGGCAAGATCTAGTTGTCCACTCAAGACCTCTTTCTCGAATTGATCTCTTAATTCCTAGGCGACTCCACGTCGTCTGGGGACGCCTCGGGTGACTTGTCGACCTGGAGCACCTTAAGATTTCTTCCCCCCAGGGGACGAGATCTAGATTCCAGCAAGAAGGAGGAAGACGACCCTGTCGCCAGGTCGCGAACCATCCAGCCTAGAACTGCGGACCGTCCGATGTGACACAGGGAAGGCATCGCTCCTGCACCCAGGTCACGGACCGTCCAGCCCAGAGCCACAGACCGTCCACGCCGCCACAGAGGGCATCGCCAGGCGGTACACCACCTAGTGATTGGCGCCCAAAAAAGCTGCCAACACACAGTGATTACATAAATGACTTATCATAGCACAATGCTTCGAATAACAATAAAGATTAAGTACCAATATTAAAGACTAGAGTCATTTCTATAATATAAATCAAAGTACACATAATAGAAACTTAGCCAACGTAAATAAACCCACCATAGGCAGCTGACTGGGGAGGTCGCTAGCCTAATCCTCGAACTCATCGACGTCCTCTAAAGATCCGCCTCGACACTTTCTTCTTCTTCATTACCTGAGCTTAGATTGCACCAACAACCACCTGGTGTTTTGTGAAAGCAAGGGTGGGTACACATCAACGTACTCAGTAAATGTCTCATTTGGCTGAGGTAGACTATCTTTATGTGGAGTTAAGCACAAAGTAGTTGCTTTTAGTTGGTCAGATATTTATTATTAGTTAGACAATGTTGCCCATGTTTGTAAACCCTGTGTGTAATCATTGTGGGTATAAATGTAATATCGTATGAAGCTTTACGATTCCCAATAAATAGATGAATAGTACTCCCGTACTGTTTAGACATTCATCTTTGAAAGTCATTTTTGCACTTTCTCTTTCGAGCAAGCCGAAGATATTAATATAATGTAATGTTTGTAATGTTTTATTAGCATGTAATCCTGATTATGATATTACTTTAACATGGAAAATGAAATGAATTCTTAATATATGATATTGCATTATAATATTATCTTCATGAGAGATGAACATTTGTTCTTCATTACCTTCATCCAAGAACCATTATCTCGGGGAGAAGATAATGTTTCGAATGACGAAGGTCCCTAACATTTAATATTTGTGCTCACATGAATGGAGAACAAGCTTCTGTTGCACCTGATTGGCTCCTAGCTAACCGAATAGGCAATCTACCTACGTTGTTTTCCAATGTATGGAATCCACGCCTAAAGAAAAGTAACCCCTTTCTAAAAGGCAGTACACATTGGGGATAAATATATTATCATTAAGTATGCGATAGTTTATTTTTATCCGTAAAAAATGTGTAAATTAATGGACGTTTAATTTTCTGTATTATAAAAAAGCTCGAAATCAACCTGAAGTTGCATGCATGCATGCATGGCGCAAATTGGAAGATCCATTTGACTTGACTTTCCTGTGTATATGAATTATATTAGAATAATAAAGATAGTAGTTTCATAAACTTTTAAAAAACTTTGACTTGTTTGAAGAAAAGAAGGAAATTAAACTGCAAACGCTCAAAGGGTGTGGCATTTGGTTGCTCAAAAACTTTGAGCATGGATATATCATGGACATGCATGCACGCATTTAGGTGTCGTGTGGTCATGCATGCATATGAGAAAAAGCTGTGCAGCATGCATGCTCTCCAGCGCAGCCGAGATCGCTGATAATTGCCTCATCAGCAAACTAAAGCCGGCCCATGGATGGAGACTGCAGGCCAAATAATTTAATTTACCTTTGCTGGATATCGTTCATTCATTCTCTCTGCTTTTTCATCTTTGTATTTTTTTTTCACTACAGTTTCGTGAAGGAGAGAGCGAAAGAGATAGAGAGAGAGAGAGGAAAAAGGTGGACTGCTCGGTACTCATGGCCAGCAGCAGCTGCTGCTTTAGTGGCCTATATATAGAGATGTATCTGGTGGCTCGTGGCTCGGCACGCACTCGCTCGCTCGCTCTCATACCCAGCTGACAACGAAGAGGTTTAGAGAGAGAGAGACAGAGAGAATGGCCGACAGCAGGAGAAGTGTAGTGTACGATGCTGAAGGCGGCGACGATCATGAGAGGCAAGGTATGCATGCATGCATGAACGACCATGACATGTACACTAGCTAGCTCGCTCTAGCAGTTGTTGCGATCCTCTCATGCATGAACGAAATAGTTGAAAGCATGCGCGTTCGTTCGTATTCGTACTACGTACGTACAGGGACGGTGTGGACGGCGACGTCGCACATCGTGGCGGCGGTGGTGGGCTCCGGCGTGCTGGCGCTGGCGTGGACGGTGGCGCAGCTGGGGTGGGTGGTGGGTCCCCTCGTGCTGGTGGGCTTCTCCTGCGTGACCTACTACACGTCGGCGCTGCTCGCAGACTGCTACCGCTACCCGGACCCCGTCCACGGCGCCGTCAACCGCGAGTACATCGACGCCGTCCGATGCTACCTGGGTATATATATATATTTCTAGAAATATATCTTGATGCATTTGTTCTGAAATCTGACCGTCACATGCATAGACCGGAAGAACGTGGTGCTGTGCGGGTGCGCGCAGTACGTGAACCTGTGGGGCACTCTCGTCGGCTACACCATCACCGCCAGCGCAAGCATGATGTAAGTTCTTGTGCTACAACATTCTTTTTTATTTGTAATGTATTTGATAATGCATTACACGTTACGCGCCTTTCCGTGAGTAGTAGCCGTTTGTGTCGTAGCTAGCTAGCTAGCTTGCTTGCTCTGCTGGGTGCGCTCGTACTCGCCTGCATGCGTACGCTTTGCCTGACGCCAGCCGAAACCAGGCCGGGACAGCGGAAAGGTGGCGGGATACGTGGCTTTTCACCCGAAACCAGGAGAATCCGTTGCAACGACCCACGCCAGTCTCCATGCTCTATCTGGGCTGTTTTGTTTGCCGATGCGGCACGCATGAATGAACACCCCTTAACTTCTCCCTACTGGGCACGTATCCGGCGTGAGTGTAGTTCACTCTGGCAATTATCTACTACTCCAGTTGATGTATGTATTGTTCGTCTTTTTACAGCGCGATTAAGCGCGTCAACTGCTTCCACCGGGACGGTTACGGCGCAGCCGGCTGCAACCCGTCGGGTAGCACGTACATGGTGGTGTTCGGGCTCTTCCAGCTCCTGCTGTCGCAGCTGCCCAGCCTCCACAACATCGCCTGGCTGTCCGTGGTGGCCGTGGCCACCTCCCTGGGCTACTCCTTCATCAGCCTGGGCCTGTGCGCCGCCAAGTGGGCCTCGCACGGCGGCCACGTGCGCGGCACGCTGGCGGGCGCCGCCGCCGTGGCCGGCCGGGTCGACGACAAGGCCTTCAACGTGCTCCTCGCGCTCGGCAACATCGCCTTCTCCTACACCTTCGCCGACGTGCTCATCGAGATCCAGGACACGCTGCGCTCGCCGCCCGCCGAGAACCGCGCCATGAAGCGGGCCTCCGCCTACGGCCTCGCCATCACCACCGTCTTCTACCTCGCGCTCGGCTGCACCGGCTACGCCGCCTTCGGCGACCACGCGCCGGGGAACATCCTCACGGGCTTCGCCTTCTACGAGCCGTTCTGGCTCGTCGATGCCGCCAACGTCTGCGTCGTCCTGCACCTCGTCGGCGCCTACCAGGTCTTCGCGCAGCCCATCTTCGCAAGGCTCGAGTCCTGCGTCGCGTGTCGCTGGCCCGACGCCAAGCTCATCAACGCCACCTACTACGTGCGCGTGCCGCCATGCCTCCTCCTCCTCCGCACGTCGTCCTCGTCGCCCCCGCCCACCCTGCCCGTCGCGCCGCTCAAGCTCGTCCTGCGCACCATCGTCATCATGTTCACCACGCTCGTCGCCATGCTGCTGCCCTTCTTCAACGCCGTGCTGGGCCTCATCGGCGCGCTCGGCTTCTGGCCGCTCTCCGTCTACTTCCCCGTCAGCATGCACATGGCCAGGCTCAACATCCGACGCGGAGAGATCCGCTGGTGGATGCTGCAGGCCATGAGCTTCGTCTGCCTCCTCATCTCCGTCGCAGCCAGCATCGGATCCGTGCACGACATCGTGCACAACCTCAAGGCCGCCGCGCCATTCAACACCGCAAACTGATTAATAACCATGCATTTACTAGTATATATACGGATCGGAGGAGTGATGGGTTAATTAATTAGTTTCTTAATTAGCTTTGGCTACTATATATCAGTATCAGAGGAGCAGAGGGCCGGCCACATGCATGGCCTTTTTGTGTTTCTTGATTATCTGGCAAATTTGATCTGTCGAGCAGATTTTCATGCATGCATGCATGCTGCTAATTCGGACGTACGTTGATCTATATATTTGTAATGTAACCCCAGCAATGCAATGCAAGAAGCAACAATAATATTTGCCAAAACGCGTTCTCTCATTATTATCCAATAGCTGCTAGTAGTGTCGTGTCACTCTCACATAATTAACAGAGATAAAATTTTCGATTGCTAAAAATATATGTCTACTTTTGTGCTAACCAATGCTGCAGGGACGATAGATAATGCTCCTTGGCAACGATTGCCATTCAATGCTTAATGTACTTTGCACTGCCACAAAAGCCATTTGTTATTATATATTATATACACACAGCGAACTGTGAACCACAAATTATTTTTGACATGGTGAGAACGATATGATTAAATAAAGCAGATCATTCTGCTGTATGATATGAATGCCGATTCGAGTGCAGCCAGAGTCCTCATAGTCAACACCATTTTAATTTTGGGTATGGGAAAAGAGGGGACATATCGCACTACTCTGTGTCGCCTTCACGATTATCGTTTTACCATGGACACCGATACTCACCATGTTGCATTGCATACTCATCAAGGATAAGTTTCCTCTTGGACGATAGCATTTAAGAATGTCATTAGCCAAAGAACATTGATCATTTGTATCTTTACTGGTAAACCGTAAGGAAACGAGCTAGCCATACCTAAAGCAGATGTGTAGTGTAGTGGTTACTATGTAACGTGTGTGTGCAAGAGGTTTCAAGTTTGAATCTTTCCTAACACAATACTTATTCCTCCTTTTTTTTTCTCCACAGCCATAGCTCATTTTTATCTTGCACTGTCACACCCGGATTTCGGGGCACCAAGACCCGGGTGCGAACATAATCACCAGGTGTGCTGGGACCAAGTCTCACACATATGATGAATCATGGCACAGGATCGAATGTCACATCTTTACTACATAACAGGAGTTCTATACAAAATAAATAAACAATTACATTATAAGGAGACAACGGTCCAGCAACCCAAAGTTGACTGGGAGACGACGGCCTAGACCTCTCACGAACTCGTCACAGCATCCTCCATGCGCCTCATCCTGCTGTACCTGTTCTTAACCTGTGGGGGGGTGTGAGACAGCAAGAGTGAGCTCACATACGTTCATTGCTCAACAAGTTGTGGGGAATAATGTGCATGAACTCGCCAAAGATGGGAGCTCATGTGAAGTGTAAGGCTTACCAACGGAGATGGTTGAAGCTGAGCATTGCTTTTAAAGTTGGTCAAAATTTTATTAGCAATTACTAAGTATAAGTAAATATCAACCCAATTAAGTAGTAGAACAAAAGTAACAACATCATCTGCGATGCAATGCATATGACAAATTGAATTTAGTTCCATAAATTAATCATGTGAGGGTCCGAGCTGCTCATGACCGTGAGTACGGCTAGTATACCAGTTTTACACTCTGCAGAGGTTGCGCATCTTTACCCACAAGTCATGTTACCCATCTGCCAAGGGATCGCGACTTCCCATACACCTCTACCGAGGAGGCGAGGCAGGGTAACACTACGAGGCCTTTACAAAGTTCCACTAGCTTCAGAAAACCCGCTACAGTTTATAGGAAGCTCCAATGCAGGGACCCCTTGTATGACCGCCATCGCAGCAAAATCATCCCAAGGACCTCCCTACACTGACCACTCCCCTACTGCCCTTGCCCCTTTCGGGTAAGGTAGTCTTCCACTAGCTTTCCTAATTAATCAGTCAAGGGCATCCCATTAAACCCTTGTGGTAGCACTGTTTTCCCGGGTGGTCGCTCCATGTTCCAATTAACATAATGATCTTATCATGAACAGTAATAATAAACAGATAATAAAAGTGTGATCGTGAATAATGTATCTTCATACCCAAAACCACATAAAGTACTAGCAAGTACTACCCAAAAAGTTCAGTGGTAAACAAGGTATAAAGATAGTCAAACTGGGGTAACCTATTGGGTCCCATCAAAATTAACCTATGCAGATCATTATGATTAATGAGAACATGACTGGGTAAAAAGAAGTGATCAAGGGCACAACTTGCCTGGGACTTGAGATTCCAGGTACCAACTTGCTCTTTAGATGACACGTAACCTCGCGCTAGTCGTAGCATTACAAACAAATAGTGTATAGGCAAAATTAACATTATAACAAACATATATGCAAAATACATAATAATGATCTACATATTGAAATAAGATCACAGGAACAGGAATTATTAATTTTGGAGTTATAGATTTTAAGTTATGGATTTCTGAATGTTTTATGTGTTTTGTACAAGATTAAATAGGATATAAATTTTATTGTGGCTTTCATGTCAAAACAGTGACACAAAATGTTAAACAATAATATTACAAAATTATAGAAACTGAAATGGATTAATTTGGACTTAATATGAATTTTCTATGAATTATACAAGTTGCTAGCATTTATTTTCTCATTAAAAATCATTTTCTAATTATTTTTCTGATTTTTCCAACTCTCTGGACAGGGCGCACAATTATCAGAAAGTACAGGGGCTATCTCGCAAAATATCATAAGACTTAGGATTCCCCACGCACAGGATGGCAGGTTGTTTTTGTGAAACAGAAGGGTTTCTTTGTAAGCTTACGCGCGCGAAGAGGTATGGGTGGATATCTGCCGTCCGATCGCGCACCACCGGTCAAGATTAGATCAGCCCATTATCGAAGCGGTAAGCAACCAGAACCGTAGGATTACCGGCTGATGGCTATGATTTAAAACAACGGAATGGGATCCTGCGCGCACAATCGTGATCGAACGGCGCACCAACCCCGATCCCAAACCAATCCCGCGTTTTTAATCGTGGCCGCAGGATATCTAATCGACGGCCACCGACGCATCTTCTCCAATCCGCCCAAGGACGCGGCGGCGCTGAGTATACCGCGGCGGCGGATGTTGCCGGAGCCGCCCAATCCAACGCCAGGGCACCTAATACTTCGATCCGAGACTCGCATTGCAACGTGGAGAACATCACGGACATGGTAGGTAGGATACTTACCAATGGCAGAGGCGAATAGGGGCTGCCCACGGCGTGGCGCGATCCAGAGTCGTCCGCAGAGCTCCGGTGAGCAATTGCTCCACTCCGGTTGACCCAGAGCACGATTATCCACAGGAGCACGTTTCCCACAGGTGTTGCGCACAGCCTAGAACCGATCCAGGTCACTGGTCGACACCAACGATGAAGACGCACGGTGGCGGCACCAACTCACACCTGTTCTTTCACCGCACGAGCCCTAGGTTCACGGTGCTTACCCGTGATGAAGATAGCTAGGGGGTGCTCAGGATTATGTAGTCCCATGGATGGGTGAGTCCGAGCTAGGAACGAAGGATGGAGTTGACAGCTTCGAGGCGCAGTCATCGCGACGAACGCGGCGGGCAGCGCGATTCTGTTACCCGAAGCGCGCGCGACGCGGAGACGAAAGCTCCGACCATGGGGCTCACACAGCGGTTGAAGCGGTCCGCCGAGAACTCCGGCAGCGCGATGCAGATTTGGTTGATGATTCCGGTGATCTCGGTCGGACGCGTCGCAACGGACTCAGCGGCGTGCGTGGAGTTCGGGAGGGAGAATCCGACAGCCCGACCCCACAAACCAGCAACGGCGCCCGAGCAGAGAGGCTGAAGTGGGGGCCCCGTTTGTCAGTGAAGGGGGAAGGGCATGCGCGGTGGCGGCATGGTGGCCGAGTTGGGCCACGCAGTGGGGTGACTACTGGGCTAGAAATGAATCGAGGCCCACTTAGGTTTTTTTCTGTTTTCTTTCTTCTCCATTTTCTTTTCTATTTCTAATTTGAAATACTTAAACCAAATTCAATTTCCTATTTTGAATTTCAGATTCCAAACTTCAATAAAAAAATCCCAATATAAAAATAACACCTATTATTTATTTGTTTATAATATATTTTAGTTTATTTTATTTTTAGTGTACACTCTTTTCCCATTTATTTCCAAACTCAATTATTCAAACTTGCACTCCGATTTTAAATTTCAATTTTTCCAAATGTCACATTTGAAATCCAAATGTGAATATCAACCATATTATTTTAAAGATTACTATTTTATTCTCCTTCTTATATTTGACTCTAACAATATTGACTTTATTACAAGTTTCTTTTCTCATTCCCTAATTCCCAAAGCATTATAATAACTATATTTGTTTATTTATTTCATAATTATATTATTTATTTATTTTTACTAATTTTGGGTCTTACATGCACTCCGCCAAGGTATATTTATGGTACGCGTTAAAGTGTCGGGGCCCATTAAACTTCTAATCCCAATAACAGTTGGACTCCAATCCGAATTGTTTATGATTGTTTCTTGCGGCATATCTCCAACAATCTCCCACTTGCACCTGAGACAATTATATGGGCAAGTTCGAATATTCCATTCCCATAAGTATAAGTGTGTGACCTGTTAGGTTTTCATATGCAGATGGTAGTGAACAGAAACTATTTTCGAACCCCAAGTCAGTAGTGGTACCTAGTAGGACATACTAACTCTCGAATATTTTTTATAGTACCCCTTGAGTCTTGTTTGTATGAATTACTGATTCAAGCGGACGAGACACTTATCTTAATTTTTTTGATTGTCTTGGTCTTGCTATATCTAAGTTCTCTTGTCTTCTGCCTGAGTCCCCAACTATATCATATAGCCCCCAAGTCTATACTCGACACACTATTCAGGACTCAGTTGCTTTAATGGACTAGCGTTTCATATCACTTCGGCTTTCTTAGCCGCATCATAAAGGAAAATACAATGTGGTGCTTCAGCTTATGTAGTTTGATCTAAATCCTAATTTCATTCTACATATAACTATATTTGCCCATATTCATGAGACATATTTGGAATTCCCCCCTTTTCCACTTTTCTAGTACCTTTTATTTCTCTGTCCTTGTCCTAGCAATGAACAACCTTCTTTGAATTTTGCTTTGCCTTTCTTTTAATGGATAGACTTGAGAGCCGAATCCTTCTTATTGTTTGAAGATGGGCCATCTTGAGTGTTGATGTTCGTGTATATCCCATGCATATTGATATTTCCTAATATTTGATTTGGTGTTGTTGAGCATCATATGTGGCACCTATGAAGGTTGGACGACCCAGCCATGTGATCTAGAGGGCCCGCACCCTGGACAGTCCGCGGGGTAGCCCATAGTCCGTGAGAAAATTAACTCAGGTGAGAAACCCTCTTTTCCTTGCGTGCTTATCCATCTAATCACGCAGATTCTATTAGAGAATGTCTAGGAACGAGTCCGGACCTCCCTATATATATGAAGGGGTACAACCGATTGACGCACAACACGATCGATCCAATCAATCTACATATCATTTACTTTACTTTTTTTCCTAGGAGTAGTAGTATTTTAGCCTTAGTATTAGTCTTCCTTGCCTATTTCTTCATCCCTAGTCGACTCTACACTACCTGGGAATGATCTAGGTGTCCTAGCGACCCTAGAGCACCCCCTGGAACTCTACTCCCCGACGGGGTCCCTCCCAGGAGGAGAGATTTAGGGTTCTACGACACCAGAAGACAAGACACCCTTTGCCATTGTGAACAGTTCGAGCCCTGCGCACGGACTGTCTAGGGTGACGCAGAGAAGGTTCGCTCCTACAGTGAGGTCGCTGTCACACCCGGATTTAAGAGCCAAAGCCGGGTGCATCTCATACATGCGCCAAAGAAGACAACACATATAATAACATAGTGTATAGAGTAAATGTCACAATAACATCATAGTACTTATTACATTGTGGAAGTATTACAAAATAAAAGATAAATATAAAATAAACTAAGGATCATCCTTGGCGCCATAAAGTCAACTGGGAGACGCCACCTAGATCAGATCAAACTCCTCGTTGTGTCGATCCTCCTGAACCACCTGTTCTTCTCCTGTGGGGGGTGTGAGACAGCAAGTGTGAGCTCACACATGATCATAGCTCAACAAGTTGTGGGGAAACCCTAGCAATAGAGAATCCCTTGCCAGATCCTGGAGTCTGCTGCTTGTTCTACACAGGTGTAGTAGCAATCCTCTGTGGGCAAACATTTGCATAATGTCCAGTCTTCCCGCACTTGTAGCAAGTAGTGCCTGCACTCTGTCCTGAAAATTTTGTCGGGGCGCCAGTGGGGGTAGCCTGATGAGTCGGTGGAGTCCCCTGAGGTGAGTGCTGAGCTAGGCGCTAGTCTTCTCCAGTGCGAACTGGTGTGCCCTGGGGTGAACTTTAGCGAGGATGAACGCAGCTGCTTCCCTGACCCTGGGATATAGCCTTCCTCTTCAGATCTCCTAGCTGAACACGCTTGTGTTCAATAGCTAGGGCCTTGTTAAGCAGCCTCTGGAATGATGGAAATGTATGTGCCACTAGAGCATACTGCAGAAGTCCATTGAGTCCTTCCATAAAGTGCTCTTGCTTCCTTTCATCTTCAGCAACATCATCCGGTGCATATCTGGATAGCTGAATGAACTTATCGCGGTACTCGCTTACTGACATGCTCCCCTGCTTCAGAGACATAAACTCTTTCTTCTTAATCTTCATTAGTCCAGCAAGAATATGGTAGTTTCTGAACTGAGTAGAGAATTCTGCCCATGTGATAGTATCAGCAGCATCATGGGCAGTAGTGTATGAATCCCACCAATCAGCAGCAGGACCTGTCAGACGACCAGAAGCATATATAACCTTCTCCCGGTCAGAGCACTGAGCAATATTCGGCATCTTCTCTACAGACTTCAGCCAATCATCCATGTCCAGTGGATCAGGAGAGTTAGCAAATGTCGGTGGCTTATGGCTCATGAACTCCTGGTGCTTGTCTTGGGGTGGAACTAGTGGTGGAGGTGGTGGCAGTGGTGCTTGCTGCTGTTGCTGTTGTTGTTGCGCCCTTCTCTCCTGGCGTATCTCCTCTCTCTTGGCACATCTCCTGGCGTATATCCTCTCGCTCTTGGTGCATCTCCTAGTGTTCCTGCCGCATCTGCGCGTGCATATCCGCCATGGTGTCTGCCATCTGTTGCATTATCCGCATCTGGGCTGCAACTGCGGGATCAGCTCCGGCTGGTGGAGGCTGTGGAGGATCCATGTTAGGTTGTTGTTGTTGTGGTTGTCTAAATATCCTCCGAGTGTGTCGATTGGGAGGTAGATCAATTCCACCACCCTTCCTAGTATTGACCATCTGAGTTAGAAACATATGGTAAGAGAGAATAGTAGACAAGGCAGGTAATTACGAGGCATGTTACTTTAGGGGATTTATTAGCTAAGCAATTAATGTTTTACCTACCAAAGCTAATTAATTACCTTATGGTGGTACATGCTAAGATGTCATTTATAATATCTCAATCAATCAAAGAAGTAAATTAGGCATTTATCATGAGAACAATCAACCAACATTTTAAATAGAGAAAATAGTTTTAATTTCGTCTTAGGTTCCCTATCTCTTAAGAATGTCATAAATGTAGGATCCCAAGGTGTGAAACTCATCTTCTCTTAGAGTGGAAAAGATAAGAGTAATCAGAATATGACAACAAAAAGTGAGACATGATCAAAATAAGATAAGTATAGAATGAATTAGAGTAAGGTAAGTAGGTAAGGGTTTTGTCCATTTCTATCTAGGTTTCGTCCTACAGTCAACATTTCCACTGATACCACTTCTGGCACACCCGGATTTAAGGGCCAAAGCCGGGTGCATCTCATACACACACCAAAGAAGACAACACATATAATAACAGAGTGTATAGAGATAAATGTCACAATAACATTAGAGTACTTATTACATTGCGGAAGTCTTACAAAATAAAATATAAATATAAAACGAACTAAGGATCATCCTTGGCGCCATAAAGTCAACTAGGAGACGCCACCTAGATTAGATCAAACTCCTCGTTGTGTGGCTCCTCCTGAACCCCTGTTCTTCTCCTATGGGGGGTGTGGGACAGCAAGGGTGAGCTCACACATGATCATAGCTCAACAAGTTGTGGGTAAACCAGTGGGCATGAACTCAGCAAAGGTGGGAGTTCATGTGATGTGTAAGGCTGATCAACAATAGTGGTCAAAGATGAGCATTGCTTTTAATAAGTTGGTCAAATTTTATTAGCAGTTACTAAGTGTAAGTAAATACCAAACCATAATAAATAATAGAACAAAATTAATAAATAATCCCATGCAAATGCAAATGACAAATTGAATTTAAGTTACATAAATTAATCATGTGAGTGTCCGAGTCGCTCATAACCGTGAGCACTGCTAGTATACCAGTTTTACACTATGAAGAGGTTGTACCCTGTACCCAAAAGTCTTGTTACCCATCTGTCAAGAGACGGCCAATCCCATACACCTCTACCGAGGAGGCGAGGCAGGGTAACTCTACGAGGCCTTTACAAAGTTCCACTAGCTTTAGAAAACCCGCTACAGTTTATGGGAAGAGCACTTGCAAGAATTCTCTGTCTGACCGCCATCGCACCAAAATCAACCCAAGAACCTCCCTGCATGCAACTCCCCTACTACCCTTGCCCCTTTCGGGTAAGGTAGTCTTCCACTAGCTTTCCTAATTAGTTAGCCAAGGGTCCCATTCCTCCCTTGTGGTGGCACATTTTCCCGGGTGGTTCTCCATGTTCCCATTAACATAATGATCTTAACATGAACATAAATAACATAACAGAATAATTGGAACATGGATGTAATGAAATATTAACCCAAAACCATATAAAGCAATAGCAAAACTACCCAAGTGATTCAGGGGTAAACAAGGTAAAAAGGATAAACATACTAGGGTGACCTATTGGGTCCCATCAAAATTAACCTATGCAGATCATTATGATTAATAAGAACATGACTAGGTAAAAATAAGTGATCAAGGTCACAACTTGCCTTCAATGAGCTCCTGCTCAGCAACTTCTATCTGCTGGACACCAGGATTCTCAGTAGCTTGCTCGTCTACTCGCATCAATACAAACATACATAGTATAGCAAAAATTAACATCACACCAAACATGTAAACAAAATACATAATAAAAATCTACACATTAAAATAAGATCATAGGAATAGGAATCATTAAATTTGGAGTTATGTATTTTAATTTATGAATTTCCAAAGGTTTAATGTTCTTGATATATGATTAAGTGAGAAATTAATTTTACTACTGTTTTCATATCAAAATAGAGACTCTAGGTGGTAAACAATAATATTACAAAATTTTAGAAACTAGAATGGATCCATTTGGAGTACACATGAATTTTCTATGATTTATACAAGTTCTAGCAATTATTTTTGCACTAAAATCTATTTCTAATTTATTTTCTCTGGTTTTTCTGTTCTCTGGACTGGGCATCAAATTCCAGAAAGGTCAGGGGCCTCAGTGTAAGATCCCCGAGACATAGTGAATAGTCCCTGCGGACCGCGGGTTGGTTCTCTAAAATTTAAGGGTTTTTCTACAAACCGCGCAGACCGAAGGGGTATCGTCCTGCACCGATCGTTAGATCATGCACAGACGACGCAGATTAGATCGCCACTAACTCGAACCGGTACGTACTCTCGGCCACCGGATCCAAATTCGACACTCCTGATTCAAAACACCTAACTTGATCTCCGCCCGATCGATCAGGATCGGACGGCCACCATCCTGATGACCGAATCGGTAACTTGTTTCTAATCGTGGTCGTCGCCCGTAAAATCAACGGTCCTCAATACAGGCGGCGGCGCTGATGAACAAGGACACCGCGGCGGCGCCCTGCGTCGGCGAGCAATTACTCCGCCACCAGAGCATGAATCTACCTAATCGATCGGCTCAACGCAACCATAGTGAATGCGGAGAGATGGGGAGGGTCCTTACATTCAATGGCGTGGCACAGAGTACTGACGGCGGAGAGGCGAGCTCCACGGCGGTGCTCGATGCTCCGACGAGGAATTCCTCGGAATCCCGTTGCACACACACGACCGATGAACCGAGCGCGCATGATGCTAACCCCACGGCGAGTCTCCGCAACGCTACGTCGAGTTCCGACCAGCGGCCAGGCGGGTTATCAAGCGCGGCGACTACTGCTTTATGCGAACGGTGACTTTCTCTCACTGTTGCGGCGGTGGTTGTGAGGGTGGGGGAAAAGAGGATGGCGAGGCGAACCTAGGGGGTCGTGGCTCCTATATGGATGCGACGCGGCCAGGCGCTCAACCGACTGGGCAAAGTCGGCGCATGCTGCCATAGTCCACATGTTTGTTGAGTATGGAGCTGACGCCCAGGGGCCACACGTTAGCGACAGAGAAGAGAGAAGGCGGTCCCGGGTCCACGCGCCAGCGAGCGGAAAGAGTGAGCGCGGGAGGGGTGACTGGCCCGTGGGGCCCGCGTGTCGGCACCAGGTGGCTGAGTTGAGCGCGCGCGCATGAGAATGACAGGTGGGACCAGATGGCAGCGTTGTGGGGAGGGAGTTGGTTGTGTGGCGTAGGATAAATGGGCCATGCTAGGTTTAAATTAAGTGGGCGGAGAGTGGTGATTTGGCCCAAGTGGCATTTTCTCATTTTCCCGTTCTTTTCTTTTTCATTTCTACTTTTCTTTTCTCTATTCCCAACTTCAATTTGAATTCAAATTATAAATTCAAACCTTGTGCAGAATTTGTCCTCGAATTATATTGTGAACTTAAGAAATACCATTTTGGGAAATATATGAATTTTCTTTATATTTTATATACTCTTTTTTTTCTTTTCTCCCCTTTTTCCTCAAATCTTCTTCTCATTATTATTTTGTTTTTATTCATATTATTATTGTTTTAAATGCAGAAACAAAAATCCAATATGATGCAATGGTTTATTTGTGTCTTAGTAAAGATTTACTCATTTTTAAACATGATCAATCACATGTGATCATAAGTAATGGTCACCAAACATTGAGATCAACTCTATTTTCATTGTTTACATATTTGGGTATTACAGTCGCGGACCGTCTGGTCCTAAGCCACGGACCGTCCGTGTTCCCTAAGAGAGCACCACGAGGAGGTACATCCCTAAGTGTTTGGCCCCAAATTGGAGCCAACAAGTGTAGTGGTGGATAGATCAACTTGGTGGAGCACGGTGATAATGAGCCCATATTTACCAATTAGGAGGACACTTAGAATTTTTCTCACAACGCCTGATTGTGATAATTGTGTGATTCCCAACCCATTGACCTATTCTACAATAACATTCAAGTAGTGTAAGTACATTCATTAGCATTCAAATGAATTTAATTTCTTCATGACTAAATTGTTGCATTTCCACACTCATTCTTTGTCTCCTCATGGAGTGCATATATATACCCGACATGACAACATGGGTGTTTTATGACTGCATACTCTACTGAAAAACATGCTTGCAAGCAAAGGGCTCTATGATGTTTTTGTCCTTTGTATTCTATTGCTCATAATATATCTCATCTCCAATTAAATTGTTGTGATCCTTAGATTTTAGGAGACCTTGAGTGGTGGCTCTAAAAACCATATATCTATTGCCTTAAGGGATGCTTCCATACAAATTTTCTAATATAAAAAATCATCTCCCTCAAACATGGGGGAGGTCCATCCCCACCGGACATCTTTTCTTTAGACAGTGAAATCTATTCCAATGAGCACAAGGCTTTGATACTATTTGAAAAGGATCGTAATCCTAATATGTGGTGAATTGGGCTTCTATATTTTTCTTACACATATTAAAACCTATAATCAAACTAACTTCACTTCTTATGCCTAGTAGTAGTAGTGTGATCAAAAGTTTTGCTCCCTAAGTTCTGATCATAAACCAAATATTTGAAACAAATTGCTCAATATAAATGTGTTGGGGACTTGTTCTCAAGTGCTATAAATTAAGAACAAGACAACACAAAATGTTAAATGTTAATGCCCTTCGTCCTTCGAAGCATTATTTCCCTTTGGATATAATGATCTTCAGACAAAGGTCATGAAGGACATACCTTCATCATCACGATAAGTGTTAATAAAAGGAGAAGCATATGAAATGTAAAAGATAACATGAGCAATTATATAGCATTGTGTAACACCACAAAACCCATCAACTAAAAATAATAAAATTAGTAAAATATGGTAATCATAATTTTTTTTAAAAGTGATTAATTATTTATTTGCATTTTTGGATCAGTTTTCTTTGCATGTGCTTGATTGATTATCGGATGATTGTTATTAACTTCCTTTTAAAAAGAAATCCTAGTAATTAAATAATAACAAAGTAATATAGTAATTATTAGTCTAAAAACAAGTATTTTATTTATAAATATTTTTGGTGAATTTTTATGACTTTTAAAGCTCTTTAAATAATCATTTCGGAATTAAAAAAAAGAAAAAAAAAACAAAAATCTCCAAACCCTAGCCGGCCCACCAGGCCCATCTATTTTTTCCTACAGGCGCGCGCGCACCCTGGCTGTTTCCAGCCGCCGCAAGCCTATCTCCCTCCCCTAATCTCTCTCTCCTCTCTCTCCCTATCTCTCTTCTCTCACTCCCCTCACGCCGTCACGCGCGCCCAGGCACCAGGAGCCTGCACGCTCGACCGGCCGCGCCGCGCACCCGAGCGGCCAAGCGCCCGGCCCAACCGCAGCGCGCCACTCCCGATGCCCTGCCACGAGCCGCGCCGCCAGCCTCCTGCGCGACGCGTCCCCGCCCTGCGCAGCGCCGTGGATGCCCGCGCGAGCCGCACTGCCCGTTGCCGAGCCTTGCACCGACCCCGGCCCTGCGCAGCAACCCAGCGGACCGAGCTGCTGCCCGTCGAGCGCGCCCACCCGCGGCCGACCGCGCGCCTGCGCGCGATCCCAACCTCGCACGCGAGCTCGATGCCGTGATGCCCGCCCGACCGTTTGTTTCTCGCGTTAAGGCTGCTACCGTTTCTTCCTCCCATTCCTCCCCCATTATCCTCCTTGTAACTGATGCTTGTGATGGCCATTGAAGTCTGACTACGCTCATTGAAGAACCGGCGACTTCTCCTCTCCCTCCTGCTCTCTATAAAAGGCAGCAGAGCCATCTCCCTTCTCCTGCCTACCCAAACTCGCCCCATCTCTCTCGCTCGCCGTTCGCCACCGGAGTTCGTCATCACCGGAGCCGTGGAGTTTGCCGGAGCTACGCCATCCATCGTCCGTAGTCGAGCCCTGCCCTTCACCCGGCCGAAAACCGTCGATCCATCGCCGTCACACGCACGAACCTAAGGTTGATGACGACCCAAATTATTTTGTGTATTTTATAAAAGTACTTGTTGATTCGATTCATGAGTTGTATATTTTGTTTGTTGTAATATGAACACATGTGATTCGCAATTTATGTGTATGTGCATTATGAAATTTTGGTAGAGAAATGCGATCGCTAGTGCACCGTGATATTCCATGTTAATCGAAGCGATGATTTTTGGATTAGAAAATATGACATAGATTTAATAGTCACACGTTGGTGATAAAAATACTAGATAAGAATTTGTAGGTAAATTTGGTCGCAATAAACTTAGAAACTATTTGGAGAATTATAGGTGCATTTTAAATGGATTTGGAAAATGGTATAGATGTCATATGAATAATATAGGGTTTCTAGATGATTTAGTTAATTATTTTGTTAGCATTTTCTTTTTTTAAAGGAAAGGAGAAAATATCATTAGTAGGATGGAAAATAGGTTTTTGCTAGTCAAATAAACATGTTCGCAAATTTAGCACTTAAATTGTTAGAGTACTAGTTTATGTCAAATAACCTCGCTTGTGTTAGAAAATGTTCAATTAGTAGTTTATAAGGATTTTTAGAATATTATATTCATTTTTTTGCTATGTTCAATAATTTGAGTTAGAAATAAAGAGGGATAAAAGCTAATAATTTATTTATTAGTACTAAAGATGATAATTATTTTCATTAATGATGTTAAAATTTATTAATATTAGTTAAAATTATATTTATTGCACCCACTCATAAATTCACCATTAGAACTCACATTAATAGCTATAATTGAACTAATAAGTATTTACACGATTAGGACGAATTCAAGATGTGATTAGTGCGATATGTTAATGTGTGTTTAATGATGTATTGGTGTATGTTCATGAAATGGTGCATGTTTATTTATTTGTGTATGTTTTATTTTTGTATGTGCGCTATGCAACTCTATTAGAAGCCGATTGTACGGTAGGCGATCCAAATTCGTTCGAGGACGACCTGCAAGACGCTTTTGAGCAAGGCAAGTGGATTCTCCCTCTGCATATTCTGTTTGTACCTACTCATTGCATATAATAATGTTTACTTTTTGATATACTGCATAATTTGATGGGTTTTACCTAATTAAGGATTTCCTAGATTTACTACCTCTATTCCTTGTTTAACCTGGGAAAATTATTAAGCTGTGCAAAATTTGTGCCACCGCTCAACTTAATGATTTCTTAATGTCACTCATTAATTGGTTTTAATGTTCCAAAGATTTAATTGGCAATTATGACATTAACCCGATGGTTAAAACAATATTATTTCAAATTAATTGGAACATGGAGTGACCACCCAGGATAACAGTGCAACCACGAGTGCTATCATGGCTCTGGCTTTGGTAATTTGCTTTATATGCTTAGTGCCTAGTGTGACGGAACCTCCCAAGTCATTAGGCCCACCTACAGTTGTCCTTGTCCAACATACATCAGACAACCCTGTAGATGTTCCTGAATCACTTGACAAGTTCGGTATCTTTATCCTTACCTTTCCAGGAACGTTTCACCCGTCTGACAGACAGTATGTTCATCGGAGATGCGGAAATGCGGAAGTGATTACATAAACTTACATTTATTTAAAAGTAAGAGTAAGTTATTTGTACAGACCAGAGAGTGCTGAAAAGTATTATTACAATACCTGGGAGGTAAAAACTCCTCCCATTAAGTTCTTTACACAAAAGTTTTTAAGGAGGACCCGGTCCTCCGGCAGCTTCATTCTTGATTATCTTCACTTTTCACCACCTTGGCACAGAAACAACAAAAGTTTGTTGTCTCCTCACCTAAAAACAACGGGGGAATAAACCCTGAGTATGGAATTACTCAGCAAGTCTTACCCGACTAAAGAAAAGACTCTCAAGGGTATGCCGGTTATATGGGAGTCAAGATAAGGCTTTTCCATAATCAAAGACTCTGTTTTGCAGAAAAGCTTACTATGAGTGGATCCTTAAAATTCCAATTTTACTTGTCAGGTTAAGTAAAGTTACCTGCATCTAGAGTTTTGTCTACCCTAGTTCAAGCACTTGTCCTGCACTAGCCAATTTCTTATCAACTCTTCATCTTCACTGGATTGCTACGTGTAAGTCAGTGGCCAAGTCTCCATAACCGCGGAGGTACGACGATCCGAATCGATTATACTCAGCTGAGGATCTCCGATCACACGACATATGTAGCACTTAACCCTTGCATATGTCAACCCGCCACCGAGTTTCTTAAGACCAGATCAGGTTCACGCAAACCGAGAGCATAGATACACCACCATCCAGCCTCTTGCCACGGAGGGTACACGCTACTCTCGCCACCGCTCCACGCCCATTTCGTGTTATCTTATTCTGGCCTTAGTCCACCCGAGGCAAAGCTTACCCATGATGAGGCATGTGACCAGTTAAAGGGTCCTCGATCAGCAGGCTTACATCGAGACGGCCCTTAATCGACTTAGACGGAGACACTACACCGAGACACTCTTTCTCGTGCAAGTCACCCGCCCGGTCTCAGCTTAATCATTTAACCCCAAAGGTTGGTACCTGGCAGAGGTACATCTTTTCCGATGTTTGACCCATCATGGCCATGATGGATCCACCATCAAGTTTTGGTTTCAAAAACATCCCAACCACTTTTGCCACATCATCTTTTGTAAAAACAAAACATTTTGTTTTACTAAAGCAAGGCTAAGCATCCAAAAATCTTTTGTAAAACGGGTGATCAAGGAAGGTAATCAAATTCAAGGAAGGTAATGCAGGAATTGTTTTAGCAATCAACTCCTATCACCTAATGCATCAAACAAGGTGAGAAAGATTTTAGAACATTAAGGAAGGTGGCAAATGCACCGGGGCTTGCCTTTGTTTATGGGTGAGTCAGGCTCCGATCCCCAAATATCGAAGTAGAAACAGTTCTCAGCCTGTGTTTCCAAAGGTGGTGGTACTTGCTCTTTAGTGGCTTCCACTTCTTCCTCGTGTTCTAATCATAACCATATATATGTATAAGAATGGATGCCATGGGATGCTCATGAGGGTGCAAAGATAATATAAACTTATTATCTAAGTCTTGAGTACAACTTTTCTTCACGGAACTCCGAGAACTTAGGGTTTCCGGAGTCAGTAAAGGAGTTCACAGGGCAAGGGGGGTGTTTTGGGGTTTGGTGATCAAACAAGGTCCAAATCAACCCAAATTCTACCCAAGGCTTCTAAATAATATGAGGAACTCATATAAAAATTTTGAGCATTTTTGGGATTACCATTTATCTTTTAAAAATCCAGAACTACAACCTTAAACTATTTTAAATACCTTAAAATTCCTAATTTACCCTAAAAATCATGAAACTATTTTTATTAAATTCTAGGGAAAATAAGAAGGCTAGGAAAATTAGTTTCACGATTTTACCATTTTTCTACATTTTTCTACATATTTCTAAAGTTTTTCTGAAAAAGAAAAAGGAAAATACTTAATAGTGTTGGACTCAAACTGGCCCAAGCGGCCCAACCCTGCGCAGAAGCGCGCCCGCGCCCGTTGGTGATTTTGCAGAAGGGTCCTCGGCTTTAACGGCTAAACAGAAATAGGTCCATTCACTATTGCACTAGGTCACTGACATATCGCAGATAAGCCCTTGGTCTTCTATTCCTTTACACGACACGTCCCCGACGGCGCTCCGCACGGGGAGTCCAATCTCCGGCGAGCTAGACCGGCCGGAGAGGGCGGAGACCGACGCTAATCTTTGGTTCACACCAGATTCTACCCCTAAGGAGTAATTCCCCCAACATAATTGCACTAATAATCAAGGGGTGTGCTCTGGCCACGGTGGCCGTGAGCAGAGCGGCAAGATCGTCGTGTTCCCGGCGATAGGTGATGGTACAGTGCAATTAAAGGGGTCGGAGAGCTTAAGGGGAACCTAGGGATGCCAGAACAATCAACAGAGGAGTATTAATTCACCTGGAATAGGCTGGCCGCGGTGAAGTGTTTTTACGGGGTGTTCAAACTGATTTGGGGGAAAGCCCGAATTACGGAGCTACGGTGAACGAGTGGAGATGAGAGTGGGTGCTATAGCTTGATGATTACATGGCGCAACTGATCTAGCCCTCAATTTATAGGCTCCGGGGGCGGTGGCCTGGGAATTTCGGATGGCGCGGTGGCGGTCGGAGAGTGAAAAGAGTGCTGGCGGGCGTGAGTGCGTGTCTCCGGTCATGGCGACGATGGGACGACTATAAGGAGTCACGGCGACGTGGTAGAAAGACTCGGACACGCGGCGGATACTGAGATGGCACGACGGCGGCGAGCGGCTTTATCTACGGCGGTGAGCAAGGGGGAATGAATGGCGGCTAGCCGGAGTGGCTTCCTAGTCACCGGCGGCGAAGATATTTTGACCCCGTGACGTTATCGACTTACTCCGAGCGTGAATCACGATGCCAGCGACGCGAATCGCGGCGGGGAGGTCACCGGCGGTGAAAGTTTGCTGGCGATCTGATCTTCTCCAGTTGTAACACTGTACCATGACCAAAACTGGATTCAGACACTCTGACAGATCACTTTGAAGCTTGATTTTCTCTCAGATTTATATGACAACACATACCAGACTCTGTAGCAAACTTGTAGAGCTATAAACCAGCAATAATTTGACTATAGGGCTCGAACTCATTTGAGCACTGGATCAAGGTTAAAATGGCTCTCAAACTTGGAGCAAAGTCACTGTCAACTTGAGATTCAGACTGTATTAGTCTGACAGTCCAAGTTTGAGCATGATTATCTCCAAATTGCTCACAAGAACATGGTTTGCTCTCTTCAGCAAAATTGTTCTCCTTTGATTGGTCTGCAAACTTGTTGTGGTCACTTAGGGCGAAAACCCTATATTTTAAAAGATACAGGGCTCCAAAGTTGAGCCCACTAAACTGAATTTCAGACTTAGAATAGAGCTTAAGTGAGGTCCATTTTGCATTTAAGTCCAAAATCCAATATTTGGCTTACAAGTCCACACATTTGTGAACCAAATGATTTAAGATACTTATTTGACTTGTTTTTTGCACTTTAGTCCAAAAGTGGACTAATTTTGCACATAGGTCCCTAGGGTTTGGATTTAGGGTTTTCCAGGGTTCTAATTGAGATTTTTGGTATCCCAGGGGTATAAATGTGATTCAACTTTGTTTTTGGGGACATTTTATGACTCTTCCCCTAAAGCCCTTAGGTTTTCTTCATTTGGGTTAAGTTTTGCCGCTTTGAGCCTTATTTAGATTTAGGTTCCCTTTCCAGGGTCCTATTTGCAAAATACTAAAAACAATACACTTGTTTGAAGTTTTTACCTAGTGGATGCACTTTAGGTGTGTCAAACATATGCAATGCCAATGCTTATGATGCCATGCTCAAGTTTTAGTTACAGTAACACCAGGGGTGTTACATCCTTCCCCCCATAAAAGAATCTCGTCCCGAGATTTAAAGTCCTAGGGTGAGTAATGGAAAAAAAATGTGTCACATCTTTATTCCCTTATTTCTGGTACAAGGCAGGGGTGGTGTGGGGGTCACTTCTTTATTACAACACTAAATATACTTTACAAATTACATGAGGCTAGAAAGCCTGGGAAATTCTTATCTAAAAAGTCTCGAGTTTCCCATGTAGCCTCTTCTTCCGAATGTTGGTTCCACTGTATCTTATAGAACTTGAGAGTTTTTCTCCGGGTAACCCTGTCCTTTTGATCCAGAACTCGAATAGGATGTTCCGAGTATGTTAAATCTGGTTCCAGGACAACATCTGTCACTTCAATGGTTCGATCGGGAACCCGAAGACACTTCTTTAATTGTGACACATGGAACACATTATGTACAGCAGACAATGTTTCGGGAAGTTGAAGTCGATACGCCACTGGCCCATATCTTTGAAGGATAGGAAATGGAGAAATGTACCTGGGTGCAAGCTTTCCTTTTATCCCGAAACGCGATACTCCCTTCATTGGTGAAACCTTCAAGTAGACATAGTCCCCTTCAAGAAAATACAAGGGCATTCGTCGTTTGTCTGCATAGCTCTTCTGCCGAGCTTGGGCTTTCTTCAGATTATGAATAACTTTCTGAACCTTTTCCTCGGCCTCCTTCACTATGTCAGGCCTAAAGAAATACCTTTCTCCAGGTTCAGACCAATTTAGCGGAGTTCGACACCGTCGCCCATATAAAGCTTCAAAAGGTGCCATCTTGATACTTTCTTGATAACTATTATTGTATGAAAACTCCGCCAAAGGTAAACATTCATCCCATTTTGGTGAGAAATCCAGGACACAAGCTCGCAACATATCTTCGAGTACTTGATTAATTCTCTCAGTCTGTCCACTGGTTTGTGGATGATATGCCGAACTATGGAGCAACTTAGTACCCAAGGATTTGTGAAGTGCTTCCCAAAACTTGGCTACAAATTGGGGTCCATGATCCGACACAATGGTCTTCGGAACACCATGCAGACTAAGAAAACGAGTAATGTACAATTGGGCGTAGACAGTAACTGGGGAATCCGTCTTGACCGACAGAAAGTGAGCAATCTTTGTAAACCGATCAATTATAACCCAGATAGAATCATGCCCCTTTGCAGTCCTGGGCAACCCCACGATAAAGTCCATACTTATATCTTCCCATTTCCATGTTGGGATCGGCAAAGATTGTAATGGACCAGCAGTTTTCATGTGTATGGCTTTGACACGTCTGCAAGTGTCACACTTAGCCACATAGCGTGCAACTTCAATTTTCATCTTTGTCCACCAGTAGTGCTGCTTTAGATCATGATACATCTTAGTGCTTCCCGGATGAATAGAATAGCGACTAAGATGCGCTTCATCTAAGATTTGCTGGCGGAGTTCTTCATTCTTTGGCACTACTATGCGGTTATTGAACCATATCACACCTTGATCGTCTTCTTTGAAACATTTGGCTGTTCTAGCCCTTATCTTCTCCCGTATGTGCTTCATACCCAAATTATCCTTTTGAGCATCAACTATTCTTTGCAAAAGGATAGACTCAAGCTTTAGCTGATTCAGGGTTCCTTGTTGGACCATCCCCAGGTTTAGCTTTTCCATCTCTTGACATAAAGTATTGTCAGAGGTCTTCGCCATCAGACAGTGGCAGGAAACCTTACGGCTCAGTGCATCTGCCACAACATTGGCTTTGCCTGGGTGATAATGAATTTCTAATTCATAGTCCTTAATAAGCTCAAGCCATCGTCTTTGTCTCATATTTAACTCTGACTGGGTGAAGATATACTTCAAGCTTTTATGATCTGTATATATGTGACAGATATTTCCCAGCAGATAGTGACGCCAAATTTTCAGGGCATGAACCACAGCAGCTAGCTCCAGATCATGAGTTGGGTAATGCTCCTCATGTTGGCGCAACTGCCTTGAAGCATATGCAATTACTCGGCCCTCTTGCATTAGTACACAGCCGAGTCCACTGCCTGATGCATCACAATATACATCAAAAGGTTTGGTGATGTCCGGTTGAGCCAATAACGGAGCAGTGGTTAATAATGTCTTCAATTGTTCAAAAGCTTCATTACACTTAGAAGACCAATTGAATTTAATGTCATTCTTCAATAAACTTGTGATTGGCTTCACAAGCTTAGAAAAATCTGGTATGAATCTGCGATAATATACAGCTAGTCCAAGAAAACTCCGGACTTGGTGAACAGTGGTTGGGGGTTTTCACTCCAGAATATCCTTGACTTTGCTAGGATCTACCGCAATTCCCTTGGCAGATAACACGTGCCCCAAAAATTGAATTTCCTCCAGCCAGAACGCGCACTTGCTGAACTTGGCATACAACTGATGTTCCCTCAGGCGCGTCAATACAATCCGTAGATGCTGAGCATGCTCCTCTTCATTTTTAGAGTATATCAAGATATCGTCGATGAAGGCCACCACGAACTTGTCCAACTCAGGCATAAACACCGAGTTCATCAAATAGGTGAAGTGGGTAGGAGCATTTGTTAGCCCGAAAGACATTACCAAATATTCAAATAAACCATACCGCGTAGTAAACACGGTCTTCGGTATATCCTCGGGCCGAATACGGATTTGGTGATAGCCCGACCTGAGATCAATTTTGGAAAATACCCTCGCCCCAGTCAGTTGATCAAATAAGATGTCAATCCTTGGAAGAGGGTACTTGTTCTTGATGGTGACCTCATTCAGGGGTCGATAATTGTAACACCCGGTTTTAAGGAACAAAGCCGGGTGCATCTCATACATGCGCCAAGAAGACAACATATATAATAACAGAGTGTATAGAGATAAATGTCATAAAACATCAGAGTAATTATTACATAGCGGAAGACTTATTACAAAGTAAAAGAATAAATGTAAAACGAACTAAGGATCGTTGGCGCCAATGTCGACTGAGAAACGCCACCTAGATCAGATCATACTCCTCGCCTTGTGGCTCCTCCTGAACCACCTGCTCTTCTCCTGTGGGGGGGTGTGAGACAGCAAGGGTGAGCTCACACATGATCATAGCTCAACAAGTTGTGGGGAACCAGTGGACATAAACTCACAAAGGTGTGAGTTCATGTGATGTGTAAGGCTTAATCAATGACAGGGGTTAAAGCTGAGCATTGCTTTTAAGAGTTGGTCAAAATTTTATTAGCAGTTACTAAGTGTAAGTAAATACCAAACCATAGTAATAATAAGTAAAAGTAATAATAAAATAATCCCAAATGCAATGCAATGACAGGTTAAGTTTAAGTTCCATAATTTAATCATGTGAGTGTCCGAGCCGCTCATGACCGTGAGCACGGCTAGTATACCAGTTTTACACTCTGCAGAGGTTGCGCATCTTTACCCACAAGTCGTGTTACCCATTTGCCACGGAGTTGATCAGACTCCATACACCTCTACCTAGGAAGCGAGGCAGGGTACCACTACGAGGCCTTTACAAAGTTCCACTAGCTTCAGACTACCCGCTACAGTTTATAGGAAGTTCCAATGCAGGGTTCCTGGCTGACCGCCATCGCAGCAAAATCAACCAGGGACCTCCCTACACTGACCACTCCCCTACTGCCCTTGCCCCTTTCGGGTAAGGTAGCCCTCCACTAGCTTTCCTAGTTAATCAGCCAAGGGTGTCCCATTAAACCCTTGTGGTAGCACTGTTTTCCCGGGAGGTTCTCCATGTTCCCATTAACATAATGATCTTAACATGAACAAGGAAGAATAAAACAGATAACAATAAATAGTATAACAATGAGTGATGAATATCTCTATACCCAAATCCACATAAAGCAATAGCATGTACTACCCAAAACTTTAGTAGTAAAACCAGTGGTGAAGCAAGGTATAAAGATAGTCAAATCTAGGGCATCCTATTGGGTCCCAGCAAAATTATCCTATGCAGATCATTATGAATAATAAGAACATGAATGGGTAAAAGAAGTGATCAAGGGCACAACTTGCCTTCAATGAGCTCCTGCTCAGCTACTTCAACTTGTTGGAGCTCAGGTTCCACAGTGGGTTGCTCGTCTACTCGCATCAATACAATACATACATGGCATAGCATAAATTAACATCACATCAAACATGCAAATAGAATATACAGTAATAAACTAGACATTAAAATAAGATCACAGGAACTGGAATCATCAAATTTGGAGTTATAGATCTTAAGTTATGGATTTTCTAATGTTTTATGTGCTTAATACAAGATTAAGTGAAAGAATAATTTTAATGTGTTTGTCATGTCAGAACAGAGGCACTAGTGGATAGACAATAATATTACAAAAATTTAGGAACTGGAATGGATTAAAAAGGATTCAAAATGAGTTTTCTATGAATTAAATGAGATCTAGGGCTTATTTTAATACCAAAAACCCATTTATTTATTTCTTATATTCAGTTTACTGTTCCCTGGGCTGCGCGCAATATTTCAGAGAACTCTAAGGGCTTATGCGCAAGGATTCTTAAGACCCATAGCACTGTTCCTAAGGACCGCGGGTTCTATTGTTCAGAACCCCGAGGGTTCTTATGTAAAAAACACTGCGAAGCGCTATCGGTTGATCTGCACCGTCCGATCGACTATGGAGCGCCCTGATTAAATCCTCTACGCTGCGAACTGGTACGCAATCTAAGCCTTTCGATCTAACTTGGACGTTCCAGATTTAAATAACCTAATCCCACTCACGTCCGATCGATCAGAATCGAACGGCCCACGCCACATCCGACCGGACCGGCACGTGACTTCTAATCTCAACCGCAGGTTTGGATCCGACGGCCAGAAACCCATCCCCTACCAGACACTGCGCCGGCGGCGCCGCACAGTACCCCGACGGCGGAAGCCATGGCCGGAAATTACCAACCACCGATCCCGTGCTAGAATCTCCAATCCGAACAGTGTTTCACGTAAAGGATAGTATGGCTGACAATCCAGGAGGGTACTCACCGGCGGTGGAGATGACGACAGGCCAGGCCACGATGAAGGGCAGAATTGCGGTGGTTCATCCACTTCGGCGAGAAATTCCGATGTCTTCAACGCTCCCTGGTCATGGCCACCCCATCGTGTATGCTCCACGTGCAACCCTGAAGCCCCAGGTCCACACGCCGAGGATGATTCGCCACCGTGGGCGGAGATCTCCGGCGGCGGCCTCCCTGACTCCCTCTCTCTCTCGCTTATTTCTCTCCCTCTCTTTTTCGGTGTCACGGCATCTCTGGTGATGAAGCGAGGCAGTTGAGCAGGAGGCGGGGCTCGGTTTTGTAGGTCATGGTGATGGCGCAACAGCCACGGCCGAATCGGGCGCGCGGCAATGGCGGCGTGGCCGCGGCCTTGGCGGAAATCACGACCGAGCTAACCGGTCCACAACCCGGGTTCCCGGAGAGTACGGCGAGGTAGTCGTGGTCAGTTGCGTTGGGGCGTACCTGCTGACGAGGTCACGCCATGGCTCCGGGGTTCGTGGTACGATTTGCGCGTCTGATCCGACCAACGCGGGCGAGCTCCACGTGTTCTGCTGAAGGTGGAAGATTAACTGACCGCGTGGCCCCATCTGTCTGTCCCCATGAAATGAGAAAGGGTTGAGGTGCCCGCGGAGACAGACGAGTTGGGCCCACTGGTCGGCACCAACGTGCGGAAGTCACGCGCATGTTAGTTGGGCCGAGCGAAGGAAAAAGGGTGGGCTAGAATTTGGTTTTGCGGCCCAAACGAGACTTATCTCTTTTTTCTTTTCCCTTTCTTATTTCAAACCAAAAATTTGAATTAAATTCTTGTGGCGAATTTGTACTCAAATTTTGAATGTATGGTTTGAACATACCATTGTGGAATAAATTTATGTATTTAAAAGTTTATTTTGCATTGTATAGTATATCTCTCTTTCCTTCTCTATTTTCAAACCCTAAGAGATAAGTTTGGTCTTAAATCCCAATTTTGGGGCACTAACATATTTTTATTAATCTTATATTTATTATTTATAGATGCAACAATACATAAACTCCAACATGTTGCACATCTTGTTGAAGAATTATTCACTTAGACATGGTATGAGCGATTTTATCTATTTTTAATATTTATTTCTTGATAACTATGCTCTCTTTTCTCTAATTCTAAAATTTCAATCTAAGTCTTAAATTCCACTTTGGACTTAGACATACCTATACATTTTGTACATTGGTTTTATCTTGTCACAAAAATGCACACAAAATGAAACCTCAGCATGATGCATAATTTAGTTGCAGTATCATTTGTTCTAATTAATCACTATTAATTATAAGTGCGCTCTTTTTATGATGCAAATATGGCACATAAAATAAGAAAATCCAATATAATATTCCTGTGTACATTTTGGGTTTTACAAATCCTACCCCCCTTAAAAATAATCTCGTCCTCGAGATTTAAGAAGATCTAGGGAAAAGATGGGGGAAGTCTATGCGAAGCTCTTCTTCTCTTTCCCACGTTGCTTCATCTTCGCCGTGGTGGCTCCATTGCACTTTGCACATCTTTATAACCTTATTCCTCGTAACTTGAATCAAAGTATCCATAATCTTGATAGGGTACTCCGCATAAGTCAGGTCATCTTGAACACTAAGGTCCTCCAGTGGTAGCTGCTCCTCAGGTACCCTGAGGCACTTCTTTAGCTGAGATACATGAAATACATTATGTACATCTGATAGGTGATCCGGTAACTCCAGTTGATTTGCAACTTCTCCCACTCGCTTTAAGATCAAGAAAGGTCCAATGAAGCGAGGGGACAACTTTCCTTTAACTTTAAATCTCCTCATACCCCGGAGTGGTGACACCTTGAGATACACATACTCTCCTTCTTCAAATTCCAGTGGTCTTCTTCTATTATCAGCATAGCTCTTTTGCCTGGATTGTGCAATTCTCAAATTTTCTCTTATCATTCGAACTTGCTCTTCTGCCTCTTGAATCAATTCAGGCCCAAAGAACTGTCTTTCTCCAGTCTGATCCCAATACAGTGGAGTCCTGCATTTCCTGCCATACAAAGCCTCAAATGGAGACATCTTCAAACTGGCCTGGTAGCTATTATTATAAGAAAACTCAGCATAGGGTAAGCTCTTCTCCCAACTTCCACCATGCTTGAGAGCACAAGCTCTTAACATATCTTCCAGCACTTGATTAGTCCTCTCTGTCTGTCCATCAGTCTGAGGATGGTAGGCTGAACTAAAATTCAACTTTGTATCCAAGCTCTCATGCAACTTCTTCCAAAATCGAGAAGTAAACTGTGATCCTTGATCAGACACGATCTTCTTAGGTACTCCATGTAAACAAATTATCCGAGTCATATACAATTCTGCTAGCTTGGCTCCCGTGTAATTAGTCCTCACCGGTATAAAATGAGCCACCTTTGTCAATCTGTCCACAATTACCCAAATAGAGTCATACCCAGCAGGGGTGCGGGGTAGTCCAACAATAAAATCCATACCAATTTCTTCCCATTTCCACTCGGGTATCTTCAATGGGTGCAATAATCCAGCGGGTCTTTGATGTTCAGCCTTAACTCTTTGACATACATCACACTTGGCCACATGAGCAGCCACATCTCTTTTCAGTCCATACCACCAATACTTTCGCTTCAAATCTTGATACATCTTAGTGCTTCCAGGGTGGATGGAGTAATCAGAATCATGAGCTTCTTTCAATATAGCCTCACGGAGGCTATCGATCTCTGGAACACATATCCGATCTTTGAACCATATAGTACCTTGCTCATCTTCCGTGAATTCCGGAACTCGACCATCCGTGATTAAATCCTTAATCTCTTGGATCTTAGCATCACCAACCTGACCTTTACGAATCTCTTGCTCCAAGGTAGGTTCCAACTTAATGGTAACTCCTTCAGTGTGAGTAGCAATTCCCAGGTTGAGCTTCTCAAAATCTTTTGCTAATTCATCGGGTAGCTGGACAACGAAAGCGGAGTGAGCATGCTCCTTCCGACTCAAGGCATCTGCAACCAAATTCGCCTTGCCCGGGTGATAATGAATCTCCAAATCATAATCCTTAATAAGCTCCAACCAACGACGTTGCCTGAGGTTGAGATCCTTCTGAGTGAATATATACTTCAAACTCTTATGATCCGTGTATACTTGGCACTTAGTTCCCATAATGTAGTGCCTCCAAATCTTAAGTGTATGCACAACTGCAGCTAGTTCCAAGTCATGAGTGGGGTAGTTCAATTCATGCTTCCTCAACTGACGAGATGCATAGGCAATCACATGTCCTTCTTGCATAAGCACACATCCAAGTCCTTGGCCACATGCATCACAGTAAATGTCAAATCCCTTCTGCAGATCTGGCATAATCAATACTGGAGGTGACATCAATCTCTCCTTCAACTGATCAAAGCTTTCTTGGCACTTCTCATCCCACTTAAATTCTCTTCCTTTTTCCAAAAGCGATGTCATAGGCTTGGCAATCTTAGAGAATCCCTCAATAAATCTCCGATAGTAGCCTGCTAATCCCAAGAAACTCCGAATCTCAGTAACTGTAGTGGGTGCTCTCCACTCCATTATCTCCTTTACTTTAGCAGGATCCACTGCTATTCCTCCATTAGAAATAATATGACCAAGAAATGGCACCTCGCCAATCCAAAACTCGCACTTGCTGAACTTGGCATAGAGTTGATTATCTCGTAGCTTCTGTAGCACCAACCTTAGATGCTGTTCATGATCACTTTCATTCCTAGAATAGATAAGAATATCGTCGATGAATACCACGACGAATCTGTCCAAATACTCCATAAACACCTTATTCATCAAATTCATGAAGTAAGCTGGTGCATTGGTCAATCCAAACGACATAACAGTAAACTCATATAATCCATATCGAGTCGAGAATGCTGTCTTAGGAATATCCGATGGTCTAATCCTCATCTGATGGTAACCCGATCGGAGATCAATCTTCGAGAATACTCTAGCTCCTCGCATCTGATCAAACAAATCCTCAATACGGGGTAATGGATACTTGTTCTTCACCGTAACATCATTAAGAGATCTATAATCCACACACATCCGTTGAGATCCATCCTTCTTCTGTACAAACAGTACCGGTGCTCCCCACGGTGAGGAACTCGGACGAACGTACCCAGCCTGTTGTAACTCAGTTAACTGCTTCTTTAGTTCCTTCAACTCCTCTACGGACATTCCATATGGCCGTTTAGAAATAGGAGCGGTTCCAGGTAAGGGATCAATCACAAACTCAACTTCCCTATCCGGTGGCATCCCTGGCAACTCCTCTGGAAAGACATCCGGAAAATCTCTAACCACCCGGATGTTGTCACCCACAAACTTCTCATCTACTAAGAATATCGCTAGTCTGATGGTGGTAGTTACTGAAATCTCAACTTCGAATCTTTCTCCTTTGGCACTGGTGAGTTCTAAGGTTCCCTTAGCCTAGTGTATAAACTGTCCTTGCCTTTCTTAACCACGACGTACCAAGGATCAAGTCTATACTGCTCTCTTCTAACAGTATAGGGGTAGCCATCTGGGTTAGAAACACAGGGAAAGAAGGAAGATTTTTAGACAAGGCAAGTAATTACGAGAAATGTTACTGCGGGGGATTTATTAGCTAAGTAGATTAGTGTGTTATCCACTAAAGCTAATTTATTATCTTATGCTGGCACCTGCTAAGATGTCCATATATAATATTTCAATCAATTAAAGAAGCGAATCAGACATTTTTCATCAGAACAATCAAACAACATTTTTAAATATAGAAAATAGTTTTAAATTTTGTCTTGGGTTCCCTATCTCTTAAAATTGTCATAGGGGTAGGGATTCCAAAGTTTGAAATCCATCTTGTCTTAGAATAGAGAAGATAAGAATGATCAGAGTAGAACAGTAGAAGGTGAGACAGGATCAAGATAAGTATAGGAAGAATCAGAGTAAGGTAAGTGTAGAATGATTCGGAATGAGATAAGTAGGTAAGGGTTTGTCCATTTCTATCTAGGTCTCGTCCTACAGTCAACATTGCTCTGATACCACTTCTGTAACACCCGGTTTTAAGGAACAAAGCCGGGTGCATCTCATACATGCGCCAAGAAGACAACATATATAATAACAGAGTGTATAGAGATAAATGTCATAAAACATCAGAGTAATTATTACATAGCGGAAGACTTATTACAAAGTAAAAGAATAAATGTAAAACGAACTAAGGATCGTTGGCGCCAATGTCGACTGAGAAACGCCACCTAGATCAGATCATACTCCTCGCCTTGTGGCTCCTCCTGAACCACCTGCTCTTCTCCTGTGGGGGGGTGTGAGACAGCAAGGGTGAGCTCACACATGATCATAGCTCAACAAGTTGTGGGGAACCAGTGGACATAAACTCACAAAGGTGTGAGTTCATGTGATGTGTAAGGCTTAATCAATGACAGGGGTTAAAGCTGAGCATTGCTTTTAAGAGTTGGTCAAAATTTTATTAGCAGTTACTAAGTGTAAGTAAATACCAAACCATAGTAATAATAAGTAAAAGTAATAATAAAATAATCCCAAATGCAATGCAATGACAGGTTAAGTTTAAGTTCCATAATTTAATCATGTGAATGTCCGAGCCGCTCATGACCGTGAGCACGGCTAGTATACCAGTTTTACACTCTGCAGAGGTTGCGCATCTTTACCCACAAGTCGTGTTACCCATTTGCCACGGAGTTGATCAGACTCCATACACCTCTACCTAGGAAGCGAGGCAGGGTACCACTACGAGGCCTTTACAAAGTTCCACTAGCTTCAGACTACCCGCTACAGTTTATAGGAAGTTCCAATGCAGGGTTCCTGGCTGACCGCCATCGCAGCAAAATCAACCAGGGACCTCCCTACACTGACCACTCCCCTACTGCCCTTGCCCCTTTCGGGTAAGGTAGCCCTCCACTAGCTTTCCTAGTTAATCAGCCAAGGGCGTCCCATTAAACCCTTGTGGTAGCACTGTTTTCCCGGGTGGTTCTCCATGTTCCCATTAACATAATGATCTTAACATGAACAAGGAAGAATAAAACAGATAACAATAAATAGTATAACAATGAGTGATGAATATCTCTATACCCAAATCCACATAAAGCAATAGCATGTACTACCCAAAACTTTAGTAGTAAAACCAGTGGTGAAGCAAGGTATAAAGATAGTCAAATCTAGGGCATCCTATTGGGTCCCAGCAAAATTATCCTATGCAGATCATTATGAATAATAAGAACATGAATGGGTAAAAGAAGTGATCAAGGGCACAACTTGCCTTCAATGAGCTCCTGCTCAGCTACTTCAACTTGTTGGAGCTCAGGTTCCACAGTGGGTTGCTCGTCTACTCGCATCAATACAATACATACATGGCATAGCATAAATTAACATCACATCAAACATGCAAATAGAATATACAGTAATAAACTAGACATTAAAATAAGATCACAGGAACTGGAATCATCAAATTTGGAGTTATAGATCTTAAGTTATGGATTTTCTAATGTTTTATGTGTTTAATACAAGATTAAGTGAAAGAATAATTTTAATGTGTTTGTCATGTCAGAACAGAGGCACTAGTGGATAGACAATAATATTACAAAAATTTAGGAACTGGAATGGATTAAAAAGGATTCAAAATGAGTTTTCTATGAATTAAATGAGATCTAGGGCTTATTTTAATACCAAAAACCCATTTATTTATTTCTTATATTCAGTTTACTGTTCCCTGGGCTGCGCGCAATATTTCAGAGAACTCTAAGGGCTTATGCGCAAGGATTCTTAAGACCCATAGCACTGTTCCTAAGGACCGCGGGTTCTATTGTTCAGAACCCCGAGGGTTCTTATGTAAAAAACACTGCGAAGCGCTGTCGGTTGATCTGCACCGTCCGATCGACTATGGAGCGCCCTGATTAAATCCTCTACGCTACGAACCGGTACGCAATCTAAGCCTTTCGATCTAACTTGGACGTTCCAGATTTAAATAACCTAATCCCACTCACGTCCGATCGATCGGAATCGAACGGCCCACGCCACATCCGACCGGACCGGCACGTGACTTCTAATCTCAACCGCAGGTTTGGATCCGACGGCCAGAAACCCATCCCCTACCAGACACTGCGCCGGCGGCGCCGCACAGTACCCCGACGGTGGAAGCCATGGCCGGAAATTATCAACCACCGATCCCGTGCTAGAATCTCCAATCCGAACAGTGTTTCACGTAAAGGATAGTATGGCTGACAATCCAGGAGGGTACTCACCGGCGGTGGAGATGACGACAGGCCAGGCCACGATGAAGGCAGAATTGCGGTGGTTCATCCACTTCGGCGAGAAATTCCGATGTCTTCAACGCTCCCTGGTCATGGCCACCCCATCGTGTATGCTCCACGTGCAACCCTGTAGCCCCAGGTCCACACGCCGAGGATGATTCGCCACCGTGGGCGGAGATCTCCGGCGGCGGCCTCCCTGACTCCCTCTCTCTCTCGCCTATTTCTCTCCCTCTCTTTTTCGGTGTCACGGCATCTCTGGTGATGAAGCGAGGCAGTTGAGCAGGAGGCGGGGCTCGGTTTTGTAGGTCATGGTGATGGCGCAACAGCCACGGCCGAATCGGGCGCGCGGCAATGGCGGCGTGGCCGCGGCCTTGGCGGAAATCACGACCGAGCTAACCGGTCCACAACCCAGGTTCCCGGAGAGTACGGCGAGGTAGTCGTGGTCAGTTGTGTTGGGGCGTACCTGCTGACGAGGTCACGCCATGGCTCCGGGGTTCGTGGTACGATTTGCGCGTCTGATCCGACCAACGCGGGCGAGCTCCGCGCGTTCTGCTGAAGGTGGAAGATTAACTGACCGCGTGGCCCCATCTGTCTGTCCCCATGAAATGAGAAAGGGTTGAGGTGCCCGCGGAGACAGACGAGTTGGGCCCACTGGTCGGCACCAACGTGCGGAAGTCACGCGCATGTTAGTTGGGCCGAGCGAAGGAAAAAGGGTGGGCTAGAATTTGGTTTTGCGGCCCAAACGAGACTTATCTCTTTTTTCTTTTCCCTTTCTTATTTCAAACCAAAAATTTGAATTAAATTCTTGTGGCGAATTTGTACTCAAATTTTGAATGTATGGTTTGAACATACCATTGTGGAATAAATTTATGTATTTAAAAGTTTATTTTGCATTGTATAGTATATCTCTCTTTCCTTCTCTATTTTCAAACCCTAAGAGATAAGTTTGGTCTTAAATCCCAATTTTGGGGCACTAACATATTTTTATTAATCTTATATTTATTATTTATAGATGCAACAATACATAAACTCCAACATGTTGCACATCTTGTTGAAGAATTATTCACTTAGACATGGTATGAGCGATTTTATCTATTTTTAATATTTATTTCTTGATAACTATGCTCTCTTTTCTCTAATTCTAAAATTTCAATCTAAGTCTTAAATTCCACTTTGGACTTAGACATACCTATACATTTTGTACATTGGTTTTATCTTGTCACAAAAATGCACACAAAATGAAACCTCAGCATGATGCATAATTTAGTTGCAGTATCATTTGTTCTAATTAATCACTATTAATTATAAGTGTGCTCTTTTTATGATGCAAATATGGCACATAAAATAAGAAAATCCAATATAATATTCCTGTGTACATTTTGGGTTTTACAATAATCCACGCACATTCGTAAGGTTTGGTCCTTCTTCTTAACAAAAATGGCGGGACAACCCCATGGAGACGAGCTTGCCCGGATGAATCCCTTATTCAGTAGATCTTGTAATTGAATCTTCAATTCCGCCAACTCATTAGGGGGCATACGGTATGATCTTCGGGAAATGGGAGCCGTACCGGGCTTTAGCTCAATTACAAATTCTACATCTCTTTCGGGGGGCAGTCCAGGCAAATCTTCCGGAAATACATCTGGAAACTCACATACTACCGGAATATCCTTGATCTCCAGTACAATGGCTTCATATATTCTACCAAAAGCTTTGGCTGGATTGGTTATGGGGAGAGACAAAAGAATCTCTTCTTGATTATAGCTCAACCTGACGGTTCTGAGTTCAGTGTTGAGAATTGCCTTGGGTTGTGTTAACCAATTCATACCCAAAATTACATCTATATCCTGGCCTTTCAGAACAATCATGTTAGCAGGAAAGTTCCGTCCGGCCATTGTTACTGGCACATGATAGGCCACTTCTCTAGTAAAAATGTGTCCCCCAGGTGAATGAATTTTAAATCCTTCTTTTGATTCATGGCATGAAATGTGATGTTGCTCCACAAATGTCTTGCTAATGAATGTATGCAAAGCACCAGAATCAAAAAGAATAATTGCAGGGTGACTGGCCACGAGAAACGTACCCATCATCACCGGTTCACCTTCCAGTGTAGTGGCCACTTGAGTATAGTATACCCATCCCGTCTTTTTTGCATTCTTCCCCATATTATTTCCCTTGGGCTGAGCTGATTACCCAGATCCTTGCTGAGCATTTGATTGATTCTGCTTGGGATATGGGCAATCTTTGATGAAATGTCCAGACTTGCCACAATTAAAACACCCGGTTGAGGAGCTGGGCAAAGCAGGGAATCGAGTGCCCAGGGCACCCGGCTGATTTGGGGTAGTGGGGGCATTGTTGGGGCGAATAATGATTGGCTGCTTGAAAGGGAATGAGGGCGATCGAGAAAAAGAACGATTTTGGCTAGAAGGCCGGATCACAAACCGTTGCCTCTTTGCCTGGCCTTGATTAGGCTTCTCACCACCAAATCCCTTGTTCTTCCCGGAACCTACATATTTTGCTTCAACAGATAAGGCTGTGCTGACAGCCTTTCCATACGTGAGATCTATGCAGGCAGCCATTTTTCTCTGCAATCGATCATTTAATCCTCTCATAAAGCAGTTCTTTTTCTTTAAATCAGTATTCACCTGATCGATGGCATACTGCGATAGGTGATTGAACTTGTTGAGATATTGATTGACAGTATCTCCTCCTTGTTTCAGCTTCATGAACTCTTCTTGCTTCATATGCAGAACACCTTCGGGTATGTAGTGCTCGCGGAAGGCCACTTTAAATTCTTCCCATGTGACTTGATGGTTGGCAGGTTGAATAGCCACAAAATTTCCCCACCAGGTGCTGGCAGGGCCGCGCAGTTGTTGCGCTGCGAACAACGGCTTCTGTGTCTCAGAATAGCGGAGAAGACCAAATTTTTGCTCAATAACACGTATCCATTCATCAGCTTCCAACGGGTCCTCAGCCTTGACAAATAGTGGTGGACGGGTTTCAGAGAAATCCAGATATGTGGTTTCACGGGGGCCTTGCTGATAACCCCTTCCTCCCTGCTGCTGGAATTGTTGGCCCGCCATTTCTCTAAGAAAGCGGGTATTGTCTATAGTTGCGTTTACCAAGGCGGCAATCGCCTCGGCCAATGTGGGAGGAACCGGGGGTGGATTTGGGGTAACATCCCTTCCCCCAGAAGTTCTTGCTGCATCCTGTCCTCGAGTCCTGGTAGGCATCTGAGGCAAAGAACATTTGAAGTAAACATAATATGCCAGAGAAACCTTCCATTTTACATTACTATAAAAAGTAATGATACAGACTCGATGTTATACAACAGGATACATTACCCAATATACAAGAGTTCAACCTATTATACAACACACTACTTCTATTTCTACAAGCTATACTATTACTCCTGCTTCTGGTTGCTCTTGGCAGCTTCGTCGTCAGGTGTGGGAGACCATACGTCGACCAGCCTCATAGAAGGAGGGGGCCTAAAAAGGTCTAACTCACCACCAAGCGCTTCTCCCGCATTATGCGAGGGTCTGGCTTCTGACCTGACAGGATCCGCAGGGACATGTGGGTGTAATTGCGAATACAGTACATGAACTTCCTCATGTAAAGTATTGCAATATACCTGCAAGTTATCAATAGCAGTGCTAAGTTCTTTGACTCGTGCTCGAGCCTTCGCTTCCTTAGCCCAAGCTACTGAACGAGAATGTACTGCCCAATCAAGCGCCAAATCTCGATCAGCAAGTTGATCTTGCAGGGTGCGGATGTAACTTCTTAATTCATTTATTCGGTCACCGTCCGCAACCCATAAATTGGTCCTGCGATGTAACTCTGCTTGAAGTTGATTCACGTGAGCTTCGAGATCACCAATTGGATCGTTGCTCCCGCTACTGATATCTTGCTCCCGCGGGGCAAGTTGGTGTCGAGGTACACCGATAGGTCCAGTATGCTTTCGCGCTGTCTTACTTGTACGTGGCGGCATTTTCTAAGGGGGAACTTTATTAGTATAATTCTTAGCATGATGCATGAATAATTACAGAATCAACCTTAGTTGATTCAACCTTCTATACATTGCACTCTTCCTATCTGGTCTTTGAAATAAACTCTTCAGAAATACTTAGGTAAGAAGAGAAGAAATTTTCTAGATAAGTCTAAGAAAATTTTTTGAAGATGCTACATAAGATCTGCCAAGAAGGGCTACGCTCCGATACCAGCTGTGACGGAACCTCCCAAGTCATTAGGCCCCCCTACAGTTGTCCTTGTCCAACAGACATCAGACAACCCTGTAGATGTTCCTGAATCACTTGACAAGTTCGGTATCTTTATCCTTACCTTTCCAGGAACGTTTCACCCGTCTGACAGACAGTATGTTCATCGGAGATGCGGAAATGCAGAAGTGATTATATAAACTTACATTTATTTAAAAGTAAGAGTAAGTTATTTGTACAGACCAGAGAGTGCTGAAAAGTATTATTACAATACCTGGGAGGTAAAAACTCCTCCCATTAAGTTCTTTACACAAAAGTTTTTAAGGAGGACCCGGTCCTCCGGCAGCTTCATTCTTGATTATCTTCACTTTTCACCACCTTGGCACAGAAACAACAAAAGTTTGTTGTCTCCTCACCTAAAAACAACGGGGGAATAAACCCTGAGTATGGAATTACTTAGCAAGTCTTACCCGACTAAAGAAAAGACTCTCAAGGGTATGCCGGTTATATGGGAGTCAAGGTAAGGCTTTTCAATAATCAAAGACTCTATTTTGCAGAAAAGCTTACTATGAGCGGATCCTTAAAATTCCAATTTTACTTGTCAGGTTAAGTAAAGTTACCTGCATCTAGAGTTCTGTCTACCCTAGTTCAAGCACTTGTCCTGCACTAGCCAATTTCTTATCAACCCTTCATCTTCACTGGATTGCTACGTGTAAGTCAGTGGCCAAGTCTCCATAACCGCGGAGGTACGGCGATCCGAATCGATTATACTCAGCTGAGGATCTCCGATCACACGACATATGTAGCACTTAACCCTTGCATATGTCAACCCGCCACCGAGTTTCTTAAGACTAGATCAGGTTCACGCAAACCGAGAGCATAGATACACCACCATCCAGCCTCTTGCCACGGAGGGTACACGCTACTCTCGCCACCGCTCCACGCCCATTTCGTGTTATCTTATTCTGGCCTTAGTCCACCCGAGGCAAAGCTTACCCTTGACGAGGCATGTGACCAGTTAAAGGGTCCTCGATCAGCAGGCTTACATCGAGACGGCCCTTAATCGACTTAGACGGAGACACTACACCGAGACACTCTTTCTCGTGCAAGTCACCCGCCCGGTCTCAGCTTAATCATTTAACCCCAAAGGTTGGTACCTGGCAGAGGTACATCTTTTCCGATGTTGGACCCATCATGGCCATGATGGATCCACCATCAAGTTTTGGTTTCAAAAACATCCCAACCACTTTTGCCACATCATCTTTTGTAAAAACAAAACATTTTGTTTTACTAAAGCAAGGCTAAGCATCCAAAAATCTTTTGTAAAACGGGTGATCAAGGAAGGTAATCAAATTCAAGCAAGGTAATGCAGGAATTGTTTTAGCAATCAACTCCTATCACCTAATGCATCAAACAAGGTGAGAAAGATTTTAGAACATTAAGGAAGGTGGCAAATGCACCGGGGCTTGCCTTTGTTTATGGGTGAGTCAGGCTCCGATCCACAAATATCGAAGTAGAAACAGTTCTCAGCCTGTGTTTCCAAAGGTGGTGGTACTTGCTCTTTAGTGGCTTCCACTTCTTCCTCGTGTTCTAATCATAACCATATATATGTATAAGAATGGATGCCATGGGATGCTCATGAGGGTGCAAAGATAATATAAACTTATTATCTAAGTCTTGAGTACAACTTTCCTTCACGGAACTCCGAGAACTTAGGGTTTCCGGAGTCAGTAAAGGAGTTCACAGGGCAAGAGGGGGTGTTTTGGGGTTTGGTGATCAAACAAGGTCCAAATCAACCCAAATTCTACCCAAGGCTTCTAAATAATATGAGGAACTCATATAAAAATTTTGAGCATTTTTGGGATTACCATTTATCTTTTAACAATCCAGAACTACAACCTTAAACTATTTTAAATACCTTAAAATTCCTAATTTACCCTAAAAATCATGAAACTATTTTTATTAAATTCTAGGTAAAATAAGAAGGCTAGGAAAATTAGTTTCACGATTTTACCATTTTTCTACATTTTTCTACATATTTCTAAAGTTTTCTGAAAAAGAAAAAGGAAAATACTTAATAGTGTTGGACTCAAACTGGCCCAAGCGGCCCAACCCTGCGCAGAAGCGCGCCCGCGCCCGCGCCCGTTGGTGATTTTGCAGAAGGGTCCTCGGCTTTAACGGCTAAACAGAAATAGGTCCATTCACTATTGCACTAGGTCACTGACATATCGCAGATAAGCCCTTGGTCTTCTATTCCTTTACACGACACGTCCCCGACGGCGCTCCGCACGGGGAGTCCAATCTCCGGTGAGCTAGACCGGCCGGAGAGGGCGGAGATCGACGCTAATCTTTCGTTCACACCAGATTCTACCCCTAAGGAGTAATTCCCCCAACATAATTGCACTAATAATCAAGGGGTGTGCTCTGGCCACGGTGGCCGTGAGCAGAGCGGCAAGATCATCGTGTTCCCGACGATAGGTGATGGTACAGTGCAATTAAAGGGGTCGGAGAGCTTAAGGGGAACCTAGGGATGCTAGAACAATCAACAGAGGAGTATGAATTCACCTAGAATAGGCTGGCCGCGGTGAAGTGTTTTTACGGGGTGTTCAAACCGATTTGGGGGAAAACCCGAATTACGGAGCTACGGTGAACGAGTGGAGATGAGAGTGGGTGCTATAGCTTGACGATTACATGGCGCAACCGATCTAGCCCTCAATTTATAGGCTCCGGGGGCGGTGGCCTGGGAATTTCGGATGGCGCGGTGGCGGTCGGAGAGTGAAAAGAGTGCTGGCGGGCATGAGTGCGTGTCTCCGGTCGTGGCGAGCTCACCGGCGACGATGGGACGGCTATATGGAGTCACGGCGACGCGGTAGAAAGACTCGGACACGCGGCGGATACTGAGATGGCACGACGGCGGCGAGTGGCTTTATCTACGACGGTGAGCAAGGGGGAATGAATGGCGGCTAGCCGGAGTGGCTTCCTAGTCACCGGCGGCGAAGATATTTTGACCCCGTGACGTTATCGACTTACTCCGAGCGTGAATCACGACGCCAGCGACGCGAATCGCGGCGGGGAGGTCACCGACAGTGAAAGTTTGCTGGCGATCTGATCTTCTCCAGTTGTAACACTGTACCATGGCCAAAACAGGATTTAGACACTCTGACAGATCACTTTGAAGCTTGATTTTCTCTCAGATTTATATGACAACACATACCAGACTCTGCAGCAAACTTGTAGAGCTATAAACCAGCAATAATTTGACTATAGGGCTCGAACTCATTTGAGCACTGGATCAAGGTTAAAATGGCTCTCAAACTTGGAGCAAAGTCACTGTCAACTTGAGATTCAGACTGTATTAGTCTGACAGTCCAAGTTTGAGCATGATTATCTCCAAATTGCTCACAAGAACATGGTTTGCTCTCTTCAGCAAAATTGTTCTCCTTTGATTGGTCTGCAAACTTGTTGTGGTCACTTAGGGCAAAAACCCTATATTTTAAAAGATACAGGGCTCCAAAGTTGAGCCCACTAAACTGAATTTCAGACTTAGAATAGAGCTTAAGTGAGGTCCATTTTGCATTTAAGTCCAAAATCCAATATTTGGCTTACAAGTCCACACATTTGTGAACCAAATGATTTAAGATACTTATTTGACTTGTTTTTTGCACTTTAGTCCAAAAGTGGACTAATTTTGCACATAGGTCCCTAGGGTTTGGATTTAGGGTTTTCCAGGGTTCTAATTGAGATTTTTGGTATCCCAGGGGTATAAATGTGATTCAACTTTGTTTTTGGGGACATTTTATGACTCTTCCCCTAAAGCCCTTAGGTTTTCTTCATTTGGGTTAAGTTTTGCCCCTTTGAGCCTTATTTAGAGTTAGGTTCCCTATCCAGGGTCCTATTTGCAAAATACTAAAAACAATACACTTGTTTGAAATTTTTACCTAGTGGATGCACTTTAGGTGTGTCAAACATATGCAATGCCAATGCTTATGATGCCATGCTCATGTTTTTGTTACAGTAACACCAGGGGTGTTACACCTAGCAACCTTACCTGAAAGATGGGCAAGAGGGGGAGCGGTAGGTGCTGGCAGCCCATGTTAACATGGGGTCGTATTCTTGGCTAAGGTACTTCACCCAGGGGGCCACCACCATCGTCTTCAGAAACCTTAGCGGGTTGCTTCGTATTAAGTGTATTTTGTGAAAACCTCATAATGGATCCCTAGCCATTCACCTCGGCAGTGTTTAAGGGTCCGATCAACCCGGGCTAGATGGGATACATGGCTTGTGGGTAAAGTTGTACCACCTCTGCAGAGTGTAAAACTGATATATCAGCCGTGCTCCCGGTTATGAGCGACCTGGACTCCTCACATGATAATTGAACTTGAAGATGGAATTAAATTGAGATCCGATGATCTGCCAATAATTTGCTTAAGTGGTTTCACTTAAGTGTTTTTGTTATACTCATATTCCTTTGTTTAAATGGGATATTTGGAATTCACACTTATTAGTAAGACAGGTGTTGTTAATAAAATGTTGACCAACTAAAATGCTTACTGCTCAACCTTAGCCTCACCTTGTTATACCTGCATTAATTTTTCCCCCACTTGCTGAGCCCCGACCATAAGTGAGCTCACCCTTGCTAATATTTTGATCAGAGGGTGATGCTGGAGACTTTGATGGAGATTTTATCGGCAACGATGATTTCTAAGTCTAACGATACGCCGGTCAACTTCCTGTGGGAGATTGCCCAGTTGTTTATTTCCGCTTTACTTTGATGTGATACTTGTTAAAGATACAATGTTTCAGATGATGTAATAAAGTATTATACTCTCTTTACGCCTTTATTGCATTGTCTTTTGATATATTACACTTGTGACGTTAACATATGTGTGGAAATGGATCCTGGCACACATATGGTATGCGCTCGGTTCTACCCCCTGGAACCCGGTGTGACAGAAGTGGTATCAAAGCTATGCTGACCCTAGGTCGTTAGATTAGTTAGAAATGGAAAGCCTAGTTGTTCAAAACTTGCTAATCTCATTCCTATAAATTCCTTTATCAGTCTTACCTATTTGAAATTCAACTGAGTTGACACTTCTCTTGTAGATGGTTCACACACTCCAAACTACCCGCATCAACACCAACTATGCCCCTCAGCCCCGGCAGATCCCGGTCTACCCAGTGGTAGTCGAGGAAGTTCCGGCGGATCTCCCTCCCATCCGAGTGGAGAATGTAGTCAACCTGGAGGACAGCTCGGAGGAGCAGCTGCCGACCCCCACCCCGTTGGCAGAGTCCCTGGCCTTCGCAGCTGGGTCATCGACGTCAGCACTGTCTGCACCAGCCTTCCAAGCACCTGCACCAGGAGGCGACGACCCCGATGACTCCGGAGACGACGATGACGAGGATGACGACGACGACGAAGGTGGAGAAGGCGAACACGTCATCGAGGAAGCTAACTACGCCCAGCAGGACAACTTCATGGGGTTTGGTCCTGTTGTCGAACATTACACATCAATGTTCGAGACGGGGCACTTCCCCAACCTACTGCAAGAAGTGCTGCATGCGCTAGGCACCTATGTCCGCCCCCTGTACGAGACAAGGCGAGTGAGCGAGCCTCCCCGGGCTTGCTATTACATTACTCGCATCCACGTCAGGGTGATGGATGCAGGTGACAGGGGATTCAGGACTCTGTCTGCTCACGAGTCCCTGACACCAATGTCCACCTACGCTGCCTCGGTCAGCAACGCTGCCCGTCGGACCCTATGGTCGCTCAGCCACACCTACCGGCAGCAGCTGCAGAACACGAGGTTCAGGCATCTTCCTCAGCGTCTGCGTGGGGGAAGCCAGACCAACATCGTCCCAGGAGAAGCCGGTGAGGACCGCCTCAACACCCTAGCTGGTGTAGTGGCCGGTCTCAACACCGACCTGGACAGTGCCACCCTGGATCTCTACAGGGTGCACTTGGAGCTGGAGAATGCCCACGCCAGGATTGCAGCCCTGGAAGCCCAACTGCAAGGACTGGATCCACCCGAAGCTCAGGTCCCTGCCATGGCGTTGTCTCCTCCCCGCAAGAGGCTGCGCTATGGAGAGCCCGGATCCGTCACTAGGCTGCTTTAAGTTTTAAGCTATGATGTAATAAGTTATACTTCGTGTTAGACGATGATACTCTTTTTAAGTTATCATATTAATAAATAACAACCATGTGATGGTGATTGGTTGAAATGTTTGATTTGGATCTTTGTTTGAGTGCAATGGTCTTATGGAATGTTGGCCATAAGAACATATAAAATTTTTAAAACTTAAGCTATTTTCCCTCTAGAATCTTTTCTACTCCTCACTTTTCTAAGGATTTCACTTCCTAACTAATCAGATGGTGAACCCACGTCAAGGACCTAACAACCGGAACCAGCGTGGTCAACAAGTACCACCACCACCACCCTCGAATCCCAATATGGAGCAGTTCATCGCCGCCCAGATGCAGATTCTGCAAGGACTCACTGCGGCTGTTCAGCAATTACAACAGAACCAACAGAATCAGCAACCCCAGCAGCAGTAGTATGCACCCCCGGCCAGAGATAAGCACCGGGATTTCATGAGTCATCACCCGCCGACATTTTCTCATGCGGTTGATCCTCTAGATGCTGATGACTGGCTCAAAGTCATTGGAAAGAAGCTGACATAACTAAGTGCAATGACCAGGAGAAGGTCTTATACGCCTCGAGAAGACTCGAGGGAGCTGCGTCCGATTGGTGGGATGCCTTCACAGCGGCACATCCCAATGCCGATACAATAACCTGGCAGGAGTTCCAAGCGAACTTTCGCGCTCGTCACATTCCTTCGGGGATTATGAAGTTGAAGAAGAAGGAGTTCCTTTCCCTTACTCAAGGGAATATGACTATCAGCGAGTATCGTGATCGCTTCACTCAGCTTTCACGCTATGCCCCTGAAGAAGTGGACACTGATGAGAAGCGCCAAGAGCGTTTCCTGGAAGGATTGATTGGACCTCTGAACTATCAACTTCAGAGTCATACTTCCCCAATTTCCAGACACTGCTGAACAAGGCAATTGGCCTTGAAAGTAAAAGAAGGGAATTATCTGACCATAAAAGGAAGTTCCAAGGTCAGTCAAGCAGGAACACCCGGCCAAACAATGCTCAAGGTTCGCAGTTCCGCTCTGGAAATCAAGGCGGAAGCAATTATCAAGCGCAGCGCTCTGGACAACAAAGCAGAGAAATAATCAAAACCAGAACCAGCAAAGGAGCAACTCCCAGATCAACCAGAGGTCTGGTGGAAATTCACAGAATCGTCAAAGTGGCGCCAATAACACGCAGGCCAGAAACAACGCACCAGTCCAACCCAACGGCTGTTTCAAGTGCGGTGAGATAGGCCACTGTGCCAACAACTGCCCAAGGGGCAACCAACAGACACCCCAGAAAGGCAATAATCAGAGGAATGACCAGAACACCCCCGCTCGTGGATCTGCTCAGAACAAGACTCCTCAGAACCATAACAGAGGAAGGGTCAATCACGTCACTGCAGAATCAGTGCCTGAGGATGCCGACATAGTGTATGGTATGTTCCTTGTTAACTCCATACCTGCATCAGTTTTATTTGACTCTAGAGCATCACATTCGTTTATAACTGAGTCATTTGTGGAAAAACACAATATACCTAAGTATCCTCTTAAGAAGATATTACACATTAGTTCACCGGGAGGTGACATGAAGGCCACACACTCATGCCCCCATGTTAATATCAAGATTCAAGGAATAGATTTTTTAGCCGACCCAGTGGTCCTAGGATCCAACGGTATTGATGTGATTCTTGGATGCAACTGGTTGAAAAGTTGTGATGGAGTGATACAGTGTGCCAATGGAATAATTATGTTGACAAGTCCTCAAGGTGAAAGAATCCAAGTTAACATAGACAAGTCAACAGATGAAAAAGGGAAAACAATGATCAATCACTTGGAAGAAAAGCCCTTGGAAAATATCAAAGTAGTGTGCGAATACCCAGACATATTTCCGGAGGAATTACCAGGTATGCCACCTGACCGTGATATAGAGTTTTCTATTGAATTATTACCCGGAACCGCACCTATCTCGAAAAGACCATATAGAATGGATGTCAAAGATTTAGTAGAACTGAAGAAACAAATAGAAGAATTACTAGAAAAAGGTTTCATTCACCCAAGTTCATCCCCTTGGGGAGCCCCAGTGCTATTTGTGAACAAGAAGGATGGTTCGAGGAGAATGTGTGTTGATTATAGAAGTTTGAATGAAGTAACCATCAAGAATAAATACTCGTTACCGCGGATTGAAGATTTATTTGATCAGATGAAGGGAGCTAAGATATTCTCGAAGGTAGATCTGAGATCGGGATATCATCAGTTAAAGATTCGAGCAGAAGATGTACCCAAGACAGCCTTCACGACGAGATACGGATTATATGAGTTTTTGGTCATGTCATTTGGACTGACTAATGCACCATCATACTTTATGAACTTGATGAATAAAGTATTCATGGAATATCTGGATCAGTTTGTGGTCGTATTCATTAACGACATACTGATATATTCTCCGAATGAAGAAACACACGAAGACCATCTAAGGCTAGTCCTACAAAAGCTTCATGACAACCAATTATACGCAAAGTTCTCGAAGTGTGATTTTTGGCTTAAGGAAGTTGCTTTCTTAGGACATATTGTTACCGATGGTGGAATTAAAGTGGACCCAGGAAAGATAAGTGAGATACTAGATTGGAAGCAACCAAAGGATGCGTCTAAGATCAGAAGTTTTCTTGGATTGGTAGGATACTATAGAAGATTTATTGAAGGTTTCTCCAAGTTAGTGAAACCACTTACCTCTCTACTGGGGAAAGGCAAAGAGTTCAAATGGGATGAGGCTTGCCAGAATTGTTTTGAAGAACTCAAGAAGAGGTTAACCACTGCACCAATATTGGTAATGCCAGACATCCACAAGGGATTTGATGTGTATTGCGATGCATCACACCTTGGACTTGGATGTGTGCTAATGCAAGAAGGAAAAGTGATAGCTTATGCTTCAAGACAGTTGAGGAAGCATGAGAAGAATTATCCTACACATGATTTGGAACTAGCTGCCGTAGTGCATGGTTTGAAGATTTGGAGGCACTATATGATTGGAAACAAGTGTAAAATCTTCACAGATCACAAAAGCTTGAAATATATATTCACTCAGAAGGAACTCAACCTCAGACAGAGAAGATGGCTTGAGTTGATTAAGGACTATGATTTGGAAATACAATATCACCCTGGAAAGGCAAATGTAGTAGCTGATGCTTTGAGCCGTAAGGGTCAAGTGAATAACATCACTACTCATTTGATGTCGCAAGAATTGTGTTGGGAAATGGAACGACTCAACCTTGGATTGCTCAATAATGTAGAAGCAACGGTGATGGAAGTTGAATCTACTTTGGAAGAAGAGATTCGTAAAGGACAAGGGTCTGATAAGAAAATTAAGGAAATTAAAGCTTTGATTGGTTTGGGTAAAGCCCCAGATTTCACGGAAGATGAACAAGGCACGGTATGGTTTAAGAAGAGGATCTGTGTACCAGAAATTGAGCACTTGCGCCAACTTATTTTGAGAGAAGCTCATGATTCAGCTTACTCTATTCACCCTGGAAGTACCAAGATGTATCAGGAACTTAAGGAAAAGTATTGGTGGTACGGATTGAAAAGAGATGTTGCTACTCATGTTGCATTATGTGACGTGTGTCAGCGAGTTAAAGCCGAACACCAAAGACCAGCAGGATTGCTACAACCTCTCAAGGTACCAGAATGGAAATGGGAAGAAATCAGTATGGACTTTATAGTTGGACTACCCCGTACTCGAGATGGCTATGATTCAATATGGGTCATAGTAGACAGGTTAACTAAAGTAGCACATTTTATACCTGTGAAGACAACTTACTCAGGAGCCCAGTTAGCAGAATTATACATGTCGAGGATTGTTTGTCTGCATGGAGTACCGAAGAAGATCGTATCAGATCGAGGAACCCAGTTTACCTCGCGCTTTTGGAAAAGATTACATGAGTCCATGGATACCAAGCTAAACTTTAGTTCAGCTTATCATCCTCAAACGGACGGGCAAACAGAAAGAACAAACCAAGTGTTGGAGGATATGCTAAGAGCTTGCGCTCTAAAGCATGGTAGGAGCTGGAATAAAAGTTTGCCTTATGCAGAATTTTTGTATAACAACAGTTATCAAGCAAGTCTCAAAATGGCACCGTTTGAAGCACTATATGGACGGAAGTGTAGAACACCACTTTATTGGAATCAGACCGGAGAAAGTCAAGTATTTGGCCCAGAAATTCTCCAAGAGGCGGAAAAACAAGTGCAGATTATCAGAGAAAACTTGAAGACAGCACAGTCAAGACAGAAAAGCTATGCTGATAATAGAAGAAGAGAATTGATGTTTGAAGTAGGAGACCTTGTCTACCTTAAAGTTTCACCGTTGAGAGGAATGAAAAGGTTTAAGGTTAAAGGAAAATTATCACCTCGCTATATCGGCCCATTCAGGATTTTAGAAAGAAAAGGTGAAGTAGCCTATCAGTTAGAGCTACCCGATAGTTTATCAGATGTACATGACGTATTTCACGTATCACAACTCAAGAAGTGCTTAAGAGTACCGGTAGAACAATTACCCATGGAAGAACTGAATGTTAATGAGGATTTGACTTATTCGGAGTACCCGGTCAGAATTCTGGAAACATCTCGCAGAATTACACGGAGTAAAGTCATTAACATGTGCAAGGTTCAGTGGAGTCATCACTCGGAAGATGAGGCCACTTGGGAAAGAGAAGATGAACTTAGAGCAGAATTTCCTCAGCTATTCTCGGAAGTTTCTTAATCTCGAGGACGAGATTCTTTTTAAGAGGGGTAGGTTTGTAACACCACAAAACCCATCAACTAAAAATAATAAAATTAGTAAAATATGGTAATCATAATTTCTTTTAAAAGTGATTAATTATTTATTTGCATTTTTGGATCAGTTTTCTTTGCATGTGCTTGATTGATTATCGGATGATTGTTATTAACTTTCTTTTAAAAAGAAATCCTAGTAATTAAATAATAACTAAGTAATATAGTAATTATTAGTCTAAAAACAAGTATTTTATTTATAAATATTTTTGGTGAATTTTTATGACTTTTTGAGCTCTTTAAATAATCATTTCGGAATTTAAAAAAAAGAAAAAAAAACAAAAATCTCCAAACCCTAGCCGGCCCACCAGGCCCATCTATTTTCCCTACAGGCGCGCGCGCACCCTGGCTGTTTCCAGCCGCCGCCAGCCTATCTCCCTCCCCTAATCTCTCTCTCCTCTCTCTCCCTATCTCTCTTCTCTCACTCCCCTCATGCCGTCACGCGCGCCCAGGCACCAGGAGCCTGCACGCTCGACCGGCCGCGCCGCGCACCCGAGCGGCCGAGCGGCCGGCCCCACCGCAGCGCGCCACGCCCGATGCCCTGCCGCGAGCCGCGCCGCCAGCCGCCTGCGCGACGCGTCCCCGCCCTGCGCAGCGCCGTGGATGCCCGCGCGAGCCGCGCTGCCCGTTGCCGAGCCCTGCACCGACCCCGGCCCTGCGCAGCAACCCAGCGGACCGAGCTGCTGCCCGTCGAGCGCGCCCACCCGCGGCCGACCGCGCGCCTGCGCGCGATCCCAACCGCGCACGCGAGCCCGATGCCGTGATGCCCGCGCGACCGTTTGTTTCTCGCGTTAAGGCTGCTACCGTTTCTTCCTCCCATTCCTCCGCCATTATCCTCCTTGTAACTGATGCTTGTGATGGCCATTGAAGTCTGACTGCGCCCATTGAAGAACCGGCAACTTCTCCTCTCCCTCCTGCTCTCTATAAAAGGCAGCAGAGCCCTCTCCCTTCTCCTGCATACCCAAACTCGCCCCATCTCTCTCGCTCGCCGTTCGCCGCCGGAGTTCGTCATCACCGGAGCCGTGGAGTTTGCCGGAGCTACGCCATCCATCGTCCGTAGTCGAGCCCTGCCCTTCACCCGGCCGAAAACCGTCAATCCATCGCCGTCACACGCACGAACCTAAGGTTGATGACGACCCAAATTATTTTGTGTATTTTATAAAAGTACTTGTTGATTCGATTCATGAGTTGTATATTTTGTTTGTTGTAATATGAACACATGTGATTCGCAATTTATGTGTATGTGCATTATGAAATTTTGGTAGAGAAATGCGATCGTTAGTGCACCGTGATATTCCGTGTTAATCGAAGCGATGATTTTTGGATTAGAAAATATGACATAGATTTAATAGTCACACGTTGGTGATAAAAATACTAGATAAGAATTTGTAGGTAAATTTGGTCGCAATAAACTAGAAACTATTTGGAGAATTATAGGTGCATTTTAAATAGATTTGGAAAATGGTATAGATGTCATATGAATAATATAGGGTTTCTAGATGATTTAGTTAATTATTTTGTTAGCATTTTCTTTTTTTTAAAGGAAAGGAGAAAATATCATTAGTAGGATGGAAAATAGGTTTTTGCTAGTCAAATAAACATGTTCGCAAATTTAGCACTTAAATTGTTAGAGTACTAGTTTATGTCAAATAACCTCGCTTGTGTTAGAAAATGTTCAATTAGTAGTTTATAAGGATTTTTAGAATATTATATTCATTTTTTTTGCTATGTTCAATAATTTGAGTTAGAAATAAAGAGGGATAAAAGCTAATAATTTATTTATTAGTACTAAAGACGATAATTATTTTCATTAATGATGTTAAAATTTATTAATATTAGTTAAAATTATATTTATTGCACTCACTCATAAATTCACCATTAGAACTCACATTAATAGCTATAATTGAACTAATAAGTATTTACGCGATTAGGACGAATTCAAGATGTGATTAGTGCGATATGTTAATGTGTGTTTAATGATGTATTGGTGCATGTTTATGAAATGGTGCATGTTTATTTATTTGTGTATGTTTTATTTTTGTATGTGCGCTATGCGACTCTATTAGAAGCCGATTGTGCGGTAGGCGATCCGAATTCGTTCGAGGACGACCCGCAAGACGCTTTTGAGCAAGGCAAGTGGATTCTCCCTCTGCATATTCTGTTTGTACCTACTCATTGTATATAATAATGTTTACTTTTTGATATACTGCATAATTTGATGGGTTTTACCTAATTAAGGATTTCCTAGATTTACTACCTGTATTCCTTGTTTAACCTGGGAAAATTATTAAGCTGTGCAAAATTTGTGCCACTGCTCAACTTAATGATTTCTTAATGTCACTCATTAATTGGTTTTAATGTTCCAAAGATTTAATTGGCAATTATGACATTAACCCGATGGTTAAAACAATATTATTTCAAATTAATTGGAACATGGAGTGACCACCCAGGATAACAGTGCAACCACGAGTGCTATCATGACTCTGGCTTTGGTAATTAGCTTTATATGCTTAGTGCCTTGCAACCTTACCTGAAAGATGAGCAAGAGGGGGAGCGGTAGGTGTTGGCAGCCCACGTTAACATGGGGTCGTATTCTTGGCTAAGGTACTTCACCCAGGGGGCAACCACCATTGTCTTCAGAAACCTTAGCGGGTTGCTTCGTATTAAGTGTATTTTGTGAAAACCTCATAATGGATCCCTGGCCATTCACCTCGGCAATGTTTAAGGGTCCGATCAACCCTGGCTAGATGGGATACATGGCTTGTGGGTAAAATTGTACCACCTCTACAGAGTGTAAAACTGATATATCAGCCGTGCTCCCGGTTACGAGCGACCTGGACTCCTCACATGATAATTGAACTTGAAGATGGTGTTGGGGCGAAGGCAAAGGCGCCACCCTTCGCTCGAAGTCTTCGCTGCGGCAGCCGAACTGACAGAAACAAAACAGGCGGGGACACCCTTCGCTCCTTCCGTTCCAGGCGAAGACTGGCGACGAAGGGCATTCCACGGCGCGGCCTCGTCCAGCTCGGAGGCCCACGTGCAATCCGGCCCGTCCTAACGGGCCCCGCTTGGCCGCCCTGTGTTACGGGCCTATGTTGTAAAAGCATTCCTGTAATTACGGTCTGTAACCCCGCTTTATGGGAATATTCTTGGGATAACCTAGGTGCCTGAGGGCACATGCGTCCTTAGCTCGAGGTGCTGTGCGCTCAGGTACCTATAAATACCCCTGTACAGTGCCCGTGAGAGGCCAGATTAACAGAGCTTTTGCCATCACACGCGAGTGCCCTGTTGTCCTCACCGTTCACCAGTGTTGGATCCCCCTTGCAGTTGAGAGCAAGTTCCAACATTTGGCGCCCACCGTTCGTGCTACGAGAAAACCACCCGCGATGGCACCCAAGAGAGCTAACCCGAAGGCCGATGAGGCTGCGAAGGCAGCACTGCTCGCCGCAAAAAAGGGCAAGGCCCTCGCCCTCACCCAATCCACCCACCAAGAGGCCACCGAAGACGACACCCTCCGCACCTGCGACCCCGAGGGACAACCCTCAGGCTTCGCACCACCCTCAGACTTCGCGCCACCGGAGGACGCGGACCTCGCCGAGGACGGTGAGGTCCTCGGCGTCTCAGCAGAAGAACAGCTACAGCTGCGCGCCCTGCGCCTCAAGAACCGCAACCTCCAGAGGCAGAAGGAGATACTGGAGGCCAAGCGCCAACGTGTGTCCGCACTCGCCAAAGTGCGGCAGATGATACGCGACGAAGAGCTCAAGGCCCAGGAACTCGAGCGGGAGATTGCGCTGATGCAGCGCGAAGGCCACCTCGGCCTGCAGCACGAGTCACCCCTCCAGCAGCGCGCACAAGACGAAGACACGCGCGAAGGCCACCCCGGCCTGCAGCATGGGCCACCCCTGCAACACCGCGCGCAACCGGAGGACCCGCGTCTCCCTCAGCGCGACTACACTTTCCCGCACGCCGCGCCATTCCAAGGGGTCAACTATCTCGATGAGCGAAGTCCCCTGGCGCCTCACCTGCAAGTGACGCCGTGGCCAGCCAACTTCCGGGCAGGGACCTATCCCAAGTACAACGGCAGCACCGACCCGGCTCAATACATAATGAGCTACCAGGTCGCCGTTGCATCGTCCGGGGGGGACGACGCCACAATGGCGAAGTCTTTCATCATCGCCCTCGAGGGCCCCGCACTCACCTGGTTCACCAGGTTGCCTCCGCTGTCCATCGATTCCTGGAGAAGTCTCCGGGACAAGTTCCTGCTCAACTTCCAAGGGTACCGCCCAGACACCGACGCCCTGGCCGAGCTCTCGCTCTGCAAGCAGCTAGAGAAGGAGACCCTGAGGGAATATTACCGCAAATTCCTGACACTCAAGTCACAGCTACCCTCAGTCGACGACCAGGTTGCCATCCACTATGCTATCAGTGGTCTTCGCGCCGGCGTACTTTACAGCCACTGCATCAGAGATCCGCCAAAGAACCTCCAAGAGCTATATCAGCTGTTTGAAAAGTACGCCAGATCCGAAGACCTCCACCAGTGCAAGATTGAGTCCCAGCGGAAGCCAAAAGATGCTCCACAGTCCAGCCGCATGTGGACAAGGACTCCGCAGCCAGACTCCGGTCGAGACGGAGGCCGCGGTCAGTAGCAGGTGCACAACATCGCCAACCAGCATCCCGCTGCCGACCCCCCTCGTCGCCAGGACTATCCCCCCCAGGGCCGCGGAAACGGCACTCGTGGCAGGGGCCGAGGGCGTGCGCAGCAGCCGCGCCGATTCTACTGCCTTTTACACGGCGAAGACTGCGCCCACCCAACCAAAGACTGCCCCGAAACAAAGGCTACCAGAGACAGAATGGCACGAGCGCAGCCAGCCGACAATCCCAGAATTGTCGCGCACAATTACCAGCAGCCCCCTCCGCCATATATCCACGCTCCCGCCCCGCATCCACCGCACCACGCTTACCAACACCATCAGGAATTACAAATCGTACCTCCTCCACCCCCACCACCACACCAACACCACCAAAACATCCCACATGCCCCAAAGCAGGAAGACTTCGCCGATCAACCATATCGCGGAGTCATCCACATGATAACTGGGGGGTCCAGCACCGATTTCGACACCAAGCGGCAGAAGCGGGACCACTACCGCAGCATCAACCATGTCGCCGTCACGGGCCCAGTTGTGCAGACAAAGTGGTCCCATATACCGCTAACCTTCGACGCACGGGACGTCGACTTGCGCAGCGCCCCCATTGCGATGCCATGGTCATCAATTGCAGCGTGGCAGGCTGGGACCTGCACAAGGTCCTCGTTGACAACGGCAGCCAGGCGGACATCATCTTCCTCCACGCCTTCGATCGCATGGGCATAAGCCACAGCCTGCTTAAGCCTTCGGACAACCCGTTGTATGGCTTCGGCGGCAAAGGCACCTTCCCCGTCGGCAAAATAGAGCTGCCTCTCTCCTTCGGTGTAGCACCCAATGCCCGAAGCGAGCAAATAACCTTTGACATTGTGGATATGGTGTACCCTTACAATGCCATCATGGGCCGGGGCTCCATTAATAAGTTCGAAGCAGCCATCCACGGACTGTATCTATGTATGAAGATACCAGGTCCGTTAGGCGCTATCACAGTCTTCGGCAATCAGCAGACTGCGCGTAACATAGAACGGGACTTCGTGCCCGGTCAAAGAAACGTGCACTGCCTCACGGCCCAACGCGAAGCCCCCGCGCCTGCCAACCCAACCAATAAGCAACATGACAAGGCGCAGCTGCAGAGCCACGACGGCACCAAGACTGTCCCCCTCGACCAGGCCACGCCCAGGCAGACAGTCACAATCAGCGAAGACCTTACTTCGCATGAAGAAGAAAAGCTCCTCTGCTGCCTGTCCAAGAACAAAGATGTCTTCGCCTGGTCGGCCCTCGATCTGGTCGGGGTCAGCCGTTCAATAATTGAGCATAGTCTGGGAATCGACCCTTCGGTACGACCAAAAAAGCAGCGGCTTCGCAAGATGTCTGACGAAAAGACGGAGGCCGCCAAGGCAGAGGTGCACCGCCTCCTGGAGGCCAAATTCATCGAGCCGGTGGCTTACCCCACATGGCTCTCCAATATCGTAATGGTGCAGAAAAAGAGCGGGAAGTGGCGAATGTGCATCGACTTCACCAGTCTCAATAAAGCCTGCCCAAAGGACAATTTCCCGTTGCCACGGATCGACAAAATAGTCGATAGCGCGGCCGGATGCGAGGTCATGTCCCTCCTCGATTGCTTCTCCGGTTACCACCATTTATACATGAAGGAAGAGGACAAGGCTAGCACCAGCTTCATAACACCCTTCGGCACATATTGCTTCATCAGAATGCCGGAGGGACTCAAGAATGCCGGGTCCACCTTCTCCAGGCTCACTAAAACAGTGCTCGAGGGGCAGGTTGGCAGGAATATATTCACATATGTAGACGACATTGTCGTCGCCAGCAAGAGCAAGGAGGACCACCTCGCCGATCTCGCCGAAACATTCGCGAATATGCGGGACGCACAACTCCGCCTAAACCCGGAAAAGTGTGTCTTCGGCGTTCGCCAGGGCAAAATATTGGGCTATCTGGTATCACACCGCGGCATCGAGGCCAACCCAACCAAGATTCAGGCTATCTTGGACATGACGCCTCCGCAGTCCGTCAGGGACGTCCAGCGCCTGACAGGCAGATTGGCCGCTCTCAACAGATTCATATCCAGGTCCGCCGAGCGAAGTCTCCCCTTCCTCAAAACACTCCGCGGCGCAAAAGACTTCGCTTGGGGACCAGAGCAGGCGACGGCCTTCGCCTCATTAAAGCAGTACCTGACAGAGCTGGCCGTCCTTACCAGCCCCGACCCCTCGCTCCCCTTGCTGCTCTACGTCGCGGCCTCGCCACATGCGGTCAGCGCGGCCCTAGTGCAGGAGCAGACTGTCGAGGGCGTGGTTCGGCAGTGCCCCGTGTATTATGTCTCTGAAGTGCTGACACCGTCCAAGTGTAACATGACAGAGCTGGAGAAGATTGCCTACGCAGTCGTCATGTCGTCGCGCAAACTGTGCCATTAATTCGAAGCATTCAAGGTCCGAGTCACCTCAAACAGGGGGCTTGGCGAATTATTCAGAAACCCGGAGGCGTCGGTAAGGATTTCCAAGTGGGCAGCCGAACTCTCCGGCTACCACATCTGCTTCGAGCCCAGGACAGCTATTAAGTCTCAAGTCCTGGCAGACTTCGTCGTCGACTGGACTGGGCCAACTACACAGCCGGATCCGTCCGCAGAGAAGACTTGGACGATCCATTGCGACGGCGCATGGTGCCATGCGGGGGCAGGCGTCGCTGCAATCATAACCTCACCAGTCGGGGTCAAGCACAGATATGCAGCACGACTCAGCTTCAATCTGGAATCCGACAGATGCACAAATAATATAGCAGAATACGAAGCAGTCATCCTCGGCCTCCACAAGCTAAGGGCCCTCGGAGTCACCACTTGCATCATCAAAACAGACTCCAAGGTAGTTGCCGGCCAGGTCGAGAAAGACTATGCAGCCAAGGACCCTGCACTCATGCAGTACCTCGCGGCCATCCGAAGTCTCGAAAGGCAGTTCAAGGGGTTCACCGTGCAGCATGTGGACCGGGCCAAGAATGAGGAGGCTGACGCATTGGCCAAGGCCGCGGCCAGGGGCGAAACTCTGCCCTCCGACGTGTTCTTCCATGTCATCGGCACGCCAGCAGTCCGGAGCCCCGAAGGGCTCCAAATAACCAATGACAGCGAGGGCCACCGTACAGTCAACCTCATCATGACCGAAGACTGGCGAGCACCCATAACCCTGTTCCTGCAGGGGTATTATCATCCAGCCGACATCAGTGAGGCCAAGCGTCTCAGACATCGAAGCCGAGACTTCGCTCTGATTGAAGGCCAACTCTACAAAAAAGGGGTCAGTCAGCCAATGCTTAAGTGCGTCACCGAGGCCGAAGGCATGCAGATTTTACGTGAGGTCCACAGTGGCACGTGTGGCTCACACGCGGGGCCGAGGGCCCTAGCTGCTAAAGTAATCCGCCAGGGTTTTTACTGGCCCGCAATGATCTGCGCCGCAAATCGGGTCACTCGATCCTGCGAAGCCTGCCAGAAGTTTTCCCCTCGGTCAGGCGGCCCTTCGCAGTATACAAAGCTGATCGCCCATACATGGCCTCTCCAGCGCTGGGGCCTCGACATCGTCGGACCCCTGCCCACCGCTCAGGGGAACCTTAAGTTCACCTTCGTCGTGGTCGAGTACTTCACCAAATGGATCGAGGCACGGGCTGTCTCTACAATAACATCAAAGACTGCCCAAAAATTCTTCTGGCAGAACATCGTTTGCCGCTTCGGAGTACCGTCCGAATTAACAGTCGACAACGGCAAGCAGTTCGATAACCAAGACTTCAAGGATTTTTGTTTCTCCATTGGCACCAAGCTTGCCTTCGCCTCAGTCTATCATCCGCAGTCCAACGGGGTCGTGGAGCGCGCCAACGGGAAAATCTTCACAGCTATCAAAAAAATGCTCCTTGATGAAAAAAAGGGCAGATGGATCGATTTCTTACCTGAGGCAGTCTGGGCACTAAACACGACTGAGTGCAGGGCGACCGGGTTCACTCCCTTCCGTCTTCTATACGGATCGGAGGCCATGTCCCCGCAAGAAATAAAGCACGGGTCCCCGCGAACAGTTCCGTCAGCCGTCCCAGATGTGGATGAGCCAACTTCAAAGGATCTCATCGACGGAGACCGTGTCTTCGCCCTACAGGCCCTGAACAAGTATCAAGCCCAGACCAAAGCATGGCGCGACCATTCAGTCACCCCGAGGGAGTTCAGCGAGGGGGACCTCGTACTCATTCGAACAGCTCGGACGGAGTCCAAGGGCAAGCTGGAGCCCAGGTGGGAGGGCCCTTTCATCGTCAAGACAAAAGCTTCCCCCAGCGCTTACAGGCTCACAACGCCAACCGGCGAGGACCTGGAGCACTCCTGGAACATCGACAACCTCCGCAAATTTTTTGTTTGACTCCTCAGGGCTGTCTTCGCCCTTGTAATTCGCAAAAACAATCTTGCAGCGGCCCGCACTCTTTTCCTCCCGGGGGGTGAGGTTTTTAACGAGGCGGAGCCATGTAATATATGCGTGAAAAATCCCCCGCAAAGACATGCGTCGAAAAAGACCGCGATGACGGTCTTCGACATTCGACCACCACGAGGTCACCGCGAGGCTAAGCGCTAGCTACCCTCGCGTGCGACCAATCCGCGCAAAAGTCGCCTAAGGGTGCAGCCGGATTAGCACAACAAGTGCGAAAAAAATATAAGTCTATCGCGAAGACTATCCGCGCAAAAGTCGCCTAAGGGTGCAGCCGGATTAGCACAACAAGTGCGAAAAAAATATAAGTCTATCGCGAAGACTATCCGCGCAAAAGTCGCCTAAGGGTGCAGCCGGATTAGCACAACAAGTGCGAAAAAAATCTAAGTCTATCGCGAAGACTATCCGCGCAAAAGTCACCTAAGGGTGCAGCCGGATTAGCACAACAAGTGCGAAAAAAATATAAGTCTATCGCGAAGACTATCCACGCAAAAGTCGCCTAAGGGTGCAGCCGGATCAGCACAACAAGTGCGGAAAAAAATCTAAGTCTGTCGCGAAGACTATCCGCGCAGAAGTCGCCTAAGGGTGCAGCCGGATCAGCACAACAAGTGCGGGAAAAAAATCTAAGTCTGTCGCGAAGACTATCCGCGCAGAAGTCACCTAAGGGCGCAGCTGGATTAGCACAACAAGCACGAAAAAATCGAAGACTATCTGTGCAGAAGACCGGACTAGCTCAACAAAAGGCTGAAACGACAGCATCAAGCCGCCCACGCCAAGACCAACTATAATCACGCCAACACAGCACAACAAAACAAACCAGACAAAGTACACAACGCCTTCGCACACACACACGCACGCGAGGGCACACAACTTCATCATACAAGCCTTTACATATACAAGCGAGGGCACCACACTCTACATCGGCTCAACCTTAGGAATAATTCCCATCTCCCTATAATTAAATAACATTATCCTGAGCTCCTCACGGACGGCGTCAGCGTGTTGCGTCCGAAGCCTTTCGACTTCGGCAGCCACGGCTGCCGTGAGGGCCCCCGACGCAGTGCGGCTAGCGAAGTCAGCCACCTGCAGAACATTCACAAGACTGCGGTGTAAAAAAAAAGAGGGAGGGGGACGAGATCCAACTCAGCAGACCTGACGTAGCGCCTCCGTCGCCTCCGCCAGCCGGCGGGACGCAGCGCCAGCCTCATCCATGACAACCGCGAGGGCCGACGCCTCGCCACCGGCGCTCAGAACCCCGCCCTTTGCCTTCGGCGCTGCGGCGGCCGTCGTGGCCGCCGCGCCAGGCGCAACCACAGCATGTTGGCCTTCGCCCAACCCTGCAGCGTACCGATGAACCGATTAAAAAAAAAGAGAGAGAGACTTACCACCGAGATAGTCGTCCACGCTAATATCGGTGGCGAAGTCGGCGACGCGTTTCCCCGCCAACGGCAACGCTCGAGCCGCCCTCGCGACCTCCGCCATTCCGCCAGTCGGCGGCGCCGCCTTCGCCGACTTCGAGCCTTCGGCGCCCGCTGTTGCCTCCTGCGCCTTGCTAGATGCAGGGACGCTTGACTTCGCCGCCTGCGGCGGCCGGCCTCCGCCGGACGCCGCAGCCTTCGCCGTCCCCCGCTGCCTTTTCGGCCTGGCTTCAACGAGCCTGATCGCCGCCGGGCGCTTTTGCGCAGCTCCCTGGCGATCCTTGTCCATCACTGCTGACACAACAGCAGCAATATTCCGCCCGTAAGGAAAAACCCTCCATTCACGAACCATACGAGATGTAAAAAAGTCCTCGCCGGCCGCGCGGGGGACAGGAACATTCCTAGGCCAACAACCCCCGGTAACCCTCAGCATCCGAGCCGAAGACTCCCGGAGCTCGGGCGAAGATATCCTTTCCCCCGGGGCCGCGCACGTCTTCGTCAACTCTCTAGCAAAACGATCAGAAACCCCAAGTCCTCCCATAGCAGTACCTAATTTTCTCTTTTTAGAGGACGGGGCGGCCGCCGGCGCGGGGTCGTCTCCGGTCTCCACCGCCGGTCTCTTTCCACGGCGGTCCACATCGTCTTGACCAGGGTAGCCGTCATACGGCAATTGATTTAATTCAAACACCCTGTTCAAGCGGTCATTCGACCCGCGGATATCCCAGCTGCGCTGACCCTCTGTCCTCGGCACGTAGCGTCCAACAAGCCGCACCGCCCCATCCTCCGCCTCACGCACAACGGCGGCCAGATCGCGACTTCGCAGATTCAGGGCAAAGGCGGGACTCCGCACCACCCTTCCACCATGAAAAGGCATCTGGCGAGGGCATACTTCGCCCAACGCCCAGCCACGCGCCAATGGCCACACCCCATACGCCACAAACTCTTCAACCAAGTCGCGCCCACTGCTCAAACCGGCGGCGCACCGAAGAGCCCCTTCGTCCTCATCCTCCTCCGCCACTTCAAAGGGCGGATACGCTGAGTAAAAATGAGAACACATCGCGGATACGGAGAGTCCCTCATGGCCTTCGACAGTACCCTCAGTGACGTAAAACCAAAATTCGTTCCAGTTGCCCCACTTGTTGCGGGCACAAGGAACCAACTCGACCACCTGCATCGTGGTTTTGCCGGTCTTCGGCGTGAATGTGCAGGATCCAAACTGAGCGACTTCGCCTTCAATCACCCTCTTCTGCCAATGCAAACAATAATACTTCGCAAAAACTTCCACCGACGGCTGTCCGCCGTACGAAGTCGTCGCCCAGACATACTTCGACAGTGCCACTATGGCATTCGGTGTCAGCTGATGTATTTGAACGTTGAACTTGCGCAGGACTTCGCCAACAAACCGGTGCGCAGGCAGGCGGAGCCCGGCGGCGAAGAATGCCTCGAAAACGACCAACTCGCCCTCTGGCTCGGGGACTTCCTCCGCCCCCGGGACCCGACCAACTCCGCTGCCGAAGTAACCCAACCGCTGCATATCTTGCACGCGGGCCGACGAGATCCGCGACACGCCGAAATCAACAGAGTCGCCGGCGTGCAACTCCTCCACCATTAAGCTACTCGGCGTATCCTCAGACGAGGCGGCGGCCGGCGGCGAGGGAACGGCCGGCGGCGTAGCGGCAGCGGAAGAAGACGAGGACGGCATCGCAACGTACCATCGGCGGCGGCGGGCGGTCTGCTTCACTCGAGCTAGATCTCCGGCGAACAAGACCGCGGCGGGAAGACGAGCAGCAAGTCGGCGGAAAGGGCGGCTAGGGTTTTTTCACGGAGCGCGGAAAGTGAATTTCAAAAAGCGCCGCCCCTGCCCCCTTTTATAGACAGGACACGACGCTTCGGGAAACCCGCAATCCAACAGTACGCCGTCAATCAACGGTCACATCAAAAACCCCCGCGGAACCACTTCGAGCGAGGGCAGCGTCTCCGCCATCTAACGACGTCTTCGGCACCAGGTGACTTTGTCGAACTGGTCCCTCGGAGGGCAAATGTTGGGGCGAAGGCAAAGGCGCCACCCTTCGCTCGAAGTCTTCGCTGCGGCAGCCGAACTGACAGAAACAAAACATGCGGGGACACCCTTCGCTCCTTCCGTTCCAGGCGAAGACTGGCGACGAAGGGCATCCCACGGCGCGGCCTCGTCCAGCTCGGAGGCCCACGTGCAATCCGGCCCGTCCTAACGGGCCCCGCTTGGCCGCCCTGTGTTACGGGCCTATGTTGTAAAAGCATTCCTGTAATTACGGTCTGTAACCCCGCTTTATGGGAATATTCTTGGGATAACCTAGGTGCCTGAGGGCACATGCGTCCTTAGCTCGAGGTGCTGTGCGCTCAGGTACCTATAAATACCCCTGTACAGTGCCCGTGAGAGGCCAGATTAACAGAGCTTTTGCCATCACACGCGAGTGCCCTGTTGTCCTCACCGTTCACCAGTGTTGGATCCCCCTTGCAGTTGAGAGCAAGTTCCAACAGATGGAATTAAATTGAGATCCGATGATCTGCCAATAATTTGCTTAAGTGGTTTCACTTAAGTGTTTTTGTTATACTCATATTCCTTTGTTTAAATGGGATATTTGGAATTCACACTTATTAGTAAGACAGGTATTGTTAATAAAATGTTGACCAACTAAAATGCTTACTGCTTAACCTTAGCCTCACCTTGTTATACCTGCATTAATTTTCCCCCCACTTGCTGAGCCCCGACCATAAGTGAGCTCACCTTTGCTAATATTTTGATCAGAGGGTGATGCTGGAGACTTTGATGGAGATTTTATCGGCGACGATGATTTCTAAGTCTAACGATACGCCGATCAACTTCCTGTGGGAGATTGCCCAGTTGTTTATTTCCGCTTTACTTTGATGTGATACTTGTTAAAGATACAATGTTTCAGATGATGTAATAAAGTATTATACTCTCTTTATGCCTTTATTGCATTGTCTTTTGATATATTACACTTGTGACGTCAACATATGTGTGGAAATGGATCCTGGCACACATATGGTATGCGCTCGGTTCTACCCCCTGGAACCGGGTGTGACATATTGTCAATTCATCCTCATTTTATTATCATGGAAAAATAGAAACAATATTGAATTACAAATGTACCTTCGGCTTGACAGAAGGTAAAAGTACAAGCGTGACGCAAGAGCAAGTACAAGTCAGCGTGAACAGTATGGGGGTATTGTTCATCTGTTTATAGGCACAGGACGCAGCCTGTGAGAAATTACATTCATGCCCTTTACATTTATTATTGACTTATATACAAGTCTATGGGGACTAGATAGCCTTTTTCCCTTTAAGTCGGTTTCTTTTCCCGCGATTGAGCTGAAGCTCCCTTGCACATAGCTTCGGAGCAACGGTAACTTTCATCACGATCATGCTCTTCTCATCGTGTATGCTTTTATCCTGAGTCCGAAGGTACCTGTCCATAAGCCATACTTGGAAGACATTGTTAAATTATGTTTTTGAGGACCTTCGTAGGACGAAGGCCCCCAACAAAATGTTTAATGAATAGAAAAGATTAGGAATACCATGATGTTTTGCATATGTATCACAGAGTCGACACTATCCACTAGTCATTGTTTGAGCACCTATGCAAGAGTATCGCTCTCTCTTGTTCTATGGAAGAACTAACTGCTCTCTACGAGCTGATTTTTGCTAAACTGCTCACAACTGTGTACGCTCTTGAGTGGGTCACCCATGAGCTCTTCAAATGATAACTGAACATTTGATCACCACCAAGCCGTCAAGGTAATGCCAATCACTAAGAGCAATAAGCACTAACTCTTACTTGGCCTTCACTACAAGAAACTGATAAATGTTCGTGGGTTTTATTAAGAACGTGGGTACCGACGTTCTTACCTGAGTTAAGTTCATGTGTTTTGTTAAAAACGTGGGTACCGACGTTCTTACTTTAAATTCGTGCGCCCTAGCCAAAACTGTCGAACTTAACATATTAAAAACGTGGGTACCCATGTTCTTAAATTAAATTCGTGGGCCAACTCGACACCGTCGAACTTAACCAAAAAGTTCTAAATCCCTAAATCCCTACCCCGCGCCGCCGCACGTCTCTCTCACAGCTCACTCGTTTGCCGCCCACCGTGCCTCCGCCAGAACACCACGCCGCCGCCGCCAGAACACCGCGCCGCCGCTAGGCCGCACAAACTCGTCCTCGGCTCGCTGCCCAGCAGCCCAAGCTCACCGCGCCGCCGCCAGCCCGTTCAATCTCGTCCTCGGCTCGCTGCCCCCGCAGCCCAAGCTCACCGCGCCGCCGCCAGTGCCATCCATCGCCGCCCACTGTTCCATCTCTTTCCCGGAGTAGGTGGTGGGCACGACGAAGGCCCAACGCCCCCACCACATTCGTGGAGCTCAGCGCCTCATCGGATCGGTACCCTCTCCCTCTCCATCGCCGTGCGCTTGCCGCGCCGCCACGCGTCCTCGGCCCGGCTCTCCCGCATCCATTCCAGCCTCTGGCGGCACATCCACAGCTGCTGAGATGGGAAAACCTGTGAAGCGCAACACTAGCCAAAAACCAGGCAGCAAAGGGGGGGGGAAGGCATAGCTCCTATCCGCGGCAGCTTTTCGAGCGAAAACGACCGTGCGGACGGGCGCGCCCACCCACCCACTGGTAGGACGCGTTGAGGATGAGGAGGCGGACCGAGTCGACGAAAGTGGCTCCGGTGCTGGTGACATCGAGGCGGTAGACACCGGTGGCCTCAAACGACCGCAGCTCATCACAGACTTCCATCTGCGGTGGCAGCGGCAAGGGTTTGGCAGAATCTGAACTCGGAACTACTGGGTCTCCTTCCTTCGAGCCGGCGCAGAGGGTCGACCGACCGAGGGTCGTCGCCACCGCCGACGCCCGAGTTTGCGGGCTGCCTCCAGTCCTCCCTCCATCTCAGGTAAGCGGCGGTGCTGGCAGAATCTGAACTTGGAACTACTGGGTTTCTGCGATCTCTGGAGACGGTGGTGGCGGTGCTGGTGGTACGGGAATTGCGGCGGCAGCGGCCACCACTGTGGTCTTTGCTGTGATGAACCGGGTGCTGTACAAGCTGGCGCTCGTGCCAATGAAGAATTACCCCTTCTTCCTCGCCCAGTTCGCCACATTTGGGTAATCTTGCTATTTTCAATGGCTGTTAAGCATTTTTTGTGCTAATAGACAGTACTATAGTAACTGTGTGCAATTGTAGTTTTCTGTATTGGTTAAATTTATTAGACGTACGTTGCTGGTTGTCGCTTGTCAAAGTAAAGTTTCCTGGGGCTTATGAAGTGTGATGATTAGATCTAATTCTGTATCAGTAGAGTCCTTGTGTATTTCCTTTGCGCAAACTGCTTTGTACTAGTACTGAACTACTTCATATTCTTTGCAGGTATGTCCTAGTGTATTTCTCAATTCTCTTCATAAGATTTCGCGCTGGGATTGTCACTAGAGAAATGTTAGCGCTTCCGAAGCCACAGTTCATGCTAATTGGTTTACTGGAAGCGCTAGGTGCTGCTTCAGGCATGGCTTAGACAAGTTCAGATGATGCAGGGAATGCTGATGCAGGTAATAATTTTAGTAATCCGCTCAGAATCTGCCCAATCTCAGAATCTGCCCATATTTTTTTATCTAACTTGCTCTGAGCCTTAGACAGCCCAAAATCGGTCTGGTCAATTGTTGAGTGATTTCTGCATTTATTAGGAGGTTGTCACAGTCTGATTTGTAGCTCACGTTGACTATATTAGAAGAGGAAAAACCAGAAAAGTCTAAGGCATTCCAGACACCAAAAACACTTGTGCTTCTGTGTTCTCACATTAGTTACATCATTGCAAGGTGAAAATCACCAGTACTAGTGTAATTGGAACTAATAAAGAACTTAAATAGCATATGCCAATCCTCATTTTAATCTTAACTTGTTCACATCATTCTTCTTACTATGTAACTGATGTGAGAACATTGAATCAAAAAGCTAAAAATTCATGTGGTGAGATTCTCAGTGTTCCAGTTACTTTGCTGTCAATAACCATGACAAAATATCAGAGAACAAGACAATAAACCTAAAACCATAGTCACAAAATTTCTGGGTCGATGGGGTCAAGGAACATGGTATGCTGCTTGTGCCAGGTTTTTACATGGCTGGGTCAAAAATGAACCTAGGTACCGGAGTCGAGTGTCGATGAATTCGATCCCATTTCCTGTGACTATGCCTAAAACTGATGGTAAACAATTATTTGTTGAAGAGCAAAACAAAGATGTTTTTACCACTCTTATGACTATGAATGCAACATCATATAAAAGGTATTCTTTCAGCACATACTTGCATGTGATCAAGCCACAAAGTAAGACCAACAAGTGCAGCCCCAGCAGACAGCTTCTGGATGTCATGTAGATTTCTTGGAAAAATATTTAGTGTCATTGATGGGAGCCATCTCTTGCTATCAGATTTGAGTTCTAAAACATCACCAGAATGTGGCATGTCATGTAGATTTCTTGGAAAAATATTTAGTGTCATTGATGGGAGCCATCCTTAGCAGTAATTAGTTTAGTACTTCGTTTTTACAAAAAAAAATCATTGCTTGAGCCAAAGTTGATATGTGTAACTTGAAAAAACAATGCCTACACCAGTTATGCAATTTTATATATGCACATGAAATACATTTATTTTTTTGTAGAATGAAATTGTACACTACTTGAAACATCAGCAGTTTGCTCACACAAACTAGCTGCCCTGATGAAACATGTCCAAACTTGATGATCTGGTTCTACACCATCTCTTTTCATTTCCAGCAGTTTTGTGATTCCAAGATTGTAGTCACCGTTTTTCAGGTAAGCATCAAAGACAGTACTGGTCAGCTTGCTCCCTCAGCTCTGCTTTTGCAGATGCAGCAAGCAAGCTTTTGTAGGATTGCAACTTTGGTGTCAGACCTCGTTTGCCCATTTCATTCAATAATGTAAAACCTTCTTCAGGAACCCTTGTTCTATCAAAAATTTGAAATCAAACTACAGATTCAGTGTGTGTCAATCCTTTCTTCAGGAATCCTTATTTTATCCTTAAGGTAATCCTTAGCGCTAATTTGGCCCTCATCTAGTTGGAAGAACTTATCCTTCAACAGTCCTAGCTAATGAGTTATACATGCCCCCCTCATCAAACAGCATAGTCTTTTTTCTATTATAGATTGAATCTCTTTCAATTCTTCTTGTGTTTTATTTGTATTATTATTATTACGTTTTCTTAGGAACTCAAAGACATCCTTATTTTTTAGTTGAGGATTCCCCTCTTGATTCTGATTATTATCTGTATTATAACTTTGAAGGACTTCATCCCAGAAGTTATAGACTATATCTATCACTATCACATCTTGAGTGAGTTTTTTCCCTCCATTTTTGGTGTCCATAGTTCTGTGTTGAACTTTTTGTTCTTTGTTTCCCAACACCGAATAGTGTGTTCCTCACTACCATTTCTGGGTATTTTTCAAATATATGTTTATATTTATTTTGAAATTTCTGTTCAATGGATACATAATCTTCGTTTATGGCAAAATTCACACGATGAAGTATATCTGTGGGAACATTATCCATCTTATTTTTGAAATGTGGATTTAACCACCTTTTTCGGATCGACATCTTGCTCCTGATTCATCAGTTAGATGTAGCTTGGTGGATTTTTCGTAGCTCAGTCTGCTAGACGTATCTAGTTGAGTGAGCAGTCGGTACCAGGAACCTTTAATTTGTTCCTTGTCCTCTCGGTAGCAGGAACATGTAATTGTTAGAGTATATGCCTTGTCCTCATCACACTAGATATTCTCTACTTTTTTCTGCTAAAAAGATTTAATCCTTCTAAAGGCAGCACCTCAAAGTTACAAATTCCCTTGAAAAACTATACTTGCTCAAGCCGTTGATGGAACACATCCATGTGTAGCAATCCTAGGAAGCCACATCTGTAAAGCAGACATAAAAAAACAGATTGCAGCAAGTCCCATACTCAGTGTAATGAAAACAACAGAAACGAACTAGTTCACATGTAGGAAATCGGGTACAGTGGTACCTGAATCCCATGCCAAGTGCATTACTTGTCTCCTTTGTAACAGAGACACTGGCATCATTACATGTTAGTTTCTCAATCGCATGGCTAAGAGCTTCAAAGTCGGAACCATCGGCAGGATAGAGACCAGAGAAGACCATGTGTTTTACAGGCTTGAAACCTGAAAGACTATTCTGTATGATGCCGCATGAAACCAAAAACTAAAGAAAGGGGATATGAAATAATGCTATAGGAGTATGGGACTGCAATAGATCATGTGCGTTCTTTTCAGTCTAAATCATACAAAATAAAAGAAGGAAAAAATACAGACAAGACCATAAAAAATGTTCCGAGAATGGGATGCCATACCAGGAAGTGGCTCAACAGTACTCTTTGCCTGGTGAAGGGTATCACCGATGCGTGCTTCTTTAGTTGAACGCATTCCACTAATAACATATCCAACTTGTCCAGTGTAGAGAACTCCAGTAGGTGTAAGCTCAGGGTGCATAATGCCAACGTCAAGAACTTCATATGCACGGCTAGTTGCAGCCGAAGCAATCTTATCACCTTTACGTAGAGCACCATCAACAACAGCAACATGGCAAATCACTCCTCTGTATTCATCATAGTAGGAATCCAAAAGCAACATTCGTACAGGTGCATCACATTTCAAACAGTAATTAGTGGCTTGTCCTCATCGAGGTATTCCGACACCAAGTGTATCGTCCCTTTTCAAACATTACAATTATAGTGGTTTACGTTCTGGTAATATATTGACTCTTAAATCACTTTCTGGTAATATACTAACAACTAGATAGCTAGAGCATACGGCGCGCAGTACGTATGCCGGCAGTGGCTGTGATATGGATACGGCGATCTCAGCTCTGCTTTGACCACTCAATCCATGTCCCCGCCGGGTGCGGCATATATGCGGTGCCCATGCAATGCGAATTTTGTGTTTATCATGCTTTCCTATATCTTTGTGTATATGTGATTTAATGCCAGTTGTATATTTTTGAGAATTTTGGTTTATTTTGTAGGATTTTGGCTCTCATCAAGTGACTCCTCCCCCTAACGCTGACTTTGCGGACAGATGTCTCAATTCTAGTGGTGGAGCTACGAACAACAATCTGATGTCCTGATCGAGAGCGATAGAGCTAATGTTTGAACTTGTGTGTTTGAACTTGTGAACTAAAAATGTGAACTATGGATGTGAACTTATGTGAATTTGTGAACTTACGTATTTGGACTTATGTGAATTTGTGAACTTATGTATTTGGACTTGTGTGAATTTGTGATATGAACATATAGCCATGTGTTTGAAATCTGTATTGTATGTGATATTCTGTGTTGCATGTGATATTATGTGTGTCTAATTTTTCATTTCTGTATTTTTTATTTTTTCTGGGAAAGGGTTAAGAACGTGGGTACCCACGTTCTTAACGTTAAGAACGTGGGTACCGTCGAACTTAATGGGCATCCCTCGCCGACCCACGCAGGACCTATAAGTTCGACGACCACGTGGCCCCGTCGAACTTAAATGTAAGAACGTGGGTGCCGTCGAACTTACGGCAAAAAATTCGACGGTCCCCGTCGCACTTAAAAACCCACGTTCTTAATGTTAAGTTCGACGGTACCCATGTTCTTAATGGTAAGTTCGACGGTACCCACGTTCTTAATGGTAAGTTCGACGGGGCCGTCGAACTTACTTCTCTAAGTTCGTCCAAAAATCGCCGTCGGCTATATTCGTCGGTAAACCCACGTTCTTATGGTAAGTTCGACGGCCTATTACATTAAGTTCGACGGTTTTTCACCCACGTTCTTTAACCAGTTTCCTGTAGTGCTTACCAAGTCCAATGAGGTGGTGAATGCACTCAATCGACTCACAATGTGTTAATTAGGCCATTAACCAAAAGATTATATACTTTTAAGTCCCTCACTAGGCAAATGCTTTTTCTCACTCCCACTTTTAAATTGAGAAAGGTACATAATAGCCTCAAGGAAAGGAACTAGCCGTTACAACTCCACTCAGTCCTGTCGGATGGACCAAACATGTCCGATCTATTTATTCCTAAAATAAAACTTGACCAAAAATCGCCTTCAACAATTGTACCAATGTAAAAAAACTTCCAAGTTAATTCCATTAAGGATGCTATGGGACATACCACGAGGTCTTGTCAAGTGCGAAACAAAGTTTTAACCCCATAAATATTATTTAACATGGTTTGTGGGAGGTCCTTACACATTTCCAATAGAGTAACGTAGTCTAGCTTATGTTCTCAAGAACTATTGGAAAGAGCCCAAAATTTAGCCAAATCACTAAGACGTCATTATTCTAAAAGATTGCTTTCATGGTGCACTATTTTTATTCTTCCTAACCGACCTAGATTTTAGCAATACTTATTGAAGGCAGCATGAGAATCTCAACTTATGTGATCGTTGTCCTCATCCGTAACATCCTGCATTAGATCACCACGTAAGCAAAAGACTACGATGATCAAAGCTGCCATTCTCATCTTTATCAACAAACTCCGGATCACTTTTAGACCTTGTTTGGTTACATGAGGATCATAGTTGAAGGAGGGAATTAAATTCCTTTCTACCAATTTTAACTAGCTAGGGATTTAATGTCCTCCAATTTCCTTCAACCGACTCCTAACCGAACAAGCCCTTACTAGTAAGATCGTGATATCTCTACAATATTTAAGCGTGAGTTTTGTCGAGCGAATAAATTTTTCCTTCCAAAAAACAAATGTGGAGGATTTGAACCCTGGTCACTTGGTATAAAGCACGACCTTATGTCTATTTGTGTTATACGAAGGAGAAATATTATAAATATCTCATTTGAAAAGGTCTACCTATATGATATATAGAAACCGTAGCAACGTAAGGTCAACTAACTAGTAACTAGTGTTCTATTAAACTCAATAGTTTTAAGGAATCAATGTAGGATTTTAGATTTCTCTCTCGTTATTTCCCAAAGCTACACCTAGGTTGTCAAGGTTTGAAACTACATCTGAAAAATAATGTAAAGAGATCGAAATCTGAATTTTTGATCCATTTGGATTCAGATTTTCCGAGCGATGCACTTCTTCACCTTGTCATCTTGACCTTGTCCATCACATTCCCGACAATGGTTGTTACAAAGAGGAGAGGTGGAACACGTACTGTCGAACTCTCCCTGCAATCTAGCCGTGCACTCCACCAAACACTCCTAAAATTATGATGGAACAACAACGTGAGCCTCCTTAGAGTCACCCCCCTGAACCAGCAGTCAGGAGCATGCTGCCCATCTCCAAATTGGATCCTAGTGCCTTTCCTATCAGATCGGGAGTATTAACAAAAAAGAAATATAAAAAATTATCGTAAATCTGATTTTCCTACAACATATGGCCACCTCCCAAGACAAGCAAACTATCCGAGTGTGGGCACAAGCAAACTATCCTTAGTTTCTCATTCTTAGCTTCCAAAATTTCTCTAAACTTGAAGTCGTTCTATCTTTTGAGTTTTTTTTCTATTAACTTATTAAGTACATGACCTCCACACACTCTCATTTCCTTCCAATGTTTTAGTGGGAAGAGTCCGAGGCAACGAAGCGGTTGGAGACCTTCGCACTTTCTCTCTAACTAAAAAAAATTGTACTAGTACACAGAATCTTTACAGTGACGGTTGTGAATCTATTTTAACTGTCATTTTTTAGAACCGCTAGTGATAGGGGCCAGTAGAAATCATCATTTTTACATACGGGTAACTAAAAACCGTCAGTGGAAATCGATTTTCTCTGGCGGTTGAGCTAAGAAAAAATCGTCAGTGGAAATTACACTGTCGGTCGGCGTGATAAAACTGCTAGTGAAAATTATTTTCAGAAACATTAAGGGCTAGTTTGGGAACCTCATTTTTCCAAAAGATTTTCATTTTCCAAGGAAAATTAGTTCATTTTCCCTTGGGAAAATAGAAATCCCTTAAGAAAATTGGAGTTTCCAAACTAGCCGTAAACGGGTTTTAAAAACAGCAAAAAAATTATTTAAGGAGAGGTCTCACCCCACCACCCGCAAAATCAAACCTCTGGCCTCACCCTCACACATACCCTCTAGTAACACTCCGCCTATAACATGCTTTGTGTCTAGTTTGTAGTTTTGTTAATCACGTATTACAAACAACTGAGTGTAATTTGCTTGTTTGATACCTTAAACGAATTCAAATAAAAAAGTTGTCAACTATAAAGTTGGATAACTTTTGAAGTTCTACAACTTTTATTTTGACACTTTTTTCATTCAAAATAGTTTGCAAAATTTAAATTTTAAATTTGACAAATTTAGATGCAAATTTTGAGAACTGAAATGATTTCAAATAAAAAAGTTGTCAACTACAAAGTTTCATAACTTTTAAAGATCTATAACTTTTATTTTGATAATTTCATCATACGAGGTCGTTTTAAAAACTCGAAAAATTAAGTATAAAAATAATTTTTAGTGGTGGTTTCTTAAGAAAACCGCCACTAGAAATCATAGATTTCTATAGACGATTTTAAGTAACCGCGTGTAGAAATACGATTTCTAATGGCAATTTTCTAAATGAATCATTATTAAAATAGCACAGACAATTGATAACCGAATCCGCTTGTAAAAATATACCGCACCGCATCATTTGAGCTTTTTCTACTCGTGTTGGTTTCCACAACTAAATAGGAAGCGGCCGAAATTTCTGGTTCAACTAAATGCCGAACTTGGCACTTCCTTTTTTTCCCCACGCACCAACAAGGCCACTACCTCCTTTTTGCAAATTTTCCTCCAAATCGCGTAGCATAAAGAACATCATCGGCATTTTCTTCACAACTTTGTTGAAATGTGGAGACAGAGTGATGAAACGAGTTGAAAAGTTATAGTCATCGATGAGGTGGCCCCTTGCGAGGATGCGTCCAAAATTCCTAGCATACTTATATGCCAGTGCAGTACAATTTTAACGAACCAATCATCTTATGCATCTCCAGTAGTTTTATAAAAAAAACTCCTTAAAGGCAGATGTGAGAAGTTGCTAAATGATAATAAAGAGTAAAAAATTATATGTTCTAATAGTTCTCTTTTTTTAGTTGCCATATATTTTAAATTACTTCAGTTGAAATCTCCTCTCCCTCTCACGGTCTAGAAAGTTTTATGTTCTTCTCATCAAACATAATATTGTTCTTATAATAGTTCTGAAATCTGCGTAAAGAGTTCTAAAATCTGCATACAAAACAGACACAAATCTCTATGATTCATCGATTCCAAATATGACCTAAATAACTTGATTAGATGCTCTCTAGGGAAATATTGCAACCTGCAGAAATAAAAAAGTCTAACACACAGGCATGCAGCAATATTCTTTTCCATATAATAGCACACAGTTTATTAATAAAAAAAGAGAATAAAAACAGAAGACAAAACACGAATTTCGCAAGAAAAATGTTTTGGAGAGTCCCTCTCCGGTTGCCAAATGTGGAGACAAGAAAGAATAAAATAGCTAGGGATTGATCCGGATACTTACTCGGATGTCAATTTTTTTTATCTTCTTTCTTCGATTGTGAACAAATAACATATATAATTTGCTATATAAATTTATATTCTTATTTTTCGCATTGAAGCTATTAATCTTCACAAAAAATAAACATTAAATCCGTTCTATATTTTTTGAAATAATTGATATAAAATTTGGATGTCTATCCGAATACGGATCCGGATGTTTTTTTCAACTTTTTTGTTGTAGGGAGAAAATAATGTACATAAAAATTATAAAAATATTTAAATATGTCATAATATTCTTAATAACATTGCCAAAATTTTGCTTTAAATTATATGTATATCTATATTAAAATATTAGATTTGTGATATAAGTCGGATGTTTTAGAAACATCCCTAAAAATAGCAACTTATTAAATTTAGCAACATCATTTATGGTACCATTGGAGACCATTTTTGTTGTAATAACTCTTTAAACTGAGATTTAGGTGATGAACTTTTCAAGTTTGAGCTTTCCTTCAGAACTTCCCAGGGCTCTCTTAACCCTAACCAAGACATTCCCACAACATTCAGATGACTTTCTCGGTTTAGGAAGCGACGCTTTCCGTGCCTTGCTCACGAGTGTAGATCTTCGCTGTACAACTATATCAACAGTCCTAGTTGCTACACGACGATGGTGTCTTATTGCTTGCCCGGCACCATGCTGAAACTTCGGTGAGTCAAAACCATCTGAAATGTGCCCAACACTTCACTATTTCATCAATCAAGCAGTCTAGCCACGCATCCCATTCAAAATTCTCAATCAACGACCGGATTTCAAAGGTACCTCGTAATTTTTATTCGAGCTCTTATCCTTGGTCAACACCAATAACCTTGGAGCCACAGTAGATGCATCTGAACCCTACTAGCACTACTGGACTCGCGTTCTTTGTCGAGTGTCTAATGCCGAGTGTCTGAGACACTCGGCAAAGGTCATTTTACACTCCGCAAAAAATATTTGGCAAATATTTTATCGGCAAAAAGGTTATTTGCCGGGTACTTTTTTTAGACACTCGACAAAGACTTTATCGAGCGTCGAAAAGCACTCGGCAAAGAAAAACACTGGGCATATTAATAATCGAAAAAATAGCAAAACATTTTTTAAATTATGAGAACAACTCTCCTACCACTACCCACTGCTGTAAGGCCCAAAATTTGTATAAGAAAAAAAATGTCCAAAGATTTTGAAGTAAGTTTATTTTAAAAGGAACTACTTTATTCTCTAAAAAAAGTGAAGGTTAATGTTATATTCTAAACTAGAAAATCCTGAAACTATGAATTGAATTTGAAAGTTAGAAATAACAAGAAGACATTTTCGGGTTTGTTAAACCGTGAAACAATTCCTTTCATGGAGAAGGCATCCTAAAGAATTAATTAATAACTGAATTGATAGTAAATAAATTAATTATGCATACATATTGGATTTATGATTGGTGCATAAAATAGGAATTTAAAACCGAACTTAATCTTGAGCTTGGAATATCACAAATCAAAATAGAAAAGAAATAAAATAAAATAAAAAATAAGAAAGCAGCTCACCTGCGCCTTGGACCCAAATCTCCAGTAGGCCCAGGTAGCCATTCCGCACCTCTCGGCCCATTCTCGGATATCCCTCCCAGCCAGCCCACCAGAAAATTTCACCGCGCCAGCCCAGCAAGGAAGCTCCACGCCGCCTGATGACCCAGTGTCGACCTCCCGGCCCCATGGGTCAGCCGGTGATCCCTGATGCCTTCGCTGGTTCGCGGGACCGTGTTGCCAGAAGCTCCCTCCCCGTTGATGGCTGTTGGCGCCCACGGACTCCACGGGAGTTCGTTGTAACCACCTCCCCGCATTCCCTGTTAGCTACTCGGGTCCCAAACCCCCGCCTCGTGGCTAGATAACGGAAGGCCGCCGCTCCTTCCTCCCTTCGCGGACAGCGCAGAGGACCGAGAGTCGGGGTTGAAGAGAGTGCTGCCCTGGAGAGCTCCGTTGTAGAGAGAGGTTGAGAGGGAGAGAGTGAACCAGAAATTTGGCCGCCAACGCGGATCTCGCCCGTGGGCAACTCCTCGGTCCGGCGGGTGTTCTAGGCGCGCCGTGGATGCTGCCGCGCATGCCTGCGACCTCGGCAAGCGGGGACCGCCGCCGTGGGGTCGTGATTCCGCGCCGAGGGCAGCCTCGACCGCGTCAAGCTACCGTCGGGTATATCTACACCAGGGAGCACGGTAAGAAGCTGTCCATAACATTAGCGTTTCCCTTCGCTTCGTTTAGTTGCTCCCTGTGTCGCGAATCGGTCCCAGGGCAGGCATGGTGCTGCTCGTCGATGGAGCGCCGTGGGAACTTGACAGCGCCGCCGCGGGAGGCCCTGTGCCGTCGTTGAGTATGGCCGGGGTAGGAAGAAGACGTCGTGGCCGTTGATGATAGGATGGGTGGGTCTGATTGAAGGGCGATAGCATTTGGTTATGGGTCGTCGATCATCACACGGCCGAACGAGGTCAGTGCCCACGTAGTGTTTCAGGATGATGCGTCGTGTGTCGTTCAATCTTGATCGAGCGGTCGATGATTATTTAGATCCGGTGCGTCGATCTAAAACGGACGGCTCCAATCACGTATGGGTTCATAAAGATGGAGATCTAATCCTGGCGGTCTGATCGTGATCGGACGACTCAGTGGTGTCGATACCCCTTCGGATAGCCAGTTTTGCAAAAGAAACCCCACTATTTTTATGAATAAACCTGCCATCCCTCGCGACGGTACTCTGAGTCTTGGGATTGTTACGCAGAGGCCCCTGCATTTCTGTCTAATACAGGCGCAGTCCAGTAAATAGAAAATCCTGGAAATAGAAATAGAAATCTATTTTTAATTTAAAAAATGGCTAGAGTTTGTTTAATTCATATAAAATTTATATTGAGTCCAAATTAATCCATTCCTGTCGGGGACCATAATTAGGGGTACCCTCAAGGCTCCTAATTCTCAGCTGGTAACCCCCATCAGCACAAAGCTGCAAAGGCCTGATGGGTGCGAATAAGTCAGGGATCAGTCCGTTCGAGAGACTCGATCGCGCCTCGCCCAAGCCTAGCCTCGGACAAGGGCAGCCGACCCCGGAGGATCTCCGTCTCGCCCGAGGCCCCCCTTCAGCGGCGAATGTGTTCCCGGCTCGCCCGAGGCCCTGTCTTCGCTAAGAAGCAACCCTGACCAAATCGCCGCACCAACCGACCAAGTCGCAGGAGCATTTAATGCAAAGGTGGCCTGACACCCTTATCCTGACGCGCGCCCCCCAGCCGGCAGAGCCGAAGTGACCGCCGTCACTTCGCCGCTCCACTGACCGGCCTGACAGAAGGACAGCGCCGCCTGCGCCACTCCGACTGCGGTGCCACTTGACAGAGTGAGACTGACAGGCAGTCAGGCCCTACCAAAGGCACCGTAGGAAGCTCCGCTCCGCCCAACCCAGGGCTCGGACTCGGGCTAAGTCCCGGAAGACGGCGAACTCCGCCCAACCCAGGGCTCGGACTCGGGCTAAGTCCCGGAAGACGGCGAACTCCACCCGACCCAGGGCTCGGACTCGGGCTAAGTCCCGGAAGACAGCGAACTCCGCCCGACCCAGGGCTCGGACTCGGGCTAAGTCCTAGAAGACGGCGAACTCCGCCCGACCCAGGGCTCAGACTCGGGCTAAGTCCCGGAAGACGGCGAACTCCGCCTGACCCAGGGCTCGGACTCGGGCTAAGTCCCGGAAGATGGTGAACTCCGCTCGACCCAGGGCTCGGACTCGGGCTAAGTCCCGGAAGACGGCGAACTCCGCCTGACCCAGGGCTTGGACTCGGGCTAAGTCCCGGAAGACGGCGAACTCCGCCCGACTTAGGGCTCGGACTCGGGCTAAGTCCCGAAATACGGCGAACTCCGCCCGACCCAGGGCTCGGACTCGGGCTAAGTCCCGGAAGACGACGATCTCCGCCTCGCCCGACCCAGGGCTCGGACTTGGGCTCGGCCCTAGAAGACGACGAACTCCGCTTCGCCCGACCCCAGGGCTCGGACTCCGCCCCGTCATCAGCCGACAATCTCCGCCTCGCCCGAACCTGGGGCTCGGACCCGACCTCGGCCACGGAAGACAGACTCGACCTCGGCTTCGGAGGAGCTTCCACATCGCCCAACCTAGGGCGCAGACCAGCCACGTCAACAGGAGGCGCCATCATCACCCTACCCCGAGCTGACTCGGGCCGCAGGGGACAAGACCGGCGTCCCATCTGGCTCACTCCGCCAGATAGGCAATGATGGCGCCCCGCATGCTCTGTGACGACGGCGGCTCTCAGCCCCCTTACGGAAGCAAGAGGACGTCAACAAGGACTCAACCGCTCCGACAGCTGTCCCTCCGCCAGGCTCCATCGCTCCTCCGACGGCCACGACATCACACCAGCTGGGTGCCAAGATCTCTCCGGCTGCCACGACGGCATGTACTTAGGGCACTAGCTCTCCTCCGCTAGACACGTAGCACTCTGCTATGCCCCCCATTGTACACCTGGATCCTCTCCTTACGCCTATAAAAGGAAGGACCAGGGCCCTCTTAGAGAGGGTTGGCCGTGCGGGGACGAGGACGAGACGCGCGCTCGCTCGCAGCCGCTCGCTCCCTCTCCCGCGTGGACGCTTGTAACCCCCTACTGCAAGCACACCCGACCTGGGCGCGGGACGAACACGAAGGCTGCGGGATTCCCACCTCTCTCACGCTGGTCTCCGGCCGCCTCGCTCTCCCCCCTTCGCGCTCGGCCTCGCGCTCGACCCATCTGGGCTGGGGCACACGGCGACATTCACTCGTCGGCCTAGGGACCCCCCCGGTCTCGGAACGCCGACAGTTGGCGCGCCAGGTAGGGGCCTGCTGCGTGTTGACGAACAGCTACCCGTCAAGCTCCAGATGGGCAGTCTCCAGCAACCTCTCCAACCCGGGACGGTGCTTCGTTTCAGGAGTCTTGAGTTCATGTCCCTCGACGGCAGCTACGACATGATACTCCTTCCACCGCCGTGCGACAACGACAGTGGCGGCCGACAACCCGCCCGCCGGCGGCGGAATCGACGACGTCTTCCCCGCGTGGTGGAAGAACAACCTTCGAGCTCATCCTGCCCTCTTACCCGCCGACGAAGGGGAAGACGGGGCAACCAAGGCCAAGCAGGAGACAGTGCCTTGTCGGCTGTCAAGCGAGTCGATGGCCCCAGCGCCCCAACGGGGGGCGCACCGGGCGTCGACCTCGCGTTTGAGACGAAGGCGAGCGCCGTCTCCCTGCGACACGCCAAACCCGAGCAAGCGGATGACACCAGCACAATCGTGAAAAAGCTTGCTGGACGTCACCCTCGTACCTGAGACGACGGTGCAGTCAGCCCCCGACATGACATTATCGCCGCTCGTCGACCAAAAGGTACCGACCGATTCCCATCCCACATCTTTCGGATTCAGCCTCGACCCGCCTAGCGGCTTTGCTTTGGCGGGCGCTCTCGTAGAGGCAAGTCCAAACCCTCTGGGGTTTCGTATGCGGTCACCTTGGGACCGGCTGACGGACGCCTCGACCTACGGGCCCTCTGGGTCCGAGGAAGATGGCGAACCTAGCATCTGTTGGGATTTCTCTGGACTTGGCAACCCCAGTGCCATGTGGGACTTTATGACCGCATGCGACTACTGTCTTTCCGACTGTTCCGATGGTAGCCGTAGCCTCGGCGACGAGGACTGTGGCCCAAGTCGCAAATGCTTCCACGTCGATCTAGGGGGTCCCTCCGAAGGCAACCATCTCGGCATGCCGGAGGACGGTGACCTCCCTAGGTCGGTGCCTCGCGTTGACATCCCACGGGAGCTAGCTGTGGTCCCCGTTCAGGCGGGGGGCCATGACCCACAGCTCGAGCAAATCCGCGGGGTGCAGGCCAGGCTCGACGAGGGAGCAGGAGCGCTTGAGCCGATCCGTCGGGACGTTGGGCAGGCATGGGCGGGCCAACCTCCGGCCGGAGAAATACGTCATCTACCCCAGGGCTTCCAGCACCGCATCACCGACGACGTCAGGGTCAGGCCACCACCCGCATCCAGTGGGGTCGGCCAGAATCTGGCGGCAGCAGCAATGCTTCTTCGCGTGATGCCGGAGCCATCAACCACCGAGGGGCGGCGAATCTAGGGAGAGCTCAAGAATCTCCTGGAAGGCGCCGCGGTCCGACGGGCCGAGAGCTCCGCCTCTCGAAGGCAGGGGTACCCCTCGGAACCTCATGTCGCGACTTCTCGATTCATGCGGGAAGCCTCGGTCTACACCGGACGCACACGCAACACAGTGCCTGTGGCCCCGGGTCGCCTCGGCAACGAGCACCATCACCGCGACCGTCGGGACCACCTCGACGAGAGGGTGCGCCAAGGCTACCACCCCAGGCGTGGGGGATGCTACGACAGCGGGGAGGATTGGAGTCCCTCGCCCGAACCACCCGGTCCGCAAGCCTTCAGCCGAGCCATCCGACGGGCGCCGTTCCCGACCCGGTTCCGACCCCCGGCTACTATCGCAAAGTACTCAGGGGAGATGAGACCGGAGCTGTGGCTCGCAGACTACCGTCTGGCCTGCCAACTGGGTGGAACGGACGATGACAACCTCATCATCCGCAACCTCCCCCTATTCCTCTCCGACACCGCCCGCGCCTGGTTGGAGCACCTGCCTCCGGGGCAGATCTCCAACTGGGACGACCTAGTCCAAGCTTTCGCCGGTAATTTCCAGGGCACGTACGTGCGCCCCGGGAATTCCTGGGACCTCCGAAGCTACCAACAGCAGCCGGGAGAGTCTCTCCGAGACTACATCCGGCGATTCTCGAAGCAGCGCACCGAGCTGCCCAACATCACCGACTCGGATGTCATCGGCGCGTTCCTCGCTGGCACCACCTGCCGCGACCTGGTGAGCAAGCTGGGTCGCAAGACCCCCACCAGGGCGAGCGAGCTGATGGACATCGCCACCAAGTTCGCCTCCGGCCCGGAGGCGGTCGAGGCTATCTTCCGAAAGGACAAGCAGCCCCAGGGCCGCCCATCGGAAGATACTCCCGAGGCGTCAACTCAGCGCGGCGCCAAGAAGAAGGGCAAGAAGAAGTCGCAAGAGAAACGAGACGCTGCCGATGTGGACCTTGTCGCTGCTACCGAGTACAAGAACCCTCAGAAACCCCCCAGAGGTGCCAACCTCTTCGACAAGATGCTCAAGGAGCCGTGCCCCTATCACTAGGGGCCCGTCAGGCACACCCTTGAGGAGTGCGTCATGCTTCGGCGCCACTTCCACAGGGTCGGGCCACCCGCGGAGGGTGGCAAGGCCCGCGACGACGACAAGAAGGAAGATCACCAGGCAGGAGAGTTCCCCGAGGTCCACGACTTCTTCATGATCTACGGTGGGCAAGCGGCGAATGCCTCGGCTCGGCACCGCAAGCAAGAGCACCGGGAGGTCTGCTCGGTGAAGGTGGCGGCGCCAGTCTATCTAGACTGGTCCGACAAGCCCATCACCTTCGACCGAGCCGATCACCCCGACCATGTGCCGAGCCCGGGGAAATACTCGCTCGTCGTCGACCCCGTCATCGGCGACGTCAGGCTCACCAAGGTCCTCATGGACGGAGGCAGCAGCCTCAACATCATCTACGCTGAGACCCTCGGACTCCTGCATGTCGATCTGTCCTCCGTCCGAGCAGGCGTTGCGCCCTTCCATGGGATCATTCCCGGGAGGCGCGTCCAGCCCCTCAGACAACTCGACCTTCCCGTCTGCTTCGGAACACCCTCCAACTTCCGAAGGGAGACCCTGACGTTCGAGGTGGTTGGGTTCCGAGGAACCTACCACGCGGTACTGGGGAGGCCATACTACGCGAATCATGGCCGTCCCCAACTACACCTACCTGAAGCTCAAGATGTCGGGCCCCAACGGGGTCATCACCGTCGGACCCACGTATAAACACGCGTTCGAATGCGACGTGGAGTGCGTGGAGTACGCCGAGGCCCTCATCGCCGACCTGGAGAGCCTCTCTAAGGAGGTGCCAGACGTGAAGCGTCATGCCGGCAACTTTGAGCCAGCGGAGATGGTTAAGTCCGTCCCCCTCGACCCCAGCAGTGACGCCTCCAAGCAAGTCCGGGTCAGCTCCGAGCTTGGTCCCAAATAGGAAGCAGTGCTCGTCGACTTTCTCCGCAAGAACGCCGATGTCTTCGCGTGGAGTCCCTCGGACATGCCCGGCATACCGAGGGATGTCGCCGAGCACTCGCTGGACATCCGAGCTGGAGCCCGACCCGTCAAGCAGCCTCTGCGCCGATTCGACGAGGAGAAGCGCAGAGCCATAGGTGAGGAGACCCACAAGCTAATGGCGGCGGGGTTCATCAAAGAGGTATTCCATCCCGAATGGCTTGCCAACCCTGTGCATGTGAGAAAGAAAGGGGGGAAATGGCGGATGTGTGTAGACTACACTGGTCTCAACAAAGCATGTCCGAAGGTTCCCTACCCTCTGCCTCGCATCGATCAAATCGTGGATTCCACTGCTGGGTGCGAAACCCTGTCTTTCCTCGATGCCTACTCAGGGTATCATCAAATCAGGATGAAAGAGTCCGACCAGCTCGCGACTTCTTTCGTCACACCCTTTGGCATGTACTGCTATGTCACCATGCCGTTCGGCTTGAGGAATGCGGGCGCGACGTACCAGCGGTGCATGAACCATGTGTTCGGCGAACACATTGGCCGCACGGTCGAGGCCTACGTCGATGACATCGTAGTCAAGACGAGGGAAGCTTCTGACCTCCTTTCCGACCTTGAAGTGACATTCCGATGTCTCAAGGCGAAAGGCGTCAAGCTAAATCCCGAGAAGTGTGTCTTCGGGGTGCCCCGAGGCATGCTCTTAGGGTTCATCGTCTCCGAGCGGGGCATTGAAGCCAACCCGGAGAAGATCGCAGCCATCACCAGCATGGGGCCCATCAAGGACTTGAAAGGCGTACAGAGAGTCATGGGATGTCTCGTGGCTCTGAGCCGCTTCATCTCACGCCTTGGCGAAAGAGGTCTACCTCTGTACCGCCTCTTAAGGAAGGCCGAGTGCTTCACTTGGACCCCTGAGGCCGAGGAAGCCCTCAGGAACCTGAAGGCGCTCCTCACAAAGGCGCCTATCTTGGTGCCCCCAGCTACCGGAGAAGCCCTCCTGGTCTACATCGCCGCAACCACTCAGGTGGTTAGCGCCGCGATTGTGGTCGAGAGGCAAGAAGAGGGGCATGCATTTCCCGTTTAGAGGCCAGTCTACTTCGTCAGTGAGGTACTGTCCGAAACCAAGATCCGCTACCCACAAGTTCAGAAGCTGTTGTACGCGGTGATCCTAACGCGGCGGAAGCTACAACACTACTTCGAGTCTCATCCGGTAACTATGGTGTCATCCTTCCCCCTGTGAGAGATCATCCAGTGCCAAGAGGCCTCGGGTAGGATTGCAAAGTGGGCGGTGGAAATCATGGGCGAGACAATCTCGTTCGCTCCCCGGAAGGCCATCAAGTCCCAGGTCTTGGCGGACTTCGTGGCTGAATGGGTCGACACCCAGCTACCGACGGCTCCGATCCAACCGGAGCTCTAGACCATGTTCTTCGACGGGTCGCTGATGAAGACAGGAGCCGGCGCAGGCCTACTCTTCATCTCACCCCTCGAAAAGCATCTACGCTATGTGCTACGCCTCCACTTCCCGGCGTCCAACAATGTGGCCGAGTATGAGGCTCTGGTCAACGGGTTGCGGATCGCCATCGAGCTAGGGGTCCGACGCCTCGACGCTCGCGGTGACTCACAGCTCGTCATCGACCAAGTCATGAAGAACTCCCATTGCCGCGACCCGAAGATGGAGGCCTACTGCGATGAGGTTCGGCGCCTGGAAGACAAGTTCTACGGGCTCGAGCTCAACCACATCGCCCAGCGCTACAACGAGACTGCGGACGAGCTGGCTAAAATAGCCTCGGGGCGAACAACGGTTCCCCCGGCGTCTTCTCCCGGGATCTGCATCAACCCTCCGTCAAGATCGACGACACGCCCGAGCCCGAGGCACCCTCGGCCCAGCCCGAGGCACCCTCGGCCCAGCCCGGGGCACCCTCGGCCCAGCCCGAGGCACCCTCGGATCATCCCGAGGCACCCTCGACTCGGCTCGAGGTATCCTCGATTCAACCCGAGGTACCCTCGGCCCCCGAGGGCGAGGCGCTGCACGTCGAGGGGGAGCAAAGCGGGGTCACGCCTAATCGAAACTGGCAGACCCCGTACCTGCAATATCTCCACCAGGGAGAGCTACCCTCCGACCGAGCCGAAGCTCGGCGGGTGGCACGGCGCGCCAAGTCGTTCGTCTTGCTGGGAGATGAGAAGGAGCTCTACCGCCGCAGCCCCTCAGGCATCCTCCAGCGATGCATCTCCATCGCCGAAGGTCAGAAACTCCTGCGAGAGATACACTCGGGGGCTTGCGGCCATCACGCAGCGCCTCGAGCCCTTGTCGGGAATGCCTTCCGGCAAGGTTTCTACTGGCCGACGGCGGTGGCCGACGCCACTAGAATTGTCCGCACCTGCGAAGGGTGTCAGTTCTACGCAAGGCAGACCCACCTGCCCGCTCAGGCTCTACAGACGATACCCATCACCTGGCCTTTTGCTGTGTGGGGTCTGGATCTCGTCGGCCCCTTGCAGAAGGCACCCGGGGGCTACACGCACCTGCTGGTCGCCATCGACAAATTCTCCAACTAGATCGAGGTCCGACCCCTGAACAGCATCGGGTCCGAGCAGGCGATGGCGTTCTTCACCAACATCATCCATCGCTTCGGGGTCCCGAACTCCATCATCACCGACAACGGCACCCAGTTCACCGGCAGAAAGTTCCTGGACTTCTGCGAGGATCACCACATTCGGGTGGACTGGGCCGCCGTGGCTCATCCCATGACGAATGGGCAGGTGGAGCGTGCCAACGGCATGATTCTACAAGGGCTCAAGCCTCGGATCTACAATGACCTCAACAAGTTCGGCAAGCGGTGGATGAAGGAACTCCCCTCGGTGGTCTGGAGTCTGAGGACAACGCCGAGCCGAGCCACGGGCTTCACGCCGTTCTTTCTAGTCTATGGGGCCGAAGCCATCTTGCCCACAGACTTAGAATACGGTTCCCCGAGGACGAGGGCCTACACCGACCAAAGCAACCAAGTTAGCCGAGAAGACTCGCTGGACCAGCTAGAGGAGGCTCGGGACAAGGCCTTGCTACACTCGGCGCGGTACCAGCAGTCCCTGCGACGCTACCACGCCCGAGGGGTCCGGTCCCGAGACCTCCAGGTAGGCGACCTAGTGCTTCGGCTGCGACAAGATGCCCGAGGGCGGCACAAGCTCACGCCTCCCTGGGAGGGGCCGTTTGTCATCGCCAAAGTTCTGAAGCCCGGAACGTACAAGCTGGCCAACAGTCAAGGCGAGGTCTACGGCCACGCCTGGAACATCCAACAGCTACGTCGCTTCTACCCTTAAGATGTTTTCAAGTTGATCATATACCTCGCACCCACGCAAAGTTTAGTCATCAAGGAAGGGTCGGCCTCGCCTCGGCAAAGCCCGACCCTCCCTCGGGGGCTAAAAGGGGGGGAACCCCCTCTGCGTCGAAATTTTCCTCGAAAAAAGATCTTTTCTGCCAGAATGTCTTTCGCGCTTTTTAGCTACTTCGAAAGTGGATCCTGAAAACGACGGAGTACACGTAAGCAGCCAAGGCTGACCGAGCCGAGGGACTCCTATGCCTCCGGGATACGGATACCTCACTCATCACCTTCTGCGATAAGTAACTCACGTTCGGATAAGTGATTCTGCGGACCGAACAAGTCTTCACGTTCGAAAGCTCTTCTGCCGAAGCAATCCTTCGAGCCTTCTCGACTGCGTCGGTGACAGAACCCCATGGACGGGTAAGAATGCGCGTAAGCGGCAAGGCCGACCGAGCCGAGGGACTCCTACGCCTCCGGGATACGGATACCTCACTCATCACCTTCCGCGAGAAGCAACTCTCGCTCGTACAAACATTTCTGTTACCGACAAAAAAGTCCAGATACTCGAAACAAGAGGAAAAGAGACGCAACTTTACAACACGGCGAGGGTGTGTTTAGGCCTCGGCGGCCGCAGAAAACACACGCTACAAGACAATCTGATCCTGCAGGCTCAGATCTTGACGCTGGAAGGGAGCAGCAGCACCCTCGGCATCGACAACACTTTCGGCGAGGTCTGGCCTAGCCTCGGACGGCGACGCTGTCCGAAGATCTCCACCCCGAAGGGCTTAGAAGGCGGAAAGACGCGATGCATAAGGGAGCGCGAAGACATGGTCGCCTCCCAAGGGGATCACCCTCCTTTTAAAGGCGGCTCTCCCTACTTGCGTCCCCAGCCATCATGGGCTGAGTCTTCTCCAACACACTCCAAGGTCCTCCCCTACGGCGCGGGGGCTAGGTCCCGCATGTCATGCAAGCCGACTCAGAGCAGAAGAAGCCAAACCGCCGCGCGTGGTGCGTACAACCGCCCAGCGGTTACAAGCGACCCTCCACATTTGCCCAGACCAGCGGGCGAAAGGGTGGGCAGCCATGCAGGCGGCATGCAACCGCGCCAAGTGGGCGCACTTCTCCGACTCCCAACACGCCCGACATGGAGGCCCAGGCCCACGCGTCATGCGACCGGCACACCGAATGCTTCGTGCATGCAACTGCACCGCCGCTTGCGCCACCACCGCGCCTCCTCGACTGTGGAACCAATGCTGCGACTCGAGGCGGCCCAGCGCGCGACCCAGCAGCGCCAGTCTGGCGCGGCGGTCAATGCGGCCAAAAATGGGCCGGCAGTAATGGCGGTGGCAGGCGGGTAGGAGCAGCGGCCACGTCGTCAGCCAAGCTCACGTCCCGTCCGGGGGCAGCGAGAGAACCCTCTTGCACGGCGTGAAGACAGCGCGCCCGTGATCCGTTCCTCGAACGGCTCGCGCACGCGCAACGGCCACCCCGCCAACCACTCGCCCCGTCGCATTAACTCCGCGGCGGGACAGGCGGCGCCTCCGGCAGGAGAAGCGAGCGACGCTTCGCTTTCGCCATAATGACCGCGTCAAAAAAGGTACGCCGCGCCGTTCTATTTCGTATCCTTTTCCTTTTTTCCTCTTTCTCTCTCTTGCAACAGGGACTGGGAAAGGGGGATACCCCGAAAAGGATCCTTCCCCGTGAAGGAACCAGGCTCCGAGCCTCCCTACTGATCAGAGGTTCGAAGGCTGGCACCTCGGAAGGGTTCGACAGCCGCCTCAGATCACGTGGGCCCTACACCCACTACTGGTCAGAGGTTCGAAGGCCGGCCCCTCGGAAGGGTTCAACGACCGCCTCAGGCTACTCGGGCTCCGCGCCCACTACTGATCAGAGGTTCGAAGGCTGGCCCCCGAAGGGTTCACAGCCGCCTCAGACACCGAGCGAGGGATGACCATGGGTACGTTCGATACATAACCAAGGCTCGGGCTGTGCTCCCGAGGTACCCTAGGACATTTCCGAGACCAACGGGAACGATCTTGTAACGGAATCCCATCAGAGGGAGGCATCGAGCCCTCGGACCCCGTCGCCAGGGGACCGGGTTCGGCAGATCACCTGCAAGTACTTTTGGGCGTGCCTCTGGGCCCCTAGCCGACCCCTAACGAACGGGGCACGGACGTCCACTCGGATTACCCGCTTGCAGCTCATCGGAGACACCATGTTTGGCGCCCATCGAGGGCAACATGGCGCTTCCCCCCCTCCTCCTTGCGGAAAGGCGACGCAGGGGCGTATGTAAAAATGCCAAGTCTGCCCCTGACCGCCCTCTCGCTCTGTGCAGAGGCTCGGGGGCTGCTCTCGCAAACCCGGCTCCGGCCGAACCGTTGACAGCGTCAACATACCAGCCCGAGAACTTGGGACCCGACCGTACACCTGGGCTACGGCCAGCTCGCATGAGGGAACGACCAGACCAGCCGAAGCACTACGCGAGGCATTAAGACCTCGAAGGAGTGAAACCACTCCTCCGAGGCCTCGGGGGCTACACCCGGCGGGTGCGCTCGCGCGCACCCACCGGAACAAAACGCAACCGAGAAAGGCTGGTCCCCTTGCAAAAAAGTGCGACGAAAGCCTCCAAGCGAGTGCAAACACTCCCTTCGAGGCTCGGGGGCTACTGTCGGGGACCATAATTAGGGGTACCCTCAAGGCTCCTAATTCTCAGCTGGTAACCCCCATCAGCACAAAGCTGCAAAGGCCTGATGGGTGCGAATAAGTCAGGGATCAGTCCGTTCGAGGGACTCGATCGCGCCTCGCCCGAGCCTAGCCTCGGACAAGGGCAGCCGACCCCGGAGGATCTCCGTCTCGCCCGAGGCCCCCCTTCAGCGGCGAATGTGTTCCCGGCTCGCCTGAGGCCCTGTCTTCGCTAAGAAGCAACCCTAACCAAATCGCCGCACCGACCGACCAAGTCGCAGGAGCATTTAATGCAAAGGTGGCCTGACACCCTTATCCTGACGCGCGCCCCCCAGCCGGCAGAGCCGAAGTGACCGCCGTCACTTTGCCGCTCCACTGACTAGTCTGACAGAAGGACTGCGCCGCCTGCGCCACTCCGACTGCGGTGCCACTTGACAGAGTGAGACTGACAGGCAGTCAGGCCCTGCCAAAGGCACCGTAGGAAGCTCCGCTCCGCCCAACCCAGGGCTCGGACTCAGGCTAAGTCCCGGAAGACGGCGAACTCCGCCCAACCCAGGGCTCGGACTCGGGCTAAGTCCCGGAAGACGGCGAACTCCGCCCGACCCAGGGCTCGGACTCGGGCTAAGTCCCGAAAGATGGCGAACTCCGCCCGACCCAGGGCTCGGACTCGAGCTAAGTCCCGGAAGACGGCGAACTCCGCCCGACCCTGGGCTCGGACTCGGGCTAAGTCCTGGAAGACGACGACCTCCGCCTCGCCCGACCCAGGGCTCGGACTCGTGCTAAGTCCCGGAAGACGGCGAACTCCGCCCAACCCAGGGCTCGGACTCGGGCTAAGTCCCAGAAGACGGCGAACTCCGCCTGACCCAGGGCTTGGACTCGGGCTAAGTCCCGGAAGACGGCGAACTCCGCCCGACCCAGGGCTCGGACTCGGGCTAAGTCCCGGAAGACGGCGAACTCCGCCCGACCCAGGGCTCGGACTCGGGCTAAGTCCCGGAAGATGACGATCTCCGCCTCGCCCGACCCAGGGCTCAGACTTGGGCTCGGCCCCAGAAGACGACGAACTCCGCTTCGCCCGACCCTAGGGCTCGGACTCCGCCCCGGCATCAGCCGGCAATCTCCGCCTCGCCCGAACCTGGGGCTCGGACCCGACGTCGGCCACGGAAGACAGACTCGACCTCGGCTTCGGAGGAGCTTCCACATCGCCCAACCTAGGGCGCAGACCAGCCACGTCAACAGGAGGCGCCATCATCACCCTACCCCGAGCTGACTCGGGCCGCAGGGGACAAGACCGGCGTCCCATCTGGCTCACTCCGCCAGATAGGCAATGATGGCGCCCCGCATGCTCTGTGACGACGGCGGCTCTCAGCCCCCTTACGGAAGCAAGAGGACGTCAGCAAGGACTCAACCGCTCCGACAGCTGTCCCTCTGCCAGGCTCCATCGCTCCTCCGACGGCCACGACATCACACCAGCTGGGTGCCAAGATCTCTCCGGCTGCCACGACAGCATGTACTTAGGGCGCTAGCTCTCCTCTGCTAGACACGTAGTACTCTGCTATGCCCCCCATTGTACACCTGGATCCTCTCCTTACGCCTATAAAAGGAAGGACCAGGGCCCTCTTAGAGAGGGTTGGCCGCGCGGGGACGAGGACGAGACGCGCGCTCGCTCGCAACCGCTCGCTCCCTCTCCCGCGTGGACGCTTGTAACCCCCTACTGCAAGCGCACCCGACCTGGGCGAGGGACGAACACGAAGGCCGTGGGATTCCCACCTCTCTCACGCCGGTCTCTGGCCGCCTCGCTCTACCCCCTTCGCGCTCGGCCTCGCGCTCGACCCATCTGGGCTGGGGCACGCGGCGACATTCACTCATTGGCCTAGGGACCCCCCGGTCTCGGAACGCCGACAATTCCAGTTCCTATAATTTTGTAATATTATTGTTCATCATATAGTGCCACTGTTTTGACATGAAAATTTTATTAAAATTAATCTCTTGGTTAATCTTGTATTGAATACATAAAACCTTAGGAAATTCATAACTCCTCTGTTTTAACTCCGATTTGATCCGTTCAAGTTGCGTTGGTTTCGTATAAATATTTACTATGCAGTAGTAACATTGATTATATGATATCCCCTACTTTTATAATTAGGTAACTAACTGGATTAATCTATGTCTATTGGATTAACTTCTTTAATATTAATATAGTATTCTAATCTTATGGTTATAATTGGACTAGATGATCTTTAATCAAATAATGACATATATTAAAGTTGAATAACCTCTCATATGATTTATATTAACCAATTTATAATATAGATTAATATTTTTATCATATAAATCCTCTATAAAATCATAACTCCTTAACTGTAACTCCTATTTTAGTGGTTCTCGTTCCCACGATCTTGTAGCAACACGTAGATCATTATTATGTAGTATGTTCTTATGTTTGGTGTAATGTTAATTTTGTCTATACCATGTTTGTTTGTATTGCTACGATTAGCAGTGAGGTCACGAGGATCTGAAGAATCATCCTGGTAACTGGAATCTCAAATGCCAGGCAAGTTGTGCCCTTGATCCACTTTTCTTACCCAATAATATTCTTTATTATCACTATTCAATGCATAGGTTTAATTTTGATGAGACCCAATAGGTCACCCTAGTCTGTTTATCCTGTTTACCTTGTTTATCCATAAATCAATTGGGTAGCTATGCTATTGCTTTATATGGTTTTGGGATAATATTTCGTTACATCCATGTTCCTATTTTTATGTTATGTTATTTATGTTCATGATAAGATCATTATGTTAATGGGAACATGGAGCGACCACCCGGTAAAACAGTGCTACCACAAGGGTTTAATGGGACGCCCTTGGCTGATTAATTAGGAAAGCTAGTGGATGACTACCTTACTTAAAATGGGCAAGGGCAGTAGGGGAGTGGTCAGTGTAGGGAGGTCCTTGGGTTGATTTTGCTGCGATGGTGGTCAAGCGAGGGATTTCTGCACTGGAGCTTCCTATAAACTGTAGCGGGTTTTCATGAAGCTAGTGGAACTTTGTAAAGGCCTCGTAGTGTTACCCTACCTCGCTTACTTGGTAGAGGTGTATGGGATTCATGACCTCTTGGTGAAAGGGAAATAGTCTCAACATTTCCTATAATCGTTTTTGGTGTTTGACGACCATCACAAACCTTGTGGACTAACCAGTTTGCCTAGTTGATCATTCCACAGGTGCATAAGTTTATCTACAACTATTCTAAGTCGACTGTCTGGAACCGTAGATTATTCCGGACAGGAGAAGCTTTTTGGAAAAACAGACTAAGTGCGGACCGTCCGGGCCTTTGCGGCGGACCGTCCGCGACACCAGGATGACCCTCGGACAGAATCAATACAAAATCCAAGTCTACACTACGGACCGTCTGGAGGAAAAGCAAGCACCGTCTGAGACCACGCGCGGACCGTTTGGCCTCAGGCGCGGACCGTCCGGTCATTGAAAAACCAAAAAACCTGAAGGTGATGGGTTCCGTAAAATGAATTATAGCGTCCTCGCAGACCGTCCAGGGTGCACGACCGGACCGTCCGCGACTGCCTTCATCTAACATCTGACGACGCATTAAATGCAAAATAGTCGTTGTTATAGCCATTACTGCTGACCGTTGTGTTTTCAGCCGTTGATGTGCAGGGGCGGACCGTCCGGACCAGGGCGCGGACCGTCCGGACCAGGGCGCGGACCGTCCACGGTTGGCAGAATTGGAGCAACGGCTAGGAAGTGGTTAGTGGCTATAAATACAACCCCATCCACCTCCATTCACTTCACCCAAGCATTCCAATCCTCTACATTCAATACAAGAGCTAGCAATCCATTCCAAGACACAATCAAAGCTTCCAGTCTCTCCAAGTTCCACAATTAAGACAAGTGATCATTAGTGATTAGTGACTTGAGAAAGAGAGTTATCTGTGTGTTATTTGTCGCTCTTGTCACTTGGCTTTTGCAATCGTGCTTTCTTCTTCCCATTCTTATTCTCAAGACACTTCTAATCAAAGCAAGAGACACTAAGTTTGTAGTGGTCCTTGTGGGGTCTAAGTGACCCGTTTGATTAAGGAGAAAGCTCACTCGGTCTAAGTGACCGTTTGAGAGAGGGAAAGAGTTGAAAGAGACCCAGTCTTTGTGACCACCTCAACGGGGAGTAGGTTTGCAAGAACCAAACCTCGATAAAACAAATCACCGTGTCACCCGCTTTATTTCATGGTTGATTTGTTTTCGCCCTCTCTTTTAGACTCGACTTTATTTCTAACGCTAACCCTAGCTTGTAGTTGTGCTTAAAGTTTATAAATTTCAGATTTGCCTATTCACCCCCCCCCCTCTAGGCAACTTTCAATTGGTATCAGAGCCCAGTACTTCATTAGAGCCTAACCGCTCAAAGTGATGTTGGGAGCTCACACCAAGAAGGAGATGGTGACCGGCGAGAAGCCCGCCACAAGCCATGGGAAAGCTCCATCGGGAGAGTCTTGCAACAAGAAGAGGGAGGAATCACCTCCCCGCGTCAAGTCGCACCGGAGTGGCGACAAGAAGAAGAAAATAAAGAAAGTGGTCTACTATGAGACCGATTCTTCGTCACCTTCCACCTCCGGCTCCGACACATCGTCCGTCACTTCTAAGCGCCATGAGCGCAAGAAGTTTAGTAAGATCCCCTTACGCTATCCTCGCATTTCCAAACATACTCCATTACTTTCCGTTCCATTAGGCAAACCACCGGCTTTTAATGGTGAAAATTATTCTAGGTGGAGTGAAATGATAAAATATCACCTAACCTCACTCCACACAAGCATATGGGACATTGTTGAATTTGGAGCACAGGTACCATCCATGGGGGGATGAAGATTATGATGCGGATGAAGTCGCCCAAATCCAACACTTCAATTCCCAAGCAACTACTATACTCCTCACCTCTCTAAGTCGAGAGGAGTATAATAAGGTGCAAGGGTTGAAAAGTGCCAAAGAGATTTGGGACGTACTAAAGACCACGCACGAAGGAGACGAGGTGACCAAGATCACCAAGATGGAAACGATCGAGGGGAGCTCGGTCGGTTCATGCTCAACCAAGGAGATGAGCCACAAGCCATGTACAACTGGCTAAAGACCTTGGTGATCCAAGTGCGCAACCTCGGGAGCACCAAATGGGATGATCATGAAATGGTCAAGGTTATTCTAAGGTCACTTGTATTCCTTAATCCTACACAAGTTCAATTAATTCGTGGTGATCCTAGATACAAGCTAATGTCTCCCGAGGAGGTTATAGGGAAGTTTCTGAGCTTTGAGTTGATGATCAAAGGCTCCAAACAAATCATCGAGCGAGGCGCCACCTCCACACCTGAGGTGCAACCCGTTTCCTTCAAAGCAACGGAGGAGAAGAAATAAGAGTCTACATCAAGTAGGCTCCCCATCGACACCTCCAAGCTCGACAACGAGGAGATGGTGCTAATCATCAAAAGCTTTCGCCAAATCCTCAAGCAAAGGAGGGGGAAGGATTACAAACCCCACTCCAAGAAGGTTTTCTACAAGTGTGGTAAGCCCGGTCATTTTATTGTTAAATGTCCATTATCTAGTGATAGTGACAGGGGTGACGACAAGAAGGGAAAGAGAAGAGAAAAGAAGAGATACTACAAGAAGAAGGGCGGCGATGCCCATGTATGCCGGGAGTGGGACTCCGATGAGAGCTCCATCGACTCCTCCTCCGACGAGGACGCCGCAATCATCACCGTCAATAAAGGTCTTCTCTTCCCCAACATCGGCCACAAGTGCCTCATGGCAAATGACGACAAAAAGAAGGTAAAAACTAGAGCCTCCACTAAATATGCAACATCTAGTGATGAGGATAACTCTAGTGATGATGAAGATAATTTGCTTGCTCTTTTTGCCAACCTAAACATGCAACAAAAGGAAAAATTAAATGAATTGATAGGTGCTATTCATGAGAAGGATGAACTCTTGGATAGCCAAGAGGACTTCCTTATTAAAGAAAATAAGAAGCATGTTAAGGTTAAAAATGCTTATGCTAGGAAGTAGAAAAATGTGAAAAATTAACTAATGAGCTAAGCACTTGCCATAATACTATCTCAAACCTTAGAAATGAAAATGCAAAATTAATTGCTAAAGTTGAAAAGAAGATGTTTGTGATGATTCAATTGTTAGTCTTAGAAATGATAATGCTAGTTTGATTATTAAGATTGACAAGTTGAATGCATCACTCTCTAGCCTTAAAATTGAGAATGAAAAATTAATTGCTAAGGCTAAAGATTTAAATGTTTGCAATATTTCTATTTCCAATCCTAGAAATGAGAATGCTATTTTACATGCTAAGATTGATGAAGTAAATGCTTGCAAACCCTCTACATCTATCATTGAGCATGTTACTATTTGCACTGGATGTAGAGATATTAATGCTGATGCTATACACGATCACCTAGCTTTAATTAAACAACAAAATGATCACATAGCTCAACTCAGTGCTAAGATTAATGAGCATGACTTAGAAAATGAAAAATTTAAATTTGCTAGAAGCATGCTCTATAGTGGGAGACGCCCAGGCATTAAGGATGGCATTGGCTTCCACCAGGGAGACAATGTCAAGCTTAATGCCCCTAAGAAATTGTCTAACTTTGTTAAGGGCAAAGCTCCCATGGTTCAAGATAACGAGGGCTATATTTTATATCCTGCTGGTTATCCCGAACACAAAATTAGGAGAATTCATTCTAGAAAGTCTCACTCTGGATCTCATCATGCTTTTATGTATAAGAGTGAGGCATCTAGTTCTAGGCAATCAACCCATGCTAAATTGCCCAAAAAGAAATCTCCTATTGCATCAAATGAGCCTATTATTTCATTTAAGACTTTTGATGCTTCATATGTTTTAACTAACAAATCAGGCAAAGTCGTTGCCAAATATGTTGGGGCCAAACACAAGGGCTCAAAGACTTGTGTTTGGGTACCCAAGGTGCTTGTTTCTAATGTCAAAGGACCCAAGACCGTTTGGGTACCTAAGAACAAGGCCTAAACTTGTTTTGTAGGTTTATGCATCCAGGGGTTCAAGTTGGATCATTGATAGCGGGTGCACAAACCACATGACTGGGGAGAAAAGGATGTTCTCCTCCTATGAGAAAAACCATGATCTCCAAAGAGCTATCACATTCGGGGATGGAAATCAAGGTTTGGTCAAAGGACTTGGTAAAATTGCTATATCACCTGACCATTCTATTTCCAATGTTTTTCTTGTAGATTCCTTAGATTACAATTTGCTTTCTGTTTCTCAATTATGCAAAATGGGCTACAATTGTCTTTTTACGGATATAGGTATTACTGTCTTTAGAAGAAATGATGATTCAGTAGCATTTAAGGGAGTGTTAGAGGGTCAGCTATACTTAGTTGATTTTAATAGAGCTGAACTCGACACTTGCTTAATTGCTAAGACTAACATGGGTTGGCTCTGGCATCGCGGACTAGCCCATGTTGGGATGAAGAATCTTCATAAGCTTCAAAAGGGAGAGCATATTTTGGGACTAACAAATGTTCATTTTGAGAAAGACAGGATTTGTAGCGCATGTCAAGCAGGGAAGCAAGTTGGTATTCATCATCCACACAAGAACATCATGACGACCGACTAGCCACTTGAGCTACTCCACATGGACCTATTCGGCCCGATAGCTTACATAAGCATCAGCGGCAGTAAGTACTGTCTAGTTATTGTGGATGACTATTCTCGCTTCACTTGGGTGTTCTTTTTGCAGGAAAAATCACAAACCCAAGAGACTTTAAAAGGATTCTTGAGACGAGCTCAAAATGAGTTCGGATTGAGGATCAAAAAGATTAGAAGCGACAATGGGACGGAGTTCAAGAACTCTCAAATAGAAGGCTTTCTTGAGGATGAAGGCATCAAGCATGAGTTCTCTTCTCCCTACATGCCACAACAAAATGGTGTAGTGGAGAGGAAGAATAGAACTCTACTTGACATGGCGAGGACCATGCTTGATGAGTACAAGACTTCTGACCGGTTTTGGGCGGAAGCAATCAACATCGCTTGCTACGCCATCAATCGTCTCTACCTTCACCGAATCCTCAAGAAGACATCATATGAACTCCTAACCGGTAAAAAGCCCAATGTTTCATATTTTAGAGTCTTTGGTAGCAAATGCTTTATTCTTGTCAAAAGAGGTAGAAAATCTAAATTTGCTCCTAAGGCTGTAGAAGGCTTTTTACTTGGTTATGACTCAAACACAAGGGCATATGGAGTCTTTAACAAGTCCACTGGACTAGTTGAAGTTTCTTGTGACATTGTGTTTGATGAGACTAACGGCTCTCAAGTAGAGCAAGTTGATCTTGATGAGCTAGATGATGAAGAGGCTCCGTGTGTCGCACTAAGGAACATGTCCATTGGGGATGTGTGTCCTAAGGAATCCGAAGAGCCTCCACAAACACAAGATCAACCATCATCTTCAATTCAAGCATCTCCACCAACCCAAGGTGAGGATCAAGCTCAAGGGGATGAAAATGAAGATCAAGAAGATGAACCACCTCAAGAGGAGGACAATGATCAAGACAAGGAAGATGATGACGGTCCAAGACCGCCACACCCAAGAGTCCACCAAGCAATACAACGAGATCACCCCGTGAACTCCATTCTCGGCGATATTCCTAAGGGGGTAACCACTCGATCTCGTGTTGCTCATTTTTGTGAACATTACTCCTTTGTGTCTTCTATTGAGCCATACAGGGTGGAAGACGCATTAAGGGATTCGGATTGGGTGTTGGCAATGCAAGAGGAACTCAACAACTTCACGAGGAATGAGGTATGACATCTTGTTCCACGTCCTAACCAAAATGTTGTAGGAACCAAGTGGGTCTTCCGCAATAAGCAAGATGAGCATGGTGTGGTGACAAGGAACAAAGCCCGACTTGTGGCCAAGGGATATTCACAAGTCGAAGGTTTGGATTTCGGTGAAACCTATGCACCCGTAGCTAGGCTTGAGTCAATTCATATATTACTTGCCTATGCTACTTACCATGGCTTTAAGCTATATCAAATGGACGTGAAAAGTGCCTTCCTCAATGGACCAATCAAGGAGGAGGTCTATGTTGAGCAACCTCCTGGCTTTGAAGATAGTGAGTACCCTAACCATGTGTATAAACTCTCTAAGGCGCTTTATGGGCTCAAGCAAGCCCCAAGAGCATGGTATGAATGCCTAAGAGATTTTCTTATTGCTAATGGCTTCAAAGTCGGCAAAGCCGATCCTACTCTCTTTACTAAAACCATTGCAAATGATTTGTTTGTATGCCAAATTTATGTTGATGATATCATATTTGGGTCTACTAACAAATCTACTTTTGAAGAGTTTAGTAGGATCATGGTACAAAAATTCGAGATGTCTATGATGGGGGAGTTGAAGTATTTTCTAGGATTTCAAGTGAAGCAACTCCAAGAGGGCACCTTCATCAACCAATCGAAGTACACTGAAGACATACTCACCAAGTTTGGGATGAAGGATGCCAAGCCCATCAAGACACCCATGGGAACCAATGGGCTTCTCGACCTCGACACGGGAGGTAAATCCATAGATCAAAAGGTATACCAGTCGATGATAGGATCTTTACTCTATTTATGTGCATCTCGACCGGATATTATGCTTTCCGTATGCATGTGTGCAAGATTCCAAGCCGATCCTAAGGAAGTTCACCTTAGGGCCGTGAAACGAATCTTGAGATATTTAGTTCAAACACCTAAGTTTGGTCTTTGGTACCCCAAGGGATCCACTTTTGATTTAATAGGATATTCAGATGCTGATTGGGCAGGGTGTAAGATTGATAGGAAGAGCACATCAGGGACTTGTCAGTTCTTGGGAAGATCCCTGGTGTCTTGGGCTTCAAAGAAATAAAACTCAGTAGCTCTTTCTACCGCCGAAGCCGAGTACATTGCCGCAGACCATTGTTGCGCGCAATTTCTTTGGATGAGGCAAACCCTTAGGGACTATGGCTACCAATTAACCAAAGTCCCTCTCCTATGTTATAATGAGAGTGCAATCCGCATGGCGGATAATCCCGTTGAGCACAACCGCACTAAGCACATAGCCATTCAGTATCACTTTTTGAGGGATCACCAACAAAAGGGGATATCGAGATTGCATATGTTAGCACCAAAGAACAATTAGCCGATATCTTTACCAAGCCATTAGATGAGAAATCCTTTACCAAACTTAGGAATGAGCTAAACATTCTTGATTCTCGGAATTTTGATTGATACTTTGCACACATAGCTCATTTATGTACCTTTGATCATATCTCTTTTATGTCTACGACTAATGTGTTTTTCAAGTGTATCTCATGCTAAGTCATAGATTGAAAGGGAAATGGAGTCCTCGGTGAGGCCAAGGCTTCCACTCCACTCCATCGTATCATTTACCCTTCGCCGTCACTCCGCATCGCTCTCCACTTTGGTATAATCCTTCACTCATATATTGTTTGCCAAAGGGGGAGAGAATTTAACAAGGGCTCTAAAGACTTCGTTTTTGGCGATTAATGCCAAAGGGGAGAGAGTATTAGCCCAAAGCAAAAGTACCGCACCACCACGCCAATTTCAAAATTTTTCAAAACAAGTTTAAATTGTTAAATGTTTTTCAATTGGTATCTTTGAAATTAGCATTCCTCTAAGAAATTCTATCTGATTTGGTATCTATATTTTAAGGAGGAGTTTTTCAAAATTAGTATCTAAAATTCTTTGATCTTTCTTCAATTAATAAAACCCTCTTGAACACTAAGAGGAGAATTTCATCAAGGGGGAGTTTTGTTTAGTCAAAGGAAAAGCATTTGAAATAGGGGGAGAAAATTTCAAATCTTGAAAATGCTTCTCAAAATCTTATTCATATACCTTTTACTATTTGCAAAAAGACTTTGAAAAGAATTTCCAAAAGAATTTGCAAAAACAAAACAAGTGGTGCAAATGTGGTCCAAAATGTTAAAATTATCATATCAAACTTATCTACTTAGAAATGCTTTCATTTCAAAATAACTTATGCACATCTGTCAAAATGAAAACTAGTTACATTTCTACACTTTGTATTTTCTTTGGTTTGTGTTGGCATCAATCACCAAAAAGGGGGAGATTGAAAGGGAAATAGTCTCAACATTATCTATAATCGTTTTTGGTGTTTGATGACCATCACAAACCTTGTGGACTAACCAGTTTGCCTAGTTGATCATTCCACAGGTGCATAAGTTCATCTATAACTATTCTAAGTCGACTATCCAGAATACCGTAGATTATTCCGGACAGGAGAAGCTTTTTGGAAAAACAGACTAAGCGCGGACCGTCCGGGCCTTTGCGGTGGACCGTCCGCGACACCAGGATGACCCTTGGACAGAACCAATACAAAATCCAAGTCTACACTACGGACCGTCCAGAGGAAAAGCAAGCACCGTCCGAGACCACGCGCGGACCGTCCGGCTTCAGGCGTGGACCGTCCGGTCGTTGAAAAACCGAAAAACCCGAAGGTGACGGGTTCAGTAAAATGAATTATAGCGTCCTCGCGGACCGCCCGGGGTGCACGACCGGACCGTCCGCGACTGCCTTTATCTGACATCTAACGACACATTAAATGCAAAATAGCCGTTGATATAGCCGTTACTGCTGACCGTTGTGTTTTCAGCCGTTGATGTGCAGGGCGGACCGTCCGGACCAGGGACGCGGACCGTCCGTGGTTGGTAGAATTGGAGCAACGGCTAGGAAGTGGTTGGTGGCTATAAATACAACCCTAACCACCTCCATTCAGTTCACCCAAGCATTCCAATCCTCTACATTCAATACAAGAGCTAGCAATCCATTCAAAGACACAATCAAAGCTTCCAGTCTCTCCAAGTTCCACAATTAAGACAAGTGATCATTAGTGATTAGTGACTTGAGAGAGAGAGAGAGAGAGAGAGAGAGTGATTTGTGTTTTATTTGTCGCTCTTGTCGCTTGGCTTTTGCAATCGTGCTTTCTTCTTCCCATTCTTATTCTCAAGACACTTGTAATCAAAGCAAGAGACACTAAGTTTGTAGTGGTCCTTATGGGGTCTAAGTGACCCGTTTGATTAAGGAGAAAGCTCACTCGGTCTAAGTGACCGTTTGAGAGAGGGAAAGGGTTGAAAGAGACTCGGTCTTTGTGACCACCTCAATGGGGAGTAGGTTTGCAAGAACCAAACCTCGGTAAAATAAATCATCGTGTCACTCGCTTTATTTCTTGGTTGATTTGTTTTCGCCCTCTCTTTCGGACTCGACTTTATTTCTAACGCTAACCCCGGCTTGTAGTTGTGCTTAAAGTTTATAAATTTCAGATTTGCCTATTCACCCCCCTCTAGGCGACTTTCACTTGGCAGATGGGTAACATGACTTGTGGGTAAAGATGCGCAACCTCTGCAGAGTGTAAAACTGGTATACTAGCCGTGCTCACGGTCATGAGCAGCTCGGACCCTCACATGATTAATCTATGGAATTAAAACTCAATTTGTCATTTGCATCACATTGGGATTATTTTATTATTACTTTTACTTATTATTACTAAGGTTTGGTATTTACTTATACTTAGTAATTGCTAATAAAATTTTGATCAACTTATAAAAGCAATGCTCAGCTTCAACCTTTATTTTGTTGATTAGCCTTACACTTCACATGAACTCCCACCTTTGGTGAGTTCATGCACATTATTCCCCACAACTTGTTGAGGGATGAACATGTGCGAGCTCACCCTTGCTGTCTCACACCCCCCACAGGAGAAGAACATGTGGTTCAAGAAGAGCCACACATCGAGGAGTTCGATTCGATCTAGGTGGCATCTCCAAGTTGACTTTCTGGCGCCAAGGATCACTACAACACTTATGACCTTTTATGACAAATGCTCAATGACAATAGTAAAATCCGTCAATAGATGACTATGTTTATGACAATTTTTAGGAACCAAAACAATTTAGTGACGAAAAGTTAAGCCCCGTCATAAAAAATGTCATAACTTGATGTGTCATCATGTTTATGACGATATGCTATGACAATATGGATGTGTCACATGAGGGAATCGTCATAAATTACTTACATCATACACTATGACATTGCACGGTGATACATGTCATCATAAATATCTAATGTAGCTTTAAAAAAAGAAATGATACATAATTCATGTTGGAACCATTTCCAACCTTTCTTTGTTGGAGATCATGAAAAACTTGCGTCCTTGGTTGTAATGAAAATGAGTTGTTAAAAAAATTGTCACCACCAAAATTTATTGAAAAAATTAGTCAAGACCTGGTAATCAAATAAAAGCTCTACTACAGGTAAATAGTTTTTGATATAAAAATATGCCACCAATAAATTTTATTGGGTTGTAAAAAAATTGGTTAAGACCTCGTAATCAAATAGAAACTCTACTATGGTTTTGCCATAGAGGTAAATATTGTTTGATATAAAAATATGTTATCTTTTCAAAATGTAAAAAACTAGGACTAGAGAACCCATGATGTGCTGGATAGCAACAATGCCCTCCACCGCTACACTATCAAATATAGCTAACAGAAGGTCATAGTAGTTTGTTCACCATTCATTCTTTGTTCTGATCCATAAAAGTACAGAACATGAAGACGTTCCAGAACATACGACACCAAGCCTCATTCCAAATTTAATTAGAACCAGGAAATACAGTGGATGAAATTTGAACATAATACACGTGAGGTCATTCCAGCGCAAAGGGAACCAATTTTGCATAACAACATATAGGGGGTGTTTGAATGCATAATAACATATAGTGGTGGAATTAGCTAGCTAACAAATAACTACCTAACTATTAACTAATTTACCAAAAATAGCTAATAGTTAAACTATTAGCTAGGGTGTTTGGATGTCTCATCTAATTTTAGTTCCACCGCACCTCCTTTTGTTGCTGTTGACGCCCAACCGAAGGTGAAGACAGTGTTATATGTCATTATTTACAATAAACAACTACAAATAAAATAAACACGTGGTGTTGACATGTTCCATATGAAATGATAAATCAAGCATCTCATAAGCAGACCACAATTTAAAAGCTAGATTTGGAAGACTCAACTGCATACCAGCCGCAGCAACTAATTATCAGATTGTTATTACTGGTCGTAGACTAATTAATTAGAATGGTCACTAAAACATATATGTAACTGATTAGTTACTACTGGTCATAAGGTAAAGATAGATAACATACCACTAGAATGAAGTTTATTCTGTTCTTCTGAAATGTTTGTTTGTTCTTCTTCTCTTTGCCCTGGTTCTTTAAAAATCTGAATCGCTCAACGGTTGAAGCCTGAAGGAGTGTTGGTGTTGCCTGTTGGGCATAGGTTAACGCTGGGACCTAGGGAACTACCGTGCCGAAGTCGTAGTGGCCAGTGGGGTGGACCGGATGTCTGGACCGCTGATGCGCCATGTATCAAAAAATTGATGCCGCCAAAAAAACTAATATATGGGAGGGATATGTATTTCCTTCTCCGATATCTCAGGACGTCGCACGGAAGTTCCCTCTCTTCCCCAACCTTGTACCAGCCGGCTGCGAGATCCAGCGACCTCCCCACGGCAATTCCATCAGAGACGCCTCCAGGGAAGAGATCCACACAGCTATCACGGAAATCCGAAGGTAATTTAGCTTAATTGTGCATCTTTGTTCGTCACCCACTAGATCTAGGTTTGAAATGCATCACACAATCTTGCTGGTCCGATGCACCCCCTCCTCAATCCTTGACGCCCCCGCCACACCTTCGGAGGCCGCAAGCCGCATCCGACAGCTGCCCCTTGTCCGCGTCTCCATGCCTTGACCTCCTCCTCTTCTATGGTAAATGCCTCGTCCTCGCCATCACGGCGTCGCGCGTATGACTTGCGAGTGCCCCAAGCTTGCTTCTCTCAATCGCTTCCGATCCCGGAGCCGGCGGCTGGCCACCCGCGCGAGCTCTCACTGCTCCCTCCCCCTACGGCCTCCCAGGAATGGTCGTTATGGTTGTGTGCCCTGATGCTAGCTCGGGCTTGCCGACTCAAGACCTGGGTACAATTGATTTTGTTACTGCCTCTGGCCCCCCTTGCTGCTATAGCTATATACTAGTCAATAGTCATTTACTCCTGCTGGTATGAGCTAGTAGCATTGAGCAACACTACTGGTATTCACAATTATTAATTGTGTTCATCAGGGACAGAATAAGATACAACTAGTGTAGCTTTTAAAGCCGCCCAAGGGGCCAGTACTATTGGTCAATCCGTTCAGTAACATTTCTAGCTGCTAGCCTGCTACCATGGTATGACAGGTGAGATGTTGCTTGTGTGGCTACTGTTCTCTACATTTCCTGCTAATAAGCCTACTTGTATGATATTTTCTTTCGGGCAGGCTAGATACACATACATCATGATATTTTCCTATATCGCCAATTGCAAATGATCGTTTCTTATGATATTTTCAATTTGGATCATAAGAAAACATCTCCCATCTTGTTCTCCCCTGCATTTCCCTGTATCGCCAATTGCAAATGCTCACTATTTGAGAATACAATTTTTTCAATTGGGAAGTCTAGGGTGAGTTTTACTAGCTATGTCAATTTTATTCATTGGTTTCTGCCACTATTTGCCATTTACCGTACTCTGAATTTTCATGAATGATTGCTAACATGAACAAGATGTTATGGTGTAACGAGCATATCGGTAGTGATGTCAACTTCAAATGTGAATCTAATGAAGAACAATCAATTGTTTCAACGGCTAGGCCTTGGACAATTAAAAACAATGATCACTGCATGGGCACAGTTAAATAAGCATTGCATGGGCGGCAGTTTTGTTTGGTTAGCCAAAAATAATGGAAGAAAGGGAAATACAATGTGACATGTGCCTATTTTTGCTAAAATGTTAGTCTATACATGCTAAACAGGCTTTTTCAGTGATATCATCATCGCTACTATGTGCCCCCACCCTTTCGCAGCCCTTCAGATGTTCTCCCTGCTGCGCATGGATGATAGCATTTCTTGCTCCCAACAACCATGCCTCCCTGCCCCTGCGCCAGACACCTCTGGTGGTCCGTTGTTAGATAACTCTTGCTAGTCCCAATAGTCCCTTGTTGTTTGTGTTTTCAGTCATAGTCAGGTTATTCAATTAGTGTTCAGTTAGGTGTTAGAGTAGTCAGTTAGCTCGTGCCGGAGTTTACCTGTGCTGAGCGAGTCTCACGGAGAACTGGTTGTCATGTGGGCTGTGGGGATGGACACGACTGTGATCATCACGTTGATGTATCTCAGTGATTTGTTTTCTCTATACGAATGTACAACAGAAAATGCTGAGCAGCACAAAAAACTTGTCTCTCTCGTACGTTGTTTGTTCTCTACTGTAGGGAGTGTGTAGGACTGTAGGGTGAGAGACCCTGCTGAGCTTGCTCCAACATATGTTTTGTTTGCCATGTCTCTCTCGTTTATCATGATCAGCATTTCCTTGGATTACACCACCATCAATACCATTATCATGATACATGTTCACATGCAAAATTCTCCAAGCAAGCTTTTGTAATATTGCTATATCAGCTGGAGAGTTAACTCAAAGAGCGCTTAATACATAGAGTGGAACATTTCTATACTAATCTACATCTGTAGCTAATATACAGGTTAGTCTGTGTTGCTTTGTTTGATCGACCACTCTTGTTACATGTACTTATACATTCCTCTTGGTGGTTCTCAAAGAAAGCTACTAAGTATCTGGGTGGTATTCATGTTTGTAGCAGTCTGGCATGATAAGTACATGTAAACATGATTGCTTACTCTATTTGTAGCAGTCTAGCATGGATAAGTAGCTAGAATGGTAGCTTCGGCAGAACCCTGTGTCTGACATGATTGCTTACTCTGTTGCCACATCATATGTTTGTTTTTTTCTTACTACAGCTACTTATTCTAAGTCTATATTATTTTTACATGCTTATTTGATACACAGGATAGTTGTGTGAAGAACAAACTTAATCTCAGTCCTACATTGAAAAGGTTTTTATATTGGTAAGAAAATAACCATTGTTTACTTATCTACATAGTTGAATGATATGTGAATGTGTAATATTGCCAATAGAATCAGAGAGCATGTCTCCTAGATCATTTTTATTGTAGTGTTAATAGTTGATTAACATTTGATCCACAAAACTATAATGCTTTAGGTTGTAGCTATGTTACTTACAAGTATCCTGATCCTCCTTACTTGAGCATAACACATCTCCTCATGCTCTTTCTCCAAAAAGTCCATTTACATATTCACCAAGTACTGAATAGACTGAACAATAATAACAGAGAATGTATAGCTTGCTGTTTTTCTGTTTCTGTTCAACTCTAACATCTCTAACATCTCTGTTTCTGTAATCGACTAACATCTCTTTAGTATTTAAATATATGTATAGCTTGCTAATGCATTTACACATGCAGTAATCGACTCTAACATCTCTATTTCTGTTTCTGTATACCAAAGCACAATTTAATATCTCTGTTTGCTCATATAGTTGTTGTTGACTACTTCATCTACTGTTTTATTTAAATGATTTAGCATTGTTTGTATCTAAAATTCATTTTAAATTGTTATTTTGAAATCCTACATGTGCCTTATTTCAAGACCTCCATTCTGTCCGGACTCATTTTATACCATTTTAGAAGAAAGAAATATATAAGGATGCTGAATCTAGTGCAATAGATCTTTTTAAGGAGATGCATTGCAGCAAGAAGAAAGGTTTTAGTGAACATGTTCAGAAAGCTATTATAAGTGCTTGTTTTCCTTTCATATTTGTATTCACAACTTGCAACTTGTGACCTTTAAACTTTATATTAGGTTGACATGGAAGAAATGGTAGCAGCACCAGTTCAGGATGGACAATAACTAAAATCTCCTATAGAAGTTGTTTCTAATGTGCTACCGGGCTCTAGTGTGTTCCTAAGCAATGTTGGTCTTCAGTCCGCCTCCAAGAAAAGATCCACAATGACAGTTTGTGCAAAGGTTCAAAAACTTCAAGATGAACTAGAGTCCGGGAAGCAAGAAAAAGATGGCCTTCAAGAAGAAGTGGAAACCTTGAAGGCTCAAGCACAATGTAACACCCCAAATCTCATTTTGAGAATATAGTTATATTTTTCAAAGACCTTGAATTATAATACATTTTTTTTTCTTTCTTCGTTAGAATCCCCATAACATTTTGCCTAAAAGATTAATGAAAATGGTATTAAAAATTTATCTCTTAATTAATCTCGTATCAAATACATAAAACCTTAGGAAATTCGTATCTCCTCCGTTTTAACTCCGATTTGATCCGTTTAAGTTGCGTTAGTCTCGTAGAAACGCGTAGATCATTATTACTTAGTTTATTCTTATGTTTGGTGTAATGTTAATTTTGCCTATACATGTTTGTCTGTATTGCTATGTTTAGCGTGAGGTCACGAGTCACCTGAAGATCATCCTGGTACCTGGAATCTCAAGTCCCAGGCAAGTTGTGCCCTTGATCACTTCTTTTTACCCAGTCATGTTCTGATTAATCATAATGATCTGCATAGGTTAATTTTGATGGGACCCAATAGGTTACCCTAGTTTGTCTATCTTTATGCCTTGTTTACCACTAAACTTTATGGGTAGTACTTGCTAGTGCTATATGTGGTTTTGGGTATGAAGATACATTGATCATGATCACATTTTTGTTATCAGTTGTTATTTACTGTTCATGATAAGATCATTATGTTAATTGGAACATGGAGCGACCACCCGCGAAAACAGTGCTACCACAAGGGTTTAATGGGACGCCCTTGGCTGATTAATTAGGAAAGCTAGTGGAAGACTACCTTACCCGAAAGGGGCAAGGGCAGTAGGGGAGTGGTCAGTGTAGGGAGGCCCTCGGGAGGATTTTGCTGCGATGGCGGTCCTGCAAGGGATTCCTGCTAGGGAGGCCCTCGGGAGGATTTTGCTGCGATGGCGGTCCTGCAAGGGATTCCTGCATTGGAACTTCCTATAAACTGTAGCGGGTTTTCTGAAGCTAGTGGAACTTTGTAAAGGCCTCGTAGTGTTACCCTGCCTCGCCTCCTCGGTAGAGGTGTATGGGATTGGCCGTCTCTTGGCAGATGGGTAACATGACTTGTGGGTAAAGATGCGCAACCTCTGCAGAGTGTAAAACTGGTATACTAGCCGTGCTCACGGTCATGAGCAGCTCGGACCCTCACATGATTAAATTATGGAACTAAATTCAATTTGTCATATGCATTGCATCGCAGGTGAAGTTGTTACTTTTGTTCTACTACTTAATTGGGTTTGGTATTTACTTATACTTAGTAACTGCTAATAAAATTTTGACTAACTTTAAAAGCAATGCTCAGCTCTAACCATCCTCTTTGGTAAGCCTTACACTTCACGTGAGCTCCCACCTTTGGCGAGTTCATGCACATTATTCCCCACAACTTGTTGAGCGATGAACGTATGTGAGCTCACTCTTGCTGTCTCACACCCCCCCACAGGTCAAGAACAGGTACCACCGGATGAGGCGCTTGGAGGATGCCGTGATGTGTTCGTGAGAGGTCTAGGCCGTCGTCTCCCAGTCAACTTTGGGTTGCTGGACCGTCGTCTCCTTATAATGTAACTATTTATTTTGTATAGAACTCCTGTTATATATAAAGATGTGACATTCGATCCTGTGCCACTATACATCATATGTGTGAGACTTGGTCCCAGCATACCTGGTGTTTATGTTCGCGCCCTGGTCTTGGTGCCCCGAAACCCGGGTGTGACAGAAGTGGTATCAGAGGAATGTTGACTGTAGGACGAAACCTAGATAGAACTGGACAACCAATATTTACTTACCTTTGCTACTCTGATTCTTATCTAAACTTTTCTTAATCTTTTCTCATCTATTTCCGCTTTACTCTGATTATTCTTACCTTTTCTTTCTAAAGACAAAAATGTGGATTTCACACTTTGAAATCCTGTGCCTAAAGTGACTTTTAGGGATAGGAGACATACTCTTAGGAACAAAAAAAACTATATTTTATTTTTATAGTTATCTATGCAATTGAATGTTTGTTCTTATGATACTTGTCTGATTTGGATCTTTGATTGAGTGTGATGGGTTGTGGAGTAATGTCCACAATTACATCTGCATATATATATAGGCATAAATAAAATTCATAAGATAACTAAACAGCCTAGATTACTCTCCATTAAAGTGTATCTATTTTAATAGATCAATCTTATCTTGAAAGATTCTTTCCTATCTTAATAGATTCTCTTATCTTAAAGGATACTCTCCTATATTAATAGATCCATCTTATCTCGAAAAAGATCATTCTTACCTTAATAGATCCATCTCAAAAAAGATTCTACCCTTTCGTACTAGATCTAACTAATCTCAAAAGATTATGTCTTATTCGTAGAGACTTGTCTTGTTCTAACAAGCATACTTATCCCAACCACTTGGCTTATATCATAACCTTCTAACGAATATGATCTATTCCCACCTAACAGCAAACAAACTTTTAATCGACATCTTGTAGTCTATCTCACCCATATATATCTCTCATCTTGACAGACTCTATCTTACCCTTGGATATTCACCTTATACGACTGGTTACCCCAATCTGGACATAAAACAAAGATTAAGCCCTACTAAAGAATCTTCAGATTATAACCAGCTACTAGCTTATTCATTTCGTTTATTGAATAATTTCCTTTGCAAAACTATTACCATATGCTTCTAACTTTCATGGTCAATACCAGGAAAGGAAAGATTATCACGCAACAGCAAACAAAAATGAATCCTCCAAATCCTCCACCTGTTGAAATCGATCAAGTGGTTGCTGCCCAAAGACTGGTAATACAACAATTAACAGACCTGGTGACCGAGATGCAAAATCAGATAAGACAAGAACGCGAGGAAATACGTCAGGTCCGCCAAGAAATAAGGCAAGCGCGGTCGGAGAGACAACAACAACAACCTCCACCACCACCACCAGCTCCACCAAGCTACATAAACATATATATAAATTACTACCATTTGTAAGATCTAGATGTTACTTTAGTTAGTAGATGATATGATATTATTTTAGAAGGAATAATAAGGTCTATTTGACCATATGTTTTGCTAATAAATCATGCATCATGTTGAGATTTTGTTTGTGCATATGTGTTGAAAAAAAAGGCTACATCCCTTTTCTTACAAATCTCGAGGACGAGATTTCTGTTAAGGGGGGTAGGATTTGTAACACCCCAAATCTCATTTTGAGAATATAGTTATATTTTTCAAAGACCTTGAATTATAATACATTTTTTTTCTTTCTTCGTTAGAATCCCCATAACATTTTCCCTAAAAGATTAATGATTAAATGGCCAACAATAGTGGTTTACTTTCTTTTAAATTTGTTCCAAAAAAAAATGGACACATAGTAATGATAGAAGATGCAAATGTAGAACCCTTATGAAACTAAAATTTAACTTGGATCTAGGAGAGAAAATATGATAATAAAACGATCTTCAATCCACTGACTAAAACATAATACTTTCCCTTCATAAAAATATAAGCAGAAATACTTTTCAAAGTATTTAAGTAACTCTTACTTTCTTCTAGAGATAAATAAGTAATGAATATTCAATTTTAGTTTATCATTAACCTCTCACTTGATCATACAATAAAAACAATATTCTTCTAAAAATGAATGATGTGTATGTGCATAATGGAAGCAATTGCTCTAGGGATAAAATAATTAAATATAAACATATGAAAATAAACATGAATAAATTCATACTATAGTCTTTGTATGCTGCGTGAATATTGAAACACAAAACACAATTCAGATTGGAATTTGGCAAGTGAAAATAATAAAAGGAAAAATGGGAAAATGGAGTTTGGGCTCAAATCTGCGTTTTCGGCCCACTCTCCCAATCCCCACTGTGCGGCCCATCCCTTCTTTACTGGGTCACCTACATGTGGGTCCCGCGGCCAGTAACACACCGCGCGCGCCCGCTCCGATGTCTCTGCCAGGCCGCCCCCACTCTCCAGCCGGGGCCGTGCGTTCATGGGCAAACTTATGTCGCTGACGCCGGGCCCCACGCTGTCATCTCCTTCTTCTCTCCAGCGAAACAAACGGCAAACTCCGTGGCAATTCCAAACGGAAATAGCGAGCACCTCGGCCGATTCACGGAACTCCTCCCAGGATTCGGGTCGATCCGATCCCGTGTCCGCGCCGCTGCTTGGTCGGGTCGCGCCGTTATCTTCTTTCCCCAAACAAATCCCACATACGGACCGACATTGCCGTGTTCGCCGTGATCCGTCCGCCGCTGCGCCACCTGCGCGTTGACCCGTGCGTGATTTCCGCGGGCGCCTCAACCAACCTCCACTGTGGCCTATAAAACCAGGAGCCATTGAAGTAGGCACAAACCAGAAGCCAGAATATCACAACATCGAACAGGGATAGAGCTCGCCGTCGTCGATCCGCTACCTGGGAACCATTGAGTGTCCAGAATGGGATTGGGATTGATCTCCGACTCTCGTGCATGGTGTGTACGGCCTTGGTTGAGGGATCCGGTCACCGTGGGAGGGGAATTTCTCACCGCTGCTCCCGCAGCTCGGTGAAATGGCACAGCGCCGTGGTGTGAATCATCTAGGCCCCTTTGGTAATGTTTTGGTAATTAATGACAACTGCTTGTGGACTAACGATTCTTGTAGAAATAAGAATGCAGGGTTGGACCACATAGAACAGGAAATGTTGAAGAATCATACGCATTGGTTGTGGATCAGATGAAGGGAAAGGTATTATATAGGTTTCATTTTTGCCGGTCTTAAGGAGTTTAGAGAAGATACCTGACCGGATTAGTAGGCTAGATAGCCGTACTATTAAGAGGGGCCAATGACTTAGATCTGTGTAAAACTTAGTGCCTCATAGAGCATCAAGTAGTTGCATTTGCATGAGGACTAACAGCGCTTCACATTTCGCGTGTCAAAAGTTCTTTCAAAAGCTTGTTTGGAATTGTGAAGTCATGGATGCGCGGACTGTCCGGGCCTTAGGGGCGGACCGTCCGCGATCCACCAGAGGGGTCCGAAGTCTGACCATTTGTATTGACACTGTGTTCTATTGCACTGCGGACCGTCCGGGCCTTAGGGGCGGACCGTCCGCAGTCATGTCCAGAGGAGGGTGACTTCGGGCCAGTCCCTGAATTATAGGCGGACGGTCCGCCTGTGAGGGGCGGACGGTCCGCAAGTTTCAAACTCGTTTTTGGACAGGGACTGTGTGTTTTTATAGATTTGTACTACGAACTGTCCGGGGGACCAGTCCGGACAGTACTGTCTCAGGTCGCGGACCGTCCGGAATTTATAGCCGGACGGTCCGCACGTGTTAACTTCTTTTGATCCGAGGCTCGGGTGTTTCATTCTGCCAGGTCGCGGACGGTCCGGCCTTGAAGGGCGGACTGTCCGGACCCACCTTTTGAGTCAACTTTGACATGTTTCGAATGGTCATTATAGCCGTTATGTGTACGGCGGACCGTCCGGCCCTAGGGCGCGGACGGTCCGCGTGTGCGCAGAACTGCCCCCTTTTGCACATAACGGTTGGTTTTAGATGGGAGACTATAAATAGAAGGGTAGCTCGTGTGAGAGACCTCTCTTGGCCATTCCTTGCACACATTGAGCTCATTTGTGATCCTCCAACTCACTCTCTCACACTCTTTGCTTGAGATTGCATTCTAGTGAGAAATTGAGGGTTCCTAGTGCATTTGCATCATTTGGTGATTCTTGAGGCACTAGGTGGTACACCGAGCAAGCGTCGTTGGCTTGTTACTCTTGGAGGTTGCCGCCTCCTAGACGGCTCAGGTGATTATCTCCGTCGAGCTCTCCAAGAAGATTGTGGAGAAGCCGCGGTGTGGATTGTGAGGGGTTCATGCCTACCTCGCCGGAGCGGCAAAGGTGACATTAGTGGAATTGAGGTATTGAGTGATTTCTTGTCCACTTGGCTCAAAGATCAAGTCGTGTCTTGATAGAGGAGCAAGTGAGAGCTTGAAGTCCACCTCAACGTGGATTAGGGGTGATCGGCAAATCACCGATACCACGGGATAAATTTCGGTGTCTATTCTTTCTAGCATTACTTATTGCCTTGCAATTGATTAGTGTTTTGCTTATTGTTCTTCAAATATTCAATCTCCGTAGTTGTTTTTCATACATTGTTTACTTATTGACACTAGATAATTTATTTCTCTTGTTGCATTGATTAAATTTATTTAGTATTGTTGATTTTAGTCAAAACCATCTATTCACCCCCCTCTAGCCGGTGTCCTAGATCCTACAAGTGGTATCGGAGCCGAGGACTCCATTGTTTGTGGATCTAATCATCCCGGAGTGGGACAAAATGGCTAGTAACAACAATGTGCACATTGGGAAGCCACCGCACTTTGATGGAAACAATTATGATTATTGGAAAATAAGAATGTCAATGCATCTTAGAGCAATGGGTGGAAAAATTTGGCCAATTGTTAGGGATGGATTTGTTGTATTGAAGGAAGATGAACCATCCGTTAGTGATAATGAGAATATCCTCACAAATGATCAAGCCATGAATGTCTTTTATGATGCTCTTGATATAAATGAGTTCAATCGTATCAAGAATCTCACAACCGCTCATGAGATTTGGATAAAACTAATGGAAATTCATGAAGGAACTACAATTGTGAAGAGTGCCAAACTATATGTGTGCAAAGGGAAGTTTGAGCAATTTATTATGAAAGAAGATGAGAGTGTATCCGATATGTTCAATCGGTTGAATGAGATAGTAAATGAACTCAAAGGACTTGGTTTTAATGTACCGGATGTGGATTTCACACACAAGTTCCTTAGATCACTTCCGGAGAAATATGAGACTATTGTGACAATGCTAGTAAGGAGTGATCTATCTACAACTTCTCCAACCGAAGTATTGGGAGAAATTCTCACTCAAGATATATTTAAGAAGTCACAAGCCGATGCCTTAAGTTTGGCAAAGAAGGTGAAAAATGAATCTATTGCTCTCAAAGCCAAGGCCTCAAAGGCAATTGAAAAAGAAGATAGCAATGATGAAGAAAATGAAAGTGAGAGTGATGGTGACATGGCTTTATTTGTAAGGAAATTCAATAAATTCATGAAGATGAAAAGAGGTCAACCTAGAAGAGGTCAAACATCTAGAAGAAATGCCTTCAATGATAGAAAATGTTTTGAGTGTGGTGAACCCGGTCACATTGCCATGAATTGCCCAAGCAAGAAGAAGAAGGGCAAAGATGAAAGTGACAAGAAGAAAAAGAAATACTATAACAAGAAGAAAGATGGCAAAGCCTACTTAGTTGAATGGGACTCGGATGATAGCTCGGATAATGATGATGATGACACCTCATCTAAGCTTAATGCCGGAATTGCTATCAAGGAAGCTCCCTCCCTCTTCTCATCCCCCCATTGTCTCATGGCAAAGGGAGATGCTAAGGTAAAAATCATCACCGATTTAAATGATATAAAAGATGATGATGATATCGATGATGTTGATGATGATGGCTATTCATATGATGATCTTGTTAGAATGTTAGGTGAGGCCGATGACTACATGCACAAAGAAAAAGAAAAATTTAAGACCTTGAAGGAATTGTATAAAAACCTCCAAGTGTCTTTTGAGGAGCTCAAGACCTCTCACAATGACCTCAAAGAAAATTGTGAGAAGCTTGCGGATGCTCAAAAATCATCTATTGTGCATGAAGTTGAGGTGGTCACTAAGGATGTTGGAGTCACTTGTGACTTACTTGATAGTCTTACAAGTGAACCACTACCTACTAACTCTATTTGTGATAAATGCAAAATTTCTCTCAATAATAACATTGCTCTTGATGAATCAAAAATTATTGTTGAGAATGAAGTGTTAGTAGATAGAATAAATGCTCTAACTCATGACCTAGAAAAGGCATATGGTGGTAAGACTAAATTGGATTTCATATTGGGAAGTCAACGATGCTCTCTTAACCGTGAAGGTCTTGGATATGTTCCTAAGAAAGGAAAGAATGCTTTTGTAAAGCAAAAGACATTGTTTGTGAAAGAATGTGACAAAGTGTGTCACAAGTGTCACAAAAAGGGACATGTTAAGAAAAATTGTCCCAAGTTCAAAAATGTATCCTCCACTTGTTTTGAGCATTGTTATGTTCTTTCTCATAATGCAAAAGGTGTTCATGCTAAATTTGTTGGTACTTCAATTGTTGGAAACAAAAAGAAAGCTATTTGGGTGCCAAAGACCTTGGTCACTAACATCCGAGGACCCAAGCAAGTTTGGGTACCTAAAAGAGATTGATTTCCTTTTGTAGGTAAACTACAAGGCGAGAGGGAATCATTGGGTGTTGGATAGTGGATGTACTCAACACATGACCGGGGATATGAGAATGTTTACCCAAATGAGTGAGGAAGATTGCTCAAATTATGATAGTATCACATTTGGAGATAATCGTAAAGGAAAGGTTAAAGGTTTGGGTAAAATTGCTATCTCAAATGATCATTCTATATCAAATGTGCTATTGGTTGAGTCTTTGAATTTTAATTTACTTTCCGTAGCTCAATTATGTGATTTAGGATTTTGTTGCAATTTCACAGTTGAAGATGTTATTATCTCTAGTGTTGATGGTAGCAATCTTAAATTTAAAGGCTTTAGACATGAAAATCTTTATCTTGTTGATTTCTCATCTAATGAGGCAAAGCTCACAACTTGCCTATTTTCAAAAGCTTCACTAGGTTGGTTATGGCATAGAAGACTTGGTCATGTTGGGATGAAGCAACTCAATCGGTTAACCAAGCATGACTTAGTTCGAGGCTTAAAAGATGTGAAGTTTGAAAAGAACAAATTGTGTAGCTCTTGTCAAGCCGGTAAGCAAGTGGCAAATACTCATCCAAATAAAAGTCAAATGTCCACTCATCAACCTTTGGAATTACTTCACATGGATTTATTTGGGCCCACATCTTTTGTAAGTATTGGTGGTAATTCTTATTGTCTTGTGATTGTGGATGACTATTCAAGATTTACTTGGGTTTATTTTCTACGAGACAAATCCAATGTGTTTGAAACATTCAAGTCATTTGCTATATTGGCTCAAAATCAATTTGATTTCGACATCAAAAAGGTTAGAAGTGATAATGGGTCGGAATTCAAAAATGCAAGAATTGATCAATATTGTGATGACAAGGGTATCAAACATGAATTCTCTTCCAAATATACCCCGGAACAAAATGGTATTGTTGAAAGAAAGAATAGAACTCTTATTGACATGGCTAGGTCCATGTTAGTGGAATATAATATATCGGATTCTTATTGGGCCGAGGCAATAAATACCGCTTGTCATTCATCAAATAGACTATATTGTCACAAGCTCTTGAAGAAAACTCCATATGAATTGCTTATTGGTAGAAAGCCAAATATCTCATATTTTAGGGTATTCGGTTGCAAATGTTATATTTTGAGAAAGGGGAGCCGGCTTTCTAAATTTGAGAAGAAATGTGATGAGGGTTTTCTTCTTGGATATTCATCAAATAGTAAGGCTTATAGAGTCTTCAACAAAACTCATGGTATTATTGAGGAAGCATATGATGTTGAATTCGATGAAACAAATGGGTCTCAAGATGAGAGTGATAATCTTGATGATGTTGGGGGAACTCAATTGATAAATGCAATGAAAACAATGGCCATTGGTGAAATAAAACCAAAGGAAGATGATGATGAAAATAGTGTGGTTGTCATTCCTTCATCCTCAACTATAAATGAGGAAGATCACCAAAGCCAACAACTCAATGAAACCATGGATACTCATGATCAAGGTACTTCAAGACCTTCGGTTCCTTCTAATGCTTCAACAAGCAATTATCAAACGGTATCAAGAGTTCATCATTCCATTGTGAAGGATCACCCGGTTGATCAAATTGTGGGTGATATTAGTAAGGGTGTTCAAACTCGCTCTCGCATAGCTTCGTTTTGTGAACATTTCTCTTTTGTATCTTGTATGGAACCTAACCGTGTAGATGAAGCTCTACTTGATGTTGATTGGGTGAATGCAATGCATGAAGAATTAAATAACTTCGCTCGAAATGAAGTTTGGGAGCTTGTTGAGAGACCAAAGAACCACAATGTTATTGGTACAAAATGGGTGTTTCGCAACAAGCACAATGAAGATGGTGTGGTAGTAAGAAACAAGGCAAGATTAGTTGCACAAGGATATACTCAAATTGAAGGATTGGATTTTGGGGAGACATTTGCTCCCGTAGCAAGATTAGAAGCAATCCGGATTCTACTTGCTTATGCTTGTGCACATAATATCAAGCTCTACCAAATGGATGTAAAGAGTGCCTTCCTAAATGGTAAGATTAGTGAACTAGTGTATGTTGAACAACCTCCCGGTTTTGAGGACCCCAAAAGACCTAACCATGTGTTCAAGCTTTCTAAAGCTCTCTATGGGCTTAAGCAAGCTCCACGCGCTTGGTATGAAAGGCTTAGGGATTTCTTGCTTTCCAAAGACTTCAAAATTGGGAAGGTTGACACTACTCTATTCACTAAAAGAATTGGCAAAGACTTATTTGTTTGTCAAATCTACGTTGATGATATTATTTTTGGATCTACTAATGAATTATTTTGTGAGGAGTTCGGAAAAATGATGTCAAAAGAATTTGAAATGTCTATGATAGGAGAATTGAGCTTCTTTCTTGGCCTTCAAATCAAACAATTGAAAGATGGAATTTTTATAAGTCAATCAAAATATTTGAAGGACATGCTCAAGAAGTTTGGTTTAGAAAATGCTAAGCCTATCAAGACTCCAATGGCAACAAATGGTCATCTAGACTTAGATGAAGGAGGTACTATGGTTGATCAAAAACTTTATCGTTCAATAATTGGTAGTTTACTTTATATTACCGCATCTAGGCCCGATGTTATGTTTATTGTATGCATGTGTGCTCGATTTCAAGCTTCACCTAGAGAGATTCACTTGAAGGCCGCTAAAAGAATTCTAAGATATTTGAAGTATACTCCCAATATTGGTCTATGGTATCCCAAAGGTGCTCACTTTGAATTAATTGGATATTCGGATTCGGACTATGCGTGGTGCAAAGTTGATAGAAAAAGCACCTCCGGTTGTTGTCAATTTCTTGGTAGATCTCTTGTTTCATGGTCTTCTAAAAAACAAAATTCGGTTGCTCTATCTACCGCCGAGGCGGAATATATATCGGCCGGAAACTGTTGTGCTCAATTATTATGGATGAAACAAACCTTATTGGATTATGGAATTATTTTCAAGAATGTGCCTCTCATGTGTGATAATGAGAGTGCAGTAAAATTGGCTACCAATCCGGTCTAACACTCAAGAACCAAGCATATTGATATACGGCATCACTTCTTAAGGGATCATGTTGGCAAGGGAGATATTTCTATTTATTCCATTGGAACGGATGATCAATTAGCAGACATTTTTACAAAGCCTTTGGATGAAACAAGATTTTGTTCTCTAAGGAGTGAAATGAATGTGATCGATCTCTCAAATGTGGCTTGAAGTTGATCACACATGTGTCGTCTTGCATCTCGGGTCTAAATATGCTCTTTATGCTATTTGTTTGGTATTATTGGTGCATTTTTCATTTCTAATTGTTATAGATAGTTTAATTCAAAAATTTTGCACTACTCAATTACATAATATGTATATGCATGCATACTAACTCTTGGATTGGTCGAAATGTCCATATATAAGCACCAAGTCGGATTCGAAATTCAAAATCAGCAAGTGGACAGCAATTGGAAAAATGAGTATCAGGCCGCGGACCGTCCGCCCATGGACCGCGGACCGTCCGCCGCATCAGGACCTAGACAGTCCAGGCAGCCTCGCAGACCGTCTGAAATCATCAGGGCGCGGACCGTCCGCCACCCCAGCGCGGACAGTCCGCGACAGGGCAGTAAAATCGACCAGTGGCCGCAGCCTTGTCATTTGTGCTCATTCGCTCTTCCTCTCTTGCTCTCCACTCGCCCAATACTCTCCTGTGACGAGTGTGCGTGGACGGTGCAGTGAAGTTGTGAGCGGACAGCCCGGTAGCTTGTGGCAACATTTCATCAACATGTCTTCATCACGGTATCTTCAAATCTTGTGGATTTTATCACATCTCTTCATTTTTTTGAGATTATATGGGTTTCCTCTCTGATCTGAAATTGAGCAGTCGGTTTCAAAATCTGATTGGTGGGATTGTTAGTTCTCCTCAATATGAATGCTATGCAAAATTTTGAACTGGTTTGGATGCGTATTGTCTGCAAAATCATCAACTCCAACATTTGTGGCGGCTAGGGTTCTTTGGAGTTGCCCCTGGTCGGTCGCGGACCGTCTGCCTGGTGGACGCGGACCGTCCGGGCCTCTGGCGCGGACAGTCCGGCTCCCTAGCACGGACCGTCCGGACCCTGGCAGAGCATTACAGTTCCATTCCTTTTATAGTGGTGATTGGTATCAATTATTTATCTATGGATGTCTGTCACATTGTTGCAGTGGTTTTGGTGGTCTCCGCAAGAAACTTGCAGGTCGCTTTAAATCCAAGCGCCCTCGTGGAAATGATGATGACTATATACCAACCACTGATTCAGAGGCCCAATCCTCAGCTGGGGGCACTGAATCCATGGATGCTGAAGATTTTCCTCATGTTCATCCCGATTATCCCATTGATATCCAAGGATGGACTTATCCAAAGCGGCGATTTTCTATGGCTGAGTACTGCTCTAGACGGACTGTGAACCAGTATACTCTGCCATCTGATACAAATATCCAGTTTTTCCACACTCAGCTGCAGTTTGATGTCTTCTGGGGCACCCTGGTGGATACTAACTTTCATAAGCATCAGGTGATTGATTGGTCCTTCTTGCTAAGTCAATCAGTCATGGAGGGTCTGATCCCTAAGTTTGAAACCTGCGGACTATATCAGTTTATGGGGCAACGCACAGATTTCAATGAAATGGCTGTTAAGCAATTCCTAGCTACCTCAGAGATTGATATTGAAGCAGAATCTATCACCTGGATGACTGGCTTCAAGCGCTATTCTGCTTCTTTTGCTGACTTTGCCGCTGCCAACAGTCTGGACTATGGCACCATTTCTGCTGGGCTGGATCTTTATACTGAAGATAATTTTGAGGATTTTGTGCAGTTTTATGAGCCAGCCAGGCTCGGTATACCCAGGAGGTTTGGAGAGACAGCAGGACTCAGACATCATCCTGCTGTAATCAACAAGATTGCTAGAGTCACCATTCTTCCCAAGAGTGGTGATAAGAGTAAAATACGGGATAATTTCTGGAACATCATCCAGCACATCATGAATGGTGAAGTCATGAATATTGTTCTTTTCATGATGAGACAGCTTAATGATTTGAAAATGGATAAGAATCAAAATTTGGCATATGCTCCTTACATTATGGCTCTCATCAAATCCAAGACAAGATTTGAGGGCCCATGCGAGATTGTTCACACCCCATTCAGGCCTTTTAAGAATGAGATAGGGTTTCTCACCAGGCCACTCACCCCCTTCCCAGATGATGAGGAAGACCCTGGCTATGAGGGTGGAGCAGCTCCTAATGTTGAGGGAGAGCAGATGCCTCCACCTCCACCTCCTCCTCAGCCTCAGCACTATTGGGAGCCTGCTCCAGGATACTTTGATCCTTATTTTCACAATATGCAGCAGGGGCTTGAGACTCATATTGATACTCGCTTTGAGGGCCTGATGACACATGTGGATCACCGTTTCGATGACATGCAGTCTCGGTTTGACAGTAACTGGGATGCACTCAACTCTGAGTTTTCTGAGTTTCGTGATCAAATTCACGCTAATGTCACTGATCCCATCATGACCAGGCTGAATAATATGCAACAGAGTTTTCAGGATAACATGGGTGCTCTCTCCAGTCAATTTGATAATCTCTCTACAAATGACAACATGCATGAGATCAGTCAGAGGCAGCAGCAGCTCCAGCAGGATTTTGGCCAGTTCTCCTCCCTGTTTGACACCTTCAGCACTCACTACTACAACATGCATCCTCCGCCGAGCGATCAGTGAGGCCTCTCCTTTGTGGCAATTGATGCCAAAGGGGGAGACAAGTGAGAAGTGATGAGAAGTTGTCTGGCGTCTCCTTCAGGGGGAGTTGGTGATTCTATGTGGACATTAAGACCATGCATATGCATTTTACCTTTTTATGCCGCTTGCATTAGTTTATGACTTACGCATTTGGAACTGGTTTGAACTATTAACTCTATGTCGTATGTCTGTGGACTATTATCTGTAATATTCTGTGGGATGAACTATGTTTTAGTTCAAATTACTCTATGTGTGGTTAATCGAGGAGTGATTATAATTGCTGCGCTCACTCTACGGATCATCTCTTGTATGCCTCGATAACCATGATTGTAGGAAAGTCTCCATCAAGCTCCAATATATTATGTGTGTTATATCTTCAACTTCAAATAATCCTGCACACACTTAGGGGGAGCCCTTCTTACATACTGAGTTTTTTATTGGGATTTATCTATCTCTCGGACAGAACTTCAAATCAAGATAAGTCCTATGAAACTCATCTCCAAGATCTATCTTATACCTTAGGTATGAGAGAGATTTGGAGAAACTAAACTTCTCTTTAATATACAATGTGGTGTTGTCATCAATTACCAAAAAGGGGGAGATTGTGAATCATCTAGGCCCCTTTGGTAATGTTTTGGTAATTAATGACAACTGCTTGTGGACTAACGATTCTTGTAGAAATAAGAATGCAGGGTTGGACCACATAGAACAGGAAATGTTGAAGAATCATACGCATTGGTTGTGGATCAGATGAAGGGAAAGGTATTATATAGGTTTCATTTTTGCCGGTCTTAAGGAGTTTAGAGAAGATACCTGACCGGATTAGTAGGCTAGATAGCCGTACTATTAAGAGGGGCCTTTGGGGCGGACCGTCCGCGATCCACCAGAGGGGTCCGAAGTCTGACCATTTGTATTGACACTGTGTTCTATTGCACTGCGGACCGTCCGGGCCTTAGGGGCGGACCGTCCGCAGTCATGTCCAGAGGAGGGTGACTTCGGGCCAGTCCCTGAATTATAGGCGGACGGTCCGCCTGTGAGGGGCGGACGGTCCGCAAGTTTCAAACTCGTTTTTGGACAGGGACTGTGTGTTTTTATAGATTTGTACTACGGACTGTCCGGGGGACCAGTCCGGACAGTACTGTCTCAGGTCGCGGACCGTCCGGGATTTATAGCCGGACGGTCCGCACGTGTTAACTTCTTTTGATCCGAGGCTCGGGTGTTTCATTCTGCCAGGTCGCGGACGGTCCGGCCTTGAAGGGCGGACTGTCCGGACCCACCTTTTGAGTCAACTCTGACATGTTTCGAACGGTCATTATAGCCGTTATGTGTACGGCGGACCGTCCGGCCCTAGGGCGCGGACGGTCCGCGTGTGCGTAGAACTGCCCCCTTTTGCACATAACGGTTGGTTTTAGATGGGAGACTATAAATAGAAGGGTAGCTCGTGTGAGAGACCTCTCTTGGCCATTCCTTGCACACATTGAGCTCATTTGTGATCCTCCAACTCACTCTCTCACACTCTTTGCTTGAGATTGCATTCTAGTGAGAGATTGAGGGTTCCTAGTGCATTTGCATCATTTGGTGATTCTTGAGGCACTAGGTGGTACACCGAGCAAGCGTCGTTGGCTTGTTACTCTTGGAGGTTGCCGCCTCCTAGACGGCTCAGGTGATTGTCTCCGTCGAGCTCTCCAAGAAGATTGTGGAGAAGCCGCGGTGTGGATTGTGAGGGGTTCGCGCCTACCTCGCCGGAGCGGCAAAGGTGACATTAGTGGAATCGAGGTATTGAGTGATTTCTTGTCCACTTGGCTCAAAGATCAAGTCGTGTCTTGATAGAGGAGCAAGTGAGAGCTTGAATTCCACCTCAACGTGGATTAGGGGTGATCGGCAAATCACCGATACCACGGGATAAATTTCGGTGTCTATTCTTTCTAGCATTACTTATTGCCTTGCAATTGATTAGTGTTTTGCTTATTGTTCTTCAAATATTCAATCTCCGTAGTTGTTTTTCATACATTGTTTACTTATTGACACTAAATAATTTATTTCTCTTGTTGCATTGATTAAATTTATTTAGTATTGTTGATTTTAGTCAAAACCGTCTATTCACCCCCCCTCTAGCCGGTGTCCTAGATCCTACACGTGGTCGCGGAATCCGGAGCCATTGCGGCTGGTAAGAACCCATCCATCTAGTTCGCATTACGCTTCTCTACGCTTAGCACTGGGTGAATTTGGCTGCGGGGCCTTGTTGTGTGCGTGTAGTGTGCCCCGGCGGAGCTCCGCCGTAGTATGTGGGTGCGCCACCGTGGCTCGGCTTGGATTAGGGAGGGAGATAGGTCGATCACCGTTGATCTTGGAAGGAACGGCCAAGGGGCTGTTAGAGCTGTGAGAGGATATGAACCGTAGATCACATTTCCCTTGGTCTGGATCGCGTGGTGTTGTGTGACGTCGATCTCGGGATCAACGATCCTGATGGCTCCTCAGTTCACCGTGGGCAGATCTGATCTGCACGGTTGAACTTGAATCCGACGACTGATATTGGCGTGTACCTCTTCGCATTGGCACTTATGCAAAAGAGACCTTATGTGTTTAGAGAATAGAACCCGCCGTCTTGTGCGGGGGAAGACTGAGTCTTGGGTTTTATTGCGCTTGAGCCCCTGCGTTCCTGTTTAATTGAGGCCCAGTCTAGAGAGTTATAAAATCAAGAAAATGAATTAGAAAATGAGTTTTTAATATAAAAACAATTCATAGAATTTGTATAATTCATAGAAAATGCAAATGAACTCCAAATTGGACCATTCAAGTTCCTATAATTTTGTAATAATGTTTTCTATCACCCTGTATCTCTGTCTTGACATGAAAATGGTATTAAAAATTTATCTCTTAATTAATCTCGTATCAAATACATAAAACCTTAGGAAATTCGTATCTCCTCCGTTTTAACTCCGATTTGATCCGTTTAAGTTGCGTTAGTCTCGTAGAAACGCGTAGGTCATTATTACTTAGTTTATTCTTATGTTTGTTGTAATGTTAATTTTGCCTATACATGTTTGTCTGTATTGCTATGTTTAGCGTGAGGTCACGAGTCACCTGAAGATCATCCTGGTACCTGGAATCTCAAGTCCCAGGCAAGTTGTGCCCTTGATCACTTCTTTTTACCCAGTCATGTTCTGTTTAATCATAATGATCTGCATAGGTTAATTTTGATGGGACCCAATAGGTTACCCTAGTTTGTCTATCTTTATGCCTTGTTTACCACTAAACTTTATGGGTAGTACTTGCTAGTGCTATATGTGGTTTTGGGTATGAAGATACATTGATCATGATCACATTTTTGTTATCAGTTGTTATTTACTGTTCATGATAAGATCATTATGTTAATTGGAACATGGAGCGACCACCCGGGAAAACAGTGCTACCACAAGGGTTTAATGGGACGCCCTTGGCTGATTAATTAGGAAAGCTAGTGGAAGACTACCTTACCCGAAAGGGGCAAGGGCAGTAGGGGAGTGGTCAGTGTAGGGAGGCCCTCGGGAGGATTTTGCTGCGATGGCGGTCCTGCAAGGGATTCCTGCTAGGGAGGCCCTCGGGAGGATTTTGCTGCGATGGCGGTCCTGCAAGGGATTCCTGCATTGGAACTTCCTATAAACTGTAGCGGGTTTTCTGAAGCTAGTGGAACTTTGTAAAGGCCTCGTAGTGTTACCCTGCCTCGCCTCCTCGGTAGAGGTGTATGGGATTGGCCGTCTCTTGGCAGATGGGTAACACGACTTGTGGGTAAAGATGCGCAACCTCTGCAGAGTGTAAAACTGGTATACTAGCCGTGCTCACGGTCATGAGCAGCTCAGACCCTCACATGATTAAATTATGGAACTAAATTCAATTTGTCATATGCATTGCATCGCAGGTGAAGTTGTTACTTTTGTTCTACTACTTAATTGGGTTTGGTATTTACTTATACTTAGTAACTGCTAATAAAATTTTGACTAACTTTAAAAGCAATGCTCAGCTCTAACCATCCTCTTTGGTAAGCCTTACACTTCACGTGAGCTCCCACCTTTGGCGAGTTCATGCACATTATTCCCCACAACTTGTTGAGCGATGAACGTATGTGAGCTCACTCTTGCTGTCTCACACCCCCCCACAGGTCAAGAACAGGTACCACCGGATGAGGCGCTTGGAGGATGCCGTGATGTGTTCGTGAGAGGTCTAGGCCGTCGTCTCCCAGTCAACTTTGGGTTGCTGGACCGTCGTCTCCTTATAATGTAACTATTTATTTTGTATAGAACTCCTGTTATATATAAAGATGTGACATTCGATCCTGTGCCACTATACATCATATGTGTGAGACTTGGTCCCAGCATACCTGGTGTTTATGTTCGCGCCTGGGTCTTGGTGCCCCGAAACCCGGGTGTGACACACAAGCATCTTAGGGAACCATTCATAGTATGAAGAGGTTGATGGAAGAAAATAACAACCTCCTTCATCATATATTAAGCTTCAATCGAAGCCAAGTGCCTCCATCTTAAGTCTGGTTGACCACAATTAGACATGCAGCCTTCTAGATGCTATAGTGGCTAGTTACATTAGCTCTAGATTTGAAGTTATAGGGTCATTTTCAATTATGATTAATGTTTAATACTTTGAGTTGAAGTTTTTGGATTTGTTTTGGATTTTAAGTTAAAGGATTTGTAGATATAAGTTTTGAAGTTATATTATTCTCCACTGGATTAAATATTTATGTTGAATATATTCTTATGATATTTTGGTTGTGATGTGTAATATTCTATGACAATATGAATGCATATGATGTGTTCCTTCCAATGACAATTGTATCAGTCACAAATGCTTTGACACATCACTTGCCACGTCATCACGTTTTATGACGATTTTTTGTCACAAATGCATTGCCACATAAGCGGCCACCACCTTCCAATTTGTGACGAAATTCTTCGTCACAACAAATTTTGCCACGTGGTATGCCACGTAATTGAATCTATGATAAATATTTTTGTCATAAAGGTTTTGCCACGTCATCACTATTAGCCACGTGGCAATGCATGTCAATACGATTTGTGATGTTTTCAAGGGAACTTATGACGAAATAGTGTCATAGATTTAGTGACGAAGCTGGTATGTGTCATAGAATCTATGACGATTTTTTGATCTTTGTCATTGTAGGCTATTTAACACGCACCTTCTGTGACGATGGCTTTTTCGTCACAATGACGTCACCAAAATATAACCTATGACAAATAAACACTAGTTAGTGACGTAATCATTATGTCATAGAAGGCCTAAAAGGTTGTAGTGGATGGATTTTAGATCCTGTTATATTTATCTTTTATTTTGTAAGACTTCTGCTATGTAATAAATACTCTAATTATATTGTGACATTTATCTCTATACACTCTGTTATTATATATGTTGTCTTCTTTGGCGCATGTATGAGATGCACCTAGCTTTGTCCCTTAAAGCTCGGGGTGTGACAATTGCCATATCCATCACCCTATCATTTTTTACTATTATTTTGAATCAAATTTACATGATTTATGGGAACAACTCTCCTACTACTACCCATTGCCATATCCATCACCCTATCATTTTTTACTATTATTTTGAATCAAATTTATATGTTTTGTGAATGATGATATTCGAACTCGCAACCTCTCTCTTGCGCATACCACTACTACAGTAAACCTCTATACAGGCGGTCCAGTTAGCCTCTACACAGGCGGTTCTAGGAACCGCTTGTGGTGCACCGCCTGTGATGTAAAACAACATCACAGGCGGTCAATCAAAAACCGCTTGTGATAGACACACATCACTGGTGGTTCTATCTAAAGGAACCGCCTGTACTAGACACACATCACAGGCGGTTTCTAATCCTAGCCGCTTGTGTTAGACACACATCACAAGCGGTTTCTAATCCTAGCCGCTTGTGTTGGACACACATCACAGGCGGTTTCTAATCCTAGCCGCTTGTGTTAGACACATACCACAAGCAGTTTTAAATATAGGTCCGACTGTATTTCAATATACAGATTCCAGATTCATATGCAGATTCTAGATTCATATACAGAATTAATAACTGAATCTAGATTCATAATAAATCAATATACAGAATGATACACATATCAAGTTACATACACAGATTCATACACAGATTCCAGAAATATACAGAATCCACATTCATACATCAGATTCATACAGATCACAAAACACATTCACAGAACGATAACTGTACTAGTATTAGCACCAAACCACAATGATACACATATCAAGTTCCATATACAACTCAACAACTCAACATCTCAAGTTCCATATACAACTGAACATCTCAAGTTCCAAACTAAAGATCTAAACACTGTGTGATATCGTGTACAAACTTAGTTCTGGGAAGTGTTGCAAATTTCCATTTGTATTGTAGAATAGCCCTTGTTGATGAAGAACTTCACGACACATAAAGTAAAGCAAGTCTTTTACAACCTTAGCCACGCCGACGGAAACCATATCTCTTTCTAACCATTCAGCATTGATCTTGGATTTAGGAACCTGCAATGAAAGCAAAAAGCAAGCAGTGCTAAGAGTAATGTGATGAGCAACAATATAACATAAAAATTGCAACATAGACAATGATAGCGAACTTACATCCTCACGATTGACCATGTAATGGAACGTGACACGACACCATTCACATACATAATAACCGCATAGGACAGTACCCGGAGGTTGTTTGTCACCATATGGAAGTAATGATATTGACAAATTAGGCTTGTCCTCAGAATGTTCGCCGCCAAGATCTTTCCAATAAAAACGGTATGCACTACATATAAGAATAGCATTGTGAGATTAAGAATACATTTGTTAAGTTGTAATAAGTACAAGTGTGCAATAATAATCATACTTCTCTAAAATCTTCAAGAAGTCATTATACGCATTGTTTTCCATTCTCAGTGAGTCGAAGACCACGACTTTACCATGCTTTGGAAAGATCATGATACAAATGTAGTGGTCACTATATAGACATAGACGAAAACACATGTTAAGATCACGATTGCCATAATTTGTAGTTCAAAACCATGTCGAGAACTTACTTAAAATCGCAAGCAGAGTAACAAACAAATTCAACACCCTGCTGATGCATCACAATGGAAAATTTTTGATCTTATGTATCCTGAGTTTGCCAAAGAAACCAGAAATGTAAGATTTGCTTTGGGTACAGATGGAATGAATCCATTTAGTGAAAAAAAGTGTAATAGCACCTGGCCCATGACTTTAACGATGTACAACCTTCCATCATGGCTGTGTCATAAAAGAAAGTACATTATATTGACTATTCTTATTCAAGGTCCGAAATGAGCTGGTGTCGATATTGATGTGTTCCTAGAATCTCTTATGGAAGATATGACAAAGCTCTGGAATGAAGGAGTTCGAATATGGGATATGTATTGCCATGAGTATTTCAACTTAAGAGCAATTATATTTGTTACCATCCATGATTCTACCGGTGGCACCACACTATCAGGGCAAAAGACTAAATGAAAGAATGGTTGTGTAGTGTGCATCAATGGAACCACCAAAGCCTTATAGTGGGAAACTTGTTTTTGAAATTGTAAAGAACATTCATGTTGTATTCGGAAAGGAAAAAAATAAAGGAGAAAAGAGAAAGAGAACTGACCCTTCAACTTACACAACTTTCAAGAAGCAATCAATTTTTTTCAAGTACCTCCCATACTGGAAGGATATGGAAATTTGCCACAGCATTGATTTGATGCATGTAACAAAGAATGTTTTTGACAGCATCATTGGAACCTTGCTGGGCATGCCGAGTAAGACAAAGGACGAACTTAAATTACACAATGATCTAGTAGATCTTCAAATCAGATCGGAACTTCATCCAGTGGATAGTGGCAAAGGGAAGCCTTACCTCCCCCCAGCTAGCTACAACTTGTCAGTTGAGGAGAGAACAAAGATTTGCAAATGCTTGCGTGGGGTCAAAGTGCCCACAGGTTTCTCATCCAATATCAGCAAACTAGTCAGGATGAAGGACTTGTCTCTATTTGGCTACAACTCTCATGACTGCCATGTGATGATGACGGTGTTCCTCCCAATTGCGGTAAGAGCCCTCGAAACAGAGCATGTCAAAGTTGTCATCACACGCTTGTGTTACTATTTCAATGCGGTTTCACAAAAAGTAATAGCTTTAGAAGACGGACTATCTAAAGGCATACATCATCGAGACTATGTGCAAGCTTGAAATGTGTTTTCCTCCATCATTTTTTGATATGCAAGTACACCTAATCATACATCTCGTGGATCAGATAAAAATATTAGGGCCACTATATTTACATCATATGTTTCAGTTGGAGCGATACCTGAGAGTATTAAAAGGTTATGTGCGAAATCGCGCTCACCTAGAGGGTTCAATCATGGAGGGATACACTACAAAAGAAGTGATTGAGAGCTGTATAGATTACATCAGTGACGAAACAATGATAGGTGTGCCTGTACCTAAACATGAGGGTAAACTATGTGGGAGAGGGAGAATGGGCAGGAAAACTTTTCGCGTTGAGGATTACAAGCTAGTACATTGTGCTCATGGTACTGTACTACAACATCTCACGATAGCCGAGCCTTACATAGAGGAACATCTAGATGAGCTTCGTAAAGAAAATCAGAACCGCACAGAGGACTGGATCATGAGGGAGCACAAACATCATTTCAGCGAATGGTTAATGGACAAAAACATCCCATTCGGAGACATTTGGAAGAGAAAACAATGAAGAATTTGGCTTCTGGGCCATCGTGTTTTGTGACATCATGGCAAGCATATGACATCAATAGGTACACATTCTACACTAAATTAAAAGACATGAAAAGTGTTGCACAAAATAGCGGTGTTCATATCGATGCTTTTGACCTATAGGGACAGAAGACAACATATTTTGGATTCATAGAGGAAATATGGGAACTTGATTATGGCCCAAGTATGAAAATACCCTTATTTAAGTGCCAATGGGTACAACATCCCATGGGGGTGACAGTGGATAACTACGGACTCACACTGGTAGACTTAAAGAAAGTAGGATATAAAGATGACCCGTGGGTTCTCGCCGAATGTGTTGCACAAGTGTTCTATGTACTCGATCCAGCAGATGAGAAGATGCATGCAGTTATTTCTGGAAAGCAAAAAATTGTTGGAGTTGAGAATGTGGGAGACGGAGATGAGGAATACAATAAGTATGAAGAGATGTCCGTCTTTAACGGTCCAGAGAGAATCAAGCGTGTGGAAAATAAAATTGATAAGAACTTAAAGCCATACATGCGAAAAAATGGTAGTTCATGAAAAATTGTATGAATCAAATTGTATTTATTAGCATGTATGATCGACTATGCATTGTGGTTGCCAATTAATTTAAAACCTCGCTAGTTATCTATGTGTGCTATTAAAATTCATTTAAATTGTATTTGCATATTTTTGTTAAAAATTAAAATATTAATATGGTAATCAAATCACAATCGCAGGTGGTTTTTTCATTTCGGTCCGTTTGTGAAACGAATCGAGCACCACAAGCGGTCCGAAACAAAAACCTCTTGTGATACTAATACATCATAGGCGGTCTGAATAGCCTGGGACATCCCAGGCGGTTTTCTATCCGAACCGCCTGTGATGTAAAAAGCCTACCGCTTGTATAGAGCCAAATTGTACTAGTGTACCCTCCTCTACCACTACACTACTACATCATTTAAGATTATATTACGTTTTCATTCCTCATGTACTATAACAAACCAAGAGTAATTTAATTATTTGAGGCACTAAATGAATTCATTTGATGTGACCAACTATAAAGTTGCATAACTTTTCAAGATCTACAAGTTCTATTTTGATAGTTTCTACATCCGAGTTAGTTTACAAAATTTGAATTTCAAATTTGAAAACTTCACGCAAATTTTTCAATGATAAGATTATTTCAAATTAAAAAATAGTCAATTACAAAGTTTCATTATATTTCAAGACCTACAACTTTTATTTTGGTGGTTTTTCCATCCGAGGTAGTTTGAAAAATTCAAATTTTAAAATTCAAACATAGTTTTGCATGACAAGATGATTTCAAACCAAAACATTGTCAACTAAAAAGTTTCATAACTCTTCAATACCTACAACTTTCATATTGGTGGTTTTTTCTTTCGAGGTCGTTTTTAAAATTCAAATTTTAAATTTTGTAAATTCAGACGTAGTTTTCGTTGACAAGATGACTTCAAATGAAAAAGTTGCCAACTACAAAATTTTATAACTTCTCAAGATCTATAAAGTTTATTTTAGTTGTTTGGTCATTTGTTCATCTCATATGATGATTCTAACAATATGCACAAATCTTATAATCTCTCTCGTAGTTACATAAACTACGATAGATATAGGTTTTATGAACAAATTTATTTTTATTTTGTCATATTAAGAAATATTCAAAATATAAATTGTAAATAATGATGAGCTATACAAATTTTTAGTTGAAAACTTTTTTATTTAAATTAGTTTACTGCTTTAAAATGTGATTTTTAAATTGTTTTTGTCTAGTGTGGAAAAAACACTCGGGAAAGAAGCTCTTTGCCGAGTGTTATATTTTTGACACTCGGCAAAGAAACTCTTTGACGAGTGTCAAAAATAAAACACTCGACAAAGAACTTCTTTGCCGAGTGTTTTCTTTTACGGAGGGTTTTTTGCTTGGCACTCGGCAAAGCGCCGAATTTCGATAGTATAGTAGGTTAGACGAAATTTGGGAACAAGCTAGATATACATCATGTACCAAAATACTGCCCAAAATAGATGAGAAGTAGACAAGTGGTCAACACCATCCTCTTCTCCGTTTCAATTTTCCTCAGTCATCTATGTATTCTGTGAACCTCCTTTTGATCTCCTGCTAGTATCAACGTTGTATATGTATATGTTCATGCGTTACTACGGAATCGATATAACAAAATATATTATATGTGAAAACACTAATTAGTATTCTATCTAAATAGAAGTTACTACACAGAAATAGCTAGTATTATGAAAATATCATTGAACTTCACAGTCCCAGTTTTGCAGCATAGATTTATAATCATTGTTGGAGAACAAAGCTTAATTAGATGTTTGCATGAAAATGATGATGAGTGGATAACACGGTAGCAGGTTGATGTGTACAACAAAACATCATGAAATCACAAAGATAGCATTATGAGAACATTATGAAACAAAGGTGAAAACACTATGAAACATTTCCTATATAATAAAGCCGGACAGAAACGTCAATGACGAGGCTATCCACATCGTAAAAAAATCGGACTGTTAATCAAAGGTTGATGTCTCCTCTCGCTCCCTCGCTCGCTCCGCCTCTCCACGCTCCCTTCTGATGTTTCCTCTCGCTCCCTCTGCTTCTAGATACTTCCGAGGAGCTGCTACCCGTGACTGCTTTTCAGAGTGTTATTGGAGGTCCCGCTCCTACACACATTTGCCTCGCTGTCGTCATGCCCTGACTCCGTATCCGTCTCCTCCACCTCGTGTGCCCACCCTCACTGTCTAGCTTGCCCGACATCCTTGACCATGGTGGTGACGCGCTCCGCCTCCTCTACCTCCTTCATTGCCTCGTTCCCTCCGTTGAGGCCCGCCGCCGTGCGTTTGTCCCCATCCTCGGCAAAGTGTACTGCGCGAAGCTCGCCATCAAGCGCCGTTATGGCGACCACCTCCATCCGCAGCCAAATAACCCCTTCCTCGGCATGTCCAAATCAGTGTGAGGGAGGGGACTGGTCATTTGCTCCCACTGTGGTTTCTGTTTTCTGTAAGAAGAGGTGGTGATATCAAGAGTGTAGTTGATATAGCGTCGCCATGCTCCCTCAAGGTGTTTGCTCAAATGCCAATAAGATCAGACACTATTATTCAATTTATAATTGTACCATATGATGTCTATTTCAGAAATTCTACCAAATGTTGTGGACTCTAGTTGTGCTGCTCCTTGTATTGACAATTAGTTTACCCTGTTTTTAAATTCATATCTGGTCGACTTGCTTGCCATTTGTCCACTCCAAGTCAAAAACTAAAATATGGTAATAGAAAAGCTCATAGTAGGCAATGGTAGATCTGACGTTGGGGAACACAAACAGGAGCGTGGTAATTAACTTGGCCACATGGGTCTTGTGGGATGCGACACTCAAATGTTGCCAAGGCTTTTAAATGGTAGGTTCACCATCTTTTTTTCCTCTAACCATATTTTTGCCCTTGGACTGAAATTCACTGAAGTAAAGTTCCTTCAGCTTAGTCTCCTTAAATACACATCATAAGGCGCTAACGTGCCTTGCCTCAAATGTCTTAAATTTTGTTTGTACAGATTACCACGTAATTAGTAAGCTATGTAATGTCTGATTTTACAAGCTACTTAGATACTGCTAATTAACTTATGTTTCCCTTCCTATTTTTTATTGAATGTGCATCGATTCATCTTGATGTTAACCTACTTAGTTATTAAGACCAATATTTCATTACTACATATCTATGTGTATGTATCCATATATAGCGCCGATTCTATATATCTACAACAAGTCAACAACGATCTTTTGGATGTGTAGACACATAGATCAAAGAGTCGCGCTAGGCGCGAATAAGTTACTAGTTATGAAACACAAAGATAGCAGTGAAAATTTTGCGATATACAATGATTATTTGGTTGAGCAATGGTGAACAACAAAACAGTATGAAAACACAAAGCTTTGTACCACAATTGACGAGCAAGAATTAAATGGACTGGACTGTACAAATCTCAGATGTTGCTCTCTTATGTCGCTCTGTACAGTAGGCAACAATGCTTAAATCAGAAATTGTCGAATAAAAATGTAAGCTAAGAATATAGTAGGTCCTTTCTCGATAAAAAACATGACAGTGCCCAAAAAAGTAAATCATAATATTGAAATTCAAAATCTGGAGCAACCGGTTCAGATTTATGGGTATAGTATATCAAGAGATTCAAGACACTATTTTTTCAATGTACATTTCTCTTTGTCATATAAATATTTCTCAACCGGATCGAACAGCCATACCAGCCACAATTTGATCATCCCAATAGTGATTGGGACACCTCAGCTAATGTAAATGTATCTTACAGTCACCGTGATTTGTTTTATTTAGAAAAAAGCTAAAGACTTTGAGTGACGCATCATTGCAGCCTTAGGGCTCGTTTGGCAGAGCTGCGCTTCATGATTTTCTAGCTCCGAGAGTCGATTCTCTAATAGAGTGATTCTCTAGCAGAAGTGAATCTATTTGATGAAAACCGTTTGACAAATAGGTTGTGAAGTGATTCCTGATGAGTTAGAGAGTGGGGAGCAGGTTGAGAGCGGTGGAAAGCAGGTTTTTGGCTCCCACTTTCTAGTACAAAATAGAGACTAGATTCACTCCACTCTCATCATAGAGCACTTTAGATTTTTTCTGATTGGTTTTACGGAAGTGATTCTCGCTGGGAGCGAATCTGTGGGAGCTCTGTCAAACACCCCTTAATAATCTTCAAGCCAGATACACTGCTGCATCAAAGAAGTCAGCAACCTTAGCAAAATCTTCCTCAACAAATCCTCTGGACGTAAGAGCTGGGGTTGCTTTACGAGGAGAGCTAATATTAAGAATTTGCAAAATAAATTCAGAATAAACTAAACAAACAGATTGAACACGAATGTGGTCAGACCCTAGCAAAATTAGTACATAGAGAAATTTTAAATGTATCTAAGGTTAGATAGCTGCATCTAAGGTCAGATAGTATGCAGGTCAAGAGACACTGCAGCCTGTCGTAACCTGTATATAAAAACTAACTTTCCAATTATTCTTTACGCGTGATATTTCGATTTTTTTTAGCTGAAAGATGCATTTTTCTTTTGACAAATGTAGACTAAATTTAGCACATACAAATTTATCTTAAACTACTATAAGTTGCAGGATAGGATTTCTTACGAAATCATTTGAACATGATGTGAAGGATATTCTCTTGTCTTTATTCTTACCAAATTATTCTGAAATATTTGCTGTATTTTTAATCAGTTGTCTTGGTTGAGTGCATCGGTTAATGAGACATGCTGTCACTCATTATGCTAGAGAATGTCAAAAGCGTTAACTGAAAACTCAGATTTATCAAAGTTTCTTCTCCATGATTAATGTCATATCTCTCTCCGCCCTATATTACTTGATTTGAAAAATACTCTGTGAATGCCTCTTAAGTTCTCAACATAAAGTAGCAAACATGGTCACTTTCTTGGATGTTTTTCTAAGGTGAAGCATTTAAATACTGTAAGGGTTGCACTTCATAGCTATCTTTATTTAAGGGGTGAGTTGAATACATCTGATTTAGGTTTTCTCATAGTACAATGCATGGGAGCCATCTTAGTTTATGCGGATCTTGCCACTTTCTCAAAATAAACTAAGTCAGTCAACAAATAAACTAAGCAAGAGTTCCTTTTCCCATTCAATTCAGGACAAGGGTTTGCATATGCATTCTAAATATCTAATATAAATCCTGAACTCTGCAGTTTACGGGTGCGAGAATTATTTACCTTGTCTGTAGTAGAGTTCTTGTTACTTTGTAGTTTTATGGGTGTGAGAATTATTTACCTTGTCTGGGTCGCCTGAATCACCCATATCAGGGAAAGACTACTGTTATAATACATATTTTCAAAACTGTGCTAGGCCTGCTTGTGCAGTGGTGTATGTCTATTTGTTGTTGCCTGCTACTTACCATTCTCCAAGCAGATATCTAGCTCATCGTCGGCGTTTCACAGAAGAACTTCACAGAATGAGTCTCTAGTATGGGGAGGAAGATGGTGTACACGATAAGCTACTCGTCGGTGAGCCACAACCCTGTGACAATTAGAGCTGATTTGGTAATCAAGGATTCCGAGGGGATCTATGGGGAGAAATCCCCTTGCAATTCAATTTTGAATAACAAGAGGATTCATCTCTCATGGATCCCCTCAGGATCACTGATCACCAAATCAGTCCTTAGGAACTGTGTCTCTGAGGGATGTCGTGGCCCGAGGAGCCCATCCTTTGGGTCATCCACCACATCTTGAACCGGAATGTGCACATGAACTCCTAGTCCAGGCAGTAGCAGCAGCATTGCAGCAACACAATGAGCAATAGCAGCAGCAATGAAAAACCGATTGTCTCATCTGAAATAAAAGTTTTTACTTAACAACCTTAATCCTGAATATCTCATAAACTTTCAGAAAGAAGATAGAAGTACCTAGAAGTTTCTATGGACGAGTGTAGCAGATGCCTTCATCTTTCTCGACTGTTGGAATGAATTCGTCATGAAGGATGAGGTTTTATACTAGATGTTCTATGTGTTGTCGCCAATCTGGACGTCAAACACTTGGAGTGAACCACCTCGCGGTGCTCTCTGCGGTGGCACGTACAGTCCATGCGTAAACCCTTAAATATATAAATGTATAATGTTAATGAATTAATTAGTTCTTAGGGAAATAAAATGAGAATTTATGTTAATCAATGTTTTATTTGTGAGGCATACTTCCCTTTTAAATACATATTAAATAAATATATGAATTTATGCATCATGCTGGAATTTATGTGTTTGTGCACTTAATTGAAAAATTTAATTCTGAAGTTTGAACTTAGTTGAATTTAAATTTGGAATTTGAGAATTTAAATAGGGAAACTAAAAACAGGAAATAAAAATAAAAGAAAAAGAAACAAGGAGAAGACTTTACCTGTGTCGTGGGCTAAAACCCGCTGGCCCATTTAAACATGTTCCTTGAAACTCTCAAAGCACCTTCGGTAGAGCTTATGGAAACAATAGTGCTCACAATATCACATGTGCATAGGTGAAGATTGGAGAACAAAAATTGTATCTTTTCTCTAGGGCAATTATCCTTCGGATGATGAAGTTTACATAAAAAGGATGCAGGACAAGGCCATATGTGATTATATAACGGGAATTGTTCAAACAGGGAGTTTGTTCCCCACTATTAAAATGCCTATCCAGAGCCGAAGGTCAGGAGCTGATGAAGGAAATACATTCAAGAATATGTAGAGCCCACAACGGATACAGACCACTATATGGAAAAGTCTTTGACAAGGATTCTCTAGGCCGAAGGCTGCTTCGGACGCAACTGATCTGGTACAAAAATGTGAAAACTGTCAGAAGTGCGCCAGAGATTAGAAGCAACCTTCATCTTTAACACAACTAATTTAGCCTACTTGGTCACTACAATGATGGGGCTTAGATTTATTGGGTCCACTTCCACCGGCACAAGGGAATCTGATATATGTCGTGGTAGCAGTGGAATATTTTTCAAAATGGATCGAAGCTAAACCTCTAGCCACGATAACGTCGGCCACAGTTCAAAAGTTTTTTTGGCAGAACATCATTTGCCATTTCAGTGTACCGAAGGTTTTCACAATTGACAATGGAGCACAGTTTGATTCTGAATCATTTAAAACCTTCTATGATAAAATCGGTACGAAGATACACTTTGCATCAGTAAGACATCTAGAATCCAATGAGCTTGTAGAGCGGGCCAATGGAGTTATCATCACAGGAATAATGCAATCAATTTTGAATCTACCAAAGGGAAAGTGGCCGAACGAATTGGTGAAAGTAGTGTGGAATCACAACACTGTTGTTTCAAGGTCAACAGGATTCACTCCATTTAAACTTTTGTTTGGAGACGAAGAAATAACACTGGAAGAAGCAAAAACAGGATCGATAAGGACTCTAGCTTCGGCAAAGGACGAAGAGACTTGCAAAATATCAAAATACACCATAGAAAGGGTTAGGCTTCAAGAAATAGATCACATCAATAAATACCAAGCTGAAACGGTCAAGTGGCGAGATAGGAAAGTGAGTGTTGGTCACTTGTTCTCAAATGCTGTGAGTCAAGAACAAGGCAACACAATTGTTAATTATAACAGACCTTTGTCCTCCGAAGTATTTTCTCCTCATGGGTATAATACTCATCAGACGAAGGTCGAGAAGGACATACCTTAACCATTTACTATATGAATAAGAATGCAAAATGATGTAAACAATAATTGTATCTCATTGATGTATCTATATTTGCATCCCTCAAAACATGTATGAATATTAAAAGATTTCGTATTACATTGATATCTTCGGCTTGCTCGAAGGTGAGGATGCGGGAGAGCGATTACAATCTAGTGTGAACAATACGGTGCTACTGTTCATGTATTTATAGGCACAGGACTCAACCCGAGTAAAAGTACATTTATGTCCTTGTCATCCGTCTACAATTATAATATGAAACATTAAGGACTAAATAGTCTTTATCCTTTTTGGTCATTGATGTATTTGGTCTTCGTCATCAACCCGAGCCGAAGTCCTTTTCACTATAGCTTCGTCGCCCATTTTTGTCACCTTCAGGTTATACCTCTACTCTTGTCACATGAGAAGATCTCTATTCCGAAGCTGAAGCTTCCTGTAATAATCTATGTCATGCTAAAGACAATGGTCAGTTACGTTTTTGAGGACCTTCGGAGAAGAAAGACCCCCAATAGTAGCCCCTCGCAGTATTGATTTGTTTATTTGTAACAAATTGTCACACCCGGGTTTCGGGGCACCAAGACTAGAGCGCGAACATAATCACCAGGTGTGCTGGGACCAAGTCTCACACATATGATGAATCATGGCACAGGATCGAATGTCACATCTTTACTATATAACAGGAATTCTATACAAAATAAATAAATAATTACATTATAAGGAGACAACGGTCCAGCAACCCAAAGTTGACTGGGAGACGACGGCCTAGACCTCTCACGAAAACGCCATAGCATCCTCCATGCGCCTCATCCTGTGGTACCTGTTCTTGACCTGTGGGGGGTGTGAGACAGCAAGAGTGAGCTCACATACGTTCATAGCTCAACAAGTTGTGGGGAATAATGTGCATGAACTCGCTAAAGGTGGGAGCTCACGTGAAGTGTAAGGCTTATCAAAGAGGATGGTTGAAGTTGAGCATTGCTTTTAAAGCTGGTCAAAATTTTATTAGCAATTACTAAGTATAAGTAAATACCAAATCCAATTAAGTAATAGAACAAAAGTAACATCACCTGCGGTGTAATGCATATGACATATTGAATTTAGTTCCATAAATTAATCATGTGAGGGTCCAAGCTGCTCATGACCGTGAGCACGGCTGATATACCAGTTTTACACTCTGCAGAGGCTGCACATCTTTACCTACAAGTCATTTTACCCATCTGCCAAGGGATCACGACTTCCCATACACCTCTACCAAGGAGGCGAGGCAGGTTAACACTATGTGGCCTTTACAAAGTTCCTCTAGCTTTAGAAAACCCGCTATAGTTTATAGCAAGCTCCAATGCAGGGACCCCTCGCATGACCGCCATCGCAGCAAAATCATCCCAAGGGCCTCCCTACACTGACCACTCCCCTACTGCCCTTGCCCCTTTCGGGTAAGGTAGTCATCCACTAGCTTTCCTAATTAATCAGGCAAGGGCGTCCCATTAAACCCTTGTGGTAGCACTATTTTCCCGGGTGGTTCTCCATGTTCCAATTAACATAATGATCTTATCATGAACAATAAATAACAACTAATAATAAAGGTATAATCATGAATAAAATGTATCTCTATACCCAAATCCACATAAAGCAATAGCAGGTACTACCCAAGAATTCAGTGGTGCACAAGGTATAAAGATAGTCAAACTAGGGTAACCTATTGGGTCCCATCAAAATTAACCTATGCAGATCATTATGATTAATTAGAACATGACTAGGTAAAAAGAAGTGATCAAGGGCACAACTTGCCTAGGACTTGAGATCCTAGGTACCAACTTGCTCTTCAGGTGGCTCATAACCTCGCGCTAGTCGTAGCAATACAAACAAACATGGTATAGGCAAAATTAACATCACACCAAACATAAGAACAAACTATATAAGAATATTCTACGCGTTGCTACGAGATCGTGGGATCGAGAATTACTAAATTCGGAGTTACAGTTTAAAAGATATGGTTTTCCAAAGACTTAGATGATTAAATAATAAAACCATGTTCTATGTTGACTATAATTTATGTGAAAAAGATATTACAAATTAGACCTTATTATAAATTAGTTAGACATCATATCTTGGTTAAATCATAGCTATATACTAGATTAAACTATGGACTTCACTGTAATTAGAGAAGTTAACCCTGTGCCATATTATTTTTGAAAACATGTCACATGATAAAATGATGTTTACAAAATTGTAGATTATAATATCACGAAACTAACGCAACTGGAATAGGTCAAATCAGAATAAAAATGAACTAATTATGAGTAAAACAAGGTTCTAGGATTATTTATATCTTAAAATCATTTTAGAATTAATTTTATCATTAAACATCAATTCCTGGACCGCGCCTGCTATTCCATAGAAGTCCAGGGTTCTCTATGAAATTTTTTAGGACCCAAATGTGTTAATCTTTACACAGCACAGGACGGTGGGTTTATTTTGAAGTTAGCGAGGGGCTCTTTTGCAATTGATCGGTCGCGAAGGGGTATCATATATTTTGAGCCGTCCGATCGGCAATACACGGCTCGGATTAGAATCCTACACTCCCGAACCGGTACGCAGTAGGAACCCTTGGATCTAAAATCAAGGGCAGGGATTTAAAGAAGTAGAGACCCCCCTGGATCCATCCGATCCACGACACACGGCCACGATTCATTGAGACGAAAGGGTACGCCAAATCAAATCGTGGCCACCCATATCTAATCCATCGCTCAGGATTTATTTCGTCTAGATCTAATCCTAGCCGTACGCTCCCGGATCAATGGATCCCAGTTGTCTTCTTCACTCCGGCCGACGGACGCGAGGGATGAGAGTGCCCAGGGCGGCGACACCATTACCGGCGCGACGCAGTAGCGCACCCCAATACGCCAATCGCCATGTCGTCCAACGTTGTGCGAAGAGAAAACCAAGACAAACTAGTTGAGGGCATCCATACTAGCTATAACAGCGACGGCGACACTGCCCACGACGCGAGGCGGATTGGTAGCCGATGGCGAAGTACGACGAGCAATCCCTCTATTGTCGGTCGATGTTGCACACACCACACCCCACGCGCATGTACCACTGGCTTTGTCGATTCTTCCTGACCCAACAATGAAGTCCCCAGAGCAGCGGGCGCATGGGCAGACACCGGCGGCGAACATGCCTGAGTTTTCTCCATTCTTCCCCCCAGCACCCACTGTGCTTCAGCTCGTCAATGGTCCAGGGGAGAGGGATTCGGCCAGGTTTTATGGAGATGGGCAGGGCTGCAGACTCCTCCCGAGATCCAAAGCTCCCGGCGGTGGTTGGAACGGCCAGCGGAATCCGCCCGATCCTGGCAGCGGACGTCGCGGCGTACAGAGCCCGAGCGCGGTTCTGTTCCGATCACTAACCGAGCGGGCCCACTAGCAGCGACTTTACACATGTGCATCACGCGGAACAGAACGGAGGGAGGCTGGAGCAAGGGTCCCACCGGCTGGTGAGGAGGAACCACGATCCACATGCAGCAGATCAAGCGGCTACAATGGGAGCCCCACCCGTCATTAGGTGCGAGCGTGGAGAAGGAAGATGGGCCACGCGAGATGGGATGGTGAAGATGGGCCGACCAGGGAAGAAGGAAGATGGCCCAAGTGCGGGTTTCTTCTATTCTTTTCCTTTTTTTCTTTTTCTTTTCTTTTCTCTATTTCCAATTTGAATTACCCAAACCAAATTCAAACTCATGTTTTGAACTTTCAATTTACAAATATAAAACTCATCCCTAATGAAGATATAACATCCACTATTTGCAATAATATTATTTTTCCTTCTATCCCATTTATTTCCGTTTTCAAATTCTAATTTCCGAATTTAACCTGTCTCACAAATTTGAATACAAAGTGCAACAGTACAATAACTTCAGCATGAGATGCATAATTTCATATTTATTTATTTGCTATTTGACTACTTTAATTCCCATAATTGAGTATGCTAAAAAAAATAAAAGGAATTCATGGAAAAAAACACCCACTTATTTAATTATCTATTCATTTTATTTTATTATTTTTTATACCAATTTTGGGCTTTACACAAATTTAGACTGCGACGTGAACGAAGGCCTTTAGCTGAGGGTCCGAAAAAACACCTTCCCTTTGCTAGAATAGCGAGTGACACTGACCTGTGGGACCCACCAAACTATGGGGCTCTGGACATATAAATAGGAGCTTGCATTGTAAGCATTTCTTATGCCATTTCAGTTGCTGGCATTGCGCTCGTGTTTTTAAACTTTCTTGTTTTGTCGAGTTTTAATTGGATTTCAAGCTTCGGCATTTCAACAACCATCGACTTAATGGCTGATGAGAAGAAGATTGTTGATCCGGTGCTGTCCGGGTTTTATGAAGCCATGGAAAAAACCAACGCAGAGAAGATTGCAAACGAGATGTTGGCTGGGATATCTGAGAACTCCAGCGATAGTGAAAGTTTTGATGTATAAAGTGGGAATGAAGATGCCAAAGATCGACCCTGGAGACCAAGCCATGTTGTCTTCGAGAAATCTGAGAGCACCTAGAGGGGGGTGAATAGGTGATCCTGTAAAATTCAACACTAAATAGCCACAAGCTTGGTTATAAAAATGTTAGTGCAATAGAACCAAGTGGGTATAGAGCGGGCTCTTGCGAATCACAATAATCACAGAGAAAGACAACACAAGAGACACAGTGGCTTATCCCGTGGTTCTGTAAGACCTAAAATTGGTAGAAGAAGAAAAATATATATATATCATAAAATAATAATAATAAAGATAATATCTAGGATAGTATTTCTAGAACCTTTGAAACCTTTGGAATTTTGCAGGACATTTCCTGTTCATAAACAATTAAAGTAGTCATATGAGAGTGTGGGCATCTCATACTCATAAATTTGTGGTGATGCATTTTATGGAAGACATAAACTTGACCTACAATTTTAAATAAAAACATAGAATAGAAAGTTGAGAATGGAAATGATAAGATATTCATTATGTCTTTCATAATTGAATAATAGGAAAGAAAAACAAATAGAAATATATATTATAAATGGTAGTATTGATAGGCGCATTAGGAATATGTTGGAGTCTGGAAATCTTAAATTTAAAACCAGATTTGAATTTGGGCTGAGCATTTGAATATATAAAAAAAAGAGAGAGAGATAAACAGAAAAAAAAGAAAAGGATCACCATGCGCATTGGGCCAACAGTCCTATGATCGGCCCAATACCGTTTCCCACCGCGCAGCCCAAACTCGCTCGGCCCACTCCAATCTTTTCCACATGGGGCCCACCTCCTCTTTACCGTGCTGCGCCGTTCAGTCTCTCTCTAGCACTTGGGACCTACTTGACAGGTTTCCTTCTTCCTCGCGAATAGACTTGAACAAACCCAGTCACGCTCGCCGACCTGCGCGTCCGAGCCGTGATTCCCGGGAAAGTGCTCCGTGAATCTCTCTGGATGGTTAGGATCCGACCGCGCCTTGGGGCTATATAACGTGGGCTTCCCTCAATCGATCAACAGGTGGACACCCGCGTCGTGTGCCAGGGCGATACACAGAGGAAGGATGGAGCTCACCCGCCGTCGATGCGATCTGCGCCCAGGACCGCTTATCCTCGGGTGATGGCTTTTATGGGATCGCCAGGAACCGTAGGACTTGGGTGTAGGGGCTTCCAAGGCAGGGGACCATCGGGGGTGGCCGGGATCCCTCACCGTCGCTCACGCTTCGTCGCAGGGCTGCTTCGTGCCGTGGACCGGTGACGCCGCTGCCCAATCAAAGGTAATGGTTACTCCACATAATCCCCATCACTCCCGCTTTGCATTGCACCGGGTAGATTGGCAAATGGTGCTCTGTAGCATAGAAGCGTGTGGCTCCGGCGAGCCACCACCGTGTTCGCAGGGGCGCCTCGCCTGTGTGTCGGCTGGGAGAAGAAGACATACTTCTAGCCGTGGATCCGTGAAACAACGATCTAGATTAGATCGGGTTCAAACTATATGCGCACCGTCCGATCGTACATGAGTGGCTAAGATTAGTTGGAGGATACCGCTTCGCCCGATCACGATCTGGGGCGTTGATCTTCCATCGGGCGGTCGGCGGGCATCGCACGACTCATTAAATGTGGACCGTTGGATCTAGATCTAGGGTCCAGCTTAGTTTACCGACTCACCTACGCCGCGATCGGATCTCGTGCGTCCGATTTGGATCGGGCGGCACAGGTCAGCCCATACCCCTTCGTGGGCAAAGTTTCAAATAGACCCCTTGGTTTTCTTCAAAAGAACCCGCCGTCCTGTGCGGGGGAAATCCTGAGTCTTCGGAAATTTTGCGTGTTAGCCCCTGCGGTTTCTGATAATAGTGTGCCTAGTCCAGTAATTAAAGAAAATAGGAAAAAGAGATTTAGAAATTGATTTTGAGTATAGAAATAATTGTAAAACTTGTATAATCCATAGAAAATTCATATTAAGTCCAAATTGGCCCATTCCAGATCCTATAATTTTGTAATATTATTGTTTATCATTTAGTGCCACTGGTTTTACATAAAAGTCACATTAAAATTGTTATCTTAATTAATCTTGTAATAAGCACATAGAATCTTTGGAAATTCATAACTTAAAACCTATAACTCCAAAATTAATAATTCTTGTTCCTGTGATCATCTTTCATCATGTAGATTATTAATATGTATTTTGCATATATGTTTGGTGTAATGTTAATTTTGCCTATACACTGTTTGTTTGTATTGCTACGACTAGCGTGAGGCTACGAGTCATTTGAAGATCATCCTGGTACCTGGAATCTCAAGTCCCAGGCAAGTTGTGCCCTTGATCACTTCTTTTTACCTACTCATGTTCTAATTAATCATAATGATCTGCATAGGTTAATTTTGATGGGTCCCAATAGGTTACCCTAGTTTGATTATCTTTATACCTTGTTTACCACTGAACCTTTTTGGGTAGTACTTGCTAGTGCTTTATGTGGTTTTGGGTATGAAGATACATTATTCATGATCACACTTTTATTATCTGTTTATTATTATTGTTCATGTTAAGATCATTATGTTAATTGGAACATGGAGAACCACCCGGGAAAACAGTGCTACCACAAGGGAGGAATGGGACCCCTTGGCTGATTAATTAGGAAAGCTAGTGGAAGACTACCTTACCCGAAAGGGGCAAGGGCAGTAGGGGAGTGGTCAGTGTAGGGAGGCCCTCGGGAGGATTTTGCTGCGTTGGCAGTCCTGCAAGGGATTCCTATTAGGAAGGCCCTCGGGAGGATTTTGCTGCGATGGCGGTCCTGCAAGGGATTCCTGCATTGGAGCTTCCTATAAACTGTAGCGGGTTTTCTGAAGCTAGTGGAACTTTGTAAAGGCCTCGTAGTGTTACCCTGCCTCGCCTCCTCGGTAGAGGTGTATGGGAAGTCGCGATCCCTTGGCAGATGGGTAACATGACTTGTGGGTAAAGATGCGCAACCTCTGCAGAGTGTAAAACTAGTATACTAGCCGTGCTCACGGTCAAGAGCAGCTCGGACCCTCACATGATTAATCTATGGAACTTAAAATTCAATTTGTCATATGCATTGCATCGCAGGTGATGTTGTTACTTCTGTTCTACTACTTAATTGGGTTGGTATTTACTTATACTTAGTAATTGCTAATAAAATTTTGACCAACTTTAAAAGCAATGCCCAGCTCTAACCATCCTCTTGGGTAAGCCTTACATTTCACGTGAGCTCCCACCTTTGGCGAGTTCATGCACATTATTCCCCACAACTTGTTGAGCGATGAACGTATGTGAGCTCACTCTTGCTGTCTCACCCCCCCCATAGATCAAGAACAGGTACCACAAGATGAGGCGCATGGAGGATGCTGCGATGTGTTCGTGAGAGGTCTAGGTCGTCGTCTCCCAGTCAACTTTGGGTTGCTGGACCGTTGTCTCCTTTTGATGTAATTATCTATTCATTTATTTGTATAGAACTCTTATTATATAGTAAAGATGTGACATTCGATCCTGTGCCATGAATCATCATATGTGTGAGACTTGGTCCCAGCACACCTGGTGATTATGTTCGCGCCCGGGTTTTGGACCCCTAAAATCCGGGTGTGACAGAAGTGGTATCAGAGGAATGTTGACTGTAGGACGAAACCTAGATAGAACTGGACAACCATTACCTACTTACCTTACTCTGATTCTTTTTATACTTATCTTGATCATGTCTCACCTTCTACTGTTCTACTCTGATTAACCTTATCTTTGCTACTCTGATTCTTTTCTAAACTTATATTAATCTTTTCTCATCTATTTCCGCTTTACTCTGATTATTCTTACCTTTTTCCTTCTAAAGACAAATGTGGATTTCACACTTTGAAATCCTGTGCTTAAAGTGACCTTTAGGAATAGGAGACCTAATCTTAGGAACAAAAGCAAAACTATTTTTGTAGATATTGGTATGCTTGAGTGTTTGTTCTTATGATACTTGTCTGATTTGGATCTTTGATTGAGTGTGAAAAGTTGTGGAGTAATGTCCACAATTACATCTGCATAAACATATATGCATAAATATAAATAAATAAAATTTATAAGATAACTAAATAATCTAGATTATCCTTCATTAAAGATCTATCTAATCTCAATAGATCCATCTTATCTTAAAGGATACCCTCTTACCTTAATAGATTTATCTCATCTTGAAAAGATGTTATCTCATCCTAATAGATCTAACTGACCTCAAAAGAATCTACCTTATCCTTATGAATTCATCATGCCCTAATTAGTATATTTATCCCACTCTAGAATAACAACCTTGAGCTAATCCAAAATTTATTTAGATCTATCTAAAATAATCATATCAATTTATTCTAGATCTGATCCAATCAAAAGTGAATTACTTAATGGTGGTCCAAATGTTAAGGCCATACTACTAATCCACTTACGCCTAAATTAATGACTTAGATCAACTCGGCCATACCCAACAACTTGACCTACATAATAGGTTATATAACCAATCCAAACCATTCAGAATCAAAATAACTGAACCAAATTTTGACTAATCTCATTCAACTCATAGCCATCTACTAAACTAGCTACTTAACCTACTAATGTGTTACCTACAAATCTATCTTAACCTCTTGTCCCTAATCCGGATGAAGACACCAAGACTCGAGAAGGAGGAGATCAAACTCGTTGAAAGAATAATAAGAGTCAAGCCATACCGCTTAAGGAATCAAGATCCACTATGCATGATGGAGTCTTTCCTTACCCTACTATGTCCTACCCAAGCCAATCCATTCTCTAAAGACAATTTTTTTTCGATTGGGTGGCTATGCATATATATACCCATGCTCTCCTAATCACTCACTAATGAAAAAAAAATCTTGATTTTTGAACTGACTAGAAACTAGAAGCTAAATTGCAAACCACTCTTCCTATATCCTCTTTCTCACTAATCTCGAGGACGAGATTTCTATTAAGGGGGGTAGGATTTGTAAGACCTAAAATTGGTAGAAGAAGAAAAATATATATATATCATAAAATAATAATAATAAAGATAATATCTAGGATAGTATTTCTAGAACCTTTGAAACCTTTGGAATTTTGCAGGACATTTCCTGTTCATAAACAATTAAAGTAGTCATATGAGAGTGTGGGCATCTCATACTCATAAATTTGTGGTGATGCATTTTATGGAAGACATAAACTTGACCTACAATTTTAAATAAAAACATAGAATAGAAAGTTGAGAATGGAAATGATAAGATATTCATTATGTCTTTCATAATTGAATAATAGGAAAGAAAAACAAATAGAAATATATATTATAAATGGTAGTATTGATAGGCGCATTAGGAATATGTTGGAGTCTGGAAATCTTAAATTTAAAACCAGATTTGAATTTGGGCTGAGCATTTGAATATATAAAAAAAAAGAGAGAGAGATAAACAGAAAAAAAGAAAAGGATCACCATGCGCATTGGGCCAACAGTCCTATGATCGGCCCAATACCGTTTCCCACCGCGCAGCCCAAACTCGCTCGGCCCACTCCAATCTTTTCCACATGGGGCCCACCTCCTCTTTACCGTGCCACGCCGTTCAGTCTCTCTCTAGCACTTGGGACCTACTTGACAGGTTTCCTTCTTCCTCGCGAATAGACTTGAACAAACCCAGTCACGCTCGCCGACCTGCGCGTCCGAGCCGTGATTCCCGGGAAAGTGCTCCGTGAATCTCTCTGGATGGTTAGGATCCGACCGCGCCTTGGGGCTATATAACGTGGGCTTCCCTCAATCGATCAACAGGTGGACACCCGCGTCGTGTGCCAGGGCGATACACAGAGGAAGGATGGAGCTCACCCGCCGTCGATGCGATCTGCGCCCAGGACCGCTTATCCTCGGGTGATGGCTTTTATGGGATCGCCAGGAACCGTAGGACTTGGGTGTAGGGGCTTCCAAGGCAGGGGACCATCGGGGGTGGCCGGGATCCCTCACCGTCGCTCACGCTTCATCGCAGGGCCGCTTCGTGCCGTGGACCGGTGACGCCGCTGCCCAATCAAAGGTAATGGTTACTCCACATAATCCCCATCACTCCCGCTTTGCATTGCACCGGGTAGATTGGCAAATGGTGCTCTGTAGCATAGAAGCGTGTGGCTCCGGCGAGCCACCACCGTGTTCACAGGGGCGCCTCGCCTGTGTGTCGGCTGGGAGAAGAAGACATACTTCTAGCCGTGGATCCGTGAAACAACGATCTAGATTAGATCGGGTTCAAACTATATGCGCACCGTCCGATCGTACACGAGTGGCTAACATTAGTTGGAGGATACCGCTTCGCCCGATCGCAATCTGGGGCGTTGATCTTCCATCGGGCGGTCGGCGGGCATCGCACGACTCATTAAATGTGGACCGTTGGATCTAGATCTAGGGTCCAGCTTAGTTTACCGACTCACCTACGCCGCGATCGGATCTCGTGCGTCCGATTTGGATCGGGCGGCACAGGTCAGCCCATACCCCTTCGTGGGCAAAGTTTCAAATAGACCCCTTGGTTTTCTTCAAAAGAACCTGCCGTCCTGTGCGGGGGAAATCCTGAGTCTTGGGAAATTTTGCGTGTTAGCCCCTGCGGTTTCTGATAATAGTGTGCCCAGTCCAGTAATTAAAGAAAATAGGAAAAAGAGATTTAGAAATTGATTTTGAGTATAGAAATAATTGTAAAACTTGTATAATCCATAGAAAATTCATATTAAGTCCAAATTGGCCCATTCCAGATCCTATAATTTTGTAATATTATTGTTTATCATTTAGTGCCACTGGTTTTACATAAAAGTCACATTAAAATTGTTATCTTAATTAATCTTGTAATAAGCACATAGAATCTTTGGAAATTCATAACTTAAAACCTATAACTCCAAAATTAATAATTCTTGTTCCTGTGATCATCTTTCATCATGTAGATTATTAATATGTATTTTGCATATATGTTTGGTGTAATGTTAATTTTGCCTATACACTGTTTGTTTGTATTGCTACGACTAGCGTGAGGCTACGAGTCATTTGAAGATCATCCTGGTACCTGGAATCTCAAGTCCCAGGCAAGTTGTGCCCTTGATCACTTCTTTTTACCTACTCATGTTCTAATTAATCATAATGATCTGCATAGGTTAATTTTGATGGGTCCCAATAGGTTACCCTAGTTTGATTATCTTTATACCTTGTTTACCACTGAACCTTTTTGGGTAGTACTTGCTAGTGCTTTATGTGGTTTTGGGTATGAAGATACATTATTCATGATCACACTTTTATTATCTGTTTATTATTATTGTTCATGTTAAGATCATTATGTTAATTGGAACATGGAGAACCACCCGGGAAAACAGTGCTACCACAAGGGAGGAATGGGACCCCTTGGCTGATTAATTAGGAAAGCTAGTGGAAGACTACCTTACCCGAAAGGGGCAAGGGCAGTAGGGGAGTAGTCAGTGTAGGGAGGCCCTCGGGAGGATTTTGCTGCGTTGGCAGTCCTGCAAGGGATTCCTGTTAGGAAGGCCCTCGGGAGGATTTTGCTGCGATGGCGGTCCTGCAAGGGATTCCTGCATTGGAGCTTCCTATAAACTGTAGCGGGTTTTCTGAAGCTAGTGGAACTTTGTAAAGGCCTCGTAGTGTTACCCTGCCTCGCCTCCTCGGTAGAGGTGTATGGGAAGTCGCGATCCCTTGGCAGATGGGTAACATGACTTGTGGGTAAAGATGCGCAACCTCTGTAGAGTGTAAAACTAGTATACTAGCCGTGCTCACGGTCAAGAGCAGCTCGGACCCTCACATGATTAATCTATGGAACTTAAAATTCAATTTGTCATATGCATTACATCGCAGGTGATGTTGTTACTTCTGTTCTACTACTTAATTGGGTTGGTATTTACTTATACTTAGTAATTGCTAATAAAATTTTGACCAACTTTAAAAGCAATGCCCAGCTCTAACCATCCTCTTGGGTAAGCCTTACACTTCACGTGAGCTCCCACCTTTGGCGAGTTCATGCACATTATTCCCCATAACTTGTTGAGCGATGAACGTATGTGAGCTCACTCTTGCTGTCTCACACCCCCCCCACAGGTCAAGAACAGGTACCACAAGATGAGGCGCATGGAGGATGCTGCGATGTGTTCGTGAGAGGTCTAGGTCGTCGTCTCCCAGTCAACTTTGGGTTGCTGGACCGTTGTCTCCTTTTGATGTAATTATCTATTCATTTATTTGTATAGAACTCTTATTATATAGTAAAGATGTGACATTCGATCCTGTGCCATGAATCATCATATGTGTGAGACTTGGTCCCAGCACACCTGGTGATTATGTTCGCGCCCGAGTTTTGGACCCCTAAAATCCGGGTGTGACAGGTTCGGCCAAGTATAACACTTGCCTACTTCCACGTTGTGGCGTCCCAATGGACGAGGGTTGCACTCAACCCCTTTCAAGTGATCCAATGATCAACTTGAATGCCACGACTTTTCTTTGCTTATCTCTTTTTCCCATTTGCGAGGAATCTCCACAAGTTGGAGTCTCTCGCCCTTACAACAAAGATCACAGTGAAAGCACAAGAGTAAGGGTGGGAAGCAACACACACAAATCCACAGCAACACACACGCACACAAGCCAAGACTTGAGCTCAAAATGAAGCACAACGAGTTCACAACTAGAACGGAGCTCAAATCACTAACACAGTCGATCAAGTGCGCGGAGACGGAGTGTGGAAGACTTAGAATGCTTAGAGTATGCTTGGGTGACTCCTCCATGCGCCTAGGGGTCCCTTTTATAGCCCCAAGGCAGGTAGGAGCCGTTGGAGACCAACAAGGAAGGCTAAGATTGCCTTCTGTCGGGTGGCGCACCGGACAGTCCAGTGCGCCACCGGACAGTCACTGTAGACAGTCTGGTGCGGATCTCCTTCCTATTTTGGCGCAGTCGACCGTTGTAGATTCGTGGTAGTTGGCGCACCGGACGGCCGACCATTAGAGTGGGCCACGTGTCGCCCGCGGATTGCGTGGCCGACCGTTGCCCAGTCGACCGTTGGCTCACCGGACAGTCCGGTGCCCTACTGGACGGTCCGGTGAATTTTAGTCGTACACCGTTGAACTTTTCCCGAGAGCGACGACTTCGCCGCGGACGACTCACCGGACAGTCCGGTGCACCACCGGATAGTCCGGTGAATTGTAGCCGTACGTCGCCGTCGAGTCCCGAGAGCAGCCTGTTCACCAAGACTGGTCCTAGCGCACCAGACACTGTCCGGTGCACCACCGGACAGTCCGGTGCACATAGACCGAGCAGCAGTTGGCTGTACACAGCCAACTCTTTTCCAATCCATTTTCTCCTGTTTCTAGCACTTAGATACAATATATTAGTACCCAAATCAATATACTAAGTCTAGAAACGTACCTTGTTACATGATTTGCACTTCTTCAATCTTTGGCACAATTTAACACTTAGAGAATATGTGTTGGGCACTTAATCACCAAAACACTTTAGAAATGGCCCAAGGGCACATTTCCCTTTCAATCTCCCCCTTTTTGGTGATTTATGCCAACATATCCAAAAGCAACCAAAAGAAGTGCAATATCAATGCAAAAGAGAACCAAATTGTTTTTGACTTTTATTTGGCATATTTGGATCTTACTTTGCCACCACTTGGTTTGTTTTTGCAAATCAAATTCATTTTCCTATCCAAGAGTAAAATTGATTAAGAGCCAAAAACTCCCCCTTTTTCCCATAGTCATAAATTCTCCCCACAAGAGACCAAATTTTGCAATAAGAGTGTTTTGGACAAATCAAAAAGTTCTAACTCTACTCTTTTCAAAATTTCACAAGTGGTAGCTGATCCATTTGCTTTGGCCTTAATTTCTCCCCTTTGGCATTAAGCACCAAAACGGGATCATTCTTGGCCCTTTAACCCCATTGTCTCACCAAAATTGTCAATTAAGAACAAAAAGGCAATAAGAGCATAGATATGAACTTGGAGTTAATACCGGAGTGCAGTGGAAGTCTTTGCATGGTCCAAGTTCACCTTTCCCTTTCAATTCACTCTTGAGACTAAATCAAGTAAACTCAAACACAAAGGTTAGTCTCAAAGGGTCAAGTTGTAGCATGCCTCCCCCTAAATAAGTGCATCACTTGTAAATGTACTTGTGAGGTCCAGGGATCATGTGTACAACTTGAGCACCACAAATGAACACAAATAGATTGAAATGCATAAATTAACATGATCAAGGGCATAAAACACATGTATGCTATAGATCAATCTAAGTTACGCGAATCTAAGACATTTAGCTCACTATGCAACCTACAAAACCTTTTCTCATCTAAAGGCTTGGTGAAGATATCGGCTAGCTGGTTCTCGGTGTTAATATGGTACACCTCGATATCCCCCTTTTGCTGGTGGTCTCTCAGGAAGTGATGCCGGATGTCTATGTGCTTAGTGCGGCTGTGTTCAACAGGATTATCTGCCATGCAGATTGCACTCTCATTGTCGCATAGGAGTGGGACTTTGCTCAGATTGTAGCCAAAGTCCCGGAGGGTTTGCCTCATCCAAAGTAGTTGCGCGCAACACTGTCCTGCGGCAACATACTCGGCCTCAGCGGTGGATAGGGCAACGGAAGTTTGTTTCTTTGAGCTCCACGACACCAGGGACCTTCCTAGGAATTGGCACGTCCCTGATGTACTCTTCCTATCAACCTTGCACCCGGCATAATCGGAGTCTGAATATCCAATCAAGTCAAAGGTAGACCCATTTGGATACCAGATCCCGAAGCAAGGCGTAGCAACTAAATATCTAAGAATTCGCTTAACAGCCATAAGGTGACATTCCCTTGGGCCAGATTGATATCTAGCACACATGCATACGCTAAGCATAATATCCGGTCTACTAGCACATAAATAAAGCAAGGAACCTATCATAGACCGGTATGCCTTTTGATTAACGGACTTACCTCCTTTGTTGAGGTCGACATGTCCGTCAGTTCCCATTGGTGTCTTCGCGGGCTTGGCATCCTTCATCCCGAACCGCTTGAGCAGGTCTTGCGTGTACTTTGTTTGGAAGATGAAGGTGCCATCCTTGAGTTGCTTCACTTGGAAACTAAGGAAGTAGTTCAACTCGCCCATCATTGATATCTCAAATTTCTGTGTCATCACCCTGCTAAACTCCTCATAAGACTTTTGGTTAGTAGAACCAAATATTATGTCATCGACATAAATTTGGCACACAAATAGGTCACCATCACAAGTCTTAGTGAAAAGAGTTGGATCGGCTTTCCCAACCTTGAAAGCATTAGCAATTAGGAAATCTCTAAGGCATTCATACCATGCTCTTGGGTCTTGCTTAAGTCCATAGAGCGCCTTAGAGAGCTTACACACATGGTTGGGGTACCGTTCATCCTTAAAGCCAGGGGGTTGTTCCACGTACACCTCCTCCTTGATTGGCCCGTTGAGGAAAGCGCTCTTCACATCCAATTGGAACAACCTAAAAGAGTGGTGAGCGGCATAGGATAATAGAATGCGAATAGACTCTAGCCTAGCCACAGGAGCAAAAGTCTCCTCGAAATCCAAACCTATGACTTGGGCATAACCTTTTGCCACAAGTCGAGCCTTGTTTCGTGTCACCACCCCGTGCTCGTCTTGCTTGTTGCGGAACACCCACTTGGTTCCCACAACATTTTGCTTGGGACATGGCACCAGGCTCCAAACTTCATTCCTCTTGAAGTTGTTGAGCTCTTCCTGCATGGCCATCACCCAGTCCGGATCTTGCAATGCCTCTTCTACCCTGAAAGGCTCAATAGAAGAGATAAACAAGTGATGCTCACAAAAGTTAGCTAGTCTTGAGCGAGTAGTTACTCCCTTGCTTATATCACCCAGAATCTGGTCGACGGGATGATTCCTTTGAATCGTCGCTCGGACTTGAGTTGGAGGGGCCCGTGGTGCTTCTTCCTCCATAGCTGGGTCTTCTTGTGCTCCCCCTTGATCACATGCCTCCTCTTGAGGAACCTGTTCATCATCTTGAGTTGGGGGATGCACCATCGTTGAGGAAGAGGGTTGATCTTGCTCTTGTTGTTCCTGTGGTCGCACATCTCCAATCGCCATGGTGCGAATTGTGGCCGTTGGAACGTCATCTTCATCTACATCATCAAGATCAACTTGCTCTCTTGGAGAGCCATTAGTTTCATCAAATACAGCGTCGCTAGAGACTTCAACCAAACCCGATGATTTGTTGAAGACTCTATACACCTTTGTATTTGAGTCATAACCTAGCAAAAACCCTTCTACAGCTTTGGGAGCAAATTTGGAATTTCTACCTTTCTTTACTAGAATGTAACATTTACTCCCAAATACACGAAAGTATGAAACGTTGGGTTTGTTACCGGTTAGAAGTTCATACGAGGTCTTCTTGAGGAGGCGATGAAGGTAGACCCGGTTTATGGCGTGGCAAGCTGTGTTCTCAGCTTCCGACCAAAACCGCTCGGGCGTCTTGAATTCTCCAAGCATCGTCCTCGCCATGTTGATAAGCGTCCTGTTCTTCCTCTCTACCACACCGTTTTGCTGTGGTGTGTAGGGAGCGTACAACTCGTGCTTGATTCCTTCCTCATCAAGGTACTCCTCCACTTGTAAGTTCTTGAACTCGGACCCGTTGTCGCTTCTTATCTTTTTCACCTTGAGCTCAAATTCGTTTTGAGCTCTCCTTAGAAAGCGCTTTAGGGTCCCTTGGGTTTCTGATTTATCCTGCAAAAAGAATACCCAAGTGAATCGGGAAAAATCATCAACAATAACAAGACCATACTTACTTCCCCCGATGCTAAGGTAGGCGACGGGTCCGAAGAGGTCCATATGAAGTAGCTCTAGAGGTCTTGATGTGGTCATCACATTCTTGCTGTGATGAGTGCTTCCCACCTGTTTACCTGCTTGATAAGCTGCACAAGGTCTATCTTTTTCGAAAATACATTGGTTAGACCTAACACATGTTCTCCCTTTAGAAGTTTATGAAGGTTCTTCATCCCAACATGTGCTAGACGGCGATGCCACAGCCAGCCCATGCTAGTCCTAGCAATTAAGCATGCATCTAGATCGGCCTCCTCTTTAGAAAAATCAACTAAGTAGAGTTTGTCGTCTAGTACACTCTTAAAAGCTAATGAACCATCACTCCTTCTAAAGACAGACACATCTACATTGGTAAATAGACAATTATAACCCATATTACATAGTTGACTGACAGATAATAAGTTGTACCCGAGCGATTCAACTAAGAACACATTGGATATGGAATGCTCGGATGAAATGGCTATCTTTCCTAGTCCTTTAACTTTTCCTTGGTTCCCATCTCCAAAGATGATCGAGTCCTAGGAATCCTTGTTCTTGACATAGGAGGTGAACATCTTCATCTCCCCCGTCATGTGGTTTGTGGATCCGCTGTTGATAATCCAGCTTGAGCCCCCGGATGCATAAACCTGCAAGGCAATTTACACTTGGGTTTTAGGTACCCAACTTTTGTTGGGTCCTACGAGTTTAGTTACAATAGCCTTTGGGACCGAAATGCAAGTCTTGTCTCCCTTGCATTTGGACCCCAACTTTCTAGCAACCACTTTTTCATTTTTACATGAAAGTACATACGTAGTGTTGCAAGCATGAAAGATAGTGGTAGCTTTATTACACATTTTCCTAGGAGCACGAGACACAAAATTTCTCCTAGGCCTACCATTAAAATTAGAACTTGAAGCAATCATAGCATGTGAATCAAAAGCATTATAACTCCTATTATAATGAGAATTTCTAGAAAATTTTCTATCATTATACATGAAAGCATGATTCTTTTGATTACTACTAGCCATAGGGGCCTTCCCTTTCTCCTTGTGGAAATGGGAGCCCTTTGTCTTGTTAAGTTCTTGGCTTCCTTTCGAAAGCCAAGCCCATCCTTAATTGAGGGATGTCTACCAACGGTGTAAGCATCCCTAACAAATTTTAACTTATCAAAATCTATCTTGCAAGTCTTAAGTTGAGCATTAAGACTTGCCACCTCATTATTTAATTTAGTAATTGATGTAAGGTGTTCAACACAAGCATCAACATCAAAATCCTTACACCTATTACAAATGGCAACATGTTCTACACAAGATATAGTTTTATTAACTACTTCTAGCTTAGCATTTAAATCATCATTAACACTCTTTAAGCTAGACACATTTTCATGACAAGCAGATAATTCAGAAGATAGCATTTCATTCCTTTTAACCTCTAAAGCAAGAGATTTTTGCACACTAACAAACTTGTCATGCTCTTCATACAAAATATCTTCTTGCTTCTCTTACAATCTATCTTTTTCATTCAAAGCATCAATTAACTCATTAATCTTATCTACTTTTGCTCTATCTAAACCCTTAAATAATTCAGTATAATCTACTTCATCATCACTAGAATCGTCATCGCTTGAAGTAGTATACTTGGGGGTTTCTCAAGTGCTTACCTTTTTCTCCTTTGCCATGAGGCAAGTGTGGCGCTCGTTGGGGAAGAGTGATGATTTGTTGAAGGCTGAGGCAGCGAGTCCTTCGTCGTCAGAGTCGTAAGAAGAGCAATCCGAATCCCATTCTTTGCCAAGGTGCGCCTCGCCCTTCGCATTCTTGTAGGCCTTCTTCTTTCCCTCTTCCCGCTCTTTTCTTGTTCCTGGTCATTAGCATTATCGGGATAATTTGCTATAAAATGACCAGTCTTACCGCATTTAAAACAGGAGCGCTTTCCCTTTGCTTTGCTCTTGTTGGGATGCTCCTTGCATCCTTTTAGCACGGTCTTAAAGCGCTTGATGATGAGGGCCATCTCATCTTCGTTTAGCCCGGCAGCCTCAACTTGTGCCACCTTGCTAGGTAGCGCCTCCTTGCTGCTGCTTGTTGCCTTGAGTGCAACGGGCTGGAGCTCATAGATGGGCATTGGGCCATTCAATGCATCATCAACATATCTTGCTTCCTTGACCATCATACGCCCACTCACAAACTTTCCGAGTATCTCCTTGGGCGTCATCTTTGTGTACCTGGGATTTTCACGGATGAGGTTAAGATGAGGGTCAATAACAGTGAAAGACCTGAGCATAAGTCGGACGATGTCGTGGTCCGTCCATCTCGTGCTTCCATAGCTCCTGATCTTGTTGACCAGGGTCTTGAGCCTGTTGTACGTTTGTGTTGGCTCCTCTCCCCTGATCATTGCAAACCTCCCCAGCTTGCCTTCCACCAACTCCATTTTGGTGATCATGGTGGCGTCGTTTCCCTCATTTGATATTTTGAGGGTGTCCCAGATTTGCTTGGCATTGTCCAAGCCGCTCACCTTATTGTACTCGTCCCTGCACAAGGATGCTAGCAAAACAGTGGTAGCTTGTGCATTCTTATGGATTTGCTCATTGATAAACACAGGGTTATCAGTACTGTCGAATTGCATTCCATTTTCTACTATCTCCCATATACTAGGATGGAGAGAAAATAAGTGACTATGCATTTTGTGACTCCAAAAGCATAGTCCTCTCCATCAAAGTGTGGAGGTTTACCAAGAGTAATTGAAAGCAAATGAGCATTGGAATTAAAAGGAATACGAGAATAATCAAATGAATAATTTGAATTAACTGGTTTCTTTTTCTCCTCGTCGTCGTCTCTTGGGGAAGAAGAAGACTCGTCGCTGTCGTAGTAGACGATCGCCTTGATGCGCCTCTTCTTCTTCCTGTCCTTCTTCTTGTGACTCGAGCCAGAGTCAGTGGGCTTTTCGTCCCTTGGCTCGTTGAAGAGGGACTCCTCCTTATCGTTGACCACCATCCCCTTTCCCTTAGGATCCATCTCTTCGGGCGATTACTCCCTTACATGAAGAGAACGGCTCTGATACCAATTGAGAGCTCCTAGAGGGGGGGGGGGGGCGAATAGGTGATCCTGTAAAATTCAACACTAAATAGCCACAAGCTTGGTTATAAAAATGTTAGTGCAATAGAACCAAGTGGCTATAGAGCAAGCTCTTGCGAATCACAATAATCACAGAGAAAGACAACACAAGAGACACAGTGGCTTATCCCGTGGTTCGGCCAAGTATAACACTTGCCTACTTCCACATTGTGGCGTCCCGATGGACGAGGGTTGCACTCAACCCCTTTTAAGTGATCCAATGATCAACTTGAATACCACAGCTTTTCTTTGCTTATCTCTTTTTCCCGTTTGCGAGAAATCTCCACAAGTTGGAGTCTCTCGCCCTTACAACAAAGATCATAGTGAAAGCACAAGAGTAAGGGTGGAAAGCAACACACACAAATCCGCAGCAACACACACGCACACAAGCCAAGACTTGAGCTCAAAATGAAGCACAACGAGTTCACAACTAGAACGGAGCTCAAATCACTAACACAGTCGATCAAGTGCGTGGAGACGGAGTGTGGAAGACTTAGAATGCTTAGAGTATGCTTGGGTGATTCCTCCATGCGCCTAGGGGTCTCTTTTATAGCCCCAAGGCAGCTAGGAGCCGTTGGAGACCAACAAGGAAGGCTAAGATTGCCTTCTGTCGGGTGGTGCACCGGACAGTCCGGTGCGCCACCGGACAGTCACTATAGATAGTTCGGTGCGGATCTCCTTCCTCTTTTGGCGCAGTCGACCGTTGTAGATTCGTGGCAGTTGGCGCATCGGACACTATCCAGTGCACACCGGACAGTCCGGTGCCTCCTGTCGACCGTTGGAGCGGGCCACACGTCGCCCGCGGATTGCACGGCCGACCGTTGCCCAGTCGACCGTTGGCTCACCGGACAGTCCGGTGCCCTACCAGACGGTCCGGTGAATTTTAGCCGTACGCCGTTGAACTTTTCCCGAGAGCGACGACTTCACCGTGGACGACTCACCGGACAGTCCGGTGCACCACCAAACAGTCCGGTGAATTGTAGCCGTACATCGCCGTCGAGCGGCCTATTCACCAAGACTGGTCCTAGCGCACCGGACAGTCTGGTGCACCACCGGACAGTCTGGTGCACCCAGACCGAGCAGCAGTTGGCTGTACACAGCTAACTCTTTTCCAATCCATTTTCTCCTGTTTCTAGCACTTAGATACAATATATTAGTACCCAAATCAATATACTAAGTCTAGAAACGTACCTTGTTACATGATTTGCACTTCTTCAATCTTTGGCACAATTTAACACTTAGAGAATATGTGTTGGGCACTTAATCACCAAAACACTTTAGAAATGGCCCAAGGGCACATTTCCCTTTCAAAATCAACTGTTAAGCAAGGGCAGATTGATGCGATGAGTGGGAGGTACTTTCGTGATTTCTCAATTGTGAGGGCTGGAGGGGAAAATAATATCCCTCTGACCGAGGCTGACGAAGTGGTAGTTTACAGAAGCCTCATGAAGGCAGGGCTTCGGTTCCCTCTAGATAAATTGCTGGTCGAAGTCCTAAAAACCTTTGAAATTTACCTTCATCAACTTACTCCCGAAGCCATCATCAAGGTGGGGATCTTTATATGAGCCATGAGGAGCAAAGGATTGGAACCAATTGCAAAATGTTTCTACAACATCCATGAGCTGTCTTATGAGACGAAGGCTACAGGAAAGGAGAAATATAACAACAACTTCGGTTGTTACAGCTTCATGCCTCGCTCTGAGGTGAGCTACCTAGTTTCGACATTTTGGAAGAGATGGCCTGGGGCCTAGATGCAGGAATAGTTCTACGTGAATAATTGTGGCAGAACCGCCCGAATTATTCCAACTTAAGTGCCTAAGTCCTGCCTTAGAGGCTAGACCACACTTAAATAGGAATAACACGTCAGTCCCTCGGATCTAGTCCGACGAGGCCACTAACAGGATCAAGTACCATGTACTCACTCGATGGTGAAGCACAGAGCAAATACAATAAAGCATAAACCATACATTGAGGAGTATTAAATTTATTACATCATCATCGGAGTTTAGCAAAAGTAGTCATCATTGTTCGGTATGCAGCGGAATAAAACTAGCGATAAATAAATAGAGAGATGGGGAAGCCTGTCCCATCACTCCTCATGCTCCTCCTCTGCCCAGGCAGGGTCCCACTCGACTGTCCAACCCGGTGGCAAGGTGGACGGCCAAGTCACTCTAGCAACCATGTCCTCTAGGGAACCTGTGTTGGCACTGTCTCTCGATAGCAAGGAGATCCAACACGAGTGAATGGTGATGGCAACAGGGCACTCGCGCGTGATGGCAAAAGCTCTGTTAATCTAGCCTCTCACGGGCACTGTGCGGGGGTATTTATAGGTATCCGAGTGCACGGCGCCTTGCGTTAAGGACGCATGTGCCCTCAGGTACCTAGTTTATCCCCAGAATATTCCCATAAAGCGGGGTTACAAGCTGTAATTACAAGTACGCCTTTACAAATTAGGCCCGTAACACAAACGCGGCCACGCAGGGCCCGTTACAATGGGCCAGATCTCATGTGGGCCTCGGAGCTGACCGAGGCCGCGCCGCGGGGAGGCGTCGCCGCAGGCCTTCGTCTGGTGCCGAATCGAGCGAAGGGTCTCCGTGTTGTCTCTGGTGCCGATGAAGCGAAGGGTGTCCCTGCCTGCTTTGTCTGTCAGGGCAGGGGCTAAGCGGTGGAGACTTCGAGCGAAGGGTGGCGTTTCTGCCTTCGCTCCAACAACCTGTAAAATTTTTTGCCACAAGCAAGGCTGAGTATACTAATACTCAGCTAGACTTACCCGGTGTGAGGAATCTACTCCTCTACCTCTAGACATGTAGCTGTTTGGCTGAGGGGTTGGGTTTGCCAAAAGCACTAGCTGAGTCTAAAATCAAGTTGTTTGCTTTTCAGGTTTTAGTGTGACTCTCTTAAGACTAAATGTATACCTATCTAATCATACATGGTATCAAACATTTTAGCAATCAACAACTTTTGCCAAGTCATCACATTACCACTTGTTACTCAATGTAGCAGCATGGATCAAGCAGTCTCATTATCTGCGAGAAGCAGACGATTCGAATCGAGTTTTTAAACCTTGCAAGGTAAACCTAAACACACGATGTGGCGAGGCACTCCGTCCCCACACACATCAACCGTCCCCATCGATTCCCTGGCAACAGAAAGGGGCTCACCGCCTTGGCGTACAATGCCTCACTGACCCCGACTGCCATCGTGCAGTGACCGCACTTGTACCCACCATAACCAGAATGGGAGACCATGTCTCAGGTCGCGTGAGGAGGGCAATCTGCGGGCAGGTTCACTCAGGTACTAGGCTTACCGATTTACCATATTTCTCGGCATGTGCTTAGTATGTTCAAACGCTTGACACACGGTACCACACCTTAATCCTTATTCCAATTTCCATCTCGTAGACAACCAATCCCCATGGATTGTTGTCCACAGACCAACATCGTTATGATATGAAAGTAGTTACAGCCAATTCCTGACCTCGCGCGAGTGCTAGAAAAATCACTCGACTTCTACCGAGATCCCTAATTAGTAAAGCAGCTACTGGACCTAGCATACTAGTATCCGTCACAAAAGGATTCCTGAGATCATGCAACTAGGGTTTCAAACAACTCCTACACTTAAGTGCACATTCAATCCTACAATCATTAAGTGTAGTAAAATAGCATAATAAATAGGTTATGCATAAAACCGGGTTTGCCTTCCAAAGCTGGGGCAGGCAGATCCTCTGGGGCAGGCTCTGGTGCTGGATCCGGGGCTACCTCCTGAGCAACTCCTTGCTCCGGCACGAGGATGTACTCTCCGTCAGCGAGGTTGCAATCTATCGAATGCAATGAATAAGAATATGTATGCTATGATTATGCAGGATTTAGTAATCATTAGGCTAAGTGAAGAAAAACTAAGTTAATAACTTAGGGTTTCCTGGTTATAAGAGGCTCTTAGTGGTTTATGCTTATCAAATTAGGTTTGAGGTTTTGCCTAGAGATAAACATAATGAATTAAGACTTGAATTGCTCTTTAAAAGTTTTAGTAGGCATTCAAGGGGTTTTGCTGGTTTGGTTTAGTCTTCACTATTAATTCCCCCTTTTCATTTTCTAATTAGGATTTAAGGGTGGGCTTGAACTACATCAGCGATTTAAATTTTTCCAAAAATTCTGTAAAAATTACAGTGGTTTACTATTGGTTACTGTAGTTTGCCATTTAAATTTGAGGTCCAGAAAAATTGGAATATGCTCTGGACAAAATAACAAAAGCTAGGGCAAAAGGGGTCACTTGCACTACCATTCTTACCTAGGGGTTGGTTTTGTACTAGGAGTCATTTTTGCTGGCATCTATAGGTATTAATATGCTTCTATGCCAAAAATCACAGAAGGTTACTTAGTGGTTATTTAGTTGTGATTTTCTAAAGTTTAATGCTAAAAAGATACTTATAACTAACTTGTTATTTGAAAAATATCAAAAAACAGAACTCATAATTTTTCTATGTTTACAGTAACAAAACATTAGTTATCCCAAGGTTTGGGGTGTTTTCTCCTCAGGGTTATTTTTCTAGGGTTTTTCTAAGTTTTCCTTGTTTTTCTAAATTAAAAGGTATCTCCTTTTTTTGTACTAAACAAGGGTATAATAAATTTTTCTAGTGAACTACAATAAATAAGGGAGTCAACAAAAATATGGGTGCTCCCTGGTTCTTATTTTAAACTACCTTTTATATTTTCTTTAACCTTAAGCTGAAAACTATTAAAAGGGCAAACCCTACCTTAATTGGGTGTACAGAGGGGTTTATTAATTTTAAATAGGTTAGGAAGTGATTAAGTACTTCTCTGAATTTTCTTAACCCTAGTCTAATAGTGTAGCTATTTTTCCTTATTTCCTTTAGCTTTTGACCAGTTAATTAATTAAATCAAAACTTTGAAATTTCCTACAACACTTGGGGGTTTTATATTTTTCCTCAATATCTTACATTATTTAGGATCTGGCAAAATTGGTTTGGCTTGATTTGGGTAAACAAAAGTGAAGTTATGAATTTTTCAAGTTCTGTTTGTATTTAAATCAGAAATAACAAAAGGTTTTCTGGAAATCCACTTTGCACCGAAGACCCTGGGTTCTTTCTAAACTAACCCCTTCAGTTATACCCCTACGCCACTATTCCCTTGAGTCGCTGACAGCGCACAAAACCCCTTGCCCTTTTCTTCTTCTCCCCCGAGGTCCCTCCCCTTATGAAAACAGTAACCGCGGAAGGAAAAAGGGTGGCGCGGCTTACCGACGGCAAGAAAGGTCCGGCGAGGGGCGGGGGTGGCTTCGGGAGGTCCTGGCGGTCACAGCGAGGTACGGCTCGACGGCGGTGGTGGTCGGAATCGGCCGGTCCACGTGCGCAGGCAGGTGAACTCGTCGGCGGCGAGAGTTCCGGCCTAACCACGGCGATACCGGTCAATCCAATGGCACGGGAAGCTTCACGGGGTGTTGATGAGTCGACACGTGCAAGGAATTGAAGAACAACTCACCATGGGGCTTGGTCTACGTTCACCGGTGGTCGGGTAAGTCCGGCGACCGTGGACTGGCTTCTCCAGTGAGGCAAAGTTCGATTCCTTGCTCAGGGAGCTTCACCGAGGCATGCACGGTCTACTTCGAGGGTCGGATTCGGCTAGGAGAGGCTCTGCTAGCCGATCTACGGTGGCGGGTGTTCGGGTGGCCGCGGGCACGCCGTGCACGGGGCAATGCCGATGAGCTGGTGCTCCGGTGAGGTCGAGCGCGCGCGGAGAAGTACGATCGACGTCTCTGGTGGCTTTATAGGCGCGGGCGCGGGCAACGGCACCAGCTCGGCTTTGGCGTGACGTGGGGCACGTGTGGGCACGCGTCGGGCGTGCTCTGGCGAGCTCAGAGTGCGTCGAACACGTGGCTCTTTGCTTCTACCCTTGTTCTTCCCTCTGTTGAGTGGCCAAAACTTGCGAATCTTGCCCTAAGACCTGTGAGAGATCTCTTCCCTGCACCAAGAGCTATCTAGTTCATGTGAATACCGAGGGTAGATATGGTCGGGTTTGAGAGATATGGGGGTGGGAAGTTGTCTCTGTCCTAGCTGTCCAAACCGAGACAAATCTTGTGCCAAGTCGTGTCAAATGACTTAGGGCTGGGTTCAAACTTTTCTAGGGTATTCTAGAGATATTTTGGCGCCACTTTGTCAATTGGGCCAAGTGATTTTGAGTTTGGAATCAAGGTGAACATGTTTGATCTTTGCAAGAGGGTTGGTTTTGGACTTAGAAAAATTCTGATTTTTCTTTTGTGCTCAACCCTTTTGTGAACCTTTTGGGGTTTTTCTGAAATCTTTTTGGGGTCACTTTCTTACTATTATTTGTAGGGTATTAAGTGTACTACCACTTTTATAATTGGCCCAAGTCATGATCATGTGGTTTTCCTAACCTTTTGGTCATACTTACTTCTAGTGCTCCACTTGTCCAAAGGGGTTTGAATTAGGGTTTGGGCAATTCTCCCCCTTATATGTGCATGACAAACCAAGGTATGACTTCTAAGATGGGGTGCACTTACTTAGGATCTTGAGCTCAAAATTTGGTGTGCTTATCCCAACTTAAGTCACATGTGATGATGGGCTTACTTGTGTAGCCTTGAGTGGAAAACTCTAGGTAACACCTGGGGTGTTACAAGAATGACCTGAGTGAAAGGGAGGATATTAAAGGGATTATTCAACGTCCTATATGGTCTCGCTTCGGCATTACGAGGCCATCTACTGCCCTTGGGAATGATATACAAGCATGTCAGGCGGCATTCAATACAATATGTACTTACATAGGCACAAGGGACTTAGTCTAGGTGGCCACTTGCAAGTGGGTGGGAGATGTCGAAGGAGGCTGCTGCTGGCTCAAGCCAAGGTGGTTTAATCTACTTGAAGTACACCTTCAAATATAGGAGCCAGTTTAATTGATGAGCCAAATGATGACTGGCTAGATGCCATTGAAGCAACCAGTGATGAATTGCTTGGAGCCTACTCGAAGGCTGAAGATGATGCCATGACAACAGCCTTCGGGGCTCGAGGCAAAAAGAGGCTGAACAGGGTATTTGATATCATTGGATTTGTATATCCAGACTACTGTTATCCTTCACGGAGGCAAGGAAAGAAATGAAAGACTGCTACTTCGGCGACTTCTAGCACGCCGAAGTCAAAGAAGGTTAAAGTTTTATCACATCGGCCCAAGCGCATTTAAACAGCCGAAGTGCCAAAGCTAATTGAAAGGTCTGCTTCTATATTTGAGCCAAGTCGCTCTGTGTCTGTCGAAGCTAAGACAGGCCCAGCTGAAAGGCCAAAACTGGAGAAGGTGGTAGAGCAGCTGAAGGCCTTGAGTCCACCGCGCAAGACGGAATTGCCGAAGCCATCAAGGATCCCTGCAACAACTCCTAGGAAGAGTAGAATGGACAGCGTGCTAGAAGCTATCATGGAATTTGTAAAGGCATCAACTCCTGCTTCTGCTGAAGTGCCTAGCACAGAAGGAAAAATTTTAAAGAAATCCGATGAAACTGATATGGCGCAAGCTGTTTCTGAGGCTGGACCCTCAACTCTTGCCGAAGCAAGACTTTCGGAGACTACACCACTAATCTTGGAAAGAGAAGGTACCCCTGAGAAGTCCAAGTCTCCTGCTCCCGAAGCACCTGCCGAAGAGCTGGACTTTATTGTGCAACATGCTTTGGGGAAATGATTATCGGAGGAGTAGATTGCCGAAACAAGGCAATACGCCAAGGATCTGAAGTATCCGCAAGGATCCTTGGTGTACATCGGCAATGATGAGGATGACTTTCTCTATTGCCTACCAGACAATAAAGAGATCTCCATTTCCCGGGAAATGATGAAGAACATGGTGTACCTGAAGCTTGAGCTCGGCCTATCTGCAATGTCGAAGGATGATCTTGCAGATAGCCTTGCTTATAATAGCTTGAAGGTATATATACTTTTATTGTAAAATTAACTATATTTGCAGCTTTTCTTGCAAATGTTATGTTCTCATATATTTTTAATATTAGGGCTTAATTCTAAGTAAGGCTTTAAAGGCCCAAAAGGAAGCAGAAGACAAGAGCTGTCAGATAGCTCTTGGGAATCTTCGGACAGAGGTCATTTCACTAAGGAATGAAGCTCTCGAGAAAGATAAGATATAGTCTTCCTTAGTGGATAGGCTAAAAACCAACGAGGCAAAACTTAGTGCATGTTGATCACTTGTTCTCAAATGCTGTGAGTCAAGAACAAGGCAACACAATTGTTAATTAAAATAGACCTTCGTCTTCTGAAGTATTATCTCCTCATGGATACAATACTCATCAGACGAAGGTCAAGGACATACCTTCATCATTTATTATATAGGCAAGAATGCAAAAGAATGTAAACAATAATTGTATCTCATTGATTCATACATATTTGTATTTCATAAAACATGTATGAATATTAACAGTATTAATATTACAATGATAGCTTCGGCTTGCTCGAAAGTGAAGATGCGGGAGGATGATTCAATCCAGTGTGAACAGTACGGGGTTACTGTTCATCTATTTATAGGCACGAGACACAGCCCGGGTAAAATTACATCCATGACCTTGAACATTTGTTTACAGCCAACCCAAACTAATAAGGTCTATCTAGTCTTTTTTTCCTTCTCTGCTTGGTCTAGGCCGAAGCTACTAAGCTTCAGCATTCTGCATTGTTTCTTCTACGCAGGGTCTTCATCTTGAGGGGCTAAACCGAGGCTGAAGATAGCTTCAGCGAGCATCTGTATTATTTTGCCGAAGGTGTTTTTGCCTTGAGGACCTTCGACGGAGAAGAAGACCCCCAATAGTAGCCCCTTCATGGTGCTAGATCGTTTTTCGTAACGAGCTCGATCCGCGAAAAACACAAAGGCTTCGAAATGCCGAAGGTCCGAAAACACCATACCTGAGCTTGTTATCGAAAAATGATTAAAATATTCCGAGCGTCGAATGGTCCACCGCTCAGCCAGTGTAGACGGTCTGGCGGTTCGTCTTCTTCCCCTGAAGCACTATATATGTAGACAGATTGGTGAGGAGTTACCACAGCATTCATTGCCATCACACTGTTGTGCTGTTAAAAATTTTAACCAAAGCCGAAGCTTTATGGATTGCGCTTTCCAAACATGCTCTTCGTCATTCAAAGTCAGCTTCATCTTAAGGTACCCCAACACTTGAAATGGCCCGAGTAAGATCCACTGCTAGAGTGTCCCATGAGGGAGATGATGTTGAAATGACAAAAACAACGACAATATTAGAAATGATGAGGCGATTGGGTCTAGTCGTGCTGGAAGAAGCTGTTGCCGAAGGTGAAACTGCCGAAGTTGAGCAGACTGTAGTTGAGGATGAAATCGAAGAAGACAACAGTATTCTAAGCCCATCAAAACCGATCCATATTGAATTTGGAAAATCTACCATGTCAGTAGAGGACCTGGTTATGATGAAGAAGCTAGGCTATTTTGGGGAAAATGAGAGTAAACTTATTCGCTTTGTTGGCGAGGAAGTGGTTCCGGAGCTAAAGGAGGATGAAGTTGTTGTTTTAAAAGCTTCTTCAGAGCGGGACTTAGGTTTCCTCTATATGATATAATAGGAGAGGTTTTGAAGAGGTTTGAAATATATCTTCATCAGCTGACACCAAATGCCATTGTCAGGCTGAGTATTTACATATGGGCTCTCCGAAGACAGGGCATAAGTGCCAATGCCGAAAGTTTCTGCCGAGTGCACGAGTTGCACTATCAGACGAAGGCCGGAGTGGATGGCCTTCACAAAAACATTGGATGCTATAATTTTGCGTACCGAAAGGACACCAAGGCCCCAGTAATCGTCTACCACACTAAGTGTCCGACATGGTGGACAAACCAATGGTTCTATGTAAAAGCTGACGAGAAGAAGAGGGAAAAACTCATGACTATGGTTATGAGTCCTCTGAGGTTGAGCTTCGGGATGACAAGGCCATTATGCAATATGCAACTCGGCTCCCCATGCCAGGTGGCCGAAGTCGAATTCAGAGTGGTGGCTGCTGAAATTAGCACTAGAGACATGGTGCAGGAATACCTGGCAAATAAAACCTTTCCAACCTCTAGTGGCTGGGGCATGCCGAAGAAGAAGGAGGAAAGAGATATGAACTTGTTCGTCTTCCCTTCCGCATCAAATTTGAAAAGCAATTTAAGAAACAGTGTACTGAATGGCTAGAGATGATAGAAACTATGTGTAATGAAATTCTTGGAAATTACACTAAGAAAGAAGGTCAGTTAATGACCGCTGCCTTCGGGACCCAGCCAAAACGAAGGCTAAATCAGGTAATGGATTCCCTGAACTTCGATTACCTGGATCACGACAGACTTGACGAAGGGGCAGGGGGAGCAAAAAGAAAAAGATTTGTTAGCATTCTAAGCAGGCAAGCTGCCCGATCTATGAGGGAAGATGAAGAGGCGTTGAAGAAGATGAAAACAGCGCCAGAGCCGAAGGAACCAGCTCCTAAGAAATGAAAACTTGACAAGATACCTTCTTCCGAACCGAAGGTACATGATGCGTCGGAAAGAACCTTGAGCCCTTCGTCACGTTCTCCTGCCGAAGCGTCAGAAATTTTGAAGGTAATGACCAAATCCCCACCATTCAAGCTGCTAAGTCCTTTGGGATCGAAACTGACCAACCTTTTACAGAAGGGGGAAAACCCTTCGGCTGCTGATGAAAAATATGGGGGTCAGAAGAAGCGACGTATGATGAACATACTATAGGCGATTGAGCAAACCCTGCCTCCAGCTTTGGCAGACAAGACTGCCAAATCTACTGATGCCGAAGCTTTCATCGCAACTACAGGGTAAGACCTCACAGCCACCATGTCCAAAATTGACAAGATTATATCAGATGTGGTTGTGGAAAAGGAGGTGGCCACTGAAGTGTCAAACAAAGGGAAGATCTCTTCAGAAGAAGAAGACTTCGACCTACGACACCTGGGTGGCCAACAACTTTTCGAGGAAGATATGGCAGAGTTGAAGGATTTTGCTATCAACTGCGGCTACCAGCCAGGGTCCATGCTCTTTGGTGGGGTGGATGAAGAAGTTATAGGATGCATTCGTGATCATGCCGGTGCAAAAATTATAGGCACCCTATCAAATAGCATCGAATTCCCGAAGCTTGAAAGGGATATCAGCTATTACAGGCGCCAACATATCATAGGGAGCCTGATTTATTCCAACTTTAAAGTAAGTACTTTCTTTTAAGTTATCCATGTGTGTCTGTATTAACTTAAATATTCTAAGTTTGGACCTGCTTTTACAGAGTTCACTACTGAGAAAAGCTTTAAAGATGCAACAAGACGACGAAGATAGGAAACACGAATTCATTATCAAGGGCTTGGAGGATAAGGTCAAAGAACTCGAAGACTCTTTGAAGGAGAAAGACAAAATGTTGTGTTCAGCCGAAAGGTCCCTTGCCGAAGCGCAAACTCAGAACAAGAAATTAAGAAAAGACCTATCAGACACTCAAGCACTTTTGAAGGAAAACTTTAATCAGTTCAAACAGGAAAACGAAGTTCTGAAAGCAAGACTTAAGGCTGAATCTGAGAAAATTTGAAGCTTAGTGAGGTGGTGAAGGCTTTGAAAGAGAGATGCTTTGAGTTTGCAAGCCGATGCACCTTCTGATTGAGGATTATATTCAATTCAGTTGGAGCTACATCCGAAGAAACTAGTCTCAGCTGAAGATATACCCGGGGCACTCAAATGTGTTGAAAAGGAGGTTGATGTCCTCGACAAAGTCATAACCGACCACGGATACTTTTGTGCGCTGGTAGCTTCTCGTGGTACAGCTGCCGCCTTCATAAAAGCCGAATGTAATCACGCGAAAGCTGTCAATAGGCCGAATTTCAATCTTTCATCATGGGATCTTGTTGACATTCCAACTGAAGCCTGAAGCATAGGGAATAGATTTATTACTCAAATTTGGGCTAAGGGCGAGCGTGAATTAGCTGGAGACGAAGCCCAGAAGTTGCTTGACATAGTATGAAATTTTACCTTTGTTCTTTTACCTTGATTCTTCATTATTAGATTCCTGATTACCTTGTACTTTATTATTTTGTAGAATGATGGCGCTGAAGGTCAATGAGATGAAGCTATCTCTGAAATGCTGAAGAAGACCTTGGAATCTCCTTTTGTAGTTATCTATAGAAACACTTAGAAATCCTTTGTACCATATGACAAAACGCTGTAACTGCAATAAACAAATTATAGTAAACATTTGTAAATATCTTGTAATGCCATTTTACCTTTTTCTTCATGTATGAACTGCTTTGCTGTGGATGAAACAAATGCTGGTAGCCTTTTGAGCCGAACGCGAAAAACACCTTCCCTTCTTTTAGTTCACATCGAAGCATTTTCTTATGCAACCAGGTTCCCTTTGAAAATGAAGCATCTTTAAATAGGACAAAGTTTCATTTGATACGAAGCACCTTCAAAATGTTTTCTCATCGAAAACAGGATCCCTGTTTTTCTTGTCAATGTCTAGGCTTTTATGTCATGATGATGATCCTACGGATGTCTAATGTATAAATTTATGAATGCAAAAGATGATGTGATGAAATATGCGAATGTATGCCAAAAACACACTCAGACTATGCATCCCCTTAGGAACACCTTTGAGTCATTTCACCTTTTACTTAGGTGGTATTTAAGCCCTGCATTCCCTCGAGAACGACTTTGGAGCTTCTTCACCTTTTACTTAGGTGGCATTTAAGCTCTGCATCTCCTTAGGAATGACTTTGGAGCTTCTTCACCTTTGATTTAGGTGGTATTTTAGCTCTGCATTCCCTTAGGAACGACTTTTGAGCTTCGTAACTTACTCTGTGTCCCTTTAGGAACGACTTTGTAGCTTCTTCATGGATTTTTGCACTCGATGGTGTGGTCCCTGATGTTACATTTTACATGTGGGGGAATTTGGCCCTTGTATTGCATAGGGCTAAACAAAATATGAAAATTACAACCTATGGCCCCATTAAAAACCTTTCTCCCCTCTTGAAAAGGAAAAGGGTGCCATAGGGAAAAATAAGAAAATTACATAGTTTACACATAATATCGTCGAAGCTCATCCGCATTCCAAGACCTTGGTATGTCACTGCCATCCATGTCTTTCAATCTATAAGATCTAGGTCTCGACGAAGATACCACCAAAAAGGGACCTTCCCACTTGAGCTAAAGCTTCCCGAATGTATATGGGTTAGCCACTCTACAAAGCACCAAATGTCCTGGCTTAATATTCTTCAATTTTACCTTTCGATCATGCCATTTGATTGTTTCAGCGTGGTACTTATTGATGTGTTCTATTGCTTGCAGTCTGGTCTCTTCTATGGTGTCTTTTGTTATTTGGCAATCACCTTCATCCTCTGTCGAAGCTATGGTTCTTGTTGAACCCGTTCTTGCTTGTTCCAGTGTTGAATGGGGTAAATCCTGTTGACCTTGACACGGCAGTGTTGTGGTTCCACACCACCTTTATTAATTCGTCTGGTCACTTTACTTTAGACTGGATGATGATTGACTTCATTATTCCTGTTGTTATAATCCTGTTTGCTCTTTCTACCAATCCATTTGACTCCAGATGCCTCACTGATGCGAAGTGTATTTTTGTACCAATCTGGTTACAAAAGGTTTTGAATGTTTCAGCATCGAACTGAGTTCCGTTATCAATGGTGATAGCTTTCGGCACGCCGAAGCGACAAACAATATTTTGCCAAAAGAATATCTGTACTATGGCCGAAGTTATTGTGGCTAAGGGCTTTGCTTCAATCCACTTAGAGAAGTACTCCACTGCCACCACAACATATTTCAAGTTGCCTTGTGCTGGTGGAAGTGGTCCTAACAAATCCAGACCCCACCTTTGCAGTGGCCAAGTTGGCTGTATTAGCTAGGTTAAAGACGAAGGTTGTTTCTGGTCTCTGGCGCATCTTTGGCAATTTTCACATTTTTGTACCAAATCTGTTGCATCCGAAGCTGCCTTCAGCCAGTAAAATTCTTGTCTGAAAAGCTTCCCCAGGAGAGGCCTAGACCCAATATGAGCTCCACACAATCTTGCATGTATTTGCTTCATCAATTCTTGACCTTCGGCTCTGGACAAGCACTTGAGCAATGGAGAGCAGACTCCTTGTTTGTATAACTCCCCTTCTATGATTACATATGGTTTGCTCTTGCTTCCATTCTTTTATTGTAAACTTCATCATCCGAAAGACAATTGCCTTGGAGGAAATATACAATCTCAGTCCTCCAATCTTCACTATGCACCGGTGAGATTGTGAGCACCGCCCTTTCCATGAGCTCGACCAAAGGTGCTTTTATTGTTTCGAAGAATATCTTCGAAGGTAACGGAAGCCCCTATGCCGCTGATATAGCTAGCAAATCTGCGTGCTCGTTTTCTCCTCTTGGGATATTTTTTACAGAAAATCCTTCGAAAGAGGCTTCCATCCTTCGGATTACATCCAGATATTTTTCTAGCTTCGGGTCCCTTGCTTTGCTACTTTTATCAATGTGACCTGAGATGACATGTGAGGTTGATTTGAGTATTGCTCTTCTTGTTTCCATACGTACGCATGGCAAAGGGACGGGAGAAGACGAGCAGGGGCCGGACCCTCTTTCTCTCTCGCTCTCGCTCTCTCCTACTCGCTCTCTCTCGCTCTCGCTCTCTCGCAACACTTGTAACCCCTACTACGAGCACCATGGTGCAGGATAATACAAGGCCCATTCCTCCACTTGTGTTCTATCCCGCGCCAACCCATCTGGGTAGGGGCACGCAGCAACAATTTTACTCGACGGTCCAGGGACCCCCCGGGTCTGAAACGTCGACAGTTGGCGCGCCAGGTAGGGGCCTGCTGCGTGTTAACAATCGCTTCCCCGTTGAGTTCCAGATGGGGAGTCTTCAGCAACCTCTTCAGCCCAGGACAGTGCTCCACTTCGGGAGCCTCGAGTTCATGTCCCTCGACGGTAGCTACGACATGGTACTCCTCCCTCCGCGGCACAACGACAACGACAGTCAACGACTCGCCCGGTGGAGGCAACCTCCACGGCGGCATCTCCCCATGGCGGAAGAGGAACACTCCGGTCGTCCCCGCCACCCTCCTCGCCGGAGGAGGTGGAGACAGGGCAACCGTGGCCACGCAGGAGGCGGCGCCTTATCGGCTATCGGACCGGATCGAGCCGACGACGCCGGCACTCCTCCAGGGGACATGTTGGGTGTTGTCCTCGTGCCTGAGACGACGACGAGCGCCGCTTCCCCGCGATGTGCCTGCCCCGAGCAGACCGACGATGTCAGCACCCTCGCCAAGGACCTGCTGGGCGTCACTCTCGTGCCTGAGATGACGGTGTGTTCCGTCCCCGATGCGACTTCACCACCGTCCATCGACCAAAAGGTATCGTCCGTATTCCACCCTGTTCCCTTTCAATTCAGCTTCGATCTACCTAGCGATCCCGCTACAGTGAGCGCTTTCGTAAGGGCGTATCCCAACCTTCCGGGGTACCATATGTAGTCGACCTGGGACCGACTGACAGCCGTCTCAATCTCCGGACTGGTGGGTTCCGAGGAAGAGGACGACCCCGACTTCGGTTGGGAATTCTCTGGCCTTAATGACCCCGGTGTCATGCGAGACTTCATGTCCGCATGTGACCACTGCCTCTCCGGTTGTTCTGACGATGGCCACGACCTTGATGACGAGGGTTACGGCCCAAGTCGAGAATGTTTCCACGTCGATCAGGGAGAACACGACGAAGGCAACCACCTCGGTATGCCGGGGGTTGATAATCCCCCTGGGCCTGCATCTCGCGTTGACATCCCGCGGGAGCTAGCTGTGGTCCCAATCCCTGCAGGGGGTCGGGACACATAGCTCGAGCAAATCCGTGAGATGTAGGCCCGGGTCGACGGGGAAGCAGGGCGGCTTGTGCAGCTCTGACAGAACATCGAACAGGAGTGGGCAGGCCGAACACTCGCTGGAGGAGCCTGTCATCGGGCCCAGGACGTCCAGCGCCACATCGTCGACAATGCCAGGGCAGCGCTGCCCCCGGCCGTCAGTGGGTCCGGCCAGGATCTAGCTGCAGCGGCGATGCTACTTCGAACAATACCGGAGCCATCCACCACCGAGGGACGGCATATCTAGGGCGAACTCAAGAATCTCCTGGAAGGTGCCGCAGTTCGACGAGCCGAGAGCTCTGCCTCCCGAAGGTGAGCTGACCCCTCGGAGCATCACGCGACATCCTCCCGACGCATGCGGGAGGCCTCGCTCCATCCCGAGTGCACGCGGGATGAGGCACCTGCCGCCCAGGATCGCCTCGGCAACGAGCATCACCATCACGACCATCGAGCCTGCCTCGACGAGAAGGTGTGCCGAGGCTACCATCCCAGGCGCAAGGGGCGCTGCGACAGCGAGGAGGATCGGAGCCCCTCGCCCGAGCCACCCAGTCCACGAGTCTTCAGCCGGGCCATACGACGAGCGCTGTTCCCCGCCCGTTTCCGAGCCCCGACTACCATCACCAAGTAATCGGGGGAGACGAGGCCGGAGCTGTGGCTCGCAGACTACCGACTGGCATGCCAGTTGGAAGGGGCAGACGATGACAACCTCATCATCCGTAATCTACCCCTTTTCCTCTCCGACGCCGCCTGGGCCTGGCTGGAGCATCTGCCTCTTGCGCAGATCTCCGACTGGGACGACCTGGTCAAGGCTTTCATGGGAAATTTCCAGGGCACCTACGTGCGCCCTGGGAACTCATGGGATCTCCGAAGCTACCGCCAGCATCCTGGGGAATCCCTCCGAGAGTACATCCAACGATTTTTGAAGCAGCGCACCGAGCTGCCTAACATCACCGACTCGGACGTCATCGAAGCTTTCCTCGCCGGCACCACTTGCCGAGACCTAGTGAGCAAACTGGGACGCAAGACTCCCACCAAGGCGAGCGAATTGATGGACGTCGCCACCAAGTTCGCCTCGGGTCAGGAGGCGGTCGAGGCCATCTTCCGGAAAGACAAGCAGCCTTAGGGGGAGCCAAAGGGAGACGCCCCCGAGGTGTCCGCCCAACGTGGCGCGAAGAAGAAGACCAAGAAGAAGGCGCAAGCGAAGCGCAACGCCGCTGACGCGAATCTTGTCGCTGCTACCGAGCATAGGAATCCTCGGAAGCCCCCTGAAGGGGCTGGCGCGTTCGACAAGATGCTCAAGGAGCCGTGCCCCTATCACCAGGGTCCCGTCAAGCATACCCTTGAAGAATGTGTCATGCTCTGATGCTATTTCCACAAGGCTGGGCCCCCGGCGGAGGACGGCAAGGACCGAGGCAACAACAAGAAGGAGGGCGGCAAGGAAGAGGAGTTCCCTGAGATGCACAACTGCTTCATGATTTACGGCGGGCAGGTGGCGAACGCTTCGGCTCGGCACCGCAAGCAGGAGCGCCGGGAGGTCTGCTCGGTAAAGGTGGTAGCGCCAGCCTACCTAGACTGGTCCGACAAGCCTATCGCCTTCGACCGAGACGACCACCCCGACTTCGTGCCAAGCCTAGGAAGGTACCCGCTCGTCGTCGATCCGATCATCGGCAACGTTAGGCTCTCCAAGGTCCTCATGGACGGAGGAAGTAGCCTCAACATCATCTACGTCGAGACCCTGGAACTCTTGGGGGTTGATCGGTCCGAGGTCCGGGCCGGTGCGGCACCCTTCCACGGGATCGCACCCAGAAAGCATATCCTTCCCCTCGGGCGGATTGACTTGCCCGTCTGCTTCGGGACTCCCTCCAACTTCTAAAAGGAAACCCTCACCTTCGAGGTGGTCAGGTTCCGAGGGACCTACCATGCGGTGTTGGGAAGGCCGTGCTACGCCAAGTTCATGGCCATCCCCAACTACACCTACCTCAAGCCCAAGATGTCGGGCCCGAACGGGATCATCACCGTCGGATCCACGTACCGCCACGCGTAATAATGCGATGTGGAATGCGTGGAGTACGATGAGGCCCTCGCCGAGTCCGAGGCCCTCATCGCCGACCTAGAACGCCTCTCCAAGGAGGCGCCCGACGCGAAGCGGCACGCCGGCAACTTCAAACCAGTTGAGGCGGTTAAGTCTGTCTCTCTCAACCCCAGCAACGACGCCAGCAAGGAAGTCCAGATTGGCTCCGAGCTCGACCTCAAATAGGACAGTGCTCGTCGACTTTCTCCACGCAAACGCCGAAGTTTTTGCGTGGAGTCCCTCGGACATGCCTGGCATACCGAGGGATGTCGCCGAGCACTCACTAGACATCAGAGCTGGAGCCCGACCTGTGAAGCAGACCCTGCTTTTGACGAAGAAAGGCACAGGGCCATAGGCGAGGAGATCCACAAGCTACTTGCGGCAGGGTTCATCAATGAGGTATTCCATCCCGAATGGTTAGCAAACCCTGTTCTTGTAAGGAAGAAGGATGGGAAATGGAGGATGTGCGTAGACTATACTGGTTTAAACAAAGCATGTCCAAAGGTTCCCTACCCTCTCCCTCCCATCGATCAAATTGTGGACTCCACTGCTGGGTGCGAAACCCTGTCATTCCTTGATGCCTACTCAGGCTATCATCAAATCAAGATGAAAGAGTCCGACCAGCTCGCGACTTCTTTTATCACGCCTTTTGGCATGTATTGTTATACTACAATGCCATTTGGTTTGAGGAATGCAGGCGCCACCTACCAGAGGTGCATGAACCATGTGTTCGGACAACACATCGGCAGAACGGTCGAGGCTTACGTCGATGACATCATTGTCAAGACGAAGAAAGCCTTCGACCTCCTCTCTGACCTTGAAACGACATTCAAGTGTCTAAGAGCTAAATGCGTGAAACTCAACCCTGAGAAGTGTGTCTTCGGAGTCCCCCAAGGCATGCTCCTAGGGTTCATCGTCTCCAAGCGGGGCATAGAGGCCAACCCAGAGAAAATCGCGGCCATCACCAACATGGGGCCGATAAAAGATTTGAAAGGAGTACAGAGGGTCATGGGATGCCTTGCGGCACTGAGCCGTTTCATCTCACGCCTCGGCAAAAAAGGATTGCCCCTGTACCGCCTCTTAAGGAAGACCGAGCGCTTCACTTGGACCCCCGAGGCCAAGGAAGCCCTCGGGAACTTAAAAGCACTCCTTACAAATGCTCCCATCTTGGTGCCGCCCGCTACGGGAGAAGCCCTCTTGATCTACGTAGCCGCAACCACTCAGGTGGTCAGCGCTGCGGTCGTAGTCGAGAGACGAGAAGAAGGGCATGCACTGCTCATCCAGAGGCCAGTCTACTTCATCAGTGAAGTGCTATCCGAGACCAAAGTCCGCTACCCGCAGATCTAGAAGCTGCTCTATGCAGTGATTCTGACACGGCAGAAGCTGCGACACTACTTCGAGTCTCACCCGGTGACTGTGGTGTCATCCTTTCCTCTGGGAGAGATCATCCAGTCCCGAGAGGCCTCGGGTAGGATAGTGAAATGGGCAGTGGAACTCATGGGCGAAACACTTTCATTCGCCCCTCGGAAGGCCGTAAAATCCCAAGTCTTGGCCGACTTCCTTGCTGAGTGGACTAACACCCAGTTACCGATGACTCCAATCCAACCCGAGCTTTGGACCATGTACTTCGATGGGTCACTGATGAAAACCGGAGCAGGCGTGGGCTTGCTCTTCATCTCACCCCTCAAAAAGCATCTTCGCTATGTGATCCGCCTTCATTTTCCGGCATCAAACAACGTGGCCGAGTACGAAGCATTGGTTAATGGGCTGCGCATCGCTGTCGAGCTAGGGGTTCAGCGCCTCGACGCTTGTGGCGACTCGCAGCTTGTCATTGACCAAGTCATGAAGAACTCCCACTGCTATGATCGGAAGATGGAGGCCTACTGCGACGAAGTTCGACGTCTGGAGGACAAGTTCTACGGGCTAGAACTCAACCACGTCGCTCGACGATTCAACGAGACTCCGGATGAGCTGGCTAAAATAGCCTCGGGGAGGACAACGGTTCCCCCGGACGTCTTCTCCAGGGATATACATCAACCCTCCGTCAAGATCGATGACACGCCCGAGATACCCTCGGCCAAACCTGAGGAAGCCTCGGCCGAGCCCGAGGTGCCCTCGGCCGCCAAGGGTGAGGCCTTGCACGTCGAGGGAAAGCGGAATGGGGTCACACCGGTCCTGAATTGGCAGACCCCGCACCTAGAATATCTCCTCCGAGGAGAGCTGCCCCTCGACAAGGCCGAAGCTCGGCGACTGGCTCGGCGCGCCAAGTCGTTCGCTTTGCTGGGTGATGAAAAGGAGCTCTATCACCGCAGTCCCTCGAGCATCCTCCAGCGATGCATCCCCATCGCCCAAGGACAAGAGCTATTACAAGAAATACACTCGGGGGCTTGCGGCCACCATGCAGCACCTTGAGCCCTCATGGGGAATGCCTTTCGATAAGGTTTCTACTAGCCAACCACGGTGGCTGACGCAACTAGGATTGTACGCTCCTGCCGGGGGTGTCAATTCTACACAAAGCAGACACGCCTGCCTGCTCAGGCCCTGCAGACGATACCCATCACCTGGTCGTTTGCTATGTGGGGTCTAGACCTCGTCGGTCCCTTGTAGAAGGCACCCGGGGGCTTCACGCACCTGTTGGTCGCCATCGACAAATTCTCCAAGTGGATCGAGGTCCGACCCTTAAACAGCATCAGGTCTGAGCAAGCGGTGGCGTTCTTCACCAATATCATCCATCGCTTTGGAGTCCTGAACTCCATCATCACCGACAATGGCACGCAGTTCACCGGGAAAAAGTTCCTAGACTTCTGCGAGGACCACCACATCCGTGTGGACTGGGCCGCCGTAGCACACCCCATGACGAATGGGCAGGTGGAGCGTGCCAACGGTATGATTTTGCAAAGACTAAAACCCAGGATCTATAACGACCTCAACAAGTTTGGCAAGCGGTGGATGAAGGAGCTACCCTTGGTGGTCTGGAGTCTGAGGACGACGCCGAGCCAAGCCACGGATTTCTCACCATTCTTTCTAGTCTATGGGGCCGAGGCCGTCCTCCCCACGGACTTAGAATACGGTTCCCCGAGGACGAAGGCGTACGACAACCAAAGCAACCAGATCAGCCGAGAGGACTCGCTGGACCAGCTGGAAGAAGCTCGGGACGTTGCCTTACTACATTCGGCGCGGTATCAGCAGTCTCTGCGATGCTACCACGCCCGAAGGGTTCGGCCCCGAGGCTTCCAGGTGGGAGACTTGGTGCTTCGGCTGCGACAAGACGCCCGAGGGCACCACAAGCTTACTCCCCCTTGGGAAGGGCCATTCATCATCGCCAAGATCTTGAAGCCCGAAACATACAAGCTGGCCAACGAACAAGGCGAGGTCTACAGCAACGCTTGGAACATCGAACAGCTACGTCGCTTCTATCCTTAAAATGTTTCAAGTCGTTCATGTTCATCATTTTTACACGCTTAAATTGAGTCTAACCTTCAAGGGAGGGTCAGCCTTTCCTCGGACAAGCCCGACCCTCCCTCGGGGGCTAGAAGGGGGCAACCCCCTCTGCGTCGAAATTTTCTTCGGAAAAGTTTTCTACCGAGAAAAGTTTTCTATAGAAAAAAACTTTCGTGCTTTTGACTATATCGATAGTAGGGTCCTGCGAACGGGTGAGAGAGCACGTAAGTGGCAAGGCCGACCGAGCCGAGGGACTCCTACGCCTCCGGGATATGGATACCTCACTCATCACCTTCCGTGAAAAGTAACTCACGCTCGGATAAGGGATCCTGCTACCGAACAAGTCCTAACGCTCGGGTAGAAAACGACTTTCGTGCATTTTTTGACTATATCGATAGCAGGGTCCTGCGGACGGGTGAGAGAGCACGTAAGTGGCAAGGCCGACCGAGCCGAGGGACTCCTACGCCTCCGGGATATGGATACCTCACTCATCACCTTCTGCGAAAAGTAACTCTCGCTCGAACAAAGCGGTTCTACTACTGACGAACAAGTCCAAATGCGCGAAACAAGAGGAAAGAAAACGCAGCTTCATAATCTGAATGCTAAATATGTTTAGGCCTCGGTGGCCGCAAAAAACATACGCATACTTCAGACGAACTGTTCATGTAGGCTCAAACATCAGCAGGGGGAGGAGCGACACCCTCGGCGTCGTTTCCACCTTCGGCGGAACCTGGCCCAGCCTCAGACGGCGAAGCGAGCAGGCACCTCGGCCAGCCGCTCCGAAGCCCCAGCCAGCTGTCCCACGAAGATCTTAGCCCGGCTCACGGCTTTGGTGGCTTGGCTCCGGGATTGGTCCTGCTCATGAGTGATCTGGCCAAACTCCAGCTACCACTGCTGCACCTCCTCGGCCTGGGAAGCCATCTGCCCTCGCATCGAGAAAGCCTCTGTTTGAGCCGACATCGCCTCAGTCCATGCCACCGCTGCCTTCGGCTTCGGCTCATCGCAGAGCGGCCAAAGGTTCTAAAACCGAGCCGGAGAGGCATTAAGCGGCAAGGCCGACCGAGCCGAGGGACTCCTACGCCTCCGAGATACGGATACCTCACTCGTCACCTTCCGCGCAAGGCAACTCACACTCGGTTAAGTGGTTCGGCCACCGACAGGCAAGTCCTAGTGCTCGAAACGAGGAAGAAACACAGCTTTATACTCGAATACCCAAATGTTTAGGCCTCGACAGCCACGAAGAACAAATACATATGCTTGGGGTAACTATGCTACATAGACTTAGACATCGGTAGGACCCTCAGCGGTTCTCCCGGCCTACGACAAATGTCTAAGTCCTTGAAGCGGTTACATTTTGCTTAGGCAAAAACCTAGTATATCCCCTTATAAACGGGACTCCGGTTCCATTCCTGTGGGTATGAACAACCTCCACACCAGGGGGCCCGCGGGATAACAAACTCCAAGCAGCTCGCCGACAACCTCTGCGGCAGCAGCGACAATGACTTCCACCTCGGGTGGCTGAACAGCAGCAGCGATGACCTCAGGACAGACGATGCTGTGAAAAGGCCCTCGCCCACGTCCCCACACGAGGGGTGAGGACAAGCCATTAAGGCCAAAGAGTCGGAGGGCGACGTCCGTGGGATCGAACCCACCGACACCGCGCCGGCGAACAGCGGCAGCCCCAAAGTGCATCGGCAGGTCCTCACTCCCATCCTCGCCGAGGCCGTCCCAGAACACGAGTACCGCCCTCACGGCGTACGACGTGTTGAGCGACCCCTCGGTGCAGCTGACGATGCAAGGAGGACCTGGACGTGGCCGGCCCGCACGCGGCACGCCCGCCTTTCGGATGAAAGACGGAAAGCTGCACCCTAGCCAGGGAGCAGCAGTTCACCTTCCCCCGCATGGCTGGGGGACGCCTCTGCAGGGCTGGAGGATGCCTTTCTCCCTCAAACGCTGGAGGAAGAAAAGGGTCACCGACCCACGCGGAGGCAACCCCCACTCGGTGCGCTCCTCCGCCTCAGCCCGGATGACGAATATCCTTGAAGCTGAGGGTGGGGCGAAGGCCGCAGCCCGGCTTGCTTCTCGCCATCAAACTGACATTGGTGAGGGAATGCAGCCGGGCTGCATGACAAAAATCCTTGAAGCCGAGTGGTGGCTGAAGAGCGCCAATCTCCACGAGGCCACGCTCCTCCATCGACAGCAAGAGCAAGGCGACACCTGGTGCACCCCGTAAGGGGCTCGAAAGGTGGAAGGGCGCAACACATGAGGGGAGAACGAAGGCATGGCCACTGCCCGGGGGATCGATCCCCTTTTATAGGCAGATCTCCTCACTTGCGCCCCCAAGCGTCACGGGCAAAGTCTCCACCGACGTGCTCCAGGGTTCCCGCCCCACGACGCGGGGGCCGGGTCCCACATGTCATCAGAACTGACTCGAGACGTGAAGGAGGCCAAATGCCGCATGCAAGGCATAAAACCGCCCTGCGGTTATAAGCGTTCCCTCATCCTCGCCGGAACCAGCGGACGGAAGGGCGAACCGCCACGCTGGGAGCATGCAACCGCGCCACGGTTATGCACCCTTTCGGCTTCGTCACTTCCAGTGGACCGGCACGAAGGCCCGGTCCCACCTACCATGCAACCGGCGCGACGGTCACTACGTGCGAGGAAACTGCACCACCACCTGCGCCAATGCCACATCTTCTTGACTGCGGAACCAGTGCCGCGACTCGAGGTGGCCCCGCGCGTGACCCAACAGTGCCAATTGGGTGCAGCGGTCATGGGTCCGTCAGCCGCGGGGGGAGGCACGACAGTTGATGTGGCCAAAAGCGGACCGGCAATAACTGCTGCAACAGACGGGCGGGAGCGGCGGTCAAATCACCCCCAGGCTCGCGTCCTTTCCTGAAGCAGCGGGGGAGCCTTCTCCCACGGCGTAAGAACGACACGTCTGTGCCCCGTTCCTCGAACGACCCGCGCACGCGCAACAGACGCCCCGCGAGTCGCCCGTCCCGTCGCATTAACTCCTTGGCAGGGCAAGCGACACCGCTGGCGAGCAAAACAGGCGACGTTTCACCTCCGCAATAAAGGCCGCGTCAAAAAAGGTGCGCCACGACTTTTTGAATTCATATCCCTTTTCTGTTCCTCTCTCTCTTTCCATAGGGACTAGGAAGGGGGATATTTCGGAAAGGATCCTTCCCCGCGAAGGAAACGGGCCCCCGAGCCCTCTTACTGATCAGGGGTTCGAAGGCTGGCCCCTCGGAAGGGTTCGACAGCCACCCCAGAGCACCCGGGCTCCACGCTCATCACTAATCAGGGGTTCGAAGGCTGGCCCATCGGAAGGGTTCGACAGCCGCCCCAGAGCACTTGGGCTCCGCGCCCACTACTGATCAGGGGTTCGCAGGCTGGCCCCTCGAAAGGGTTCGACAGCCACCCAAAAACACGCAGAGTGAGGGATGACCCTGGGTACGTCCGATACATGGCCGAGGCTCGGGCTACGCTCCCGAGGTACCCTAGGACATTTCTGAGACCAGCGGGAACGACTCGTAATGGAATCCCACCAGAGGGAGGCATCGAGCCCTCGGACCCTGTCGAAAAGGGACCGAGTCCAGTGAATCACCTGCAGGTACTTTTGGAGCACGCCTCTGGGCCACTAGCTAACCCCTAACTAACGGGGCACGGGCGTCCACTCGGATCACCCGTTAGCAACTCACCGGAAACACCATGATCGGTGCCCTCCGAGGGTAACATGGCGCTTTCCCCCCCTTCCTCCTTTCAGAAAGGCGACGAAGGGGCGCATAATAAAAGTCGAGATAGTCCTTGATCATCCTCTCGCTCTGTGCAGAGGCTCGGGGGCTGCTCCTGCACCCGGCCATGGCCAAACTGTTGACAGCGTCAACAAACCAGCTCAAAAACTCGGAACCTGATCAAGCACCCGGGCTACGGCCAGGACGCATGGGGGAACAACAGGACCGGCCGAGGCATCACGAAAAGCGTTAAGACCTCAGAGGAGTCACACCACTCCTCCGAGGCCTTGGGGGCTACACCCGGCGGGTGCGCTCGCGCGCACCCGTCGGAACAAAGTATAACCGAGAAAGGCCGGTCCCCTCACCAAGATTGCGGCAGAGCCTCGAAGCGAGCATCACCACTCCCCTCGAGGCTCGGGGGCTACTATCGGGTACCGAAATTAGGGGTACCCCCAATACTCCTAATCACGGCTGGAAAACACCTTCAGAGCAAACCATGAAGGCTCATAAATCGAGTCAAAGTCAAGGCTTCATCTACCAAGGGACTCGGCCTCGCCTCGCCTGAGCCTGGCCTCGGACGGAACGGTGGTCCGCGCCTCGCCCGAGGGTCTCCTCAGGCCGTGAGCGCACCCTCGGCTAAGCCAAGGGCAAGCCTTGTCGTGCAAGCGACCTTGGCCAGATCGCCTTTCCAGCCGACCGCATCGCATGCGCATTTAATGCTGGGATCGCCTGACACCTTATCCTAACACGCGCGGCTCAGTCGGCAAGGTCGAAGTGACCGCATTCACTTCGCCCCTTCACTTACCGATCTGACAGGAAAACAGCGCCGCCCGCCTCACTCCGGCTGTTGTGCTAACTGCCCGGGCGAAACTGACAATGGTCAAGATAAGCCTCGGGCGCAATAGGAAGCTCTGCCTCGCCTGACCCCGGGGCTCGGCCTCGGCCTCGGCCTCGGGAGGAGATATCCGCCTCGCTCGACCCCAGGGCTCGGCCTCGACTTCGGCCTCGGGAAGAGTCACATCCTCACCCGACCCTGGGCCTCAGCCTCGGAGGAGCCGCCGCTTCACCCGACCTCAGGCTCAGATCAACCACGCCATGGGGGATGCATCATTACCCTACTCCTAGATCGCTCAGGCTACGAAGGAACAAGACCGGCGTCCCATCCGGCTTACCCCGGTAACCGGTGATGGTGGTTTCTTGCATGCAACCATGACGTCGGTGGTTCTCAAGCCCCCTACGGAAGCAAGGAGACGTCTGCAGGATCCATACAGCACCGATAGCTGTACTGCTATAGGGCTCAAGGCACTCCTCCGACGGCCACGATACTACCTCTACAGGACTTAAGACATCCCCCGGTGGCTACGTTTTTATCTGTACAGGGCTCAGGGCACTCCTTACGTTAAGCTCCCAGCAACACCCCATTGTACAGCTGGGCATCTCCTTACATCTATAAAAGGGGGTGTCCAGGGCCCCACGGATAGGGGGGAGGGGAGAGAGGGACAGAGGGATGAGCATATGAACATACGTACGCACGACAAAGGGACGGGAGAAGACGAGCAGGGGCCGGACCCTCTTTCTCTCTCGCTCTCGTTCTCTCCTACTCGCTCTCTCTCGCCCTCGCTCTCTCGCAACGCTTGTAACCCCTACTACGAGCACCCCGGTGCAGGATAATACAAGGTCCATTCCTCCACTTGTGTTCCATCCCGCGACAACCCATCTAGGCAGGGGCACGCAATGACAATTTTACTCGTCAGTCCAGGGACCCCCCAGGTCCGAAACACTGACACTATATTTGCATCCCTCAAAACATGTACGAATATTAACAGATTCTGTATTACATTGATACCTTCGGCTTGCTCAAAGGTGAGGATGTGGGAGAGCGATTACAATCCAGCGTGAACAATGCGGTGCTACTGTTCACGTATTTATAGGCATGGGACGCAGCCCGAGTAAAAGTACATTTATGTCCTTGTCATCCATCTACAATTATAATACGAAACATTAAGGACTAAATAGTCTTCATCTGTGGGGGACAGATATCCCCCGGGTCCACTAGAAGGGTAAAAGACCTCACGAAAGGCCCAAGGGCCCAATAAATCGTAAAGTCATTCCTTCATGGGCCTGGGGAGGTACAATCAGTAAAGCAGATCGCCGTAAGGCTGGATCGGAGCAAGATCGGATGGCCCCACAACGTTGAGCAAGAAACCACAACAGAAGATCCGACTTTCCCGCGCTGGAGCCCCATGCAACAGAACCAGGCGAGGATAGGTCGGCTGAATCATAGGAAGATAGACTCAAACAGTTCACTATCTTTTAGGTGCACGTTGTTATCCTATCCATATGTATTGCCCCACGGTCAAGTATATAAGGCCTAGGAGGCTCCCCTTCAGAACAACCAATTCCATCTCCACACTACCCAGCCATCTACCTGAACTCCCCACGTTCTCGCTCTAGAGAACCACCTTGTAACCCAAACACAAAGCATCTTCACCAGGACGTAGGGTGTTACGCATCTTTAAGCGGCCCGAACCTGTAAACCTTGTCTATTGTCTCTCGTGCGTCTGGCATGAACCATTTTGCTACAGTCGGCGACACCATCCTACTCCTAAAAACACCCCGAGGGGCAACCCCGGGTGTGCGGTCGGACCCAAAACCCCGACAGCTGGCGCGCCAGGTAGGGGGGTGTCAACGATCTAAGTTAGCTCAATGGCCGTCACCATCCACAGCAAGATCACCTTCCGTCCCGGATCCACGTTCTGCTTTGGGACGATCTCGTCCATAGCCGACGAAGACGGAACTCTACACCGCGTCGCAGATCCGCCGAGAAAGAAGCCTCCTCCAACAAACTCCGAAAATACCGGAGAAGCGCAATCTCCAGCTCTCCGAAAGAAGATCGCCACGACAGCCACGCCGTTCTACCCCGACGTTCTCTTCATCGGGAGAGTGGAGTCGCCTCCCGTCTCTGACGATGAGCCGACTACGCCTGGGGAAGAACCACCTCAGCGGGAATCTCGTCGACGAAGAAATCGGCGCCGAAACATCCGGAGACATCACCAAGCCGGAGAACGGGATCCGGAGCAGCCTGTCTCGCGAGACGAGGTCTCGGAGATGGGAGAAACTCCGGAAGAACGCGTCTTCAGAGAACGAAGGAACTCCCGACGGCGCGATCATCGACGAGCTCAGGAACAAGCCGAGCAAGACGCGAGGCAGCGCCGGGAAAATCCACTCTTCGGTCGCAACCTGAACCCCGACTTCGCCCGAGCCATGAACACGCCGAGTGAAGTTGGAGGAGTGCTAGCTCGGATAGCTGACGGACTCCCTCGGACTCCCGACGCCGAAGGCTATCGATGCCTGTTCACCCAAGCAGCCAACCATCTCCTACCTCTCGCTCACCCACCGAACGATTTGCGACACGCCATCAACAGTCGTCGAGACGCGCGGAGCTCCATCAACGCTTCGCGTGAATGACGGCATGAGAACGAGATCCGCCGCCGGGAGGAGTACGACAGGGATCATGGCATCCCAACTCGGAGTCAAGCCAACAGAGCCAAATCAACGACGGCCTCGACTGGTGGAACTACCCGGGGACGATCGAGGAACCACAACAACTACTCCCCTCCCCGGGACAGACATCATCCCCGATGACAGGAGGACACATGTGGAGTATCCGCCCTTACTCCACGCCTTAGGGCCATTCAGTGGCCCCCTAACTTCAAGGTGTCCAACGTCGACAAGTATGAACCTAAGCAGGATCCGGGAGGCTGGCTGGCCGTCTACACCACCGCCGCTCGAGCCGCCAGAGCATCCGAGGACGTGATGACTGCGTACTTACCCATTGTCCTCGGGCAAGACGCACTGCAATGGCTACGACATCTACCTCGACACAGCATCGATGACTGGAGCGACTTCAGTCGGTGCTTCACTGCCAATTTTCAGTCCCTCTCCGACAAACCGGTGCAACCATGGGACCTCAAATCCATCAAGCGCCGGGGGGACGAAACTCTCCGATCGTACCTCAAAAGGTTCCAGACCATGAGAAATCGTATCCCCGAGGTCACGGAGGCGGCCGTGATCGAGGACTTCTACAGAGGATCCAATGACTCGGCCTTCGTCCGAGCCATATTACAGAAGGCGCCAACTACCTCCAAGGAGCTGTTCCGGGAAGCCGACCTCTACATCACCGCCGACGAGCGAGCCCAGGACCTCATCGGAGGAGCGAAGCCCGCACCGGTAGCACCACGACGCGACGCGAACCAGCAACCTGACAAACACTGGGAGAAGAGACCGCGCGAAGAGGTGCATGCCGCCGGACCACCTGCCTCTCGTGCCCGGGGAGGACCTCGCGGAGGCGAGCGCACGCTGTACGACATCCTCGACGCCCAGTGCCCGTACCACAAGGACATGTGCCACACTCATCGGAACTGCCGGGATTTCAAGCATTCCGTCGGGCACGGCCGACCCTTCCAACCTCTACCTCCTCCTCCGCCGCGGGGAGGACCAGAAGAACCACGACAACCCCAGCAGCAGGAGGAGGGAGGAGGAGGAGCTTTCCCACGCGTTGACAGGGAAGTCAACGTCATCTTCAGCGGACACGGATCACAGGAGAACAAAAGACAGCAAAAGCTCAACGATCGCCAGATACTGGTGGCAACCACCGGTCCACCCGCTCCATACCGATGGTTGGAACACCCAATCACCTTCACTCGGGCAGATCAATGGCTCAACTTCGACCACCTGGGCAAATACCCGCTCCTCGTCGATCCGGTGATCCGAGAGAGCAGGGTGAAGAAAGTGTTAGTGGACGGGGGGAGCAGCATCAACGTCACCTTCCCCCGGACACTCCGAGGCTTGGGAGTTCACCTCAAAGAACTCCACGAGTCAGACACTCCCTTCTTCGGCATCGTGCCGACTGAAGGGGAATACCCGCTGGGCCACATCTACATGCCCGTCACCTTCGGAACCCCGGAGAACTACAGAATCGAGTTCCTGAGGTTCAAAGTGGCGAACTTCGACTGCGGGTACAACGCCATTATTGGAAGGCCGGGATTGGCAAAGTTCATGGCCATCCCGCATTACACGTACATGATATTGAAGATGCCGGGACCGCAAGGAATCATAACTGTGCGTGCTGACCTCCAAGGCACCGTGAATGTTTTCGAGTGGCCATCCAGGCGGCCCTCACCACCAAACCGTCGGCGACTTCTTCGATCCAGGAAAACTTTAAGCCTGAGGAAGACCACACAGCACCGGCGAATGAAGCTCAAGCCGCGACCTCTATACGGCCGACTGAAGAAACTAAAAGGATCAATCTGGGGTTTGCTGATGAACGCAAAACTGCCATCATTAGCTCTAGCCTGGATGATAAATAGGAAAGCGCGCTCGTCCAGTTTCTGCAAGACAACCGAGAAGTATTCGCGTGGCAACCTGCGGATATTCCGGGAGTCCCGAGAGAACTGGCCGAGCATAAACTGAAGGTCTACCCCCAAGCAAGACCGATCCGGCAAAAACTACGTCGTTTTACGCCCGACAAGAGAGAGGCCATTCGCGCTGAGCTGGCCCGCTTGGTCGCGGCTGGGTTCATTAGAGAAGTGTTACATCCCGGGTGGTTAGCCAACCCTGTTCTTGTACACAAAAAGAATAAAGTGGATTGGCGCATGTGCGTCGACTATACTGATCTCAACAAACATTGTCCGAAGGATCCCTTCGGGCTCCCAAGGATAGATAAGGTGGTTGTCACACCCGGCTTTAAGGAACAAAGCCAGGTGCATCTCATACATGCGCCAAGAAGACAACATATATAATAACAGAGTGTATAGAGATAAATGTCATAAAACATCAAAGTATTTATTACATAGAGGAAGACTTATTACAAAAATAAATTAATAAAGATAAAACGAACTAAGGATCGTCGGCGCTAATGTCAACTGAGAAACGCCACCTAGATCAGATCATACTCCTCGCCTTGTGGCTCCTCCTGAACCACCTGCTCTTCTCCTGTGGGGGGGGTGTGAGACAGCAAGGGTGAGCTCACACATGATCATAGCTCAACAAGTTGTGGGAAAACCAGTGGACATAAACTCACAAAGGTGTGAGTTCATGTGATGTGTAAGGCTAATCAATGACAGAGGTTAAAGCTGAGCATTGCTTTTAAGTAGTTGGTCAAAATTTTATTAGCAGTTACTAAGTGTAAGTAAATACCAAACCATAAATAAAGTAATAGAACAAATTAATAATAAACCCATGCAATGCATATGACAAAATTGAATTTAAGTTCCACAATTTAAACATCAGAGAGTCCTGAGCTGCTCATGACCGCGAGCACGGCTAGTATACCAGTTTTACACTCTGCAGAGGTTGTACCCTTTACCCACAAGTCATGCTACCCATCTGCCAAGGGGTCGCGAATCCCATACACCTCTACCTAGGAAGCGCGGCAGGGCAACACTACGAGGCCTTTACAAATTTCCACTAGCTTCCGAAAACCCGCTACAGTTTATAGGAAGTTCCAATGCAGGGTTCTTGCCTGACCGCCATCGCAGCAAAATCAAGCAAGGACCTCCCTACACTGACCACTCCCCTACTGCCCTTGCCCCTTTCGGGTAAGGTAGTCTTCCACTAGCTTTCCTAATTAGTCAGCCAAGGGCATCCCATTAAACCCTTGTGGTGGCACGTGGTTCTCAAGTTAAGCTCTGTGTTCCAATTAACATTAATGAACTTGACATGAACATAAATAGAATAACAACAGAATTGGAACATAGAGGTAATAAATGATTATCCCAAAACCCGGTAAAGCAATAGCAAACTACCCAAGTGATTCAGGGGTAAACAAGGTAATGAGATAAACAATCTAGGGTAACCTATTGGGTCCCATCAAAATTAACCTATGCATGGATAAGTGATATTAAAGAACATTATTGGGTAAAAAGTGGTCAAGGGCACAACTTGCCTTCGATGAGCTCCAGCTCAGCAACTTCAACCTGCTGCTCACCAAGATCCTCGGTCACGGGCTCTTCTACTCGCCACAATACAAACAAGCACAATATGCAGGGAAAAATTAACATCACACCAAGCATGTAAACAAAATACACAGTAATAATCTACATATTAAAATAAAAACCTAGGAACAGAAATCATAATTTTTGGAGTTATGGATTTTAAGTTATGAATTTTCAAACGTTTTATGTGTTTAAAATAGGATTAAGTGTGGGATTAATTTTATTACTGTTGTCATGATAAAACAGAGGCTTTAAGTGATAGATAATAAAATTACAAAATTTTAGAAAGTGGAATGGATTAATTTGGAGTTAGTATGAATTTTCTATGAATTTATAAAGTTCTAGTATTTATTTTTATATTAAAAACCCATTTTCCAATTTATTTATTCAGTTTATCATGGCACTGGACTGGGCCTCAAATCCAGATAAACCCAGGGGCTATTCTACAACTAATCCTGAGAATTAGAGCACTGTTGCTCTGGACAGCGGGTTGATTCCCTAAAAGGTGAGGGGTTCTTTAATAAATCTGACCCGAGAAGGGGTATCGGTGAATCTGAGCCGTTAGATCTCAAATGAACGGCCCAGATTAGACTCATCTAAAACCGAAACGGTACGCAGCTACCGAACGTCGGATCAAGATCTCACGGTACAGATTTTAAATCCCCGAGATCCATTTTACACCGTTGATGCATGATCCGATGGTAACCGCGCCCCTAGCAAACCGGTATGGCTCAGGTTAATCTGAATCGTCCATTCCCATATTGACCGTCACAGAAACATCTCCTACCTCCCGCACGCAGCTACGGCGGCGCCGCCAAAGCACCCGGTGGTGGGCTCACCAGAGCTAGCCAATCCAGTGCCCCAAGGCCTAATCCCCGACCCTAGTAGTGACTGTATGGGGGTAAGATCATGCCGAACCCGACCTGGGGGACGGCATACCGACGGCGAGCATGAAGATGACGGATTACACGCAGGCGTACCCACGGTGCCCCAAACCCCCGACGAGGAATTCACAGCCACACGACGCGCGGCGATCAACAGTGCTTACTACTACGCGTAGACGACTTCAAGACGAACGGAGTAGGTGAGGCCTTATCGGCATTGGAGGTGCTGACCAGGCCTGCCACGGTTGCGTGCGGTCGACAGTGGTCGTGGGTTTCGGTTGAGAAATTCCTGGGTGACAGGCGCTTCTCCACCAGCGCCGGTGCCGCGAACGTGTTCGCCTGGTCGCAGCGACCCAGTTCGCACTCGACGGTGGTGACTGACTTCTCCCTCGCTCTCCCTGTATGAACAACGGTGGCGCAAGGAGATGAGAGGAGAGAGAAGTACGGTGCCCTGGCTTTGTACCCCGAAGTCGCGAGTCCAAAGGGGATGGGATCGGGGAAATCGTGCGGAGCTCGCGCAGTTCGTTGTGGTGGACACCGAGTCGGTGGCGATAAGGTCGCCCGAGCTCGCGTGAGGTTTCTGTTACGGCGAGGAAAGCGGATTGCTGAGGCTAACGGATTGGGCCATCGGAGCATTGACAGGGAATGAGCCAGCGCAAGAAAAGAGTGGCTGACCAGGTGGGTCCCTCCTGCCAGGGTGGCGCGCGCGGTGGGGAGGGACCTAGGCCGACTGTGCGCGAGGGAGTAAAGGGGTAAGTGGGCCAAATGCACAATCTGAACCCAGCGTTAGCTCTCTTTCTTCTTCTTTTTTTTATTTTTCTTTTCTTTTCTCATTTTAGATTTCAAATTCCCTCTTGAATTTTTGTTGTAAGGTTCATACCTAGGTTAATTGTATAGATTCAAATCTTAGTATGGAGGAAAATATATTTATTTACATGTTTATTTTATTTATACCATATAGTGCTTTCTTCTCTTTTCTCTAGATTCTTGAATTTTCCTTTAGGATTTAAATTCCACTTTGGACTTTAACATATATATTTTTAATGTTATTTTTATATTGTCACAAATAATGCACTCACAAAAAAATCTCAGCATGATGTATAATTTAGTAGTATATATTTTTCTTAATTGTTTTAAAGATGGTGTTCATATGGGATGATGCATAGAGATCAAACTCACATAAAGAGAAATTGTTTCTCTATTGGTATTATTTCTACCAAATTACATAGTGGGTGTTACAAATCCTACCCCCCTTAAAAATAATCTCGTCCTCGAGATTTAAGAAGAACTAGAGAAAAGGTGGGGAAAATCTATGCGAAGCTCTTCTTCTCTCTCCCACGTTGCTTCATCTTCACCATGGTGACTCCATTGGACTTTGCACATCTTTATCACCTTATTTCTTGTAACTCAAGTCAAAGTATCCAAAATCTTGATCGGGTACTCCGTGTAAGTCAAATCACCTTGAACACTAAGCTCTTCCATGGGTAACTGTTCCTCAGGGACACGGAGACACTTCTTAAGTTGAGATACGTGGAACACATTATGCACATCCGATAGACTAGCAGGTAACTCAAGTTGGTATGCCATCTTCCCAACTCGCCTAAAGATCAAGAATGGTCCAATGTAGTGTGGGGACAATTTGCCCTTGACTTTGAATCTCCTCATTCCACGCAGTGGTGACACCTTGAGATACACATAGTCTCCTTCTTCAAATTCCAGTGGCCTCCTTCTATTATCAGCATAACTCTTTTGCCTAGTTTGGGCCACCCTCAAATTCTCTCGAATTACACGGACTTGTTCTTCTGCTTCTTGAATCAGTTCAGGCCCAAAGAACTGTCTTTCTCCAGTCTGATCCCAATACAAATGAGTCCTGCACTTCCTCCCGTATAAAGCCTCAAAAGGTGACATTTTCAGACTGGCCTGATAGCTATTATTGTATGAGAATTCAGCATAAGGTAGACTCTTATCCCAACTTCCTCCATGCTGAAGGGCACATGCCCTCAACATATCTTCCAATACTTGATTAGTCCTTTCAGTCTGTCCATCAGTCTGAGGGTGATAAGCTGTACTAAAATTTAACTTTGTACTCATGTTCTCATGAAAGCTTCTCCAAAATCTTGAGGTAAATTGTGAACCTCGATCAGACACGAAATTCTTTGGTACTCCATGTAAACACACAATCCGAGCCATATATAACTCTGCTAGCTGAGAACCTTTATATGTAGTCTTTACAGGAATAAAGTGAGCCACTTTAGTCAATCTATCCACAATCACCCATATAGCATCATATCCTTTCTGGGTGCGAGGCAATCCAGTAATGAAATCCATACCAATCTCTTCCCATTTCCACTCGGGTATCTTAAGTGGATGTAACAATCCAGCTGGCCTCTGGTGTTCAGCCTTAACTCTTTGACATACATCGCACATAGCCACATGTGCAGCTACATCTCTTTTCAATCCATACCACCAATATTTCCGCTTCAAATCCTGATACATCTTGGTACTACCAGGATGAATAGAATAGTCCGAATCATGGGCCTCCTTTAAAATAGTCTCTCGAAGGCTTTTAATATCAGGAACACACATCCTGTCCTTGAACCATACAGTGCCCTGCTCATCTTCTGTAAATTCTGGAACTCGACCTTCAGTAATCAGATCCTTAATCTCTTTTATTTTAGCATCACCCATTTGACCTTTACGAATTTCTTGCTCCAAAGTAGGTTCCACATCAATAGTAACTCCTTCAATATGAGCAAATATCCCCAGGTTAAGTCTCCTGAAATCCTCAACAATCTCATCGGGTAGCTGGGCAACAATAGCTGAATGAACATGCTCCTTTCGGCTCAAGGCATCTGCAACCAAATTCGCCTTGCCCGGGTGATAGTGAATCTCCAAATCATAATCCTTAATAAGCTCCAACCAACGGCGTTGCCTAAGGTTGAGATCCTTCTGAGTGAATATATACTTCAGACTCTTATGATCCGTGTACACTTGGCACTTAGTTCCCATGATGTAGTGTCTCCAAATCTTAAGTGCATGCACAACGGCTGCCAACTCCAAGTCATGCGTGGGGTAGTTCAATTCATGTTTCCGTAACTGACAAGAAGCATAGGCAATCACATGTCCTTCTTGCATGAGCACACATCCTAAGCCTTGGCCACATGCATCACAATAGATATCAAATCCTTTCTGTAGGTCTGGCATAACCAATACTGGGGGCGACATCAATCTTTTCTTCAATTGATCAAAACTGTCTTGGCACTTCTCGTCCCACTTAAATTCTCTTCCTTTCTCCAGAAGCGAAGTCATAGGCTTAGCAATCTTAGAAAACCCTTCAATAAATCTCCGATAATATCCTGCTAATCCCAAGAAACTCCGAATCTCGGTAACTATAGTGGGTACTCTCCACTCCATTATCTCCTTAACCTTAGCAGGATCCACTGAAATTCCTCCATTAGAAATAATATGACCAAGAAATGGCACTTCGCCAATCCAAAACTCGCACTTGCTAAACTTGGCATATAGCTGGTTATCTCGTAGCTTCTGTAGCACCAACCTTAGATGTTCCTCGTGATCGCTATCACTCTTGGAATAGATAAGAATATCGTCGATGAATACCACGACGAATCTGTCCAAATACTCCATAAACACCTTATTCATCAAATTCATAAAATAACCTGGTGCATTGGTTAATCCAAACGACATAACAGTAAACTCATATAATCCATATCGAGTCGAGAAAGCCGTCTTGGGAATATCCGATGGTCTGATCCTCATCTGATGGTAACCGGATCTGAGATCAATCTTCGAGAATACTCTAGCACCTCTCATCTGATCAAATAAATCCTCAATACGGAGCAACGGATACTTGTTCTTCACCATAACATCATTAAGAGATCTATAATCCACACACATCCGCTGCGATCCATCCTTCTTCTGTACAAACAAGACCGGTGCTCCCCAAGGTGAGGAACTCGGACGAATGTACCCAGCCTCTTGTAACTCAGTTAACTGCTTCTTAAGTTCCTTCAACTCCTCTACGGACATCCTATATGGCCGTTTAGAAATAGGGGCGGTTCCAGGTAAGAGATCAATAACAAACTCAACTTCTCTATCAGGTGGCATCCCTGGTAACTCCTCTAGAAAGACATCCGGAAAATCTCTTACCACACGGATGTTGTCACCAACAAACTCCTCAGGTATGAAGAACATTGCACGCATGGGTGAGGAGGTTACTGCAATATTAACCTGAAATCTTTCTCCTTTAGTGGTAGTGAGTTCTACGGTACCTCTACCACATGCTATAACGGCCTTTGCCTTCCTTAGCCATGACATACCAAGGATCAGATCTATACTGCTTGACTCTAAAATTATAGCAGTGACTCCAAATTCTCTACCCATAATGGTCAATGTCAATCTACGTGTCATTTGATTCGCCTCAACAGGCCCTTTAGGTGTAATTACTATCATGGGTTTTCTCATATTTAGCAGTGGTATTTCATTTGTGTTGGCATATCTAGCAGACATGAATGAATGTGTAGCACCAGAATCAAATAATATGGTTGCAGGAATTGCATTAACATAAAACATACCAAGTACGATGTCCCCACCATCCGGAGTAGCATCAACGCTGACTTGATTAACCTTGGCAATAGAATATCCCTTGCCAGATCCTGGAGTTTGCTGCCTGTTCTGAACTGGAGTAGTAGCAATCCTCTGTGGGCAGACATTTGCATAATGACTAGTCTTCCCACACTTGAAACAAGTAGTGCCTGGACTCTGTCCTGTAAACTTCGTCGGGGTGCCAGTAGGGGTAGCCTGTCGAGGAGGTGGAGTCCTCAGTGGTGATTGCTGAACTAGGCGCTGGCCTCCGCCAGTGCGAACTGGTGTACCCTAAGGTGAACTGTAGCGAGGACGAACACTGCTGCTTCCTTGTCCATGAGATATAGCCTTTCTCTTCAAATCTCCCAGCTGAACACGCTTGTGTTCAATAGCCAGGGCCTTATCAAGCAGCCTCTGAAATGATGGAAATGTGTGTGCCACTAGAGCATACTGCAGTGGTCCATTAAGTCCTTCAATAAAATGCTCCTGCTTCCTCTCATCTTCAGCAACTTCATCAGGGGCATATCTGGATAACTGGATGAACTTGTCGTGGTACTCGCTGACTGACATACTTCCTTGCTTCAGCGACAGAAATTCCTTCTTCTTAATCTTCATTAATCCAGCTGGTATATGATAATTCCTAAACTGTGCACTGAACTCTGCCCAAGTAATAGTATCAGCAGCATCGTGGGCAGCAGTATATGAATCCCACCAGTCAGCAACAGGACCTGTCAGACGTCCAGAAGCATATAAAACCTTCTCCCGGTCAGTGCATTGTGCAATATTCAGCATCTTCTCAACGGACTTCAGCCAATCATCCGCATCCAGTGGATCAGGTGAGCTAGCGAATGTAGGTGGCTTATGACTCATGAACTCCCGGTGCTTATCTCAGGGTGGAACTGGTGGTGGTGGTGGTGGCAGTGGTACTTGTTGCTGCTGTTGCTGTTGCATTTGTTGTTGCAGCTGCTGTTGTTGCGCCCTCCTTTCTTGGCGTATCTCCTCTCTCTCCTGGCGCAACTCCTGGCGTATATCTTCTCTTTCCTGACGCATCTCCTGGCGTTCTTGCTGCATCTGGGCACGCATATCAGCCATAGTGTCCGCCATTTGCTGCATCACCGCCATCTGAGCAGCAACCAGTGGGTCAACTCCGCCTGGTGGAGGATTAGGAGGATTCATCTCTGCAGGCTGTGGCTGGGGTTGTCTATATATCCACCGAGTGTGTCGATTAGGAGGCAAATCAATTCCACCACCCCGCCTGGTATTGACCATCTGAGTTAGATACATATAGTAAGAGAATAGTAGACAAGGCAGTTATTTACAAATCATTTTACTTTGGGGGATTTATTAGCTAAGCAGATTAATATTTCACCTACTAAAGCTAATTCAATACCTTATGTTGGTACATGCTAAGATGTCCATCTATAATAATTCAATCAATCAAAGAAGCAAATCAGGCATTTAGCATCAGCACAATCAAACAACATTTTTTTAAGAAAATAGTTTTAAATTTTGTCTTGGGTTTCCTATCTCTTAAAAAGATCATAGTGGTTGGATTCCAAGGTGTGAAATCCATCTTGACTAAGAGTAGAAAAGGTAAGAATGATCAGAGTAGAATAGCAAAAGGTGAGACAAGATCAAGATGAGATAAGTATAGAATGAGTCAGAGTAAGGTAAGTAGGTAAGGGTTTTGTCCATTTCTATCTAGGTTTCGTCCTACAGTCAACATTCCTCTGATACCACTTCTGTCACACCCGGCTTTAAGGAACAAAGCCAGGTGCATCGCATACATGCGCCAAGAAGACAACATATATAATAACAGAGTGTATAGAGATAAATGTCATAAAACATCAGAGTATTTATTACATAGCGGAAGACTTATTACAAAAATAAATTAATAAAGATAAAACGAACTAAGGAACGTCGGCGCCAATGTCAACTGAGAAACGCCACCTAGATCAGATCATACTCCTCGCCTTGTGGCTCCTCCTGAACCACCTGCTCTTCTCCTGTGGGGGGGGTGTGAGATAGCAAGGGTGAGCTCACACATGATCATAGCTCAACAAGTTGTGGGAAAACCAGTGGACATAAACTCACAAAGGTGTGAGTTCATGTGATGTGTAAGGCTAATCAATGACAGAGGTTAAAGCTGAGCATTGCTTTTAAGTAGTTGGTCAAAATTTTATTAGCAGTTACTAAGTGTAAGTAAATACCAAACCATAAATAAAGTAATGGAACAAATTAATAATAAACCCATGCAATGCATATGACAAAATTGAATTTAAGTTCCATAATTTAAACATCAGAGAGTCCTGAGCTACTCATGACCGCGAGCACGGCTAGTATACCAGTTTTACACTCTGCAGAGGTTGTACCCTTTACCCACAAGTCATGCTACCCATCTGCCAAGGGGTCGTGAATCCCATACACCTCTACCTAGGAAGCGCGGTAGGGCAACACTACGAGGCCTTTACAAAGTTCCACTAGCTTCCGAAAACCCGCTACAGTTTATAGGAAGTTCCAATGCAGGGTTCTTGCCTGACCGCCATCGCAGCAAAATCAAGCAAGGACCTCCCTACACTGACCACTCCCCTACTGCCCTTGCTCCTTTCGGGTAAGGTAGTCTTCCACTAGCTTTCCTAATTAGTCAGCCAAGGGCGTCCCATTAAACCCTTGTGGTGGCACGTGGTTCTCAAGTTAAGCTCTATGTTCCAATTAACATTAATGAACTTGACATGAACATAAATAGAATAACAACAGAATTGGAACATAGAGGTAATAAATGATTATACCAAAACCCGGTAAAGCAATAGCAAACTACCCAAGTGATTCAGGGGTAAACAAGGTAATGAGATAAACCATCTAGGGTAACCTATTGGGTCCCATCAAAATTAACCTATGCATGGATAAGTGATATTAAAGAACATTATTGGGTAAAAAGTGGTCAAGGGCACAACTTGCCTTCGATGAGCTCCTGCTCAGCAACTTCAACCTGCTGCTCACCAAGATCCTCGGTCACGGGCTCTTCTACTCGCCACAATACAAACAAGCATAATATGCAGGGAAAAATTAACATCACACCAAGCATGTAAACAAAATACACTGTAATAATCTACATATTAAAATAAAAACCTAGGAACAGAAATCATAATTTTTGGAGTTATGGATTTTAAGTTATGAATTTTCAAAGGTTTTATGTGTTTAAAATAGGATTAAGTGTGGGATTAATTTTATTACTGTTGTCATGATAAAACAGAGGCTTTAAGTGATAGATAATAAAATTACAAAATTTTAGAAAGTGGAATGGATTAATTTGGAGTTAGTATGAATTTTCTATGAATTTATAAAGTTCTAGTATTTATTTTTATATTAAAAACCCATTTTCCAATTTATTTATTCAGTTTATCATGGCACTGGATTGGGCCTCAAATCTAGATAAACCCAGGGGATATTCTACAACTAATCCTGAGACTCAGAGCACTATTGCTCTGGACGGCGGGTTGATTCCCTAAAAGGTGAGGGGTTCTTTAATAAATCTGACCCGCGAAGGGGTATCGGTGAATCTGAGCCGTTAGATCTCAAATGAACGGCCCGGATTAGACTCATCTAAAACCGAAACGGTACGCAGCTACCGAACGTTGGATCAAGATCTCACGGTACGGATTTTAAATCCCCGAGATCCATTTTACACCGTTGATGCATGATCCGATGGCAACCGCGCCCCTAGCAAACCGGTATGGCTCAGGTTAATCTGAATCGTCCATTCCCATATCGACCGTCACATAAACATCTCCTACCTCCCGCACGCGGCTACGGCGGCGCCGCCCACGCACCCGGTGGTGGGCTCACCGGAGCTTGCCAATCCGGTGCCCCAAGGCCTAATTCCCGACCCTAGTAGTGACTGTATGGGGGTAAGATCATGCCGAACCCGACCTGGGGGACGGCATACTGACGGCGAGCACGAAGATGACGGATTACACGCTGGCGTACCCACGGCGCCCCAAACCCCCGACGAGGAATTCACGGCCACACGACGCGCGGCGGTCAACAGTGCTTACTACTACGCGTAGACGACTTCAAGACGAACGGAGTAGGTGAGGCCTTACCGGCATTGGAGGTGCAGACCAGGCCTGCCACGGTTGCGTGCGGTCGACAGTGGTCGTGGGTTTCGGTTGAGAAATTCCTGGGTGACAGGCGCTTCTCCACCAGCGCCGGTGCCGCGAACGTGTTCGCCTGGTCGCAGCGACCCAGTTGGCACTCGACGGCGGCGACTGACTTCTCCCTCGCTCTCCCTATATGAACAACGGTGGCGCAAGGAGATGAGAGGAGAAAGAAGTACGGTGCCCTGGATTTGTACCCTGAAGTCGCGAGTCCAAAGGGGATGGGAGCGGGGAAATCGCGCGGAGGTCGCGCAGTTCGTTGTGGTGGACACCGAGTCGGTGGCGATAAGGTCGCCCGAGCTCGCGTGAGGTTTCTGTTACGGCGAGGAAAGCAGATTGCTGAGGTTGACGGATTGGGCCCATGGAGCATTGACATGGAATGAGCCAGCGCAAGAAAAGAGTGGCTGACCAGGTGGGTCCCTCCTGCCAGGGTGGCGCGCGCGGTGGGGAGGGACCTGGGCCGACTGTGCGCGAGGGAGTAAAGGGGTAAGTGGGCCAAATGCACAATCTGAACCCAGCGTTAGCTCTCTTTCTTCTTCTTTTTTTATTTTTCTTTTCTTTTCTCATTTTAGATTTCAAATTCCCTCTTGAATTTTTGTTGTAAGGTTCATACCTAATTTAATTGTATAGATTCAAATCTCAGTATGGAGGAAAATATATTTATTTACATGTTTATTTTATTTATACCATATAGTGCTTTCTTCTCTTTTCTCTAGATTCTTGAATTTTCCTTTAGGATTTAAGTTCCACTTTGGACTTTAACATATATATTTTTAATGTTATTTTTATATTGTCACAAATAATGCACTCACAACAAAATCCCAGCATGATGTATAATTTAGTAGTATATATTTTTCTTAATTGTTTTAAAGATGGTGTTCATATGGGATGATGCATAGAGATCAAACTCACATAAAGAGAAATTGTTTCTCTATTGGTATTATTTCTAGCAAATTACATAGTGGGTGTTACAGTGGTAGACTCCACCGCTGGATGTTCTGTGCTGTCTTTCCTGGATTGCTATTTAGAATACCATCAGATCAGCTTGGCAAAAGAAGATGAGGAAAAAACGGCGTTCATCACTCCGTTTGGTGCTTTCTGTTATACCTCCATGCCGTTCGGCCTCAAAAACGCTGGAGCGACTTATCAGAGAGCCATTCAAACATGCTTAGCCGATCACTGGGGCAAGCGTGTGGAAGCCTACGTAGACGATGTGGTAATCAAAACGGAGAACTCGGAAAACTTCATTGAAGACTTGCAGCTGGTTTTCAATAGTCTACGGCGGTATCGGTGGAAGCTTAATCCCGAAAAATGTGTCTTTGGAGTACCAGCAGGGAAGCTACTCGGATTTATTGTCAGCCACCGGGGAATTGAAGCTAATCCGGAAAAGATTGAAGCTATCATGAAAATGGAAGCTCCACGATCACAAAAGAAGGTTCAACGACTTACTGGATGTATGGCAGCTTTGAGAAGATTTATATCCAGGCTGGGAGAAAAAGGTTTACCGTTTCACAAGCTACTCAAGAAGGTGGACAAGTTTCAGTGGATTTCAGAAGCGCTGGAAGCCCTGGACGCACTGAAAAAATTCTTGACAACCCCACCAGTACTGAAACCACCACAACGAGCCACGTCAGCTCAACCAGCTGAAGATCTGCTGCTATATATCTCTTGCACGACTCACGTGGTAAGCACCGCGTTGGTAGTCGAGCGAGTAGAAGAAGGACATGCCTACCCTGTGCAACACCCCGTTTATTTCATCAGTGAAGTTCTGGGTCCCTCGAAGAAAAAGTATCCTCAAGTGCAGAAGCTATTATACGCAGTACTTCTAACTGCCCGCAAGCTGCGCCACTACTTTGATGACCACAAAGTCATAGTAGTCATCGGTTTTCCGATAGGGGATATTCTTCACAACAAGGAAGCCATTGGCCGAATAGCCAAGTGGGCCTGTGAACTGGGATCTCATGACATCAAATTTCGACCTCGTACTGCCATTAAGTCCCAAGCATTGGTTGACTTAGTATCAGAATGGACTGAACAACAAGTACCAGAAAACCCAGAAACTGCAGAAGTATGGAGGATGTATTTTGATGGCTCGCTGAAGCTGCAGGGAGCAGGCGCAGGAATTCTCTTCATCGCGCCTAGAGGCGAACACCTCAAATATGCCCTCCAACTGTTATTTCTAGCCTCTAACAATGCAGCCGAGTATGAAGCTCTGATCCATGGACTAAGCATCGCCATATCATTGGGCATCAAGAGATTAATGGTATACGGAGATTCTCTGGTGGTCATAAGTCAGATAAACAAAGAATGGGACTGTTCGAATGATTCAATGGGAAAATACTGCACTGCCGTCCGGAAACTAGAAGATAAGTTTGAAGGTGTAGAATTTCATCATGTAGAAAGAGATCGAAACACGGCAGCTGATGTATTGTCCAAGTTAGGATCCAGCCGAACTCAGGTCCCACCCGGAATCTTCGTGCAAGAAATACCACGACCGAGCATCTCTACAGATCAAGCAGAAGAATGTAATATCATGGATCAATCCGAGTCAGACGCTGACGACTGGAGAAGGCCGATCATCAGATACATAAAGAATGAAGAGGAACCAGACGACAAAAATATAGCCGAGCGCATCGCCAGACAGTCAGCCCACTACACACTCATTGGGGAAGCATTATACAGAAGGGGTGCATCAGGTGTCCTCATGAAGTGCATTCTCTCATCTACTGGGAAGCAACTTCTAGATGAGGTCCATGCTGGGCAATGTGGAATACACGCAGCATCCAAGACACTAGTCGGGAAGGTCTTCAGGTCAGGATTCTATTGGCCAACAGCGAAAAGCGATGCAGCCGAGTTAGTTCAGAGGTGTGAAGCTTGCCAGTACTTGTCAAAACAACAACATCTACCAGCACAGCAATTGCAGACCATACCAGTAACTTGGCCCTTCGCATGCTGGGGACTGGATATGATTGGACCTTTTAAGTAAGCTCAAGGAGGATACACTCATGTACTGGTAGCAATCGACAAGTTCACCAAATGGATAGAATTCAAACCCATTGCTTCCTTAACCTCAGCCAAGGCCGTGGAATTCATACAAGACATAATATTCAGATTCGGAATACCAAACAATATCATAACTGACTTGGGATCCAACTTCACAAGTTCAGAATTCTTCGATTTCTGCGAGCAAAAGGGCATTCAGATCAAGTATGCTTCGGTAGCGCACCCGAGGGCCAACGGGCAGGTTGAGCGAGCTAACGGGATGATACTGGAGGCACTTAGGAAAAGGGTCTCTGAAAAGAATGAAAAGTTCGCAGGAAAATGGATAAGGGAACTGCCCTATGTCATCTGGAGCCTAAGAACTCAACCTAGCCGAGCTCTACATGGAAACACTCCTTTCTTCATGGTCTATGGGCCAGAGGCGTTATTACCCGCCGATCTCAAGTTTGGGGCGCCGAGATTGGTCTTCGAAAGCATAGCAGAAGCCGAAGCTACTAGACTGGAGGACATCGATGTACTCGAAGAAGAACGGCTGAACACAGTAATTCAACCAGCACGGTACCAGCAGACTCTGAGACGCTATCACGACAAGGCCGTGCGACAACGATCCTTCTCAGTAGGAGATCTCGTCCTCCGCCGAATTCTAACAGGGGAGGGACGGCACAAGTTGTCACCCTTATGGGAAAGGCCATTCATAATCGCAGAAGTCACTCGGCAAGGATCATATCGTCTGACTCAGATGGATGGCACAGAAATTGGGAACTCCTGGAATATAGAACACCTCAGGAAGTTTTACCCCTAGCTGAATTTCAAAGGCTATCGGGACGACAATGTACTCTGTAAAACGGAAGATATGTCATCAATAAGGAAGGTCTCAAAGATACTCAATTTGCTCATGCTTGACTAGCACTCTTACTTAACTCGGGGTGACCACTATGCCCTACTGACGGAGCAATCGGCTTAAGTCGACAACGACTTAAGACGGTGCGACATGCTCACGCTTACTTAACTCGGGGTGACCACTATGCCCTACTGACGGAGCAATCGGCTTAAGTCGGCAAAGACTTAAGACGGTGCAACATGCTCATGCTTACTCAACTCGGGGTGACCACTATGCCCTGCTAACAGAGCAATCGGCTTAAGTCGGCAACGACTTAAGGCGGTGCGACATGATCACGCTTACTTAACTCGGGGTGACCACTATGCCCAACTAACGGAGCAATCGGCTTAAGTCGGTAAAGACTTAAGACGGTGCAACATGCTCATGCTTACGTAACTCGGGGTGACCACTATGCCCTATAAACAGAAGCAATCGGCTTAAGTCAGCAGCGATTTAAGGCGATCTGACGTGCTTACGACTACTCATATAGGGATGACTTCTATATCCCGTGAACAAGTTTTGAAAGCCATCACACAACCTTTTTACCACTGCAAATCTATGTACTGTTGAACTCTAAAACAACAAGGAAAGTAGCAATATAATTCAAATGCTAAACTAGTGTCCTCTAACAAATATATGACCGTGCTAACCGCGCGCTCAAAGCACGCAAAACATTTCTCTATTTCGCGATGTCTTTCTCAGGAGCAACCGATGAGGAAGGGCGACTTGAGGAATCAGGCGCAGCATTCACGTCAGCCCTTATATCTTCAGGAACGACTACACCGGGTCTCCTCATCAAGATTCGTCCCGCTCAAATGGCCTTATCCATGGCTCTGTCGCGCTGAGCTCTCAGAGTAATGGAAGTTTCTTCAGCAACCTTGGCATCCAATCGAGCATTTTCTAGCTCCTGGGTGATGGATTTCTTGGAAGCACGGAGTTCTTTGATAGTAGTATCCTTAGCCGATATCAACTGCCTGAGACGGATCACGTCATCTGTGGATTCCTGCAGTCTGCAGCGGAGATTATCTAACTCCTCCATGGAAAAGCGATGACTCCTCTCCAGGATGGTCAACGAATTGCTAGAATCGCGATACAGTCTGTCAAGATTGTCGCAGGATGCAGCAAGGACACGTTTTTCTTCCCGCAAACAAGAATCAACTCCTTTCAAACATCAAACAAGCAATAAGAACACAACAATGCAAGGTACAGCTTCATAAGCCACCTTTTCAGAATCAAGCTGAGTGCGAAGGGAAGAGCTCAGTGCATTGGCATCATCTAGAGCAGCAGAAACCTGGGCTAATTCAGTCTGGCTTTGAGAATACTTTTCTTCAAAATCAGAGCACCGCTGGACCAGTTTGACTTGATCTCGAGAATGTTTTTCTTCAAGAGTGGAAATTCGCCGAGTCATATCTAGCAGGAGACAATCAAACAAAAAGGGTCAGAATGTAAAGCAGTCCAATAATACAGACAAAGAGAAGCAGAAAGGCACTAACCAGCATTGGTCGCCTCCAAGTCAGAGACACGTTGTTGAAGTAACACCGGATTCTAACGTGCAAGAGACAAAGCTCCTTCTGGAACAAAAGCACCCTGCAACCTCAGCTGGCTAGCCATCCCGTCCACCAAAGCCTGATAAGGAGAACATATGAGTGTAATAATAGCAGTTTACACGGTGCAAAAGTCGAGACAAGATATATTACAGTACCTGGAGATTGGAGAAGAACGAAGGGACTCCCAAATCATGAGAGATCAATTGATGACCGGGCGTAAGGTCGCCACCCGAGGCAGTTTGCAACAAACCAGCAGAAACCAACTCAGTACCATCAACAGAGCTCAAAACTTGGCCAGCGAGGACGCTGCCCTCTAAAGCGACTCCCTGGTTCGAAGCTTGGGCAACCACCATGCAGCCGGAGTGCGGGGGCTAACCTGCATGAACGTCCATGGAAGTACAAGAGGGAGACCCCGCTCGGACACCCTGGGGGGCTGGGTCATAGTTTGCGCTACCCACGTGAGCCGGATCATCTCCGGCAGCACCCTCGGGGGCTGGACAGTGACTTGCACTACCCACTCGAGCTGAGTCACCCTCGGCAACACCCTCGGAGGCTGGGTAAGCGTCAACACCGTCCTTGAGGGCCAGGTTCTCTGCAGTAGCCACCTCTAAGGCTGAAGGCCCCTCCGTTGCTTCCATGGGACCGAGACGATCCAAATCAGTCTCCTGACCCTCAAGACCGCGCTCTAAGTTCGACGAGGCGCGGGATGACCTCAACCTAGCATCGAGCACATCAGCACAAACCTCCATCACACCGTCATCCGCTGGCTCTAACAAAAGGTCCTCTGGAACCATATCCTCTTGGGTCTGATCAAAATTTGCCAGAGATAACTCTCGTAGGCCAATGAGGGCTGACAAAGCAGGAGAAGGAACTCCACTGCTCTCCCCACTGGCAATATACTGCCGACTGTTCTTCCGGGTCAGAGGGACCTCATCTTCTTCCTCCCTATCATTTTCATCAACAACATAAGCAGCACACCCATTAGGATCAACATCGGATGGGGCACACCCATTGGGTTCAGCAGCAGATGGAGCACACCCATTGGGGTCGACGCTAGTGAAATCAGGCACAGGAACCTCCTCAGCAGCAGGAGCCAAAGGATCCGCCCCCCGATCCGAACTAGATACTTGCCGAAGACGTCTCTTTTTCTTTTTCTGCTCATCCGCAGAAGGATCAAGTTGGTTGGCTCGGCAAGGGCGTCTCAGGCGAGCGCTGGTAGGCTTCTGAACATCCAAAGTTATACTGGCGTCTGGGAGAGGCACCACCACCAACATCCCGGCAGGAGCAGCATCAGGAGAGTCCTCAGCCAGCAAATCAAGCATAGCACTTATTTCTGCGTCACTAGGATCCAAAGGCACCTCAAAGTGGACTTGTCGTTCGTCGTCAGGAATTTCCCCGAGCGAAGCAACCAAAGTATTAACCTCGTCGATAGAGGGTCGCACTCTAAGGCCCAAACCGCCATCAGTGACAGGTGGATTCGACACAAAAAGAGTGAAGGTCTTGGGAGAAGGCAGGTTCCATGCTGAATATGCCACCGGGGCGCCAATATTTGATACCTTGCCTCTAAGGATCATCTCAAGTCGGTTCACCAAGTCTACAGAGGGAATTCTCCTGTTGGTAACCCGAGTCGTGTCAGCTAGGCCTCTATACAGATAAGCCGGATATGCTCTATCCTTCAACGGCTGAACATTCTTGAAAACAAAATCAGCAACCACAGCTTCAGCAGTCAGACCCTTCTTTCAGCAGACCAACTTCAGCTAGCAAAGCCCTCGCTTCAGCTACCTCCTGATCCGTGGGAGATTCAGTCCAACTCGGGGCGCGAACATCCGGTTGTCTTCCCGACCGTGGGGGGAGGGAATTCCCATGGTTCTCAACAATAAACCATTCCAAGCGCCACCCCTTGATACTGTCTTTGAGGGGAATTTCAAGATACTCAGTCTTCCTCCCATGGCACATTTCCAAACTAGCACCCCCGACCAGCTGATGCTGACCCCCGGCCATTCCAGGACGGCAGTGATACAAGTACTTTGTAATACCCACTTTGTAAGAAAAAGAAAACTAAAAGGAGAAAGTATATTCCTTTATCTATATGTGTGTTATATTTCTACTCACCATCACATGTGAACATCTCACTTACACAAATAAATAATGAAATAAAGAACACTCGAATAAATCATGCATCATGCCGGGATTTTCATATTGTGTGTATTTTGTGTCAACAAAAATAACAATGTGACAAGAAATACATTAAAGTCCAAAGCGGAATTTAAAATCCAAAAGAAATTATAGAATTTAGAAAAGAGAAGGAAATAAGAATTTTGTGGACAAAAATAAGTAAATAAAAATATATTGTTCCTCCACTAGAAGATTGAATTTGTATACTTGACTCAATGGTGAAATTCGTATTCAAAATTCAAATTTAAATTCAAAATAGTTAAGAATAAAGGAAAACAAGAAAGGAAAATAGAAAATAAAAAGAAAAGGGGAGGAAGAACCTACCTGGGCCGCAGATCCCAAATTTGGCCCACTTACCCTTTCCCCTCCGCGCGGCCTGAATCGACTATGCGCAGCACGCTGACACCACGAGCCCGCTTGCCACTCACTCACACGCGTGCTCTCTAGCCGGTGGCCCCCACTGGTCAGCGCCTCAGCTGCACAACTCGTGCCCACTCTCAGCCTTCACTGAGTTGCGGGGCCCTATTGTCATCCCGGTCACCACGTCGGTAACAGCCCGCGCGAGTCGCACGGGAGTTTTTCCCCTTTCTCACGCTGCCGTCGATTCTCGCCGCCGGACCAGGACCTTTTCGGCTAGACTTGCCGAAGCACCGCGTTACCGGGTCCGCCTTGTCAGATCGTTGCCTCCCCGGTGAAATCGCGTCGTGCAACAGAACTGAGCTCAGTCCGTGCGCGATCCTCGGAATCGGTTGACGTCGCCCCGGATCGACCCCCGCTGCGACTATATGGGATTGCCCTGGTGCTCTGTGTCCCCTTTCTCCTGCGCCGCATTGCCTTAGCCGCCATCGCTCGTAGGGAAAGGATTCCGGCCGCCACCATGGAATCGAGGAGGAAGAAAGCAGAGCGTATCACCAGCGCCGCGCCGCTCGGTGGAAGCAAGAAGAGAGAGAGAGCCGAGGGTTCCCGTGTCGGAGCCGAACGAGGAGACAAGGTGGGTCCTGCGGCCGGGGTGCCGCTGCGGTGGATTCCGCTCGCTCGCCGGAGTCGCGTTCTTCGCCACCGGGCCACCGCCGAAGTCACGCTAGGCAAACTCTCAACCCTCGGGTGTTGGACCGGGAGCATCATCGAACCATGGCGATGGTGAATTCAAGCTCGCCTCGAGAAAGTATCAACCGGTGCTCCATGAATTACTCACCGGAATTGACCTCCGCGGTCATGTCGCCTTGTGCCGCGGGTAGGATTCAAAGCGCTCTAAATCCATGGAGGTAAGCCCACCATCTAACTCGCGATCACCTCCGCATTGTTTTGCATCAGCGCTTGTCGTGAATTGGTCGCCGGGGGAAATCGATTTTGCCTCCCCGGCGAGGGGCGCCGCCGTGCTCGGGTTCACGGGCGCGGAGTGCGCTCGTAGGGGAGAAGCTCGGGTATGCTTCGTTTGGACCGTTGGATCAGGTGGGATCAAATCCAACCAGGAAGAAATCAGGCGCCGTCGGATTTGCTTTGGACGACCGGATTGAGAATAGGCATACTCCCCTGGGTGGTTTGATCAGGGCCGTCGGGGTCTGATCGTGCGGCTGTGGCGCATCAATACCCCTTCGTTGGCTTATTTGCTTAAGAGCCCCTGAAGTTTTAGAATAACAACCCACCGTCCTGGGCGGCTATTCATTGAGTCTGGGCTATTTTGCGCCATAGTCCCTGCCCTTTTACAAATTTGAGGCCCAGTCCAGAACATAATAAAATCAGGGAAAATAATTTATAAATAGATTTTTAATAGGAAAATAATTGCTAGAACTTCAATAATTCATAGAAAATGCATATGAACTCCAAATTACTCCATTCCACTTTCTAAATTTTTGTAATTTAATTCTGTATCACTTAGTGTCTCTGTTTTATCATGACAACAGTAAGAAAATTAATCCCACACTTAATCCTATTTTAAACACATAAAACCTTTGAAAATTCATAACTTAAAATTTATAACTCCAAAAAAATTATGATTCCTGTTCCTAGAATTTTATTTTAACATGTAGATTATTACTGTGTATTTTGTTTATATGTTTGGTGTAATGTTAATTTGTCTATATGCACTATGCTTGTTTGTATTGTGGCGAGTAGAAGAGCCTGTTACTGAGGATCCTGGTGAGCAGCAGGTTGAAGTAGCTGAGCAGGAGCTCATTGATGGCAAGTTGTGCCCTTGACCACTTTTTACCTAATAATGTTCTTTAATATCACTTATCCACGCATAGGTTAATTTTGATGGGACCCAATAGGTCACCCTAGATTGTTTATCTCATTACCTTGTTTACCCCTGAATCACTTGGGTAGTTTGCTATTGCTTTATATGGTTTTGGGATAATCATTTATTACCTCTATGTTCCAATTTTTTTGTTATTCTATTTATGTTCATGTTGAGATCATTAATGTTAATTGAAACATAGAGCTTAACTTGAGTAACACGTGCCACCACAAGGGTTTAATGGGACGCCCTTGGCTGATTAACTAGGAAAGCTAGTGGAGGTCTACCTTACCCGAAAGGGGCAAGGGCAGTAGGGGAGTGGTCAGTGTAGGGAGGTCCTTGGTTGATTTTGCTGCGATGGTGGTCAGACAAGAACCCTGCATTGGAACTTCCTATAAACTGTAGCGGGTTTTCTGAAGCTAGTGGAACTTTGTAAAGGCCTCGTAGTGTTTCCCTGCCGCGCTTCCTAGGTAGAGGTGTATGGGAAGTCGCGATCCCTTGGCAGATGGGTAACATGACTTGTGGGTAAAGGGTACAACCTCTGCAGAGTGTAAAACTGGTATACTAGCCGAGCTCACGGTCATGAGCAGCTCAGGACTCTCTGATGTTTAAATTATGGAACTTAAATTCAATTTGTCATTCGCATATGCATGGGTTTGTTATTAATTTTGTTCTATTACTTTACTTATGGTTTGGTATTTACTTGCACTTAGTAACTGCTAATAAAATTTTGACCAACTACTTAAAAGCAATGCTCAGCTTTAACCCCTATCATTGATTAGCCCTACACACCACATGAACTCACACCTTTGTGAGTTTCTGTCCACTGGTTCCCCACAACTTGTTGAGCTATGATCATGTGTGAGCTCACCCTTGCTGTCTCACACCCCCCCCCACAGGAGAAGAGCAGGTGGTTCAGGAGGAGCCACAAGGCGAGGAGTATGATCTAATCTAGGTGGTGTTTCTCAGTTGACATTGGCGCCGACGATCCTTAGTTCGTTTTATATTTATCTTTTATTTTGTAATAAGTCTTCCGCTATGTAATAAATACTCTGATTATTGTGACATTTATCTCCATACACTCTGTTATTATATATGTTGTCTTCTTGGCGCATGTATGAGATGCACCTGGCTTTGTCCCTTAAAGCCGGGTGTGACAGCAGTGGTATCAGAGGAAATGTTGACTGTAGGACGAAACCTAGATAGAAATGGATAAAACCCTTCTTTACTTACCTTATTCTGATTCATTCTATACTTATCTCATCTTGGTCTTGTCTCACCTTCTGCTACTCTACTCTGGTTAATCTTAACTTTTCTATCTAAGACAAGATGGATTTCACACCTTGGAATCCTACCACTATGATCTTTTAAGAGATAGGAAACCCAGGACAAAAATTTAAACTATTTTCTCTATTTAAAAAAGTTGGTTGATTGTTATGATGATAAATGCTTGATTTGCTTCTTTGATTGATTGAAATAGTATAAACTGGCATCTTAGCATGTACCACCATAAGGTATTGTATTAGCTTTAGTAGGTGACACACTAATCTACTTAGCTAATAAATCCCCCAAAGTAACATTCATCGTAATTACTCGCCTTGTCTATAATTCTTCCTTTCCTACCCTATGTTTCTAATCCAGATGGGCTACCCCTATACTGTTAGAAGAGAGCAGTATAGACTTGATCATTGGTATGTCATGGTTAAGAAAGGCAAAGACAGTTTATACACTATGGTAAGGGAACCATAGAACTCACTAGTTCCAAAGGACAAAGATTTGAAGTTGAAGTTACAACAATTACCACCATCAGACTAGTGACATTCTGAGTAAATGAGAAGTTTGTTGGTGACAACATCCGTGTGGTTAGAGATTTTCTGGATGTCTTTCCAGAGGAGTTATTAGGGATACCACCGGATATGGAAGTTGAGTTTGTCATTGATATCTTACCTGGTACTACTCCTACTCCCAAACGGTCATACAAGATGTCTGTAGAAGAGTTAAAAGAACTTAAGAAGCAGTTAACAGAGTTACAAGGGGCTGGGTACATTCGTTCGGATTCTTCACTTTGTGGAGCGCCGGTTCTATATGTACAGAAGAACGATGGATCACAGCGGATGTGTGTGGACTATAGGTCTCTTAATGATGTTACTGTGAAGAACAAGTATCCGTTGCCCCGCATTGAGGATTTATTTGATCAGATGAGAGGTGCTAGAGTATTTTCGAAGATTGATCTCCGATTGGGATACCATCAGATGAGGATTAGACCATCGGATATTCCCAAGACGGCTTTCTAGACTCGATATGGATTATATGAGTTCACTGTTATGTCATTTGGATTAACAAATGCACCAGCTTATTTTATGAACTTGATGAATAAGGTGTTTATGGAGTATTTGGATAGATTCGTCGTGATATTCATCGACGATATTCTTATCTATTCCAAGAGCGATAGTGATCACGAGGAACATCTGAGATTGGTGCTACAGAAGCTACGAGATAACCAGCTATATGCCAAGTTTAGCAAGTGCGAGTTTTGGATTGGCGAGGTGCCATTTCTTGGTCATATTATTTCTAATGGAGGAATTTCAGTGGATCCTGCTAAGGTTAAGGAGATAATGAAGTGGAGAGTACCCACTACAATTACTGAGATTCGGAGTTTCTTGGGATTAGCAGGGTATTATCGGAGATTTATTTAAGGATTTTCTAAGATTGCTAAGCCTATGACTTCGCTTTTGGAGAAATGAAAAGAATTTAAGTGGGACGAGAAGTGTCAAGACAGCTTTGATCTATTGAAGAAGAGGTTGATGTTGCCCCCAGTATTGGTTATGCCAGACCTACAGAAAGGATTTGATATCTATTGTGATGCATGTGGCCAAGGCTTAGGATGTCTGCTCATGCAAGAAGGACATGTGATCGCCTATACGTCCCGTCAGTTATGGAAACATGAATTGAACTACCCCACTCATGACTTGGAATTGGCAGTCGTTGTGCATGCGCTTAAGATTTGGAGACATTATATCATGGGGACCAAGTGTCAAGTGTATACGGATCGTAAGAGTTTGAAGTATATATTCACTCAGAAGGATCTCAACCTTAGGCAACATCGTTGGTTGGAGCTTATTAAGGATTATGACTTGGAGATTCACTATCACCCGGGCAAGGCAAATTTGGTTGCAGATGCCTTGAGTCAAAAGGAGCATGTTCATTCAGCTGTTGTTGCCTAGCTACCCGATGAGATTGTTGAGGATTTCAGGAGACTTAACCTGGGGATAGTTGCTCACACTGAAGGAGTCACTATTGATGTGGAACCTACTTTCGAGCAAGAACTCCGCAAAGGTCAACTTGACGGTGCTAAAATAAAAGAGATTAAGGAGCTGATTACTGAAGGTCGAGTTCCGGAATTCGCGGAAGATGAGAAAGGTACCGTATGGTTCAAGGACATGATGTGTGTTCCTGATATTGAAAGCCTTCGAGAGACTATTTTGAAGGAGGCCCATGACTCGGATTATTCTATTCATCCTGGTAGTACCAAGATGTATCAGGATTTGAAGCAAAAGTATTGGTGGTATGGACTGAAGAGAGATGTGGCTGCACATGTAGCTATGTGCGATGTGTGCCAAAGAGTTAAGGCTGAACACCAGAGGCCAGTCGGACTACTGCACCCACTGAAGATACCTGAGTGGAAATGGGAAGAGATTGGCATGGACTTCATTGTTGGATTACCCCGCACGTCTGCTGGATATGATTCTATATGGGTGATTGTGGACAGGCTAACTAAGGTAGCCCACTTTATTCCAGTGAAGACCACATATTCAGGAGCTAAGTTGGCAGAGTTGTACATGGCACGGATTGTATGCCTACATGGTGTGCCAAAGAAGATTGTGTCAGACCGGGGATCACAGTTTACCTCTCGGTATTGGAAGAAGTTACACGAGTCCTTGGATACAAGATTAAATTTTAGTTCGGCTTACCATCCCCAGACTGATGGGCAGACTGAGAGGACCAACCAAGTGCTAGAGGATATGTTAAGAGCTTGTGCCCTTAAGCGTGGTGGTAGTTGGGATAAGAGTCTACCATATGCAGAGTTCTCTTACAATAATAGCTATCAGGCCAGTTTGAAGATGTCACCGTTTGAGGCTTTATATGGCAGAAAGTGCAGGACTCCACTATATTGGATCAAACTGGTGAAAGGCAGTTATTTGGGCCTGAGATTATACAAGAAGCAGAAGAACAAGTTCGTCAAATAAGAGAGAATTTGAGAATTGCACAGTCAAGGCAGAAAAGCTATGCTGACACCAGGAGAAGACCACTGGAGTTTGAGGAAGGTGATCAAACGTACCTCAAGGTTACACCACTTCGTGGAATGAGGAGATTTAAAGTCAAGGGCAAATTGTCCCCTCGCTTTACTGGACCCTTTAGAGTTTTTAGGTGGTTGGAGAGATGGCCTACCAACTCGAGGTACCTGATAATCTATCAGATGTACATGTTGTATTTCATGTGTCTCAACTTAAGAAGTGTCTCTGTGTCCCGGAGGAACGGTTACCAATGGAAGAGCTCAGTGTTTAGAGAAATTTGACTTACACAGTGTACCCTATCAAGATTCTTGACACTTCGACTCGAGTTACGAGAAAATAAGGTGATAAAGATGTGCCAAGTGCAATAGAGCCATCATGGAGAAGATGAAGCAACATGGAAAAGAGAAGAAGAGCTTCGCATAAGATTTTCCCCATCTTTTCTCTAGACCTTCTTAAATCTCGAGGATGAGATTATTTTTAAGGGGGGTAGGATTTGTAATACCCACTTTGTAAGAAAAAAAAACTAAAAGGAGAAAGTATATTCCTTTATCTATATGTGTGTTATATTTCTACTCACCATCACATGTGAACATCTCACTTACACAAATAAATAATGAAATAAAGAACACTCGAATAAATCATGCATCATGCCGGGATTTTCATATTGTGTGTATTTTGTGTCAACAAAAATAACAATGTGACAAGAAATACATTAAAGTCCAAAGCGGAATTTAAAATCCAAACGGAATTATAGAATTTAGAAAAGAGAAGGAAATAAGAATTTTGTGGACAAAAATAAGTAAATAAAAATATATTGTTCCTCCACTAGAAGATTGAATTTGTATACTTGACTCAATGGTGAAATTTGTATTCAAAATTCAAATTTAAATTCAAAATAGTTAAGAATAAAGGAAAACAAGAAAGGAAAATAGAAAATAAAAAGAAAAGGGGAGGAAGAACCTACCTGGGCCGCAGATCCCAAATTTGGCCCACTTACCCTTTCCCCTCCGCGCGGCCCGAATCGACTATGCGCAGCACGCTGACACCACGGGCCCGCTTGCCACTCACTCACACGCGTGCTCTCTGGCCGGTGGCCCCCACTGGTCAGCGCCTCAGCTGCACAACTCGTGCCCACTCTCAGCCTTCACTGAGTTGCGGGGCCCTATTGTCCTCCCGGTCACCGTGTCGGTAACAGCCCGCGCGGGTCGCACGGGAGTTTTTCCCCTTTCTCGCGCTGCCGTCGATTCTCGCCGCTGGACCAGGACCTTTTCGGCTGGACTTGTCGAAGCACCGCGTTACCGGGTCCGCCTTGTCAGATCGTTGCCTCCCCGGTGAAATCGAGTCGTGCAACAGAACTGAGCTCAGTCCGTGCGCAATCCTCGGAATCGGTTGATGTCGCCCCGGATCGACCCCCGCCGCGACTATATGGGATTGCCCTGGTGCTCTGTGTCCCCTTTCTCCTGCGCCGCATTGCCTCACCCGCCATCACTCGTAGGGAAAGGATTCCGGCCACCACCATGGAATCAAGGAGGAAGAAAGCAGAGCGTATCACCAGCGCCGCGCCGCTCGGTGGAAGCAAGAAGAGAGAGAGAGCCGAGGGTTCCCGTGTCGGAGCCGAACGAGGAGACGAGGTGGGTCCTGCGGCCGGGGTGCCGCTGCGGTGGATTCCGCTCGCTCGCCGGAGTCGCGTTCTTCGCCACCGGGTCGCCGCCGAAGTCACGCTAGGCAAACTCTCAACCCTCGGGTGTTGGACCGGGAGCATCATCGGACCATGGTGATGGTGAATTCGGGCTCGCCTCGAGAAAGTATCAACCGGTGCTCCATGAATTACTCACCGGAATTGACCTCCGCGGTCATGTCGCCTTGTGCCGCGGGTAGGATTCAAAGCGCTCTAAATCTATGGAGGTAAGCCCACCATCTAACTCGCGATCACCTCCGCATTGTTTTGCATCAGCGCTTGTCGTGAATTGGTCACCGGGGGGAAATCGATTTTGCCTCCCCGGTGAGGGGCGCCGCCGTGCTCGGGTTCACGGGCGCGGAGTGCGCTCGTAGGGGAGAAGCTCGGGTATGCTTCGTTTGGACCGTTGGATCGGGTGGGATCAAATCCAACCAGGAAGAAATCGGGCGCCGTCGGATTTGCTTTGGACGACCGGATTGAGAATAGGCATACTCCCCTGGGCGGTTTGATCAGGGCCGTCGGGGTCTGATCGTGCGACTGTGGCGCATCAATACCCCTTCGTTGGCTTATTTGCTTAAGAGCCCCTGAAGTTTTAGAATAACAACCCGCCGTCCTGGGCGGCTATTCATTGAGTCTGGGCTATTTTGCGCCATAGTCCCTGCCCTTTTACAAATTTGAGGCCCAGTCCAGAACATAATAAAATCAGGGAAAATAATTTATAAATAGATTTTTAATAGGAAAATAATTGCTAGAACTTCAATAATTCATAGAAAATGCATATGAACTCCAAATTACTCCATTCCACTTTCTAAATTTTTGTAATTTAATTCTCTATCACTTAGTGTCTCTGTTTTATCATGACAACAGTAAGAAAATTAATCCCACACTTAATTCTATTTTAAACACATAAAACCTTTGAAAATTCATAACTTAAAATTTATAACTCCAAAAAAAATTATGATTCCTGTTCCTAGAATTTTATTTTAACATGTAGATTATTACTGTGTATTTTGTTTATATGTTTGGTGTAATGTTAATTTCTCTATATGCACTGTGCTTGTTTGTATTGTGGCGAGTAGAAGAGCCTGTTACTGAGGATCCTGGTGAGCAGCAGGTTGAAGTAGCTGAGCAGGAGCTCATTGATGGCAAGTTGTGCCCTTGACCACTTTTTACCTAATAATGTTCTTTAATATCACTTATCCACGCATAGGTTAATTTTGATGGGACCCAATAGGTCACCCTAGATTGTTTATCTCATTACCTTGTTTACCCCTGAATCACTTGGGTAGTTTGCTATTGCTTTATATGGTTTTGGGATAATCATTTATTACCTCTATGTTCCAATTTTTTTGTTATTCTATTTATGTTCATGTTGAGATCATTAATGTTAATTGGAACATAGAGCTTAACTTGAGTAACACGTGCCACCACAAGGGTTTAATGGGACGCCCTTGGCTGATTAACTAGGAAAGCTAGTGGAGGTCTACCTTACCCGAAAGGGGCAAGGGCAGTAGGGGAGTGGTCAGTGTAGGGAGGTCCTTGGTTGATTTTGCTGCGATGGCGGTCAGACAAGAACCCTGCATTGGAACTTCCTATAAACTGTAGCGGGTTTTCTGAAGCTAGTGGAACTTTGTAAAGGCCTCGTAGTGTTGCCCTGCCGCGCTTCCTAGGTAGAGGTGTATGGGAAGTCGCGATCCCTTGGCAGATGGGTAACATGACTTGTGGGTAAAGGGTACAACCTCTGCAAAGTGTAAAACTGGTATACCAGCCGAGCTCACGGTCATGAGCAGCTCAGGACTCTCTGATGTTTAAATTATGGAACTTAAATTCAATTTGTCATTCTCATATGCATGGGTTTGTTATTAATTTTGTTCTATTACTTTACTTATGGTTTGGTATTTACTTGCACATAGTAACTGCTAATAAAATTTTGACCAACTACTTAAAAGCAATGCTCAGCTTTAACCCCTATCATTGATTAGCCCTACACACCACATGAACTCACACCTTTGTGAGTTTATGTCCACTGGTTCCCCTCAACTTGTTGAGCTATGATCATGTGTGAGCTCACCCTTGCTGTCTCACACCCCCCCCCACAGGAGAAGAGCAGGTGGTTCAGGAGGAGCCACAAGGCGAGGAGTATGATCTGATCTAGGTGGTGTTTCTCAGTTGACATTAGCGCCGACGATCCTTAGTTCATTTTATATTTATCTTTTATTTTGTAATAAGTCTTCCGCTATGTAATAAATACTCTGATTATTGTGACATTTATCTCCATACACTCTGTTATTATATATGTTGTCTTCTTGGCGCATGTATGAGATGCACCTGGCTTTGTCCCTTAAAGCCGGGTGTGACATACTTCCACAACCCAAAATGTGGCAGCACGCGCAGGAAAGCTTCGCACAAATGAACGTAAATAAAAATTTGAAGAATAGAATTGGGATTCAGGTGGGTCAAGTTAAGGTGATAAAAATCAAGGAGGCCACGGAAGAAAGGTGAAATGGGGTGAGCGAGACTGCGGAGAAGAAAAGGAACGTAAATCACGGATTCATGGGTATCCTCTGTCGGGACAGTGACCCCATGACAAATCCGCCAAGAACAAAGCTCCCTCGGGGGAAGAACCCCGATGGACACGAGGTGGAGGAGATCAGACTCGGAGACAACAGACATGTGATTACCTGCGAAAGGCAATTGGCTGTTGGGGTCGATAGGGGGAATTACCACAGCGGATGAACTCGAGGCCTTTCTCTTGGGCGCCATCTCAAATCTATTGGCGAACAGAGCGAGAGCCGAATTGCAGGAAGGATTTGGAGGCAGAAAAGCAAGAACAAGGGCACGAAAAGCAGAGGTGGCTGAAAGCGCTGTATAGGCGGGATATTCCCGAGCTGGATACCGTCTCCAAAAGCGCCCAGTCAGCACCCGGCGGTTACCTCTAAAACCCCGGTGTGCCACATCGTCACTCGGCTACTATCCTCAAAAGTGGCCGACACGGCCCGTTTTAACTCGGCGGTTATTTCTAAAACGCTGACGTTATCATCAGTCGCTCGGCAGCTATCTCTAAAGCGCCAACGATGTCCGCCGACGATGCTACAAGTCACTCGGCTGTCACATCTAAGAGCGCCGACGTGGTCAACAGTTATTCCGACGCTGACATAATTTCGTCATCACTCGGACTCTATGTCAAATACATAAATATCGACAATAATAACTCGACCATCACCCCTGAAGCGAAGATATGATGCCCGAGTTATTTAAATCACTATCCCAAATGAGTCAACTCCTTGAATAAGGCAGGCGAAGGAAGGACTCAAAAACTCTAAGTCACGCCACAGACACAACAGCAAGATGATCTGCACAGAAGGGACGAAACTGCTCTTCATTAAGGGAAGTTTTCATACTTACAAATCAACTCATTATGAGTTGATAACTTCCCTATTGATACTACTACTACTACTGCTGCTACTGCTACTACTACTACTACTACTACACTACACTATACTACTTTACATTACTAATACTACTACATTACTTCACTATACTACTTCTAATCTATACTAATATTTAAAAACCAGTGGCATTTAGCCATTGGCCTTGTTGCCGCTCCTGCTGCCGCCGCCGCCGCCCTTGCTGCCGCCGTCGTCGTCACCGTCGTCGTCGCCGCCATCGCCTCCGTCGTCGTCGTCGTTGTCGTCGTCTTCGCCCTCGCCTCCGCCGCCGTCCTCCTCGGACGAGTCCTCCTCGTCCGAGGAGTACTCCGACTCATCCGAGCCTGCGAGCTCGGAGCGCTCGACGGCCCGGATGTAAGTCCAGACCTCCGCCGTGAGCCCCTGGGAGTCGTCTGAATCGTCAGACGACTCACGCAGAGGGATGGGAGCCGGAGACCCCTCGGACTCAGAGGAGAACTCCTCCTCTAAGTATTCCGAGTCACCAAAGTCTTCAGACGGAGGAGTCGGCTCGCGCTTTCGTTTCTTGCCCATGGTGGAAATGTAGGGAGAAGAAGAAAGCAAGCAGTGGAGAACAACAAGAGATGTGAAAAAACCAGAGAGGCAAGGGTACTATTTATAGGAGAAGAAGGCAACCGCTCACCTCCAACCACGGTCACTGAACAGTCGCGAAGCATTAAATACACACTTCAACTCGTCTGAAGACGCGCGGCTGACTGCCGTTTCACGCAATGCAACACCCATTGGGACTCCAGTCAACCGCACAGAAGATATGATTACACCCGCCGTCACATCACATTACTACTCAGAAGCAGCCAGCTAAAACACTCAGCGTACCAAGCCGTCTCTTACCCACACCCATTGGGGGGGACGCCCAGGAATTATCAGTATATTTTTCAAAAAAAAAAACTGTCACATCCGTGCAGGGCGTGCAATGAACACCTCAAGACAAAAATGAGATATCAGTAAGGATCAGAGGAAAGCCAAATATAGCCGGTGAAGTACAAAATCTGACCGATGGAAGCGACGTGAAGGCTAGCCAGGGAACGTCCATCAAATGTCCAATCAGTCACAGAGCAAATAAATTGCACCACTTAGCAAGATATGGGCAGATCACGAACTCGGCTGCAAAAGACAAAATACATGCTGACCTCGGATGCATAATTTTGATGACATAATCCTGACCTCTAAAGCATAATATGGATGACATGATGCCGACTTCTAAGGCACCCAAAAAAAGAGAGAAAGAATGTATGACCCTCGGTAAAAGGACACGAGGTAAAGACCTTTGAGAGGATTGTTTTCAAAAATCCACTCAAAGCTCGGGGGCTACACCCATTGGGTGCACCTTCAGTGCACCCCATGGATCACCATTTCAAGCAAAGATAGTGCCGACTTCCAAGGCGTAAGACAAGATTAAAAGACAAGGCTGGCCCTCAACCTGAGCACGAGAAGAAAATAAAAATAATTCCTGATGAAGACCTTCGAGTAGATTATCTTCTAAAATCTACTCGAAGCTCGGGGGCTACACCCATTGGGTGCACCTCCGGTGCACCCAACGAAATTCAAGGTCCTACAAAATGAGAAGCCGACCTCTAAGGCACAAGTGTGAGGCAAAATTACAGATTTCGAGTGAAGCAAAGCAAAAGAAGACAGTAAGAAATCATTTTCACCAGATTGCCCGAGAAGCGTTTCTTGTCGTAAGCAAAACCTGCAAGTTGGGCCTAGGATCTTTGGGCCGATTATCTCAAAATCAACCCAAAGATCGGGGGCTTGTGGGGGATAGATATCCCCCGGGTCCACTAGAAGCGTAAAAGACCTCACGAAAGGCCCAAGGGCCCAATAAATCGTAAAGTCATTCCTTCATGGGCCTGGGGAGGGACAATCAGTAAAGCAGATCGCCGTAAGGCCGGATCGGAGCAAGACCAGATGGCCCCACAACGTTGAGCAAGAAACCACAACAGAAGATCCGACTTTCCCGCGCTGGAGCCCCATGCAATAGAACCAGGTGAGGATAGGTCGGCTGAATCATAGGAAGATAGACTCAAATAGTTCACTATCTTTTAGGTGCACGTTGTTATCATATCCATATGTATTGCCCCACGGTCAAGTATATAAGGCCCAGGAGGCTCCCCTTCAGAACAACCAATTCCAACTCCACACTACCCAGCCATCTACCTGAACTCCCCATGTTCTCGCTCTAGAGAACCACCTTGTAACCCAAAACGCAAAACATCTTCGCCAGGACGTAGGGTGTTACGCATCTCTAAGCGGCCCGAACCTGTAAACATTGTCTATTGTCTCTCGTGCGTCTGGCACGAACCATTTTGCTACAGTCGGCGACACCATCCTACTCCTAAAAACACCCCGAGGGGCAACCCCGGGTGTGCGGTCGGACCCAAAACCCCGACATTATCCTTTTTTGGTCATTGTTGTATTTGGTCTTCATCATCAACCCGAGCCAAAGTCCTTTTGACTATAGCTTCGTCGCCCATTTTTGTTACCTTCAGGTTATACCTCTACTCTTGTTACAGGAGAAGATCTCTATTCCAAAGTTGAAGCTTCCTGCAATAATCTATGTCATGCTGAAGACATATGGTCAGTTACGTTTTTGAGGACTTCGGAGAAGGAAGGCCCCCAATAGTGAGACTAAAGAATATCAAGCCAGGACATCTGGTGCTTCGAAGAATAGCCAACCCAGACATAGTGGGGAAGCTAAAACTCAAGTGGGAGGGCCCCTTCTTGGTAGTATCTTCGTCAAGACCTAGATCATACAGGCTAAAAGACATCGATGACAATGACATTCCAAGATCCTGGAACGCAGACGAGCTTCGGAGATACTATGTGTAGCAACCATGTAATTTTCTTTCTTTTCCCTATGGCACCCTTTTCCTTTCATGAGGGAGAAAGGTTTTTAATGGGGCCATAGGTTGTAACTTTCATTTTTCCTTATGCAGCCCTACACAATACAAGGGCCAGTTTCCCCCATATGTAAAATGTAAATATCTGAGATTACACCATCGAGTCTAAGAATATGAAAAAGCTCCAAAGTCGTTCCTATGGGGATGCAGAGCTTAGCTCCAAATTCATTCCTATGGGAATGCAGAGCTAAAATTTCACCTAAGTAAAAGGTGAAGTAGCTCCAAAGTCATTCCTAAGGGGATCTAGAGCTAAAATGCCACCTAAGTAAAAGGTGAAGAAGCTCCAAACCGTTCCTAAGGGGATATAGAGCTTAGCTCCAAAGTCATTCCTAAGGAAATGTAGAGCTTAAATACCACCTAAGTAAGAGGTGAAGAGACTCCAAAGTCGTTCCTAAGGGGATGCAGAGTCAGATATGTATTTGCGTGGGTTTTTTATGTTCGGTATACACTTGCATATTTCATCACATCATCTTTTGCATTCATACGAACATACATTAGACATCTGTAGCTTCATCGCATCATGGCATATCGCATGAGGCACTAACGGAAAAAGAAAGGAAGGTTTTTGCCTTCGGTGCGAAAATGCTTCGTTATGAATGAAAGGGCCCTTTTTTGGACTATGGTCTGAAGGTGCTTCGATGTGAACGAAAAGAAGGGAAGGTGTTTTTCGCCTTCGGCTCAAAAAGCTGGGAGCATTGATTTCGTCCACAGCAAAGCAAACAACAGTGGGAGAAAGGTAAAGCAACATTGCAATGTATCCACAAATATTTACAAAGATTTTTACATTCATTGACAATTTTTTGCCAAATCATATGGTTTTTTTACAAAGGAGCTTCAAGAGTATCTTTAAGTCACTAGTAGAAGAAGGAACAATTGTTGAAGCATTCTTCATAGTTTCAGAGTAAGCTTCGGCTCAACGGTCTTCATCGACATCGCCCTAAAAAATAACAAGACAAAAGGTATTGAGAAACATAATAAGAAAAAACATGAAAACATGAAAGTAAGCAAATTGTCGTACCTTGTCAATCAAGGCTCGATCTTCTTCTCCAGCAATCTCTCGGTCGCCCTTAGTCCAGATCTGGGTAATAAATCTATTACCCACACTTCTGGCTTCAGCTAGGATATTAACCAAATCTAACGGCGAGAGGCTGAAGGTTGGTTTGTTAAGAGTTTTGACATGATTACACCCAGCCTTGGCGAAAGCAGCAGCTGTCCCACGGGAAGCCACTAACACGCAAAAATCACCATGACCAAATATAACTTTTCCTTTTCAATCCAATCAAGCAGTCCCGGGATATCTTCGGCAGAAAGGTTGGCTCCAATAGAACTGAAGATACCTTTTAATCGAGTAGTGCATTGTGTTGCAAAGCCGAAGCATTTATCCTAAAGAGCTTTAAGTGTTTCGCTTAACATGGAATTCTTAGCTTCAGCTTTGATTGTCATGTTCAAAGCTTCGGATTCATGGCTGTATCGACTTGCGCTTTCTTCCAAAAGTATCTTTGCCCCCTTCAGCTCTTTACTCAATTTTTCATTCTCATGTTGATCTTCGGCAAGTGAACCCTTGGTCGAGCTGAGCAAGGCTTCTTTTTCCTTCAACGAATTTTCAAGTCCTTCAACCCTTTTCTCCAAACCAATGATAACAAACTCGTTTTTCCTGTCTTCATCATCTTGCTGCATCTTCAGAGCCTTGCTTAGCAGTATGCTCTAAGTTAAAGGATGAAGTTGAGTTAGATATTCATTAATGAAATGCTAAAACTAGCCCGACGAAGGAAAAATAATAGAAGAGTCATACCTTAAAATTTGAGTAGAATAAGTTGCCTATGACATGTTGTCTTCTGTAACAGCTAATATCTTTTTCTAGCTTTGGAAATCCGATACTCTTCGACAGCGTGCTCACAATTTTTGCCCCAACGCGATCATGGATACATTCAAAAATCTCTTCATCCATGTTGCCGAAGAGAATAGAACTAGCCTAGTAGCCGCCAGATATAACAATTACCCTCAATTTAGATATATCCTCTTTGGAAAGATGTTGGCCGCCTAGGTGCCAAAGATCGAAGCTTTTGTCTTCCGAAGAGGCTTCTTCCATTCTTTTTCCTTCGACGCTAAAGTTTTCTCAGCAATTGCTTGCTCAGTATTTTTTCTAGGAACAACATTAGCAATAAGTTTATTGATTTCTGATAAGGTTGTCTCGAGGGGACCACCGTTGTTTTCAGCCTGCTTCATCTGCCATAGCAGGAACAATCTCCTTTCGAACCACTGGAGGAGGGGTATCAAGAATAGACCTCATCACATTCATCATCTGACACTTCTTCTGAGCGTTTCCTCAGTCGGGTGCTGAAGGTTCCTTGTTTACCTCTGATTTGGCAATTCTCTCAACACTTATCTTCTGTGGCTGTAATAAGCTTGTTAACTCTGATCTTAGAGGACTTATCATTGGGAAATGTAGGGGTTCAGTCATTACCTCTATAATTTCTGTCATGCCAATGGAAGTTGCGGAAGGGATTTCTACTGATTGCTTTGGCGGAGAAGGTCTCTCTTCCTCTCCGCAGTCAGATGACATAACCTTCCTTTTCTTTGGTGCAGAAGGCTCTGGTGTCAGCTTTGGAATCTTTGTCAACCCTTTGTTCTTGTCCTTTTCAACAGATCTTTGCACTTGCCTTTTCAAGACACTCACAACCCTTTTTCCTTTTCAATCCCCTGGCTTCTTTGTCAAGTCTTTCATAGTCAGGGTACTCGAAACCCAGGGCATACATCACCCGATTCAGTCTCCGTTTCTCTCGCATGCCGAAGGCAGCGGTCATTAGCTGGTCCTCTTTCTTATTATAATTTCCGAGGATTTTGTTACACATTGTTTTGATGACCTCCAGCCATTCGGCACAGGGCTTGCCGAAGCTTTTCTGAAATTTTAAACAGTAGGGCAGTCGTACAAGTTCATATTTATCCCTTCTTCTTTCGTCTTCAGCAGAGTCCACCCACTTGACGTTAGGAAAATTTTATATGCCAGGTATTCTTGAACTAGGTCTCGAGTACTTATATGTTCATCCACGACCTTGAACTCTACTTTGACTAACTGGCAGGTAGAGCCGAGCTGCATATTGCATAACGGTCTGGTCATGCCGAAGCTCAATTTCAGGGGGCTCATCACCATAGTCATAAGCTTCTCCGTTCTCTTCTCATCAACTTTCACATGAAACCATTCACTTGTCCAACCAGTCAGCCACTAGGTGCGATATCTGATCACAAGAGCTTTAACATCTTTTCGGTACACAAAATTGTTACATCCGAAGTTCTTATGCAGTCCATCATCTCTAGCCTTAGTCTGGTAGTGGAGTTCATGTACCCAGCAAAATCCTTCAGCGTTGGCACTCCTCCCTAGCTTCAGAGAGCCCACATATACACACTAAGTCTAACTATAGCATTTGGAGTGAGCTGATGAAGGTGGATTTCAAATTTCTTTATAACTTCACTGATCATTTCATCAAGGGAACCGATGTCCTGCTCTGAAGAAGCTCTTAAACACAATGACTCCATCGTCTCTTGGTTCTGGAACTACTTCGTCCCCAACAAATCGAATCAATTCATCATCATTTTTTCCAAAATATCCTATCTTTTCATTAAAGCCAAATCCTCCGCCTTAACTATGGATTTTCCAAACTCAATATGGCTAGGTTTGCTTGGGCTTAAAATGCCATCATCTTCTTCGTCATCACTATCAGCTTCGGCAACAGTTGGTTCAGCTTTGGCAACAACAACTTCTTCTGTCGGCATAGATTCTTCTCCTTCACGAACAACTAGCCTAGAATGTTTCATCATTTCTAAAATAGGGGTCATCTCAGTTGCTCCTAATACCTGCACCTTTGTCTGTTTGTCTAGCAGTAGACCTGATCCTGGCCATTTCAGCCTTTGAGACGAAGCTCGGTTCAACTAATTGGACGTTTGCCCGAAGCTTGCACAGCAAGTGCACGAAAAGCAGAAAGCTTTGGCTTCAGTAAAAATTTTCAATAGTGTAACGACACAATAGCAGTGAATGTTGTAGTAACTCTTCACCAACTCGTCTGTTTATATAGCCCTGCAGGTGAAGAAGGCGAACCGCCAAAACACGCGTATTGACTGATCGGTGGACTGGTAAGCGTCGCAAATTTTTATTCGTTTTTTAATAACAAGCTCAGGGAAGGTGTTTTCGGACCTTCAGCATCGAGAAGCCTTTGTGTTTTTCACGGATCGAGCTCGTTATGAAAAAATGACCAAGCACCACGAAGAGGCTACTGTTTTGGGTCTTCTTCTCTGCCGAAGTTCCCCGAGACGAAGATATTGTCTGTAAGCAACAACATCGAATACCGAAGCTATAGCTGAAGGATGACAGCTTCCGCTTAAGGTGACGACGAAGGTCAAACATGGTGTCGAAGTCAAAGAGGAAAAGACTAGTTGATCCCTAATGTTTTGTATTAGGATTATGTTTACATGTTAAGGTCATAAATGTAATTTTACTCGGGCTGCGTCCTGTGCCTTTAAATAGGTAAACAGTACCCCATACTGTTCACGCTAGATTGTAATTGCTCTCGCGTCATCACCTTCAAACAAGCCGAAGGTATCAATGCAATGTAAATTCTGATAATGTTTATACATTCATTATGGAATAAATATGTGAAATTGAAATCACATCTCGCGTATTTAAATCCTTGTTTTCATGAATGATGAAGACATGTTCTCCATGACCTTCGTCTAAAGATCATTATATCTGAAAGGAGATAATGCTTCGAAGTACGAAGGTCCTTAAGATTTAACCACTGTGTTGCCTTGTTCTTAATTCATAGCAGTTGAGAACAAGTGAACAATAGGTGTAATCTGAATTGGAATAGCCAATTAATTCAAAATTAGCTCCTTTGGGATACCAAAGGCCAATGCTCGAGGTGTGCTTAAGGTACCTAAGAATTCTTTTAACAGTGCTGAGATGAGCTTTCTTAGGATCTGATTGAAATCGAGCACATATACATACACTAAACATGATATCGGGCCTAGATGCAGTAAGATACAATAAACTACCAATCATATAACAGTAGAGAGTTTGATGAACCAGGTTACCACCCTCATCTAGGTCGAGTTGTCCATTAGTAGGCATGGGTGTCTTGATTGGTTTGCACTTCTCCATTTGGAATCTTTTCAACGAGTCTTTGGTGTACTTCTCTAATGAGAGGAAGTTGCCTTCTTTCATTTTCTTGACTTGGAAGCCTAGGAAGAAGGTGAGCTCACCAATCATTGACATCTCAAACTCCTTCGACATCAAATGTAAAACCTAAATAGTGCCTTAAGAAGTAGCTAATTCTTTATTATTTGAGGAATAGTAATAAGGTCTATTTCAACCTATGGTTTAATCTTAAGTTATACATCATGCTGATATTCTTGATTGTGCATATATTTTGAGACCAGCTGTAAAATCTGTTAGATGTGAAACTTGAAGTTTTATAGAAAATAGAAAAAACTAGAAACTAAAACAAAACATTGTCTGTCGGTGGAGGCTGCTGCTGACTCGATCCTGGTGGTACGGCTATGTGCTGGCGCACCATGATCACGATCGTACTCTTCTCGCTGCCTCATCTCTTCCTCATGTCGGGGATCGCGTGAAGCATTGATGTTGCTCCATGTGTCTTGTCAATTGTTGATGGCATGGCGTAGATCATTCAACACGGTGAGCGAGGGGGAGAAGGAGGTTCGCTGCTTGGGTGAGTACTTGCCGATAGCCCTCCGCATCTTGGGTGAGCGTTAGGTCGTTGGCGACTTGAGCCAGGACCCCTCCAACCTCACTCAATGTATTTATTACTCGAGCAAGGTCAGGTAATAGGTTCTGAAGGAGAAGCGGGTTCTCGCGTCGGAGCCTGGTGTCCTGTTCAGCTTGTTCCTGCTCGCATTCCTTGGCGCGGTGATGATAACAACGGTGAGAGTTGCAGTGTTCTCGGAGCACTCTTTCATCGAGGTTTTCCCCTACTTCAAAGGCCTCATCCCAAGCGACAGGTTGTGATGGATCCTGTTCCCTGACTTCATGGTGACGCCACATGTTGCGGCGCCTGTTCCGGCGTCGGCGTGTGTCACGCTGGGGGGTTCCTCCCCCAGTACGGTGGGTTCGTCGTCAAAAATGAGTGCATCCTCCACCCTTCCCTGGATGAAGAGGATTTCCGGGAAGAAGGATCTAGGTGTGGTGCTGCGCACTCCCTCCATCTCCTTTGAGGGCAGAGTGGTCGAGATGGTCATTGACGGTGCCTTCGGGGTCACGCTAGTCTTAGAGGTGCATGCTTCTCTTCACCGAGTGATCCAGGTTCATGCCTGAGTGGGCGATGTGGACAACAAAGTTTATTGGGCCGGAAGTGAGGACTCAGTTAGCCGAGCCACAGGCGTCGCAACGCCCCTAGGCTCACTCGATTTTGGCGCATTTTGCGTAGATCAAAAACCCACCGAGGTTCTCACGCTTCGGAGCCTATCGGCAGAATTCTCACTAGCACTGTTCGTGGCAACCCTGCAGTCGCTGTTCGTGCCATCGGGGAAGATTTCTTCTCAGATGGGTCCGCTATGCGGTGCAAGATACCTCCGCGATCTGCGATGCAGGAGATGGATCCGTAGTGGAAGATCTCTCGGACATTGATGGTAATCATGGTGTTGAAGGTGATTGCCATGGAGTCGTCGTCTATCAACGTCGCACCCCTATCTGGCGCGCCAGCTACCCATATGATGCTTCTGAGCAGGACGACGTCATTGATCGTGACTCGATGGTTCGTGTAGAGGCACACTGGAATCACTCATAGAGTTATATAGGTTCGAGCCGCTTAGAATTGTGTAACACCCTACTACCTGTTGTTGTTTGATATTGATCTCTAGAGATCAAGGATTACAAGATGAGGGTTGTGGATGAAAACGAGATGGAGTGGTAGGTGATGAGATGATCATGGTAGGGGTGCCCCTTGGCCTTATATACACGACTAGAGAGAGTTATCCCAGTACAAGTTGTGATTACTATCTACTTGCTTATCTCCTTTATCGCAAATTGTATCCCTGCATATCTAGTGTCTTCATCGCCTAGCCGCCCTAGTTATCGCCGAGTGAATAGCACTTCGAGTGTTTGTAACTGCATCACCCGACACATCCCTGCTTCAACAGCGCTTAACTCGGACGTTGGTCTTCATCAGCATGGATCGGGCTTCGCCTGAGTTGGCTACATCCTGCTGGCCCATCCCATAGGGTGTCTCAACAGGAAGCCCGTCAGGTGGCCCATGATATGTTTTAGTGTCCATGAGGACCCAGGGGATATCTATCCCCCACAGGCATCGCAAGTTCGGGGAAAAGCCAGGCGTCTTCTGCCTAATGGGCGGAGAGCGTGGGTCGCAGCCGAAATTTCTCACCATGGGGCGATCCGTGCGCTGTACCACAAACTGTCATAGTCATGAACCCCCTCTCTACGATTCTCGATAAGCTAACTCCTCCTGTATTTGCCACCATCCCTATTGGGGGTCTACTTCGTTGCTGAAGGTCCTGTAAGAAGAAACACCTTCGGAAGATCAGCACAGAAATAACACCGAAGCTACCTTCCAGGGAACTTCGGCATAACGACATGCCTTGAGACGAAGGGGTGCACCGACTTAAAGATGAAAAGACAGATCGGCCCATGATAATTTGTGTCATGATTGTAATCGGTTGTAAAGGGTATAAATGTAATGTCACACAGGCTGCTCCCTGTGCCTATAAATAAATGAACAGTACACCCGTACTGTTCACGCTGACTTGTACTTGCTCGTGCGTCACGCTCGTACTTTCATCTTCTGTCAAGCCGAAGGTACAAATGTAATTTAATATTGTTCCTATTTATCCATGATAATATAATAAAGATGAATTAATAATGTTATATGATTATTCATGTTGTCCCTTATATTTCATATGCTTCTTCTTTCATTAACTTATATCGCGATGATGAAGGTACGTCCTTCATGACCTTCGTTTGAAGATCATTATATCCTAAGGGAAATAATGCTTCGAAAGACGAAGGGCATTAACATTTAATATTTTGTGTTCCCTTGTTCTTAAGCCGAAGCATTTGAGAACAAGTCCCCAACATTGGCGCCCACCGTAGGTGAACTCACTTCCACTTTTGAGCTGATGGCTTCGTTCAGCAACCAAGCCGAAGCATCTTCAGCTACGAAGCTGGTGTTTCTGATAACTGGCGGCTCGGGTTCAGAAGAAGAAGGAAGCACAGAGAAGGGTGCAGCATGTTGGGGTGCAGGGACCCTTCATCAAGTCAAAATGGTCCCACAACCCAATCACCTTCTCCCAGGACGACATTCAACTCAAAGATTACCCTCATAATGATGCTATGGTCATATCTTGTGTCATTAAGGGATTTCTGGTCCATAATGTTCTGGTTTATACTGGCAGTGCAGCGGATATCATATTTGCTCAGGCCTTCAGACAGATGCAAGAACCAGAGGATAAGATTCATGATGCTACACATCTTCTATGTGGCTTCGGAGGAAGGCAGATTGTAGCACTCGGCAAAATCACAATGCTAGTGACCTTCGGCTTTGTTCATAACACAAGGACTGAGCAGGTTGTCTTTGACATTGTTGACATGGAGTATCCCTATAATGCAATCATTGGTCATGGGACACTTAATGCTTTCGAAGCAATACTTCATCCAGCATACCTATGCATGAAGATACCTTTGGAACAAGGGCCCATTGCTGTTCATGGGAGTCAAGAAGCTGCCAGGAAGGCCGAAGGAAACTAGACAGATTCAAAGGCAATCCATAACATAGATGGAACCGAAGCCTGTGAGCAGTATAGATACAAAAGAGAGAAGGCTGCTTCAGCGGATCAGCCGAAGCCTATGCTTCTATGTGAAGATATAGCAGAACAAAAGGTACTGCTGGGGTCTCAGTTATCTAAAGAGAAGGAAAAGAATTTGCTAAGATTTCTATTCAACAACAAAGATGTTTTTTCTTGGTCAGCCAATGATCTTTGCGGTGTCAATAGGGATGTCATTGTGCATTCACTCAATGTGGATCCATCTTTCAGGCCAAGAAAACAAAGGCTTTAGAAAATGTCTAATGACAAAGCTGAAGGTGCTCGGAACAAAGTAAAGAGGCTTCTTAGCGCTGGTGTTATCAGAGAGGTGAAATACCAGGACTGGCTAGCCAACACTGTTATGGTGAAGAAGGCCAACGGTAAATGGAGAATGTGCATTGATTTTACAGATCTGAACAAGGCTTGTCCAAAGGATGAGTTCCCATTGCCAAGAATAGATTCTCTAGTAGATGCAGCAGCTTCGTTAGAGCTCATGAGTCTACTAGATTGTTACTCAGGTTACCATCAAATCTGGATGAAGAAGGAAGATGAGCCGAAGACTAGCTTCATAACCCCCAGTGGCACATATTGCTATCTTCGGATGCCTGAGGGGCTTAAAAATGCTAGAGGAAGCTTCAGCAGAATGACAGTTAGAGTTCTTCATTCTCAAATAGGCAGGAATGTGTTGACCTATGTTGATGATATCATAGTTAAAAGCATGAAGCAAGAAAATCGCATTGCTGATTTGCAAGAGACATTTGCCAATTTCAGGCAAGCTGGTTTGAAGTTAAATCCAGAAAAATGTGTTTTTGGGGTAAAGAAGGGCAAGTTCCATGGCTGTCTAGTATCAACGAAGTGAATTGAAGCTAACCCAAGCAAGATTGAAGCTATCCTTCGGATGGAACCGCCAAGTACAAAGAAAGAGGCTCAATGGCTGGCAGGCAGACTAGCATCATTAAACAGATTCATATCTAGATCAGCAGAAAGAAATCTACCATTCTTTGAAATACTAAAGTCAGCCGAAGTCTTTCAATGGGGACCGGCTCAGCAAAAAGCCTTCGAAGAGTTGAAGCAATATTTGATTGATTTAACAACATTAACTCCACCTTCGCCAGGGGCTCCATTGCTCTTGTATGTTGCAGCTTCGGATTCCATAGTAAGTGCAGCACTTGTGCAGGAGAAGCTAGATGGCAAAGTCAAAAAGCAAGCTCCAGTGTACTTCGTCTCCAAAGTTTTAAGTCTGTCGAAGAAAAATTATACAGAATTGGAGAAGGTGCTATATGTTGTGTTAATGGCCTCCAGAAAGCTTCGACATTATTTTCAAGCATATCGCATAATTGTTCCTTTGTCACAGCCTCTGAAGGACATTATGAGGAACCGAGAAGCTACTGGAAGGATTGGGAAATGGGCTGCAGAACTCAATGAATTCACCAATGACTATGTGCATAGATCCTCAATTCAGTCCCAGGCGTTAGCAGACTTTATTGCTGATTGGACGCCAGGGGCTCAGGAAGAAGAAATAAACAAAGACGCCGAAGCTTGGACGGTGTTTTGCGATGGATCCTGGGGAGCCTTCGGTGTAGGAGCAGCTGCTATTTTAGTGGCACCTTCAAAAGTCAGAACATGTTATGCAGCCAAACTTGACTTCAGTTGCACAAATAATATTACTGAGTACGAAGCACTTCTATTGGGACTTCGGAAGTTGAGAGCAATGGGAATAAGAAGGGCCATCCTGAAAACTGATTCTCGGGTCATTTCTGGCCATATAGACAAAAGTAGCAAGGCAAGAGACACAAAGCTTAAGAAATATTTGGATACAGTCCGAAGATTGGAGGCTTCTTTCGAAGGGTTTACTGTCAAGAATATTCCAAGAGGTGAAAATGAGCATGCAGATTTGTTAGCCAAATCAGTGACTCAGGGGCTCCCTTTACCTTCGGAAGTGTTTTTTGAAACAATAAAGGCACCTTCGGTTGAACTCATGGTGAGATCAGTGCTTTCTATTTCTCTAGTACATAATGAAGATTGGAGGATTGAAATTATATCTTTCTTCCAAAGTAATTGCCTTTCAGATGACGAAGCTTATAATAAGAGGATGGAGGCAAGGACAAGACCGTATGTAATAATAGAAGGGGAATTATATAAACATGGAGTCTGTTCTCCACTTCTCAAATGTTTATCAAGAGCCGAAGGCATTGAATTAATGATGGAGATACATGAAGGATTGTGTGGATCTTACATTGGGTCTAGGCCATTGCTGGGAAAAGTGTTTAGACAAGGATTCTACTGGCTGAAGGCAGCTTCGGATGCAGCAGAGTTGGTTCAAAAATGTGAAAATTGTCAAAAATGTGCAAGAGACCAGAAACAACCTTCATCTCTCACTCAGTTAATACAGCCCACCTGGCCGTTGCAAAGATGGGGCCTGGATCTGCTAGGCCCACTTGCACCAGTGCAAGGCAATTTGAGATATGTTGTGGTGGCTGTAGAATATTTTTCTAAGTGGATCGAAGCGAAGCCTTTGACAACAATAACTTCGGTCACAGTCCAGAAATTCTTCTAGCAAAACATTGTTTGTCGCTTCGGCGTGCCGAAGGCTATAACTGTGGACAATGGAACATAGTTTGATGCCGAAACATTCAAGGAATTCTATGATCAAATTGGCACAAAGATTCATTTTGCATCAATCAGGCATCCGGAGTCAAACGGACTTGTCGAAAGAGCAAATGGCATTATAATGACGGGAATAATGAAGCTAATCTTCAATCAGCCCAAAGGAAAGTGGCCAGATGAGTTGATTAAAGTGGTGTGGAGCCACAACACAACCATATCAAGATCAACAGGTTTTACGCCGCTCAAGTTATTATTTGGTGACGAAGCTATAACCCTAGAAGAAGCTAAAGCGGGGTCAATAAGAACAGCAGCTTCGGCAGAAGTCGAAGCTGATTATCACGTAGCAAAAGATACTATAGAAGGGACGAGACTTCAGGCTATGGAGAATATCAATAAATATCAAGCTGAAACAATAAAATGGCGCGATAGGACAGTCCGGTTGAAAAATATTAAACCAGGGCATTTGGTGCTTCGGAGAGTGGCTAATCCGGACACAGTAGGCAAACTACAGCTGAAGTGGGAAGGAGCTTTTCTGGTGGTATCTTCGTCAAGGCCCGGTTCTTACAGATTTAAGGATATGGACGGCAACGACATTTCTAGATCTTGGAATGCGGATGAGCTTCGACGATATTATGTGTAATTTGATGTAATCTTTTTTTCACTTTTTCCTATGGCACCCTTTTCCTTTCCAAAGGGGGAGAAAGGTTCTTAATGGGGCCATAGCTTGTAATTTTTGTTTTCTTATTCATCTCTAGGAGAGCAAAATCCCCCAAAAGAATGTAAAATGTAACATATGAGCATGCACCATCGAGTGCAGAAAAAGGGAAAAACCAGGGAGAAGCTCAAAAGTTGTCCCTAAGGGGATGCAGATCACGACGAAGCTACAAAAAGTCGTTCCTAAGGGAGCGCAGAGTAAGTTTCGTGCTCAAAAGTCGTTCCTAAGGGAATGCAGAGCCAAATACTGCCGAAATATAAGGCGAAGAAGTTCAAAAGACGTTCCTAAGGGGATGCAGAACTTATACCACCGAAATAGAAGGCGAAGAAGTTCAAAAGACATTCCTAAGGGGATGCAGAACTTACACCAAAAAATAAGTGGTGAAGCCAAAAAATAAATGGCAAAGAGATTTCAGTCATTCCTAAGGGAATGCAGAGTCTGGATGTGGCTTCATAAGTGTGTATGGACATTCATTTGCACAATACATCACATCATTCTTTGCATTCATATATATTCATTTAGACATTCGTAGGATCATCATCATCATACCATAGAAGTACAGATAGTTGCTTCGGCTCTAATGACAAGGTTTCGGCGAGAGCAAAAAGAAGCAGATTTATGCTTCGTTGTGTACGAAAAGAAGGGAAGGTGTTTTTCGCCTTTGGCTCAAAAAATACAAGCTTCGTCCACATCAAAGCAGTTCATACATGGATGGAAAGGTAAAAATATATTACAAGGTATGGACAAATTTACAGAGTAGTGTCTGATTCTTAAATTACAATATTTTTTACAAGGTTAATCCAAAAATCTCTCTAGAGCTTTTTCACAGCAGTGTCTTCAGCTTCATCACTTCATCACTATCCGCCAAGCTTCGGATCATTGCTCTTTGGCTTCGTCATACTATACATAACAAAGAGTTATAAGGTAAACTCAAGTCTCAAGGAGAGGGTAAGCACCAGGTATGAGTTTATTACCGGCTTGAGGTGACTTTGAGCTTCGTCACCAGCTAAGTTTCGCCCACCCTTCGTCCAAATTTGTGTTATGAATCTATTCCCTATGCTTCGGGCCAGGCTAGGGATATCAGTTAAATCTGCTGGTGTTAAGCTGAAGTTAGGTCTATTGACGATCTTCCCATGCGTGCAACCAGTTTCCATGAAAGCAACAGCTGTGCCTCGAGAAGATAGAAGGGCACAGAAGTCGCCGTGCCCAGCTATGACTTCGTCAAGTGTGTCAACTTTGCCCTCAATGTGTTCGAAGGTGCGTGGCAGGTCTTCAATCGAAGGTTCAAATTTTTCAGAACTCGCTTCAACTGAATTGAAGACCTACATCAGCCATTGCACACACCGGTTGCCGAAGTCTAGACATTTAACCTGAAGCTCCTTCAATGATTTCTGCAAATTCGAACTCTTTTCGACTTCAGCTTCAAACTTCGCATCAAAATTATTCTTTTCTTGTTCGAAGCTTTCTGACTTCGTGAGGAGTTCACTGTTTAATCTGGCAATTTCGGCTTTGGCTTCTACCAGTGAACCCTCCATTGTTTGAAGTTCAAAATCTTTCTTTTCAAGAGCAGCTTTATGATCTTTAATTTTGCTCTCTAAGCCTTCAATTATAACCTCATGTTTTTTATCTTCAAGGTCCTATTGCATCCTTAAGGCTTTACTTAGTAGCATACTCTGTGCAAAACAACCTTCATCAGGAAACACCTTCATCGTAAAAATAATGAAAAGCTGAAGAAAAAAAATTTTACCTTAAAATTAGAATAGAATAAACTACTGACGATATGCTGTCGTCGGTAGCGGCTCATGTCAGCCTCAAGCTTCGAGAAACCAACACTCTTCGATAGAGTGCTGATAACCTTCACTCCAGTTCGGTCTCGGATGCACCCTAGGCTTTCTTCGTTAATGCCACCGAAGAGTAACGCTCCTGGCTGATAGCCACAGGATATAGCATAATCCCGCAGCTCCTCTTTCTCAGCCTTAGATAACTTTTGGCCAATAATGTTCTGAAAGTTGAAGTCTTTTTCCTCCAAAATTTCTTCGGCAACCTCCTTCCCCTTTCCAGGCACTGTGTCCAGGGTTTCTCCAGAAGCTGCAGCAGCTTCTTCTGCGGCCATATCTAAAAGTATTTTATCAATATCAGACAATGTGCTTTCCAGATTTGTGGCTTCGGCCGCTGCAGCTTCGGCCGTTGTAGCTTTAGTGGGAGCAGCTTCGGCAGCTGTAGCCACTTCGGCAGCTGGAATTATTTTTTACGCTGAGACCAGCAGTGGCGTTTATTCAATTACTTGCATAACAGTAACAATCCTTTGCTTTTTCCACCCAACCGCATTCTTCGCTACCAAAGGCTCGTCCTTCTTCTGTAAAAGCTTTTTCAGTTCTGGCCCCAGGGGACTTAGCAGCTTGATAGGTAAGGATTCGGTCATTACGTTTAAAATTTCTTCCACTTCAGTAGCAGAAGGTGTCGAAGGAGCTCCCTCTTCTATTTCAGCCATCTTCGGCTCTGGAGTTGCTGTTTTCCTCTTCTTCGAGGTTGTCAGCTTCGGCTCAGGACTAGATTTCTTCTTTTTCAAATTTTTTTCATCTTCTTTTATCATTCTAGCAGCCTGTCAGTTCATAACACTGACAATCCTTTTTCTCTTTGACCCTTCGCCACCCTTGTTTAATCGTTCATAGTTAGGGTATTCGAAGTTCAGCACATCCATTATTCGATTCAGCCTTCGTTTCGGCCGGGTGCCGAAGGCCGCAGTCATCAACTGATCTTCTTTTTTAGTATAGTTGCCCAAAATTTTGTTGCACATAGCCTCAATCATTTCTAACCACTCTTGGCAGGGCTCTTTGAATTGTTTCTTGAATTTAAAGTGATAGGGCAATCAGACAAGTTCATCATTTTCCTTTTCTCCCCTTAGCTTCATCATTTTCCATTCACTCAACATCGGAAATACCCCATTGGCTAAGTATTCTTGCACCAAATTTCTAGTACCTATTTGCTCAGACACAACTCTGAATTCTGCCACAGCCTGTTGGCATGGTGACCCCGATGACATGCGGCACAGGGGCCTAGTCAACCTGTAGCTCAAACTCAGCGGACTTAGTACTAGCATCTTCAGCTTCTCCCTTTTCTTCTCATCAGCTTTAACATAGAACCACTCACTTTTCCAGCCACTTGGTGCGGTAGCTTAGCACCGGGGCCTTCATATCCTTACGGTAAGCGAAGTTGTAGCAGCCAAAATTCTCATGAAGTCCATCTTCTCTGGCCTTCGTCTGATAATGTAGCTCATGTACTTGGCAGAAGGCTTCAGCATTTGGATCCATTCCTTGGCTTCGAAGGGCCCAAATAAAGATACTGAGCCTAACGATGGTGTAAGGAGTCAGCTGATGAAGATTAATTTCATAATTATTCAAAACCTCCCCAATCATCTCATGAAGCGGAAACCACAATCCAGCTTTGAAGAAGCTTTTGAAAACTACCACTTCATCATCTTTTGGCTCTGGGATGGTTTCTTCGTCGGCAAAACGAAGAAGCTTCTTCTCTGTTTCCCCAAAGTAACAAAGTTTCATCATCATCGGCACATCGGCCTCGGAGAAAGTAGATTTTTCAAAATCTAGGTGGCTGGGCTTTGATGGGACTAGAGTGTTGTAGTCCTCCTCTTCATCAGCATTTCCTTCCTCAATATCAGCTTCTTCAGCCTCAGCAGTATGTACATCTTCGTCAACAGTCCCCTCTATCACAACCACTCCAGATTGCTTCATAACTTCAGAAATCGGGGCTGTTTCGGTGACTTCAGCCTCCTCTCCATCATGGGTCACTCTAGCAGTTGAACGTACTCTGGCCATCAGGTGCTCAATTTCTTGCGGTTCTTATGAATGTTGTTGATTTTCACAGTTTTGACGAAGCTCCCTCTTATGCCGAAGCTAAATCAAAATGATGCTTTGCTTGAGAATGATGAGAAAGCTTCGGCTACGGTTAAATTTTTCAGCAGCACAACAGTGCAATGGCAATGAATGCTATAGTAACTTCACACCTACCCGTCTGTTTATATAGTGCTGCAGGTGTGAAGGTGAATCGTCAATTCGCCCGCACCCGCTCAACAGTCACCCGCACCCACTGAACGGTGGACCACGGCGCGTGGGAGGTGAATCGCCAGATCGCTCGTACCCACCGAATGGTGGGGCCACCTTTCGGACCTTCGACATTCCGAAGCCTAGGACAACTTTTCACGGATCAAGCTTGTTACGAAAAATGATCTAGAACCGCGAAGGGGCTACTGTTGGGGGTCTGCTTCGTTGCCAAAGGTCCTATAAGAAGAAACACCTTCGGAAGATCAGCACAGAAATAACGCCGAAGCTACCTTCCAGGGAACTTCAGCATAACGACATGCCTTGAGATGAAGGGGTGCACCAACTTAAAGATGAAAAGACAGATCGGCCCATGATAATTTGTGTCATGATTGTAATCGGTTGTAAAGGGTATAAATGTAATGTCACACAGGCTGCGCCCTATGCCTATAAATAGATGAACAGTACCCCCATACTGTTCACGCTGACTTGTACTTGCTCGTGTGTCATGCTCGTACTTTCATCTTCTGTCAAGCCGAAGGTACAAATGTAATTTAATATTGTTCCTGATTATCTATTATAATATAATAAAGATGAATTAATAATGTTATATGATTATTCATGTTGTCCCTTATATTTCATATGCTTCTTCTTTCATTAACTTATATCACGACGATGAAGGTACGTCCTTCATGACCTTTCTGAAGATCATTATATCCTATGGGAAATAATGCTTCGAAAGACGAAGGGCATTAACCTTCGTCAGGCTTCATGTAGCATTCGGGTTTGGGCACTCAGGCGCCATGTCAGGGTCATCTACAAACATTACCACCGCGGGAGCTGGACACATGGCATGGGCAAACATTACCACCGCGCCAAGTGAAGTCGGAGGGGTGCTGGCTCAGATAGCTGATGGCCTCCCACGAACCCCGGACGCGGAAGGCTATCAGCGACTGCTTACTCGAGCGGCTAATCACCTTCTGCCCATCGCTCATCCTCTGAGTGACCTATGCCACGCCATCAACAGCCAATAAGACGCACAGAGCTTCATCAACGCTTCGCGCAACTGATGGCATGAAAGTGAGATAAGGCACCGAGAGGAGTATGACCGGGATCACGGCGTCTTGGCTTGAAGTCATGCCACCTGAGCTGAGTCGGTTGCGGCCTCGACTAGCGGCCCATTCCGAGGACGGTCGAGACGACACACTACCGACTCCCCTCCCCAAGACCGACCTCACGAACGCTGACAAGAAGACACGTGCGGAGTCTCCGCGCTTACCCCGTGTCTCCGGGCCATCCAGTGGCCCCCCAACTTCAAGGTCCCCAACATCGACAAGTACGAGCCCAAGCAAGACCCGGGTGGCTGGTTGGCTGTCTACACGACCGCAGCTCAGGCCGCCAAGGCAACGGAAGAAGTAACGACTGTGTATTTGCCCATCATCCTAGGGTAAGACGCACTGCAGTGGCTCCGACATCTGCCACGACACTTCATCGATGATTGGAGCGATTTCAGCCGGTGTTTCATCGCCAACTTCCAGTCTCTCTCTGACAAGCCAGCACAGCCATGTGAGCTCAAATCCATCAGGTGCCAGGGTGATGAAACACTCCGATCGTACCTCAAAAGGTTTCAGACCATGATGAACCGTGTCCCCGAAGTCACTGAGGTAGTGGTGATTGAAGATTTCTACCGGGGATCCAATGACTCGGCTTTCGTCCGAGCCTTACTCCAGAAAGCACCAACCACCTTTGAACAATTGTTCTGGGAGGCAGACCTCTACATCACCATGGATGAATGGGCCTAGGACCTCATCGGAGGCACGAAGTCCGCGCCACGGCGTGATGTGATCCAGCAGCTAGATAGACGCTAGGAGAAGAGGCCCCGCGAGGAGGTGCACGCCATCGGGTCACATGTCGCTCGAGCCCGCGGTGCACCGTGCGGAGGGGAGCGGACAATGGAAGAAATCCTCGACGCCCAGTGCCCGTACCACAAGGACATGCTCCACAACCTACGAAACTATAGGGACTTCAAACACTCCGTTGGACATGGCCAACCCTTCCAGCCTCCACCTCCTCCCCCACCGCGAGGAGAACCTGGCAAGCCTAGGCAGCCTCAGCAACAGGAAAGGGGAGGGGTGGAGTGTTTCCGTGCATTGACTGGGAGGTCAACGCCATCTTCGAAGGTCATGGAGCATAGGAGAACATGAGGCAGCAAAAGCTCAACAACTGGCAAGTCCTAGTGGCCACCACCAGTGCCCCAGCTCCTTACCGGTGGTTGGAGCACACGGTAACCGTCAGCCGAGCTGATCAATGGCTCAACTTTGATCATCTTGGCAAGTACCCAGTCCACATTGATCCAGTGATCCGAGAGAGCCGGGTGAAGAAAGTGCTAGTGGACGGGGGAGCAGCATCAACGTCACCTTCCCTCGAACGCTCCTATCCTTGGGAGTTATACTCAAAGACCTCACTGAGTCAGATACTCCTTTCTTCGGCATCGTACCAACTGAAGGGGAGTACCCGCTCGGGCACATCTACATGCCCGTCACCTTCAGAACCCCAGAGAACTATAGAACCGAGTTCCTGAGGTTTGAGGTGGCGCGTTTCGATTATGGATACAACACCATCATCGAAAGGTCGGGACTAGCGAAGTTCATAGCTATTCCGCATTACTCGTACATGATACTGAAAATGTCAGGACCTCAAAGGATCATCACTGTGTGCGCGGACTTCCAAGGCGTCGCAGAGTGCTTTCGGGGAGCCATTCAAGCAGCTCTCGCTGCTGGGCCCTCGACTGCTCCCCTCACGCAGGTGAACACGAGACTAGAGGAGGAAGGTCTCACGATACCCACCAATGAAGCTCATGCCGTAACTTCTAAACGGCCGACTGAAGAGACTAAGAGGATCAATCTAGGATTTGCTAATGAGCGCAAGACCACCATTATCAGTTCTAGCCTTGATGACAAATAGGAAAGTGCGCTCATCCAATTCCTGTAAGATAATCGAGACATATTCGCATGGCAACCTGTGGATATGTCGGGAGTCCCAAGAGAACTGACCGAGCACAAATTGAAGGTGTATCCTCAAGCAAGGCCGATTCGATAGAAGTTGCGTCGTTTCACGCCTGACAAAAGGGAAGTTATTCGCGCCGAGTTAGCTCGCTTAGTGTCAGCAGGGTTCATTAGGGAAGTGCTGCACCCCGAGTGGCTAGCGAATCCTGTTCTTGTACTCAAAAAGAATAAATTTAATTAGTGCATGTGTGTTGACTATACTGATCTCAACAAACAATGTCTGAAGGATCCCTTCGGGCTCCTTAGAATAGATCATGTAGTTGACTCGACTCCTGACTGCTCTATGCTCTCCTTCCTAGACTGCTACTCTGGGTATCATCAGATTGGCCTGGCAAAAGAAGATGAGGAGAAGACTGCTTTCATCACCCTGTTTGGAGCTTTCTGCTATATCTCCATGTCGTTCAGCCTCAAGAACGCTGGAGCGACTTACCAGAGAGCCATCCAAACATGCTTAGCCGATCACTAGGGCAAGCGGTGGAAGCCTACGTTGATGATGTGGTTATCAAGACAGAAAACTCTGAAAACTTCATCGAATATTTGTAGCTGGTCTTCAATAGCCTGAGGCGCTACCAATGGAAGCTGAATCTAGAAAAGTGTGTATTCGTAGTACCGACCGGAAAGCTACTCGGATTCATTGTCAGCTACCGAGGAATTGAAGCGAGTCCGGAGAAGATCGAGGCCATCATGAGAATGGAAGCACCACGGTCGCAGGAAAAGGTGCAAAGGCTTACTGGATGCATGGCAGCCCTAAGCAGGTTCATATCAAGGTTAGGCGAGAAAGGAATGCCATTTTACAAATTGCTAAAGTAGATGGACAAGTTTTAGTGGACCACAGAGGCATAGGAGACTCTAGGGGCACTGAAGAAGTTCTTGACCACGCCGCACTCAAGCTGCCATGCCGGTCTACACCTGTTCAGCCGGCAGAAGATCTGCTCCTATATATCTCCTGCACGACTCATGTGGTAAGCACCACGTTAGTAGTCGAGCGGGCCAAGGAAGGACATGCATACCCTGTGCAGCATCCAGTCTACTTCATCAACGAAGTCCTCGGGTCCTCAAAAATAAGGTATCCTCAAGTCCAGAAGTTGTTGTACGTGGTACTTCTAACCGCTCGCAAGCTCCGACACTACTTTGACAACCACAAAGTCATAGTAGTCACAGATTCTCGATAAGCGATATTCTCCACAACAAAGAAGCTATTGGAAGGATAGCTAAGTGGGCATGCGAGCTTGGGGCTCACGACATAGAGTTCCGGCCCCGCACGATGATAAAAACTCAGGCATTGGTTGACTTCATATTAGAGTGGACTAAGCACCAGGTCCCGGATAGCCCAGAAGTTGCTAAAGTGTGGAGAATGTACTTTGATGGCTCGTTGAAGCTGCAAGGAGCAGGTGCAGGGATTCTCTTTATTGCTCCCGGAGGCAAACAACTCAAGTATGCACTCTAGTTGTTGTTTCCAGCATCAAATAATGCAGCAGAGTATGAAGCACTGGTCCATGGGCTGAGCATTGCGGTATCACTCAGAATCAAGAAGCTGATGGTATATGGTGACCTGCTGGTGGTCATAAGCCAAATAAACAAAGATTGGGACTACTCAACTGACTCAATGGGGAAATACTATGCAACTATGCAAAAAGTGGAAGAAAAGTTCGAAGGATTGGAGTTCCATCATGTGGAAAGGGATCGCAATGCAGCAGTAGACACATTGTCGAAGCTGGGATCCAGTCGGGCCCAGGCTCCGCCTGGGATCTTCGTCTAAGAATTATCCATCCAAGCATCATCACGGATCAGATGGAAGAATGCAACACCCTGAGTCAGCCAAAGATAGACTCCAATGACTGGAGAGAACCTATCATCAGGTACATAAAGAATGAAGAAGAGCCGGTAACAAGGATGCGTCAGAGCGCATTGCAAGGCAGTCAGCCCACTACACCATCATAGGGGGCTTGCTATACAGAAGAGGCGCATGAGGAATCTTCATGAAATGCATCCACTCGGCCACCGGGCAACAGTTATTAGATGAAATTCACGCTGGACAGTGTGGTGTGCGCGCCGCATCAAAGACTCTAGTGGGAAAAGCTTTCAGATCTAGTTTCTACTGGCCAACTGCGAAGAGTGATGCTGTCGAGCTAGTCCAGAAGTGCGAGGCGTGCCAATTCCTGTCAAAGCAACAACACTTGCTTGTGCAGCAGCTGCAAACCATTCCTGTAACCTGGCTGTTTGCATGCTAGGGGCTGGACATGATCAGACCATTTAAGAAAGCTCAAGGAGGTTATACTCATGTATTGGTTGCCATTGATAAATTTACAAAATGGATAGAGTATAAGCCAATCGCTTCCTTGACCTCAGCAAAAGCAATGGAGTTTATCCAGGATATAATGTTCAGGTTCGGAATACCGAATAGCATCATCACTGACCTAGGATCCAACTTCACCAACTCAGAGTTCTTCGATTTCTATGAGCAAAGGAGCATCCAGATCAAGTACGCATTAGTGGCTGTAATACTCAAAATTGTATACAAGGAATATATAGTGATTTCCTTATTTGATGTGCCTCATTTGCATCATGAAAAGAGCATACGTAGAATCAAGGATGATTAAATTAAACCAATGATACTAAAATAAAAGAAAGAGCATCTTGTTGGAGTTTTGTTTGTGCATTTAATGCAATAGTAATAAAATGAATGAAAATATAATATTGATAATGAGGTGGAGGATTAAAGGAAATGAGAAGAAAAGGAGAGTATATAATACAAAGGGAAACTATATTTTCAGAGTTGATACCTCTTAATTTTACAATATAATTAAGAATAAATTTAGCACATGTTTGAATTCAAATTCGAATTCAAATTGAACTAGGAAATAGAGAAAAGAGGATAGAGAATAAAATAGAAAAGACTAAAGTACTTCATGGGCTGACTGACCACCATTTCAGCCCACCAAAAAAACTTACCCCTTCGTGGGTGCATCATGCAAAGGGGCCCCTCTGTTTATTTAAAAACAACCCGCAGTCCACACTCCTGTATCATGTGTCTCAGTATTCTTAGCACCGAGACCCCTGACTTTTCTGGTTATTGAGGCCCAGTCCATAGAACATATAAAATAGGTAAATAAATACAGAAATTGATTTTTAATATAAAAAGAGTTCCTAAAACTTGTTTATTGCATAGAAAATTCATTCTAGCTCCAAATTGAGCCATTTCAATTTATAAAATTTTGTAATAATATTCTCTACCATTTAGTGTCTCTGTTTCTACAAGAAAGCAGTAAGAAAATTAATTTCGCATCTAATCCTATTTCAATCACATTAAATCTTAGGAAATTCATAACTTGAAATCTATAACTCCAAATTTAATGATTCCAGTTCCTGTGATCTTATTTTAATGTCTAGTTTATTACTATATATTTTATTTACACGTTTGATGTGATGTTAATTTATGCTATACTATGTATGTATTTTGTTGATGCGAGTAGACGAGCAAGCCACTGTGGATTCTGAGGTTCAGCAAGTAGAAGTAGCTGAGCAGGAGCTCATTGAAGGCAAGTTGTGTCCTTGATCACTTACTTTTTCCCAGCCATGTTCTTATTAATTATAATGATCTGCATAGGATAATTTTGATGGGATCCTTTAGGTTACCCCAGTTTTGGTTATCTTTATACCTTGTTCACCACTGAAACATTTTGGGTAGTACTTGCTATTGCTTTATGTGGATTGGGTATGGAGATACACTATTCATGATTACACTTTTATTATCTTTTTATTATTACTGTTCATGTTAAGATCATTAAATTAATGGGAACATGGAGCGACCACCCGGGAAAACAGTGCTACCACAAGGGTTTAATGGGACGCCCTTGGCTGATTAACTAGGAAAGCTAGTGGAGGTCTTCCTTACCTGAAAGGGGTAAGGGCAGTAGGGGAGTGGTCAGCGTAGGGAGGTCCTTGGGTTGATTTTGCTGCGATGGCGGTCAGGCGATGGATTCCTGCACTGGAGCTTCCTATAAACTGTAGCAGGATTTCTGAAGCTAGTGGAACTTTGTAAAGGCCTCGTATTGTTACCCTGCCTCGCCTCCTCGGTAGAGGTGTATGGGATTGGCCGTCTCTTGGCAGATGGGTAACATGACTTGTGGGTAAAGATGTGCAACCTCTGCAGAGTGTAAAACTAGTATACTAGTCGTGCTCACGGTCATGAGCGGCTCGGACCCTCACATGATTAATTATGGAACTTAAATTTAATTTGACATTTGCATCACATTTGGGATTATTTTACTATTACTTTTCTTTATTATTATTAAGGTTTGGTATTTACTTACACTTAGTAATTGCTAATAAAATTTTGACCAACTTATAAAAGCAATGCTCAGCTTCAGCCTCTATTTCATTGATCAGCCTTACACTACATGAACTCCCACCTTTGGTGAGTTCATGCCACATTATTCCCGACGACTTGTTGAGCTATGAACATATGTGAGCTCACCCTTGCTGTCTCACAACCCCCCCCCCCACAGGAGAAGAACAGGTGGTTCAGGAGGAGCCGCAAGGCGAGGAGTTCGATCTGATCTAGGTGGCGTTTCTCAGTTGACATTGGCGCCGACGATCCTTAGTTCGTTTTATATTTATTCTTTTATTTTGTAATAAGTCTTCCGCTATGTAATAAATACTCTGATGTATCGTGACATTTATCTCTATACACTCTGTTATTATATATGTTGTCTTCTTGGCGCATGTATGAGATGCACCCGGCTTTGTCCCTTAAAGCCCGGGTGTTACAGAAGTGGTATCTGTAACACCCGGCTTTAAGGAACAAAGCCAGGTGCATCTCATACATGCGCCAAGAAGACAACACATATAATAACAGAGTGTATAGAGATAAATGTCATTAACATCAGAGTATTTATTACATAGCGGAAGACTTATTACAAAATAAAGTAATAAAGATAAAACGAACTAAGGATCGTCGGCGCCAATGTCGACTGGGAAATGCCACCTAGATCAGATCGAACTCCTCAGTGTTAGGCGGCTCCTCCTGAACCACCTGATCTTCTCCTGTGGGGGGGGGTGTGAGACAGCAAGGGTGAGCTCACACATGATCATAGCTCAACAAGTTGTGGGGAACCAGTGGACATAAACTCACAAAGGTGTGAGTTCATGTGATGTGTAAGGCTTAATCAAAGACAGGGGTTAAAGCTGAGCATTGCTTTTAAGTAGTTGGTCAAAATTTTATTAGCAGTTACTAAGTGTATGTAAATACCAAACCATAAGTAAAGTAATAGAACAAAATTAATAACAAACCCATGCAATGCAAATGACAAAATTGAATTTAAGTTCCATAATTTAAACATCAGAGAGTCCTGAGCTGCTCATGACCGTGAGCTCGGCTAGTATACCAGTTTTACACTCTGCAGAGGTTGTACCCTTTACCCACAAGTCATGTTACCCATCTGCCAAGGGGTCGCGACTCCCCATATACCTCTACCTAGGAAGCACGGCAGGGCAACACTACGAGGCCTTTACAAAGTTCCACTAGCTTCCGAAAACCCGCTACAGTTTATAGGAAGATCCAGTACAGGGTTCCTGGCTGACCGCCATCGCAGCAAAATCAACCAGGGACCTCCCCGCACTGACCTCTCCCCTACTGCCCTTGCCCCTTTCGGGTAAGGTAGTCTTCCACTAGCTTTCCTAATTAGTCAGCCAAGGGCGTCCCATTCCACCCTTGTGGTGGCACGTGGTTCTCAAGTTAAGCTCTATGTTCCAATTAACATTAATGATATCAACATGAACATAAACAGAATAACAACAATAATTGGAACATAGAGGTAATAAATGATTATCCCAAAACCATATAAAGCAATAGCAAACTACCCAAGTGATTCAGGGGTAAACAAGGTAGTGAGATAAACAATCTAGGGAGTCCTATTGGGTCCCATCAAAATTAACCTATGCATGGATAAGGGATATTAAAGAACATTATTGGGTAAAAAGTGGTCAAGGGCACAACTTGCCTGGCACTTGAGATTCCAGGTACCAACTTGCTTTTCAGATGACACGTGTCCGCGCGCTAGTCGTAGCAATACAAACAAACATGGTATAGATAAAATTAACATCACACCAACATAAGTATATACTGCATAATAATGATCTACGCGTTTCTACGAGACTAACGCAACTTGAACGGATCAAAACGGAATTAAAATGAAGAAGTTATGAATTTATTAAGTTTTAAGTGTTGGATAAAAGATTACTTAGGATATTAATTTTAATGTGATATTCATGTCAAAACAGAGGTACTATGTGATGAACAATAATATTATAGAATTATAGAAATTGAAATGATCTCATTTGGACTTAATATGAATTTTCTATGGATTTAACAATATTCTGGAATTGTTTTTATATTAAAAATTCAATTTCTAATTCAATTTCTCTGTTTTTCTTATTAACTGGACTGTGCCTCAAATACAGGAAACTGCAGGGTCTCTGGAGCAAAATTTCCTAAGACACAGAGCGCTCCAGTCGAGGACGGCGGGTTGATTCTCATTAAACCCAGGGGCTCTTAAGCAAAAGAGTCGGCCGAAGGGGTATCCTCTATTATCAACCGTAGGATCTGGATCTTACGGCCCGAGTTAGATTGTCGCGGTTAAAGGACCCGCGCGTTATATGAACCCCACGTCCCGCGATCAACGGACCACGCCGCGCCATTCCCAGATCAAATCTGCGCCCTTAGATCCTAGATCTACGTTTACGTTTTAATGAAGCCTGAAACACGCACCAATCGTCCGATTCTAATCGAACGCTGCCCATTCATTTGCCCTTCACTGATATCCTTGCTCGATCTAGACCGTTCGCAGAGATCGACGGTTAAGAACCCGTCTTCCCCCACCCATCGGCCACCATGGCCGTGCACCCAGCCGCGGCGGCGCGCCGTGCCGGAGTCCCGCGTCACCCATTTCCCCGGCGACAATCCGTTGCTTTAGTTAGCAAAAAACGATGCGGATGCGATTGGGAGCGCCATGGAGCAGTTAGCTCGCCGCAGCAAGCAATGGGGATCCCCGGCCACATGAAGGGGCAAATCCACAGCAAAACCCAACACCGGTGAGCAATTCAGCCAACCCCGTGCACCGAACGCGCCTAGCGAGTCCCCGGTCGCCCTCCCGAAGTCAAGGTGAAGCTGCCGAGCCTGTCTTGGAGACCCAGCTGCTAGAGTATGCGCATGGCCTCGGTTCCTATGGTGCGAGCGGCTCAGGTGGCTAGGTCGGTTGGTCCCCGCCCCGCCGAACATCAACACCAATCGCAATACCGAGCTACGGCAATGGCAGAACAGAAGGTGAGCACATACCTTGTTTTGGCGTGGCACAAATCCCCAGCGTCGAGCTCCCAACTTCACCGCGGAATTTAGATTCCGGTGAGGTATTCTGCTAGCGCAGGGGGGGAAATTACTCCCACGGCCGATGACACGGACGCGATTACGAGTACGCCACGATCCTCCCCCAATTCTCCTCGCGCAGAGCTACCCGGTGCCCAGGATTTCTTCGCTCCCTCACACACACTCGGCGTCAATGGCAGAAGCGGCAGACTTCTCCCACGTTCTCCCTGTACGTACGACGGTGGCGCGGAAGGTCTTTATCCCCAGCGCCCGTGGACCCCCGGACCCGAATTCCACGCGGAGGTTGGATCAAGCCACGACCGCAGGCCTGGCGACGTTCTCGTGCGTTAGCTGCGGCAAAGTTGGTTGGATTCGTTGGAGTTGTTGGAGACGCTGCTGACCGAGCCGGCCCACCGGTCAGAGGCAAAGATCCCGAGCGCGTGCTGCGGACGACCGACGAGCGGGCCCAGCAGCAGTGTCACAGAAGAGTGTCCGCAACAGCTGATGTGTGGGTCCGGTTGCCAGAGCGCCGCGCGCGGGATTGAGGAGTGGGCCGCGCAGTGAACAGAAGTTGGGCCGAATTGGTGTTCTGAGCCCAGTTAGAGTTTTATTCTTTTCCCCTTTTTCTTTTCTTTTCATTTCTTTTCAATTTCAAACTTCAATTCAAATTCAAACTTTGTGGCACTTTGTATACTGGCTAATTATTTATTTTGATCATATCAACTGTAATGAAGTTATTTTAATGACAATTTTATTTGTATTGAATAGTATTCCTTTCTCTTTTCTATTTTCATGGTTTTATTTTCAAGTTAGACCTTAAATTCTATGGATCCCTTGATATGCTATTAATGGTATATTTATCTTATTAAGCACAAATGCACAACCAAATAAAAACTCAGCATGATGCATACACTTTAATGGTATATCCTTTTATTACTTATTTGTTTTTGAATGTAGTGCTCACATGTGATGATGCATAAAGGTCAAACTCATATAAAGAGAGATTGTTTCTCTATTGGTATTATCTCTAACAAATACAAAGTGGGTGTTACAAATCCTACCCCCCTTAAAAATAATCTCGTCCTCGAGATTTAAGAAGAACTAGAGAAAAGGTGGGGAAAATCTATACGAAGCTCTTCTTCTCTTTCCCAAGTTGCTTCATCTTCACTGTGGTGACTCCATTGAACTTTACACATCTTTATCACCTTATTTCTTGTAACTCGAGTCAATGTATCCAAAATCTTGATCGGGTACTCCGTGTAAGTCAAATCACCTTGAACACTGAGCTCTTCCATGGGTAACTGTTCCTCAGGGACACGGAGACACTTCTTAAGTTGAGATACGTGGAACACATTATGCACATCCGATAGACTAGCAGGTAACTCGAGTTGGTAGGCCATCTCTCCAACTTGCCTAAAAACTCTGGATGGTCCAATAAAGTGAGGGAAACAATTTGCCCTTGACTTTAAATCTCCTCATTCCACGAAGTGGTGAAACCTTGAGGTACACATGATCTCTTTCCTCAAACTCCAGTGGTCTTCTTCTATGATCAGTGTAGCTCTTCTGCCTTGACTGCGCAGTTCTCAAATTCTCCCTTATTTGCTGAACATTGTTCATCTTCTTCTTGTATAATCTCAGGCCCAAACAACTGTCTCCCTCTAGTCTGATCCAATAAAGAGGAGTCCTGCATTTCCTGCCATATAGAGCCTCAAACGGTAACATCTTCGGACTGGCCTGGTAACTATTATTATGTGAGAACTTAGCATAAGGTAGACTCTTGTCCCAACTACTACCATGCTGAAGGGTACAAGCTCACATGTCCTCCGATACTTGATTAGTCCTTTCAGTCTGTCCATCACTCTGACGATGATAGGCTGAACCAAAAACTCAACCTCGTATCCATATTCTCATGAAAACTTTTCCAAAATCTGGAGGTAAATTGTGATCCTCAATCCAAAATGATCTTCTTCAGTACACCAGGTAGGGACACAATCCAAGCCATATATACTCTACCAATTGAGATCCCTTATGAGTAGTCTTGAGCAAGATGAAATGAGCCACTTTGGTTAGTCTACCCATAATCACCCATATGGAGTCATATCCTTTCTAGGTGCGAGGCAACCCAGTAATGAAGTCCATACCAATCTCTTCCCACTTCCACTCGGGTATCTTCAGTGGGTATAATAGTCCAGCTGGCCTTTGGTGTTCAGCCTTAACTCTTTGACACACATCGCACATAACCACATGTGCAGCTACATCTCTTTTCAATTCATACCACCAATACTTTCGCTTCAAATCCTGATACATCTTAGTACTACCAGGATGAATAGAATAATCCGAGTCATGGGCCTCCTTTAAAATAGTCTCTCGCAGGCTTTTAACATCAGGAACACACATCCTGTCCTTGAACCATACGGTGCCCTGCTCATCTTCCGTGAATTCCGGAACTCGATCTTCAGTAATCAGATCCTTAATCTCTTGTATCTTAGCATCACCAACTTGTCCTTTGCAGATTTCTTGCTCCAAGATAGGTTCCAAATCAATAATGACTCCTTAAACGTGAGCAACTATCCCCAGGTTAAGTCTCCTGAAATCCTCAACAATCTCATCGAGTAGCTGGGCAACAACAGCTAAATGAACATGCTCCTTTCGACTCAAGGCATCTGTAACCAAATTTGCCTTGCCCGGGTGATAGTGAATTTCCAAATCATAATCCTTAATAAGCTCCAACCAACGGTGTTGCCTAAGGTTGAGATCCTTCTGTGTGAATATATACTTCAAACTCTTATGACCCGTATATACTTGGCACTTCTCGTCCCATTTAAATTCTCTTCTTTTCTCCAAAAGCGAAATCATAGGTTTGGCAATCTTAGAAAAAACCTTCAATAAATCTCCAATAGTATCCTGCAAGTCCCAAGAAACTTCGGTCCTCCGTAACCGTAGTGGGTATGCTCCACACCACTATCTCCTTGACTTTAGCAGGATCCACTGATATCCCTCCATTAGAAATGATATGTCCAAGAAATGGCCCCTTGCCAATCCAAAACTCGCACTTGCTAAACTTAGCGTAGAGTTGATTATCTCGTAACTTCTATAGCACCAACCTTAGATGTTCTTCATGGTCACTCTCATTCTTAGATTAGATAAGAATATCGTCGATGAACACCACGACGAATCTGTCCAAATACTCCAAAAACATCTTATTCGTCAAATCCATAAAATAAGCTGGTGCATTGGTTAATCCAAACGACATAACGATGATCTCATATAATCCATATCGAGTCGAGAAAACCGTCTTAGGAATATCTGATGGTCCAATCTTCATCTGATGGTAACCCGATCGGAGGTTAATCTTCGAGAACACTCTGGCTCCTCTCATCCGATTAAACAAATCCTTAATGCGGGGTAACAGAAACTTGTCCTTCACAGTGACATCATTAAGGAACCTTTAATCCACGCACATCCTTTGCAATCCATCTTTCTTCTTTACAAACAAAACTGGTACTCTCCAAGGTGAGGAACTCGGACGTAAGTAACTAGCCTCTTGTAATTCCGTTCACTGATTCTTCAGTCCCTTTAGGTGTAATTACTCTCATGGGTTTTCTCATATTGTCCAACACATATGCCCAAACCAAAATCTCAGCATGACGCATAATTTTATTAGCAACTCATGGGGTCAAATAGACCTTTTTATTCCTCCTTAAATGGTATCATACCGAATACTAACTAAAGGAACATGTAGATCTTACAAATAGTAGTAATTTATATATATGTTTATGTAGCTTGGTGGAGCTGGTGGTGGTGGAGATGGTGGTTGCTCTTGTCGTTGTCTCTCCAACCGTGATTGCCTTATTTCTTGCTGTATCTCCAGACGGGCCTGACATATTTCCTCGCGTTCTTGTCTTATCTGGCTTTGCATTTCGGTCATCATGTCTGTCAATTGCTGTATTACCAGCCTTTGGGTTGCGATCACTTGCTCGGTTTCCACAGGTGGGGGATTTGGAGGATTCATTTCTGTTTGCTGCTGCGTGATAATCTTTCCTTTCCTGGTATTGACCATCTAAGTTAGATACATAAGGTAAGAAAGAGCAGTGGACAAGGCAGTAATTACAATCATGTTACTCTGGGGGACTTATTAGCTAAGTAGATTAGTGTGTCACCTACTAAAGCTAATGCAGTACCTTATAGTGGTACATGCTAAAATGTTCATATGTAATATCTCAATCACTCAAAGAAGCAAATCAGGCATTGATCATCAGAACAATCAACCAACATTTTTAATAGAGAAAATAGTTTTAATTTTGTCTTAGGCCTCCTATCTCTTAAAATGTCATAGGGGTAGGGATTCCAAGGTTTGAAATCCATCTTGTCTTAGAGTAGAAAAGGTAAGAATGATCAGAGTAAAACAGTAGAAGGTGAGACAGGAACAAGATAAGGTAAGTATGGAATGAATCAGAGTAAGATAAGTAGATGAGGGTTTTGTCCATTTCTATCTAGGTTTCGTCCTACAGTCAACATTTCCTCTGATACCACTTCTGTAACACCCGGCTTTAAGGAACAAAGCCAGGTGCATCTCATACATGCGCCAAGAAGACAACACATATAATAACAGAGTGTATAGAGATAAATGTCATTAACATCAGAGTATTTATTACATAGCGGAAGACTTATTACAAAATAAAGTAATAAAGATAAAACGAACTAAGGATCGTCGGCGCCAATGTCGACTGGGAAACGCCACCTAGATCAGATCGAACTCCTCAGTGTTAGGCGGCTCCTCCTGAACCACCTGATCTTCTCCTGTGGGGGGGTGTGAGACAGCAAGGGTGAGCTCACACATGATCATAGCTCAACAAGTTGTGGGGAACCAGTGGACATAAACTCACAAAGGTGTGAGTTCATGTGATGTGTAAGGCTTAATCAAAGACAGGGGTTAAAGCTGAGCATTGCTTTTAAGTAGTTGGTCAAAATTTTATTAGCAGTTACTAAGTGTATGTAAATACCGAACCATAAGTAAAGTAATAGAACAAAATTAATAACAAACCCATGCAATGCAAATGACAAAATTGAATTTAAGTTCCATAATTTAAACATCAGAGAGTCCTGAGCTGCTCATGACCGTGAGCTCGGCTAGTATACCAGTTTTACACTCTGCAGAGGTTGTACCCTTTACCCACAAGTCATGTTACCCATCTGCCAAGGGGTCGCGACTCCCCATATACCTCTACCTAGGAAGCACGGCAGGGCAACACTACGAGGCCTTTACAAAGTTCCACTAGCTTCCGAAAACCCGCTACAGTTTATAGGAAGATCCAGTACAGGGTTCCTGGCTGACCGCCATCGCAGCAAAATCAACCAGGGACCTCCCCGCACTGACCTCTCCCCTACTGCCCTTGCCCCTTTCGGGTAAGGTAGTCTTCCACTAGCTTTCCTAATTAGTCAGCCAAGGGCGTCCCATTCCACCCTTGTGGTGGCACGTGGTTCTCAAGTTAAGCTCTATGTTCCAATTAACATTAATGATATCAACATGAACATAAACAGAATAACAACAATAATTGGAACATAGAGGTAATAAATGATTATCCCAAAACCATATAAAGCAATAGCAAACTACCCAAGTGATTCAGGGGTAAACAAGGTAGTGAGATAAACAATCTAGGGAGTCCTATTGGGTCCCATCAAAATTAACCTATGCATGGATAAGTGATATTAAAGAACATTATTGGGTAAAAAGTGGTCAAGGGCACAACTTGCCTGGCACTTGAGATTCCAGGTACCAACTTGCTTTTCAGATGACACGTGTCCGCGCGCTAGTCGTAGCAATACAAACAAACATGGTATAGATAAAATTAACATCACACCAACATAAGTATATACTGCATAATAATGATCTACGCGTTTCTACGAGACTAACGCAACTTGAACGGATCAAAACGGAATTAAAATGAAGAAGTTATGAATTTATTAAGTTTTAAGTGTTGGATAAAAGATTACTTAGGATATTAATTTTAATGTGATATTCATGTCAAAACAGAGGTACTATGTGATGAACAATAATATTATAGAATTATAGAAATTGAAATGATCTCATTTGGACTTAATATGAATTTTCTATGGATTTAACAATATTCTGGAATTGTTTTTATATTAAAAATTCAATTTCTAATTCAATTTCTCTGTTTTTCTTATTAACTGGACTGTGCCTCAAATACAGGAAACTGCAGGGTCTCTGGAGCAAAATTTCCTAAGACACAGAGCGCTCCAGTCGAGGACGGCGGGTTGATTCTCATTAAACCCAGGGGCTCTTAAGCAAAAGAGTCGGCCGAAGGGGTATCCTCTATTATCAACCGTAGGATCTGGATCTTACGGCCCGAGTTAGATTGTCGCGGTTAAAGGACCCGCGCGTTATATGAACCCCACGTCCCGCGATCAACGGACCACGCCGCGCCATTCCCAGATCAAATCTGCGCCCTTAGATCCTAGATCTACGTTTACGTTTTAATGAAGCCTGAAACACGCACCAATCGTCCGATTCTAATCGAACGCTGCCCATTCATTTGCCCTTCACTGATATCCTTGCTCGATCTAGACCGTTCGCAGAGATCGACGGTTAAGAACCCGTCTTCCCCCACCCATCGGCCACCATGGCCGTGCACCCAGCCGCGGCGGCGCGCCGTGCCGGAGTCCCGCGTCACCCATTTCCCCGGCGACAATCCGTTGCTTTAGTTAGCAAAAAACGATGCGGATGCGATTGGGAGCGCCATGGAGCAGTTAGCTCGCCGCAGCAAGCAATGGGGATCCCCGGCCACGTGAAGGGGCAAATCCACAGCAAAACCCAACACCGGTGAGCAATTCAGCCAACCCCGTGCACCGAACGCGCCTAGCGAGTCCCCGGTCGCCCTCCCGAAGTCAAGGTGAAGCTGCCGAGCCTGTCTTGGAGACCCAGCTGCTAGAGTATGCGCATGGCCTCGGTTCCTATGGTGCGAGCGGCTCAGGTGGCTGGGTCGGTTGGTCCCCGCCCCGCCGAACATCAACACCAATCGCAATACCGAGCTACGGCAATGGCAGAACAGAAGGTGAGCACATACCTTGTTTTGGCGTGGCACAAATCCCCAGCGTCGAGCTCCCAACTTCACCGCGGAATTTAGATTCCGGTGAGGTATTCTGCTAGCGCAGGGGGGGAAATTACTCCCACGGCCGATGACACGGACGCGATTACGAGTACGCCACGATCCTCCCCCAATTCTCCTCACGCAGAGCTACCCGGTGCCCAGGATTTCTTCGCTCCCTCACACACACTCGGCGTCAATGGCAGAAGCGGCAGACTTCTCCCACGTTCTCCCTGTACGTACGACGGTGGCGCGGAAGGTCTTTATCCCCAGCGCCCGTGGACCCCCGGACCCGAATTCCACGCGGAGGTTGGATCAAGCCACGACCGCAGGCCTGGCGACGTTCTCGTGCGTTAGCTGCGGCAAAGTTGGTTGGATTCGTTGGAGTTGTTGGAGACGCTGCTGACCGAGCCGGCCCACCGGTCAGAGGCAAAGATCCCGAGCGCATGCTGCGGACGACCGACGAGCGGGCCCAGCAGCAGTGTCACAGAAGAGTGTCCGCAACAGCTGATGTGTGGGTCCGGTTGCCAGAGCGCCGCGCGCGGGATTGAGGAGTGGGCCGCGCAGTGAACAGAAGTTGGGCCGAATTGGTGTTCTGAGCCCAGTTAGAGTTTTATTCTTTTCCCCTTTTTCTTTTCTTTTCATTTCTTTTCAATTTCAAACTTCAATTCAAATTCAAACTTTGTGGCACTTTGTATACTGGCTAATTATTTATTTTGATCATATCAACTGTAATGAAGTTATTTTAATGACAATTTTATTTGTATTGAATAGTATTCCTTTCTCTTTTCTATTTTCATGGTTTTATTTTCAAGTTAGACCTTAAATTCTATGGATCCCTTGATATGCTATTAATGGTATATTTATCTTATTAAGCACAAATGCACAACCAAATAAAAACTCAGCATGATGCATACACTTTAATGGTATATCCTTTTATTACTTATTTGTTTTTGAATGTAGTGCTCACATGTGATGATGCATAAAGGTCAAACTCATATAAAGAGAGATTGTTTCTCTATTGGTATTATCTCTAACAAATACAAAGTGGGTGTTACAGTATCGGAGCAAATGTTGACTGTAGGACGAAACCTAGATAGAAATGGACAAAACCCTTACCTACTTATCTCATTCTGATTCATTCTATACTTATCTTACTCTGATTCTTTCTATACTTGTCTTGATCCTGTCTCACCTTCTACTGTTTTACTCTGATGATTCTTACCTTTTCTACTCTGAGACAAGATGGATTTCACACCTTGGAATCCTACGTTTATGACCTTTTTAAGAGATAGGAGGCCTAAGACCAAATCCAAACTATTTTCTATATCTGAAAATGTTGTTTGATTGTTCTGATGATAAATGTCTGATTTGCTTCTTTGATTGATTGAGATATTATATATGGACATCTTAGCATGTGCCAACATAAGGTAATAAATTGGCTATGGTAGGTAAAACATTAATCTGCTTAGCTAATAAATCCCCCAAAGTAACATGGTTCATAATTACTGCCTTGTCTTCTGCTCTCTCTTACCATATGTATCTAACTCAGATGGTCAATACCAGGAGGGGTGGTGGAATTGATTTGCTTCCTAATCGACACACTCGGCGGATTTATAGACAACCTCAACCACAGCCAGCAGAGATGAATCCTCCTAATCCTCCACCGGACGGAGTTGACCCACTGATTGCTGCTCAGATGGGAATGATGCAGCAAATGGCGGATACTATGGCAGATATGCATGCCCAGATGCAGCAAGAACGCCAGGAGATGCGTCAGGAAAGAGAAGATATACGCCAGGAGTTGCACCAGGAGAGAGAGGAGATACGCCAGGAGAGAAGGGCGCAACAACAGCAGCTGCAACAACAACTTCAACAACAGCAGCAACAGCAACAAGTGCCATTGCCTCCACCACCACCACCAGTTCCACCTCGTGATAAGCACCGGGAGTTTATGAGCCATAAGCCACCGACCTTCGCCAGTTCGCCATATCCACTTGATGCAGATGATTGGTTGAAGTCAATTGAGAAGATGCTCAACATCGCCCAATGCTCAGACTGGGAGAAAGTTCTTTATGCCTCAGGTCGTCTGACAGGTCCTGCTGCTGACTGGTGGGATTCTTATACTGCTGCCCATGATGCTGCTGATACTATTACTTGGGCAGAGTTCAGTACACAGTTCAGGAACTACCATATTCCAGCTGGTATGATAAAGATCAAGAAGGAGTTTCTATCATTAAAGCAAGGCAACATGTCAGTCAGCGAGTACAGAGACAAATTCATTCAGCTGTCGAGATATGCTCCGGAGGAAGTTGCTGAGGATGAGAGGAAGCAGGAGCACTTTATTGAAGGACTTAATGGACCCTTGCAGTATGCACTGGTTGCACACACCTTTCCATCATTTCAGAGGCTACTGGATAAGGCTCTCGCTATTGAACACAAGCGTGTTCAACTGGGTGATTTCAAGAGGAAGGCTATCTCGCAGGGACAGGGTAGCAGCAGTGTTCGTCCCCGCTATGTTTCACCACAGGGTACACCGACTCGACCAGGAGGACCACGCCCAGTTCAGTATGCTCCACAGGGCTCTCCACGGACACCTCCTACTCGTCAGGCTACTCCCACTGGCACTCCAACGAGGTCTACAGGACAGAAGACTGACCCTACATGCTTCAAGTGCAGTCAGATTGGGCACTATGCTAATGCTTGTCCGATGGGAAATGCTGGTACACCAGCTAAGAACAAGCAGCAGACTCCTGGCAAGGGATATTCTATAGCCAGGGTGAATCAAGTCAGTGTTGATGATACTCCTGATGGTGCTGACATCGTACTCGGTATGTTTTACATTAATGCCATTCCTGCAACCATACTGTTTGATTCTGGTGCTACACATTCATTCATGTCTGCTCGATATGCCAACACTAATGCGATACCCCTGCTAAATATGAGAAAACCAATGATAGTAATCACACCTAAAGGGCCTATTGAGGCAAATCAAATGACACGTAGATTGACATTATCAATTATGGGAAGAGAATTTGGAGCTACTGCTATAATATTAGAGGCCAGCAGTATAGATCTGATCCTTGGTATGTCATGGTTAAGAAAGGCAAAGGCCATTATAGCATGTGGTAGGGGTACTATAGAGCTCACTAGCCCTAAAGGAGAAACATTTCAAGTTAATATTGCAGTAACCACCCCATCCAAGCGTGCAATGTTCTTTATACCTGAGGAGTTTGTTGGTGACAACATCCGGGTGGTTAGAGATTTTCCGGATGTCTTTCCGGAGGAGTTAACAGGGATGCCACCGGATAGGGAAGTAGAGTTTGTTATTGATCTTTTACCTGGAACTGCCCCTATTTCTAAACGACCATACTAGATGGTTGTAGAAGAACTGAAGGAGCTTAAGAAGCAGTTAACTGAGTTACAGGAGGCAGGGTACATTCATCCAAGTTCCTCACCTTGGGGAGCGCCGGTTCTGTTTGTACAAAAGAAGGATGGATCGCAACGAATGTGTGTGGACTATAGATCACTTAATGACGTCACGGTGAATAACAAGTATCCATTACCCCATATTGAGGATTTGTTTGATCAGATGAGAGGAGCCAGGGTATTCTCGAAGATTCATCTCTGATCGGGATACCATCAGATGAAGATTAGACCATCAGATATTCCTAAGACGACTTTCTCAACCCGATATGGATTATATGAGTTTACTGTTATGTCATTTGGATTAACCAATGCACCAGCTTATTTCATGAATTTGATGAATAAGGTGTTTATGGAGTATTTGGACAGATTCGTCATGGTGTTCATCGACGATATTCTTATCTATTCTAAGAGTGAAAGTGATCATGAACAACATCTAAGGTTGGTGCTACAGAAGCTGCGAGATAACCAACTCTATGCCAAGTTCAGCAAGTGCGAGTTTTGGATTGACAAGGTGCCATTCCTTGGTCATATTATTTCCAATTGAGGAATAGCAGTGGATCCTGCTAAAGTGAAGGAGATAATGGAATGGAGAGTGCCCACTACAGTTACTGAGATTCGGAGTTTCTTGGGACTTGCAGGCTATTATCGGAGATTCATTGAAGGGTTCTCTAAGATTGCCAAGCCTATGACCACGCTTCTGGAGAAAGGAAGAGAATTCAAGTGGGATGAGAAATGCCAAGAGAGCTTTGATCAATTGAAAGAGAGGTTGATGTCGCCACCAGTATTGGTTATGCCAGATCTACAGAAGGGATTTGACATTTATTGTGATGCATGTGGCCAAGGATTGGGATGTGTGCTTATGCAAGAAGGTCATGTGATCGCCTATGCATCTCGTCAGTTGCGGAAACATGAATTGAACTACCCCACTCATGACTTGGACCTGGCTGCTGTTGTGCATGCACTTAAGATTTGGAGACACTACATTATGGGAACTAAGTGCCAAGTATACACGGATCATAAGAGCTTGAAGTACATATTCACTCAGAAGGATCTCAACCTTAGGCAACACCGTTGGTTTGAGCTTATTAAGGATTATGACTTGGAGATTCATTACCACCCAGGCAAGGCAAATTTGGTTGCAGATGCCTTGAGTTAGAAGGAGCATGTTCACTCCGCTTTCGTGATCCAGCTACCCGACGAGTTGGCAAAAGATTTTGAGAGGCTCAACCTGGGGATTGTTACACATACGGAAGGAGTCACCATTGAATTGGAACCTACCTTGGAGCATGAAATTCGTAAAGGTCAGATTGGTGATGCTAAGATTCAGGAGATCAAGGATCTGATAACAGAGGGTAGAGGCCCGGAGTTCACAGAGGATGAGCAAGGCACCATATGGTTCAAGAATCGGATCTGTGTTCTCGATATTGATAGTCTTTGGGAAACCATATTGAAGGAAGCACATGACTCAGTTTATTCTATCCACCCTGGGAGTACTAAGATGTATCAGGATTTGAAGCAAAAGTATTGGTGGTATGGACTGAAGAGAGATGTGGCTGCACACGTGGCTATGTGCGATGTGTGTCAAAGAGTTAAGGCTGAACACTAGAGGCCAGCCGGACTACTGCATCCACTGAAGATACCTGAGTGGAAATGGGAAGAGATTGGCATGGACTTCATTGTTGGATTACCCCGCACGTCTGCTGGATATGATTCTATATGGGTGATTGTGGACAGGCTAACTAAGGTAGCCCACTTTATTCCAGTGAAGACCACATATTCAGGAGCTAAGTTGGCAGAGTTGTACATGGCACGGATTGTATGCCTGCATGGTGTGCCAAAGAAGATTGTATCAGACCGGGGATCACAGTGTACCTCTCGGTATTGGAAGAAGTTGCACGAGTCATTGGATACGAGATTGAATTTTAGTTCGGCTTACCATCCACAGACTGATGGGCAGACTGAGAGGACTAACCAAGTGCTGGAAGATATGTTAAGAGCTTGTGCCCTTAAGCATGGTGGTAGTTGGGATAAGAGTCTACCGTATGCGGAGTTATCATATAATAATAGCTATCAGGCCAGTTTGAAGATGTCACTGTTTGAGGCTTTATATGGCAGAAAGAGCAGGACTCCACTGTATTGGGATCAAACTGGTGAAAGGAAGTTGTTTGGGCCTGAAATTATACAAGAAGCAGAGGAACAAGTTCAGCAAATAAGGGAGAATTTGAGAACTGCGCAGTCAAGACAGAAAAGCTATGCTGACACCCGGAGAAGACTGCTTGAGTTTAAGGAGGGTGATTATGTCTATTTGAAGGTGTCACCACTCCGGGGTATGAGAAGATTTAAAGTCAAAGGAAAGTTGTCCCCTCGCTTTATTGGACCCTTCTTGATCTTAAAGAGAGTGGGAGAGGTTGCATATCGATTGGAGTTACCGGATCATCTTGCGGATTTTCATGATGTATTTCATGTATCTCAGCTGAAGAAATGTCTCAGGGTACCTGAGGAGCAGTTACCAATGGAAGACCTTAGTGTTCAAGATGATCTGACTTATGCTTAGTACCCCATCAAGATTCTGGATACACTGACTCGTGTCACGAGGAATAAGGTTATAAAGATGTGCAAAGTGCAATGGAGTCACCACAGAGAAGATGAAGCTACTTGGGAAAGAGAAGAAGAGCTTCGCATAGATTTTACCCATCTTTTCCCTAGACCTTCTTAAATCTCGAGGACGAGATTATTTTTAAGGGGGGTAGGATTTGTAATACTCAAAATTGTATACAAGGAATATATAGTGATTTCCTTATTTGATGTGCCTCATTTGCATCATGAAAAGAGCATACGTAGAATCAAGGATGATTAAATTAAACCAATGATACTAAAATAAAAGAAAGAGCATCTTGTTGGAGTTTTGTTTGTGCATTTAATGCAATAGTAATAAAATGAATGAAAATATAATATTGATAATCAGGTGGAGGATTAAAGGAAATGAGATGAAAAGGAGAGTATATAATACAAAGGGAAACTATATTTTCAGAGTTGATACCTCTTAATTTTACAATATAATTAAGAATAAATTTAGCACATGTTTGAATTCAAATTCGAATTCAAATTGAACTAGGAAATAGAGAAAAGAGGATAGAGAATAAAATTGAAAAGACTAAAGGACTTCATGGGCTGACTGACCACCATTTCAGCCCACCAAAAAAATTTACCCCTTCGCGGGTGCATCATGCAAAGGGGCCCCTCTGTTTATTTAAAAACAACCCGCAGTCCACACTCTTGTATCATGTGTCTCAGTATTCTTAGCACCGAGACCCCTGACTTTTCTAGTTATTGAGGCCCAGTCCATAGAACATATAAAATAGGTAAATAAATACAGAAATTGATTTTTAATATAAAAATAATTCCTAAAACTTGTTTATTGCATAGAAAATTCATTCTAGCTCCAAATTGAGCCATTTCAATTTATAAAATTTTGTAATAATATTCTATACCATTTAGTGTCTCTATTTCTACATGAAAGAAGTAAGAAAATCAATTTCTCATCTAATCCTATTTCAATCACATTAAATCTTAGGAAATTCATAACTTGAAATCTATAACTCCAAATTTAATGATTCCAGTTCCTGTGATCTTATTTTAATGTCTAGTTTATTACTATATATTTTATTTACATGTTTAATGTGATGTTAATTTATGCTATACTATGTATGTATTGTGTTGATGCGAGTAGACGAGCAAGCCACTGTGGATTCTGAGGTTCAGCAAATAGAAGTAGCTGAGCAGGAGCTCATTGAAGGCAAGTTGTGCCCTTGATCACTTACTTTTTCCCAGCCATGTTCTTATTAATTATAATGATCTGCATAGGATAATTTTTGATGGGATCCTTTAGGTTACCCCAGTTTTGGTTATCTTTATACCTTGTTCACCACTGAAACATTTTGGGTAGTACTTGCTATTGCTTTATGTGGATTGGGTATGGAGATACACTATTCATGATTACACTTTTATTATCTTTTTATTATTACTGTTCATGTTAAGATCATTAAATTAATGGGAACATGGAGCGACCACCCGGGAAAACAGTGCTACCACAAGGGTTTAATGGGACGCCCTTGGCTGATTAACTAGGAAAGCTAGTGGAGATCTTCCTTACCCGAAAGGGGCAAGGGCAGTAGGGGAGTGGTCAGTGTAGGGAGGTCCTTGGGTTGATTTTGCTGTGATGGTGGTCAGGCGACGGATTCCTGCACTGGAGCTTCTTATAAACTGTAGCGGGATTTCTGAAGCTAGTGGAACTTTGTAAAGGCCTCGTATTGTTACCCTGCCTCGCCTCCTCGGTAGAGGTGTATGGGATTGGCCGTCTCTTGGCAGATGGGTAACATGACTTGTGGGTAAAGATGTGCAACCTCTGCAGAGTGTAAAACTAGTATACTAGCCGTGCTCACGGTCATGAGCGGCTCGGACCCTCACATGATTAATTATGGAACTTAAATTTAATTTGACATTTGCATCGCATTTGGGATTATTTTACTATTACTTTTCTTTATTATTATTAAGGTTTGGTATTTACTTACACTTAGTAATTGCTAATAAAATTTTGACCAACTTATAAAAGCAATGCTCAGCTTCAGCCTCTATTTCATTGATCAGCCTTACACTACATGAACTCCCACCTTTGGTGAGTTCATGCCACATTATTCCTCACGACTTGTTGAGCTATGAACGTATGTGAGCTCACCCTTGCTGTCACACAACCCCCCCCCCCCACAGGAGAAGAACAGGTGGTTCAGGAGGAGCCGCAAGACGAGGAGTTCAATCTGATCTAGGTGGCGTTTCTCAGTTGACATTGGCGCCGACGATCCTTAGTTCGTTTTATATTTATTCTTTTATTTTGTAATAAGTCTTCCGCTATGTAATAAATACTCTGATATATCGTGACATTTATCTCTATACACTCTGTTATTATATATGTTGTCTTCTTGGCGCATGTATGAGATGCACCCGGCTTTGTCCCTTAAAGCCCGGGTGTTACAGTGGCACATCCAAGAGCTAATGTCCAGGTGGAAAGAGCCAATGGAATGATACTGGATGCACTCAGAAAAAAGGTATTCGACAAGAGCGAAAAGATTGCAAGAAAGTGGATCAGAGAGCTGCCATACGTGGTCTGGAGCTTGCGAAGTCAGCCCAGTTGAGCTCTGCATGGGAATACCCTGTTCTTCATGGCGTATGGGTCAGAGCAGTGCTACCTGTCGATCTAATCTTCGGGGCACCTAGGCTGACCTTTGAAAGCATAGCTGAGGCAGAGGCAACCAGGCTAGAATACATTGATGTACTAGAGGAGGAACGATTGAACACGGTAATTCAGTCGGCCAGGTACCAGCAGACCTTGAGGTGCTACCACGATAAAGCTCTGTGGCACCGATCCTTTGCAGTGGGAGACTTGGTCCTCCGCCAAGTTCTAACGGGGAGGGGCAACACAAGTTGTCACCACCATGGGAAGGACCGTTCATCGTAGCAGAGGTCACACGGCCAGGATCATATCAGCTTACTCAAAAGGATGGTACTGAAGTGGGGAACTCATGGAATATTGAACATCTCAGAAAGTTCTACCCTTAGCGATGCCTCAAAACTCCCGAGGGAAAGTTGCACTCTGTAGCCAGAAGGTTTCGTCATCAATAAAGCTTTCATCTTCCAAAGGCATTCAAACTCTTGATTGACAACTGACGTAGATTGGACTTGGCTCGAAATTACATGACATAAATAGATCAGGTAGTTGACTCGACTGCTGACTGCTCTATGCTCTCCTTCCTAGACTGCTACTCTAGGTATCATCAGATTGGCCTGGCAAAAGAAGATGAGGAGAAGACTGCTTTCATCACCCTGTTTGGAGCTTTCTGCTATACCTCCATGTTGTTCAGCCTCAAGAACGCTGGAGCGACTTACTAGAGAGCCATCCAAACATGCTTAGTCGATCACTAGGGCAAGCAATGGAAGCCTACGTTGATGATGTGGTTATCAAGACAGAAAACTCCAAAAACTTCATCGAATATTTGTAGCTGGTCTTCAATAGCCTGAGGCGCTACCAATGGAAGCTGAATCCAGAAAAGTGTGTATTCGGAGTACCGACCGGAAAGCTACTTGGATTCATTGTCAGCCACCAAGGAATTGAAGCGAGTCCGAAGAAGATCGAGGCCATCATGAGAATGGAAGCACCACGGTCGCAGGAAAAGGTGCAAAGGCTTACTGGATGCATGGCAGCCCTAAGCAGGTTCATATCAAGGTTAGGCGAGAAAGGAATGCCATTTTACAAATTGCTCAAGAAGGTGGACAAGTTTTAGTGGACCACAGAGGCACAGGAGACTCTAGGGGCACTGAAGAAGTTCTTGACCACGCCGCAAGTACTCAAGCCACCATGCCGGTCTACACCTGTTCAGCCGGCGGAAGATCTGCTCCTATATATCTCCTGCACGACTCATGTGGTAAGCACCACCTTAGTAGTCGAGAGGGCGGAGGAAGGACATGCATACCCTGTGCAGCATCCAGTCTACTTCATCAGCGAAGTCCTCGGGCCCTCAAAAATAAGGTATCCTCAAGTCCAGAAGCTGTTGTACATGGTACTTCTAACCGCTCGCAAGCTCCGGCACTACTTTGACGACCACAAAGTCATAGTAGTCACAAATTCCCGATAAGCGATATTCTCCACAACAAAGAAGCTATTGGAAGGATAGCTAAGTGGGCAAGCGAGCTTGGGGCTCACGACATAGAGTTCCGGCCCCGCACGATGACAAAAACTCAGGCATTGGTCGACTTCATATCAGAGTGGACTAAGCACCAGGTCCCGGATAGCCTAGAAGTTGCTAAAGTGTGGAGAATGTACTTTGATGGCTCGTTGAAGCTGCAAGGAGCGGGTGCAGGGATTCTCTTTATTGCTCCCGGAGGCAAACAACTCAAGTATGCACTCTAGTTGTTGTTTCCAGCATCAAATAATGCAGCAGAGTATGAAGCACTGGTCCATGGGCTGAGCATTGCGGTATCACTCGGAATCAAGAAGCTGATGGTATATGGTGACCTGCTGGTGGTCATAAGCCAAATAAACAAAGATTGGGACTGCTCAACTGACTCAATGGGGAAATACTATGCAACTATGCAAAAACTGGAAGAAAAGTTCGAAGGATTGGAGTTCCATCATGTGGAAAGGGATCACAATGCAGCAGTAGACGCATTGTCGAAGCTGGGATCCAGTCGGGCCCAGGTTCCGCCTGGGATCTTCATCCAAGAAATATCACATCCAAGCATCATCACAGATCAGATGGAAGAATGCAACACCCTGAGTCAGCCAAAGATAGACTCCAATGACTGGAGAGAACCTATCATCAGGTACATAAAGAATGAAGAAGAGCCGGATAACAAGGATGCGTCAGAGCGCATTGCAAGGCAGTTAGCCCACTAAACCATCATAGGGGGCTTGCTATACAGAAGAGGCGCATGAGGAATCTTCATGAAATGCATCCAATCGGCCACCAGGCAACAGTTATTAGATGAAATTCACGCTGGACAGTGTGGTGTGCACTCCGCATCAAAGACTCTAGTGGGAAAAGCTTTTAGATCTAGTTTCTACTGGCCAACTGCGAAGAGTGACGCTGTCGAGCCAGTCCAGAAGTGCGAGGCGTGCCAATTCCTATCAAAGCAACAACACTTGCTTGTGCAGCAGCTGCAAACCATTCCTGTAACCTGGCTGTTTGCATGCTGGGGGCTGGACATGATCAGACCATTTAAGAAAGCTCAAGGAGGTTATACTCATGTATTGGTTGCCATTGATAAATTTACAAAATGGATAGAGTATAAGCCAATCGCTTCCTTGACCTCAGCAAAAGCAGTGGAGTTTATCCAGGATCTAATGTTCAGGTTCGGAATACCGAATAGCATAATCACTGACCTGGGATCCAACTTCACCAACTCAGAGTTCTTTGATTTCTATGAGCAAAGGAGCATCCATATCAAGTACACATCAGTGGCACATCCAAGAGCTAATGGCCAGGTGGAAAGAACCAACGAAATGATACTGGATGCGCTCAGAAAAAAGGTATTCGACAAGAGCGAAAAGATTGCAAGAAAGTGGATCAGAGAGTTGCCATACGTGGTCTGGAGCTTGCGAACTCAGCCCATTTGACCTCTGCATGGGAATACCCTGTTCTTCATGGCGTATGGGTCAGAGCAGTGCTACCTGCCGATCTAATCTTCGGGGCGCCTAGGCTGACCTTTGAAAGCATAGCTGAGGCAGAGGCAACCAGGCTGGAAGACATTGATGTACTAGAGGAGGAACGATTGAACACGGTAATTCAGTCGGCCAGGTACCAGCAGACCTTGAGGCGCTACCACGATAAAGCTCTGTGGCACCAATCCTTTGCAGTGGGAGACTTGGTCCTCCACTGAGTTCTAACGGGGGAGGGGCGACACAAGTTGTCACCACCATGGGAAGGACCGTTCATCGTAGCAGAGGTCACACGGCTAGGATCATATCAGCTTACTCAAAAGGATGGTACTGAAGTGGGGAACTCATGGAATATTGAACATCTCAGAAAGTTCTACCCTTAGCGATGCCTCAACACTCTGTAGCCAGAAGGTTTCGTCATCAATAAAGCTTTCATCTTCCAAAGGCATTCAAACTCTTGATTGACAACTGACGTAGATTGGACTTGGCTCGAAATTACATGACATAGGGTGATCACTATGCCCTACTAACGGAGCAATCGTCTTAAGTCGGAAACGCCTTAAGTCGGTGCGACATGCTCAAGCTTACTTGACTTAGGGTGATCACTATGCCCTACTGACGGAGCAATCGGCTTATGTCGGAAACGCCTTAAGTCGATGCGACATGCTCACGCTTACTTGACTTAGGGTGATCACTATGCCCTACTGACGGAGCAATCGACTTAATTCGGAAACGCCTTAAGTCGGTGCGACATGCTCATGCTTACTTGACTTAGGGTGATCACTATGCCCTACTGATGGAGCAATCAGCTTAAGTCCGAAACGCCTTAAGTCAGTGCGACATGCTCATGCTTACATGACTCTGGGTGACCACTATACCCTACTGACGGAGCAAACGGCTTAAGTCGGAAACGCCTTAAGTTGGAGCGACATGCTCACGCTTACATGACTTAGGGTGAACACTATACCCCACTAACAGAGCAATCGACTTAAGTCGGAAATGCCTTAAGTCATTGCGACATGCTCACGCTCGCATGGTTTAGGGTGATCACTATACCCTAGTAGCCAAATAGCCAACTCAAATCGGGAGTAGTTCGAAAAAGGAATATTTCGCTTACAATGTCAGGGGTGTTTTCGACACCCTACCTACAGAACAATCGGTTCAAACATTACTATTGTGCGCATACAAAACTCAAATTACACCTTTTCTCTAAAAGATGCTAACTCAATAAATAAGTGTCTTCCAGGCAAGTCATTGCGCTGAAGTATCCTTGTAGGTGTTTTCTTTTGCAGGAGCAACAGAGGAAGATGGACGGCTTGCGGCATCGGGCGCGGCCGTAACATCAGCGACGATGTCATCAGGCACCACGACACCAGGTCTTCTCATCAGGATCTGCCCAGCACGAATGGCCTTATCCATGGCCCTATCGCGCTGAGCCTTCAAGACGGCACAATCATCCTTCAAGGCCTTGATAGTGAGACAGGCAACCTCTAGCTCCTGCGTGACAAGCATCTTGGAAGCACGCAGCTCCTTTATGGTGGAGTCCTTGGTGGCCAACAGCTTGCCAAGTCGAGAGACTTCATCCTGAGATGCCCACAGCTCGTCGCGATGATGGTCTAAGTCAGACATAGTGAAGCGATGGCTCCTCTCCAGGATGGTCAAGGAGTTACTAGCATCATGATACAACCTGTCCAGATGGTCATGGGAAGCAACGAGCGCTCGTTTTTCTTCCTGCAAGCAAGAACAACACTAAGCACTAGAGCAAGAAGAGCAAAGCAGGAGCAGCCAAGGAAGTTTACCTCGTGTGCCATCTTCTCGGAATTGTGGTGTGCATTCAGAGAGGAGTTTAGGGAACGAGCACCATCCAGGAAAGCAGAAGTTTGATTTAAGTTAGCCTGACTCTGTGAATACTTTTCTTCAATGTCAGAGCACCGCCGAGCCAAATCTGATAAAGCAACAGAAGGAGAGCGCAAGAGTCAGAATAAGCTATGCAATGAAAGCAAATAAGAAAACCATGGGCTCACTAACCAATATTTGACGCCTTCAGGTCATCTATTTGTTTTTTAAGCAGCAGAGGGTTCCACTGCATTAGAGACAAAACTTGATCAGGGATAGGAGCACCACAGTATCTCAGTTGGGTAGATACACCACCAAGAACATCCTATGATCATGGAAAGATAAGCAAAAAAGCTAGTTTGCCAGTAAGAACAGTAAAAACGCAAAAGTTGATTCACCTAAAGATTGGAGAGGAACATGGGAAGACCCAAAGAAGGAAGAGTTGATGCTTTGCTTGATGAAGGGAGATCAACGGGAATGATATCAAAAGCATGACTCGGAGGAACTTCGACCCCATCAGCAGGCGGCATACTCCTGGCGTCTGGCTCACCGGCTTCTAAGGTGACCAGACCAGCGAGAGTCATAGAAAGATGTGTCACCATAGCCTCCTCAGACCGGACTGGGGGAGATCCAACATGGACATCCATAGAAGCTGCAGAGAGAGCCTACCCCAACACCCTCGGGGACTGGGTCGCTACCAGCACCACCGTCGGGGGCTGGGCCCTCCGCAGCAGCCACCTCTAAGGCTGAAGATTCCTCAGCCACATCCATAGGAGCCGGGTGACTCGGATCAGCATTTTTGCGAAGAAGACCGCCCTCTAAGGTCGACGAGGCACGGGAAACCACCCGGGTTACCTCTTGCCCAGCAGAGTCATGAGGCAGAAGACCATTGTCTAGGACCTCTGAACAAACAGTGGGATTGACAGCTTCAGGAGGCTCTGATAGAATGTCTTCGGGAATGACCTCTTCCAACGCTTGGTCAAAATCAGATATTGACAACCCTTGAAGGCTGACGAGTGCCGATAAGGCATGCATGGGAATATCGCTGCCCCTGTAGTGACGGTTATTCTTGTGGATCAGCAGAATTTCTTCTTCTTCCTCTTCTTCCTCATTAAGCATACAACCATCAGCCTGAGCATCATCACAACCTTCAGCATTGTCCTTGGGGATGGCGCTTGCTAGGCCATCGCCAAGGAATAATGAGGAAGGGCCAGTTTCTTGTTCCAGGCATGACAATAGTCGGAGTCACCTTTTCTTCTTCTCCTCGACAGGTGCAGCTGGGTGATTCACTCGGCGTCAACGCTTCCGGCGGGCACCTTCGAGTTTCTAGATTTCCTCATCTTCGTTAAACTCTTGCCCAGTCACAATTGCCATCGGCTCCGTGTGGGTAGAGTCAGATGATTCCTCGGCCAGCAGGCTAAGTACGGCATCCATTTCAGCATCATCGGTACTAGATGGCATCTCAAAATGAGTTTGTTTCTCAGCTTCGAGAAGATTCCGAAGTGGGGCAACCAAGGCCTCAATGTCCTCTAGGGAGGGCCGCACTCTATGGCCTGGGCTACCATCTCGAGTAGGAGGATTGGAGACAAAATCAGAGAAAGGACTATTCGGAGGCAGGTTCCATGCAGAGTAAGCTAAGGGAGCACCGGCATTCGAGACCCTGCCCCTCAGTTTCATGTCTAGTCAGCTTAACAGGTCCTCATTGGGAATTTGCATGTTAGTGACACAGGTGGAATCGTTGATGCCAGTATACAAGTAAGCAGGGTAAACTCTATCCTTCAAAGGTTGAATGTTCTTGAAGACAAAGTCAGCAACCACGACCTCAGCAGTCAGACCTCTGTCCTTCAGTAAGCAAATTTCAGTAAGCAGCACCTTGGCTTCGGCTGCCTCCGAGTAAGTAGGGTACTCCACCCAGCTGGGCGTGCGAACATTGGGCTGCATTCCTGACCGAGGGGGGAGGGATTTGTTGTGATTCTCCATGGTGAACCACCCGAGGCGCCATCCCTTGCTGCTGTCCTTGAGGGGAATGTCAAGATTTTCCACTTTTCTCCCCAGCGAAGTTCCGAACTAGCGTCGCCGACGAGCTGATGTTGTCCTCCAGCCATGTCGGGTCGATAGTGGTAAAGATACTTCCAGAGTCCAAAGTTGGGGAGAATTCCAAGATAGGCGTCGCATAGGTGTACGAAAATGGCAACTTGCAGAATGGAGTTAGGATTCAAGTGTGTAAGATTTAAATTGTAGAAGTCAAGGAGACCACGGAAAAAGGGAGAAACAGGAAGAGCAAGTCCGCGGATGAGGAATGGAACATAAACAACAGACTCATGGGTGTCCTCTATTGGAACAGTGATCCCGCGCCAGATCTGCCAAGAACACAGTTCTTGCGGCAGCAAAACCCTAGTCTCCACAAGATGAAAAAGGTCCGATTCAGAAATGATGGACATGTGATTACCAGCGAACGGAAGCCGGCTGTTGGGATCGATGGGTGGAATGATCGAAGCAACGACACTCTGTCTCTCCTGCTTGGGAGCCATCGCAATCTCTCGGGCGGAACGAGCGGGTTCAAGAATTCAGGAAAGCGGAGAAGTGGCAGATGAAAAAGTGAGAGTTAGGGTTCGGAACTGAAGAAGGCACATCGGCATGAGTATAAGTGGACTCCTTAGGTCGGGCATTACCTCTAAAGTGCTAGATCACCACTCGAAAAAGTAAAGACCGCAACCGTCACTCAGGCATTACCTCTAAAATGCCATCATTGTCAAGTGCATGGACAAACTTTCAAGCGCACAAATGAAAAGCAAACGACAGTGATTATCTAGAGCAACTTCATCCTTGATTCGTAATAGGGGGAGTAATATAAACTCGAAGCCGACTCATTATGAGTCAGCCTCTTCTACCCTTGCCACTACATTACATTACATTATACTACTCTACTACTTACACTACACTACGCTACTAACTAACACTACCTTATTCTAATGCTACTTACTATTTACTACTACTACTACTATTATCTATACTAATATTTAAACCAGTGGCATTGTGCCACTGGCCTTACCGCTGCCGCCATCGCCCCTGCCACTGTTGTCGCCGTCACCGTCGCCTTTGCTGCTGCCACCCCTGCTGTTGTCGCCCCTACCATCGTCGTTGCCGCCGCTGTCGCCACCGTCGTCGCTGCTGCCATCGCTATCGCCCTCGCCGTCGTCGCCCTTGCTGTCATCGCTTCCGTCATCGTCGCCGCTGCTATCGTCACCCTTATCATCAACATCGTCGCCGCTCCACTCTTCGGAGGAATCCGCCTCATCTGAGGAGACCCCTGACTCATCCGACCCACCGAGCCCAGCGCGCTCGATGGAACGCTAGTACGCCCGGGCTACGGTGAGTCATCTGAGTCCTCGGATGACGCCAGGGGAGAAGCCAGAGCCAGCGATCGCTCGGACTCGGAGGAGGCCTCCTCCGAGTACTCTGAATCGTTGAAATCCTCTGAGGAAGAACTCGGAGCGCTCTTGCGCTTGCCACCAGCGCGGCGAGGCAAACCTCTGCCCCTCCTACCTCTGCCCATGGTTGGTTGGAGAAGGAGGGAGTGATGAAGAACAAGAAAGTAGATGATCGAAGGATGAGTGAAGAGAACAACGGGCCAAGCAGGATATTTATAGAGGTCAGGGTGACCGTCCACTTCCTACCACGCTCGCTGAACAGTCGCAAGAATTCAATAAGCAATTCAAGTCGCCTGAAAATGAATCAGGCAACAGGCGCCGCTTTGCGAAACACGACACCAGTTGAACCTAAGTCAACTGCTCAAGCAAATGATTACACCTCTTGGTCACATCAAGTTACTACTCTAGGACAGTGCGTTAAACACTTTGCATAACAAGACACCCCTTGGGCACACCCATTGGGTGTGTCACCCAGAATTTTCAAAGATTTTCTGAAGGAGTCATATCCACAAAATATAAGCAATGATTGTACCATGACAAAAGAAGGAGATCGGCTGAGATGGAGGGAAGTCCAAATGTGGCTACTAAAGCGCAAGTCTAATCAATAGAAGCATTAAAGCACAGAGCAGGGTGATGTCCAGCTGAGAACCATCTGCCTCAACCAGCCAGACATCGAATCTGTCACCGATCAAATTGATTTCAGACCTAACAAGGCATGGACAGATGGCATCGTTTGGATTTCTAAAGCATAGAGTGAAGACCTTTAAATGGATTATTTCTAAAATCCACTAAATGCTGATTTCTAAACCATAAAATGAAGACCTTTCAATGGATTATTTCTAAAATCCACTCAAAGCTCGGGGGCTACACCCATTGGGTGCACCTTCGTTGCACCCAATAGATTTTTAGTCCCAAGAAGATAAAATGTTGATTTCTAAAGTATAAAATGAAGACCTTTAAATGGATTATTTCCAAAATCCACTCAAAGCTCGAGGGCTACACCCACCCAATAGATTTTTAGTCCCATGAAGACAAAATGCTGATTTCTAAAGCATAAATGAAGACCTTTGAATGGATTATTTCCAAAATCTACTCAAAGCTCGGGCACTACACCCAATGGTCGGTGCACCCACTGGCAAAATAGAAATCAGGCCACGTAACAAACCCATAAGCCGAACCAAGAATCTTTGAGCTGATTATTCCAAAATCAACTCAAAGATTGGGGGCTTGTGGGGGACAGATATCCCCCTGGTCCACTAGAAGGTGAAAAGGCCTCACGCGGGGCCTCAGACCAGTTACCCCGCAAGGCCATCCCTTCGTGGACCGGGCTAGAGCTACTAGCGGAACGGGCCGAGTGGAGAAGGTAACGGACTCAAGCCCAGACAATTTGTCGGCTCATGTGCTATCCAAAACAACCACTCGACTTTCCCGCGCATGGCGTCCTCGAATATCGGGACGGGTTAGGGATAAGTCGGCGATATAGTAGGGAGGTCAGTTCAGTCGGTTTACTATTGTTTAGGAGACATACGATCCTCATGTACGTATGGAGTGCCCCACGGTCGAGTATATAAGGCCCAGGGAGTACCCCATCATTTCGACCGACCATCTACCTATCTCATTAGCTTTTCTCCATTCAAAAGACCTCGCTTGTAATCCACCACATATAGATCCACCCCAAGAAGTAGGGTATTACGCCTCTCAGAGCGGCCCGAACCTGCAGAAAATCGCATGTCCCTCTCTCGTGCATCCAACACGAGCCATTGACTTACAGTCAACAACACCATCCTACCCAAAAGCACCGCAAGGGGTAACCCTGGGTGTGCTGTCGGACTTTAAACACCGACAGGCGCAATTGTAATTTCTCTAAATTTGTACCACGTGTCTATAAATAGAGAGAAACGACGCTCTGCCTACAAAGTTGTACTCCTTCCTTGATCTTGTATTCTTACAAAGCTAAAGATATATATGTAATCTTTTGTTAAACAAGAAAAAGAGGAAGGAGTAAATAACATCTTGTAAGACCATATTGTATACATTATTTGTGATTTTTATACAACAATGAATGCCTCCTATATCTTCTTCATCCATTTACTACATCTTCATTTATTACATCTTCATGTGTTAATCTGTCTTCTTAAGGAAGGACTAAAATGTGAAGATAAAACTTAATTTAACTGTGTTGTCTTGTTTTTGATACCCTGAAGGGATTGAAAATAAATGAACAACACAAACTATACAACTATATTTCTGGCAGAAGTGTAAATTAAAACCATAGTCTCTAGGCACTCACCTCAAACCACTACAGCACATGTTCATTTGTGTTGTGTACACAAAGAAACCATATATCATATATAGAAACCGTAGCGATGTGATCTTGCAATTGTGATCTTGCAATTGTGTTATTGAATGATTAAAATAAAGAAAGTGTACAAAATTACTTCTAAAGTAGTTTCATAATATATTTAATGTATGTATATTCAGTGTTCACTACAACCTCTGAAATTCCATCCGAGGACCATTCATCGTCGTAGAACAAACATAGCGTCAACGTTTCCTTTTGCTGAAATGACGTTAGCGTTATTCTCTTGGCATGTTATCCTGAGATAATGTGCCATATCAAGCAAAATTAAATATTTGGAGATACTACTGACTCCACCAAAGTGAATGTAGCTTTATATGTTAAGGCCTCATTAATTGTTGATGTCCGGGCATTCGTTTGGTGAACCACCACCAATCCACCACAATTTCATAAAAACAACAAATTCATACAGGGAAAGCAGCGCTGAACACGTATCAAATGAAACGACCTGCCGCGCGCGACAGTTTATGTTACATAATAAAAATCCATATTCTGGGTCAATAAATTCAATGTTCTTTCCTCGGTAATAACCCGGTTGAAATGTTATCCGCTGAATACAAAAAAGTTACGCTCAGTGAAATAAATGGTACAACTTGATGAAAATGACATTGCTAGTTTTCATTAAAAATGACCCGGCCCGTTGAAAAATGACCTAGCAACCTCAGGCCTTAATTTAGTACTCCAGATATCTACTTCACTTGGATGTGGCATATCTATTTCATCCTGCTCGTTTTATATTTCATTTATAGAATTATTCTAGCATCTTGACCTGAAATTCCCTGCGCACCGGAAAAACTCTTATACATGTATATTTAAACATCATCACTCTTGGAACAGTATAGTCTATAGTATAAAATAGTATTTTAGATAACTATATGGATAAACTACTCGACATGCTCTTAAAGAATAATAAACCATTGCGTGACGTGTTGTTAGTTGTTGACTGGACTCTTTGTCACTGCACATATGTAGCCTATGTAGGTAGTTGAACTGGCAAATGTCACGCCAAGCTGAATAGTTGTTAACTGGACTTTTAGTCGTCTAGGGCTCTAGGCTGAACACAGACACATGCATCCACAATAACAGCTACAATTATTTTTGGCAGTAAGTTGTTGGGTTGATCCAAAAATGACTCCCATACGGCAAGTAATATTCAGCCTCAGTCGACGACTCAACTGGCTATTATTAGAGGTTGCTATCGGTTGTTGGTACGGAGAAGATAATATTCTCAGCTTTTCTTACTTACGTGTGGTATAGAGACGAACTTGCCTTGAACTGAAGCGCGCTGCAGGAATACATTGCATCCGTCAACAAAGCCTTTGGCAGTTTTACGCACTCATGTGTGGTATAGCCGTGCATACAGTGCACATAGTCCATGAGCACAACCACTATATCCTAAACTAATGGCATTAGTAAAAAAAAGCTTAAATTCTACTGTGAGGTTTAATTTTTATAGACGAACTCTGTTATCAACCGCTAGTACTATTTTTATAGGCGGTTTTTTTAGAAAAAAAGTCAGTAGAAATCATATTTCTACATACGGTTCAGAAAACCACATTCAGAAAACCACATGAAGAAATCCATGATTTCTAGTGGCGGATTTCTTAAGGAACCAACACTAGAAATCATTTTTATCCTTAATTTTTTAGTTTTTCAAACGACCTCGAATGATAAAACTACCAAAATAAAAGTTGTAGATCTCAAAAAGTTATGAAACTTTGCAGTCGACAACTTTTTTATTAGAAATCATCACAACGCTAAAAATTGCATCCGAATTTGTGAAATTCAAAATGCAAATTTTGCAAAAGACCTTGGATGGAAAAAGTATTAAAATAAAAGTTGTGGAACTACAAAAGTTATTCAACTTTGTAGTTGACAAATTTTTTGTTTGAATTAATTTACGACCTCAAGTAGTCAATTTACACTTAGTTATTAGTTATAATATACGGACAACAAAACTGTCGTATAAGCACAAGATACATTATAGATGGAGTGCTAGAGAAGGTTTCGCATGAGGGTTATGTCAGAGGTTCGATTCCTAGCCACCGCTTAGCACGTGAATTTTGCGCAAAAAATGCCGCGACTTGCTGTTTCGATGGAGACGGGCGGGCGAGTCCTCCATAATTAAAATATTTTTTTTGCTATTTATAAATCATTTTTATATTTCCTAGAAAATATTTTCAAAAGTTATTCCACTTTGCAGTTGATAAACTTTTTATTTGAATTAATTTACAACCTCAAGTAGTCAATTTACACTTAGTTATTAGTTATAATATGCGGACAACAAAACTGTAGTATAAGCACAAGACACATTATAGATGGAGTGCTAGAGAAGGTTTCGCATGAGGGTTATGTCAGAGGTTCGATTCCTAGCTGCCGCTTAGCACATGAATTTTGCAAAAAATGCCGCGACTTGCGGCTTCGACGGAGACGGGCGGGCGAGTCCTCCATAATTAAAATATTTTTTCCTATTTATAAATTATTTTTATATTTTCTAGAAAATATTTTCATTGGCAGCTTTATTATCTCGACCACCTGTGGAAATCGATTTCTATTTAAAGTTTTTTCTTAGCACAACCATTAGTGGAAATCGATTTTCACTGGCGGTTCTCAATTACCCTCCTGTAAAAAAATATGATTTTTATTGGCACCTAGTACTGGCGGTTCTGAAAAACGGTAGTATAAATAGGTTGAGAACCATCACTATAGAGCTTCTGTATACTAGTGTGATAGTGATGATGGACTGACCACAAGTGACTTTTCTGTCTTATCACATTAATAATATTTTTTTTGCGTAGATAACATACTAATTATATCATAAAATAGTTATAAGAATTAAAATGACACATGGGTTTGAATCCATGCATATAATGCCCACCATGTATTCCAACATATAATGATACTTTTGACGCGCCTGTTATTTCTCATAGTACATCCTGAAAATGAAAGCGCTCGGTAGCACTTTTAGTAAACAAAATGTTATAAAATCACTAAAATTTGTTATTAATTTCCTATAAGACAGTTTAATAAACATCGTCCAAGCCTCTAATTGAAAATCTAGACACAGTAAATTAGGACGTAGTTGGACTAAATTTGGTACCACCACGGTGTATCCTGGACTTGCTTGTTTAATTTGTTCTAGCTATGTATATTCTGCCCACACCCAAAATAAAGACAGGTTTACCATAGACAAATATTGATACTACAGTGCTGTACCAGTATACTCACCTAGTTGTGGTAGCTAGAAAGTCGCACTGCATAATTAAGCGCCACGTTTTGAGCCCCATGTTTGTAGCAAAATAAGTATAGTCACTGCATTAGGTACTGTGTACTCCTGTCTGGCTGTCTCCCACAACTGCTTCTCGTCAAAATCCACACAACCACTGCATCTAAACAATGATCAAACATTCGATAAACAACAAACTCCAGTTACACAGAAGATGCTGCATACTTCCCTAATCTTATATTCATTTGTTATCTCTACTAACTATTAAGGGAATAGTGTAGACTGCCCCGCCCGAACAGGCCGCACGCCCGCTGCTACCGCTCCACGAATCCCGCCGTGAATCCCGCCGCGTGACGCCGTCCATGCCGCGCCGCACGCCCGCAACCGCCTGCGAATCCCGCCGCGACCCGCACGCCCGCACGCTGTCCCTACGCGTCGTCCATGCCGCACCGCACGCCCGCAACGGCTGCCTCCCTACGCGCTTGGGAACCGCCCGCACAGCCCGCCGCGACCCGCACGCCCGCGCGCCCAAATCCCGTCATGGTCTAGGGCTTCCCCACAACGCCCTCCTTCCTCGCGGCGCCCAAATCCCGCCATGGTCGAGGGCTACCTATTACGGCGCCTTCCCATTTTGCGTGCCCTCGACAGCGCCGATGTCCCGCCCTCGACCGTGATCTCCGCAGCCATGTCGACATCCCCGTCCGCCACCGCCTTCGTGTACTGTGTGTGCGCGCCGGCGGCATGCAAACGCATAGGAGGGGAGCCGATGAAGTGGTGGTGATGGAGGACGACGATGGACGCCAAATGTGGTGCCCTACCGGCGGTAAGCGTAGCCCAGCGTGTGCTGCAGCAGCCACCGCTTGCCACGGCCACTGCCGCTCTCAAAGCGCCTAGATCTAAGGCCTAGCGTCCCTGTCTTTTAGGCCTTTCCTCGATTTGTTTTTCATTACTATCTGAAGTGTAATCCTCCTCCGGTCCACAAGAGACATCGGTGGAGGCGCATCATCGCGAAGCTGGACGGACGCATCGACGCCAAGTTCCAGCATAGGGAGTCACGCCTACACGCCTAGCGTGTTGAGCCCTAGGACTGTCTCTGCGCCATTCCTCTGGTAGTGGATCTGCCAGAGTGCCAGTGCCTGATTGCGTTCGTCCCCAAGTCATCGGTCGATTGGAACCAGAGGAGCTTCGCCGGGTGGCTATGTGAGGATTGCATCGCCATTCTCTGGCTCGTTAGTGAATAGGTTTCAGAGGATCTCAGTCTCACTTATCATGATGCCCGACACACATAACACATTAATGGGATTGGATACATGACTGCAGGGAGTTGTGCTTAAGAAACTGTGCGTGCGATGTTTACGCTTACGCATTGCCGAGAGACAACGACTATGTCATATGGTCAGGTTGATATTGTTTAGTTTACTCTAGGGATCAATGATCTGTAACTCGAATTTCTCATAATGATGGCCATCAGCACACAGGTATGATCGGTCCTACCAATGTGACTATGTAATAGTTTATTTAGTACTTTATTGCTATAAATATGGATCACTGTTGTTTTTACAGCTTGACAAACTGCTCTCGTCGCATGTCTCTGTTGTCAGAGGGTTTGACAGACTCAAACAAAACTCCACCCAATTAAGTACCTTGTAGATGGTCTTAGACTCGGTAGAAATGATACTGTTCAGTTTACTCTAGGGATCAATGATCTGTAACTCGGATTTCTCATAATGATGACCCACCGCACATAGGTATCACTATTGTTTTTATTAGCAGCCATAGGGATCAATTCTTTTTACAGCTTGACAAACTGCTCTCATCGCTGTCTCTGTTGTCAGAGGGTTTTTGCTTATCTCTACATTGCTAGGATTTTGATATCATCGTAGCCAACGGAAGCATTTAATGCTAGCACTTGGTATGCACGTTTATTACTTACCATTCATGATTTTTATGTATGATCATGACTTTTATATCATTTCATTCATGGGAAAAAGGTTGTTCAATCAGAATTGTTTTGAACAGAACATGAGCATGCACCAGGCCTAATAAGATTACAACCCACCTTGAGCAGAGTTTTGATCTGGATGCTATCAGAGACACCACCAATGAGTTTGCTGAACAAAATATTATTATTTCTACCTAGTCTAATACCATCTACAAGGTACTTAATTGGGTGGAGTTTTGGTTGTGAGTCTGTCAAACCAGTATATTTATATATATCGAAGAATTTATCTCCAACAAGCGGTTCCGGTTAGTTTCTGTCAATCAGTTCCTATATCATAAGGGAGCAGTTGCCCGGTTTCCTTGGACATTTGGATCCCCACCGCCTGCAACCGCGTGCTCCTCATCCATTGGGTTTGGCTTCTTGGTCTGCCTCTGGTTAATCTTACCTATGTTTCAAACACAATTTCAATATGTCAGTTGTGATTGCATTTGATTGCTTTTCTGCATTGAGTGTCTACAATTCGCGAGGATGGTGGCATTGTTTCCGTGAACTGAACCATGGATCACGTGCTCGCAGGACTGATGGGAGACCATCTCGCGTTGATCATGGACCGGCTGCTGATAGAGTCGACGCTGGAGGCGGCGATCGGCGGTGGGAAGCAGATGGTCGATCTGCATCAGGAGACGGTGGACATCGAGTACTGCCATCGTGGCTAGGCGGCGGCTCGGCGACGAAGGTGGTGGAGTGCAGGATTTGCCAGGAGGAGATATGGGACACCTGCATGGAGCCCCCCTGCGCCTGCTGTGGCAGCCTCAAGGTACCTCACCTCTTTAATCACGCTATTTTTTTATTTGGGACCAAAATAAATGCTCTTGATTAGACAGCAGATTCATGATCGTGCTATGGTGATTATGCAACTGTTTCTCAGTTTCTAAAAAATTGTCTTATAGTTCCTGTTGTCAAATGAAAAGCCAATCCTTCTTTTCAGTAGAAGATGTGTGTTTTTGTTTGTGCAATATGGGTGCATGGTTAACCCTTGCTTGTGTTTTAAACAATAGCCTTTATTTACTAGCTAGCTACTACACGACTTATGTTCTAGCTAGGTTTGTCATTTGTAGGATTAGTATGAGAAATCAAAATAAAGTTTAAATCAAAATATAGGAATGAAGAAGAGGTTTCCTGACGACATCATCAGGCCGAACCGCGGACCACGCACTGCATGCACGACGCGAAAGAAAATGCATTTTATAACAATAAAGAAATTAGCTCCACAAAGAAATAGCCGCACATTTTTTGTCACTAAATACAATATGAATTCTTAGTTTAGAAAAGCACTAGAGAACAAGTTTGGAGGAAGTGACAGGCTTGCCCTTACCATCCATGGTGGTTGATTAAGCTCGCACCCCTAGTGAACAAGCAACCTATATGAATGTTTACCCAATTTTTGTGCCCTTCTATGCATTGAATAATTGAATTTAATGTCATCTTTTAACTGAACCAACTTTTTGTACAGGTGAAACTGGAAGAACATATGAAGCTAGACTTGTTGCAATTTATAGACATGTAAGAGAGGATGGAGTTAAGGGACAACCTATTTCTGTTTCAACAGAACAGTTTGCAGTAAGTCAAATCACCTCTCGTACTATAATCCTGCAACTGTTTCTTTTTGTCTCTTTTCTAAGAATAACTATTGCATTAGCATATTTTACTAACTTGTATAAATTGTTATTTTCAAGAGATTTTATGTACTATTTCTTTACAAACAATGCTAATTGCCACATCCACAATCTTGTAGAACTTTGAATGGCAACTAGTTATCTGGATCTTTGCCTGATGAGATTGGTTACCTGATGAACTTTAACAGATTACAAATAAAAGATAACAACATATCAGGCCCATACCTAGCTCGTTTGCCAACTTAACAAGAATTAAACATCTGTAAGTGTCAAGTATCTTTATTTTCTGCCCATCCCTGATGCTTCTGATTTGTAAAATTAGTAAATAATTTTGGTTCCAATTTTACCTTTTAGACACATGAATAATAACTCATTACAAATGCCATCCGAGTTGTCCAGCTTGCCTTGACTCCTTCATTTGTTAGTAGACCTCAACTTTTTCTCTAGTATTTTCTATTTTGCAAGTTGCAAATTACTTGTAAGTTGACATGTCTTGTGCTGTGAACTTGCAGCCTTGTTGATAATAATTTATCTGGGCCTCTTCCACCAGAATTAGTAGATACATGTAGTCTTCTTGCTATCTTGACTGTAAGTACATTTTTCTACAACACAATGTTAAGGATTTGTACTTGTTCATGATATCTTGAGGTTCCTCCGGCTCTAGATGTTTAAGAAATTTAAGTAATATACACCAATTTCATGAGTACACTTCACTTGCTTATGTAAATTTAATGGCATGCTAAGGAGATAATGATCCAGGCCTTTGTCTTTGATTTTTTTGTTTATTCTGTATAGATTAGACTTTTTTGTTATCTATGACAAATATTTCTCATATCTATGTATGTGTGTACTTATAGTTAGGCTGATAATAACAACTTCAATGGGAGCTCCATCCTGCTGAATACAACAACATACGAACACTTCTAAAGCTGTGAGTGTAACAACCTTTTCGCTCATGTTCTCTCTTTTCAGAATTTGAGGTAGATGAGGGCAAAAGAATTTAAACAGCTATTACAACTTCTGTTATGGAGAACAATTATTAAAAATGTAGGCATTGGTGAGTAAAAACCTAAGGTTAAAATAAGAATATTTTGAATAAAAGTGTTTGTATTTGCTAAATGGCTTATGCTTTTAGTTGAGATGGGTAGTATATCAAAGTTCAGGGCATCACATAGATAAGAACGAATTTGCTCTGTGTACAACAAAAAGCTCATTTTTACACTACTCCTCTTCTATTGCAGCCTATAGATGCCAAATAGTTGGATGCAACTAGTCCATTTATCTAGAAATACTTACATTTAAAAAAATCTCGAAAAACATTACATTTAAAATTATATAGGTACTCTTCTTCCATTCTGTGGAGATCATTTTCACTGATAACTGAAACAACAATTACTTCATTATATTCATTCGAGGACAAGCGCCAAACAATCAACATCATGTTTAAACCCAAATCAAGACGTGTTGAGTAAATCATCCTTTTACATGTTACCAGGAGTCCAAGGAACTACAGTTTGGGTTGTTCCAGATTTGCTAAATTTGGCTACTTGTAACTCCAGATTAAATGCAATGGTTCCTTTCTCAGTTTTTGGACATCTTACAATCATAAATTATCCTTTTACATCAACTTGCAGCATTTCAAAAACTTATGTTTTGCCAATATTATTTCTTAAATGCTTTTAGTATTGTATCATCATTTTAGAGTGAGAAATCTACTAATCAATTCACATCAGGATATTAGTTGTCAAATATTTTAGTACTAATGTTGTGGGGTATGGCGGAGGGCATTGCGCGGCGGGGTTACACCGCCATCACCTTCGACATGCGCGACGTAGGCCGGTCCACAGGGCGGGTGTCGCTCACGTGCTCCATCGAGAACATCGAGTGAGGTGGTGTGCTGCTGCTCTAAAGAAGGGAGGAGAGGAAGTAGCGACAATGTCACCAAGACCACCTGGCACGATGTCTCCTACCAGATCACCAAGATCAACATGTACAAGGTGGTCCAGTCTCGAGCCCTCTCCCTGCATGCTTCCATTGATTTTTTATTTCATTCCAATCGATTTGTCGTGATATATGCAATGCAGGATGGTCGGCATGTACAAGATATGCTTAAGGCGAGGTTGCAATTCAGGATGTGCATATATTTCTTGGGCTTGAATTTGTTTAATCTAAATAGATTATTTTTTATCCAATCCAAATTTCCAATGACTTGCCATATCATTAGCATCAGAGGCTCCATAAAGCAGCTCTGCTAGGATTAACGGATTCACTGTCAAGGTCAAACATCACTATGATATTGCTGAGATGGTCCAATCAGTGACAATGTTGGTGGTATTGTTGAGATGGCTGGAATGAGCCACAAAATCTGAGAGAACTGATGCTCTTGGTGCTGCTGGCATCACAACTGCTGCTATTAGAAAGGTAGAAATGCTTTTTATCCATTTGTTGGCTCAATTTATTCATTTGTCACTGCCATCGTTGGCACTATTGGTAGGGTATGTATTTCTTAATATTTTAACATATGAGATTGAACTAATGAAGTAGTAGTAGTAGCAGATAATATACAACAAAAGAACCATTGTACTCGTGTGGTAACCTAATTCATATGTATCTCTATTTTGCATGAGGTTTGTTCATCCCTCATCAATGCTAATTTCATGCTTAAACATATTGCATTGTAGCTTAATAAGGGGCGCGCGTGTGTGTATATATATTGGTATGCATTTCTCTTCTGTTTAACTTCAATAGGATGTGGTTCTCCTAAATCAGAAAAAAGAAGCACATCCGAAGAAACCATTTCTGGTTCTCCTCACCTCCCAACCCCAGATAATGCCACTCATATACTCATTTTTGATACACTAATAACACCATATTTTCAGTTTTTGAACATGTGGGTTCTAAGAGAGTACTTGGAGATTGAATTCAAGATTCTAGAACCATTCTGTGAGTCTGATATTGAGAGGCTAATAGATGGCACATTATAGGGAAACCTATAGCAGCTGACACGAGTAGAGTTAGGGGGGGTTAAGTTTTAGGTTTTAGGTTGTTTATTTAGGGTACATAGAAGCAGAAAGGAAAAGGTTGATGCCTTTTACTTAGATGTCATTAATTTGGAGCACTCCTTTTCTTGCTCTATCCATTTCCTGTTTGTAATTTTCGTCAGGCTTCAACAAAAAAACTGACAAACGAGTTGTGCTCCAACTCATAATCTTTGATTCAATGTGAAATGGAATTATTCCTTTTGTTTTGCTTGTATGCAGTTAGCGGCTTCTGATTGTAGAAATTGTCATTCCGTGTACTCAAATCACACCAAGCATTCCATTTATTTGAAGGAAGGGAAGCTGGCTACCTCTTCTAGAGAGACAAGCAATAGGCGGTGGATTGCTGCTAGCAAGTTTTCTAAGTTCATGATGTCAGAGTATATTCCTTAAAAAGTGACTTACTCTGGCACGTACCTTACTATAACTTTTAAGATATGAAAACAACTACTTTTAGTGATGCTAACAAAAGTATAGAATAATAATTAGTATTTTTTCATATCAATGTATCTTATGATATTGATTCCATAGCAACAGACTAATATACACCTATATCTTTTAAGGTATGTAAACATCTACTTTTAGTGATACTAACAAAAATATAGAATAATAATTAGTGTTTTTGTATATTAATATATGGGTAGGATCACAAATAAATTACGAAACCTTTTCCTGTAATATTATAACACATTTGTACATGAGTTATCGTGGTATTTTATCTTCCCGTTGCAACGCACGGGCATCCACCTAGTTAATATATTACAATTGTTATGTAGTACATTCATTGTTTCACAGCGCTGATATACTAAACTTAATTTTCTACACTCGATTAGTAAAACATCCATGACACCAGAATCTATTAATTGTACTTATCCGTGCACACCCTTGCCAACAGGCTCAGTGCAGTCCAATTCATCAATGCAATTTCTAAGTTTGCTGGTAGACTAGATAAACCTACAATAGCATATATATATATATATCCGTGCGTGAGTAGTGGAAAACCTACAATAGGGTCAATGTAATGGAAGCCTAGGGCTTCTGTTGTTTTAAGAAGCCCCATGCATATACGCGCGAGCGTGTGAGTGCGGTCGTGGTGGGTCTGGCCGAGGTGTGATGGTACAAGCTGGTTATGATTCCGTAATCGATGCAAAAAATACATAAATGGTTTACTCGCAATCAGGTGCGCATTCGACGGGGTCGTGGTGAGACCAGGCGTGAGCGTGTGAGGTGTGATGGTACAAGCCGATTATGGTTCTGTAATCGATGCAAAAAAATGCATAAATATTTTACTCGCGGTCAGGTTGAGCATGCACATTTGATGGGCTTGTGGTGGGACCAGGCGTGAGCGCGTGAGGTGTGATGGTGCAAGCTGGTTATGGTTTCGTAATCGACGCAAAAAATGCATAATCGGTTTACTTGAGGTTAGGTTGAGTGCGCGCATTTGTCGGGCTCATGGTGGGACCAGGTGTGCGCGCACCGATACATTAGTTTGTTTATGCTTTAGTAAACCGGGAACAAATACTGCATAAACGATGGGCGTCCGTGTGGTGGTGGGACCAATCGCGCACTACAGTAAAACGACGCACATCCGACGGCCACTTAACCTCCGACGGCTTCCTACACCATTGTAACACCCGGTTTTAAAGAACAAAGCCGGGTGCATCTCATACATGCGCCAAGAAGACAACATATATAATAACAGAGTGTATAGAGATAAATGTCATAAAACATCAGAGTATTTATTACATAGCGGAAGACTTATTACAAAATAAAGTAATAAAGATAAAACAAACTAAGGATCGTCGGTGCCAATGTCGACTGGGAAACGCCACCTAGATCAGATCGAACTCCTTGGTGTTAGGCGGCTCCTCCTGAACCACCTGATCATCTCCTGTGGGAGGGTGTGAGACAGCAAGGGTGAGCTCACACATGATCATAGCTCAACAAGTTGTGGGGAACCAGTGGACATAAACTCACAAAGGTGTGAGTTCATGTGATGTGTAAGGCTTAATCAATGACAGGGGTTAAAGCTGAGCATTGCTTTTAAGTAGTTGGTCAAAATTTTATTAGCAATTACTAAGTGTAAGTAAATACCAAACCATAAGTAAAGTAATAGAACAAAATTAATAACAAACCCATGCATATGCGAATGACAAAGTTGAATTTAAGTTCCATAATTTAAACATCAGAGAGTCCTGAGCTGCTCATGACCGTGAGCTCGGCTAGTATACCAGTTTTACACTCTGCAGAGGTTGTACCCTTTACCCACAAGTCATGTTACCCATCTGCCAAGGGGTCATGAATCCCATACACCTCTGCCTAGGAAGCGCGGCAGGGCAACACTACGAGGCCTTTACAAAGTTCCACTAGCTTCCGAAAACCCGCTACAGTTTATAGGAAGATCCAGTACAGGTGTCACACCCGGGTTTTAGGGGCACCAAGACCCGGGCGCGAACATAAACACCAGGTATGCTGGGACCAAGTCTCACACATATGATGTATAGTGGTACAGGATCGAATGTCACAACTTTATATATAACAGGAGTTCTATACAAAATAAATAATTACATTATAAGGAGACAACGGTCCAGCAACCCAAAGTTGACTGGGAGACAACGGCCTAGACCTCTCACGAACTCATCGCAGCATCCTCCATGAGCATCATCCTGCGGTACCTGATCTTGACCTGTGGTGTGTGTGAGACAGCAAGAGTGAGCTCACATACGTTCATCGCTCAACAAGTTGTGGGGAATAATGTGCATGAACTCGCCAAAGGTGGGAGCTCACGTGAAGTGTAAGGCTTACCAAAGAAGATGGTTGAAGCTGAGCATTGCTTTTAAAGTTGGTCAAAATTTTATTAGCAATTACTAAGTATAAGTAAATACCAGCCCAATTAAATAGTAGAACAAAAGTAACAACTTCACCTGCGATGCAATGCATATGACAAATTGAGTTTAAGTTCCATAATTTAATCATGTGAGTGTCCGAGCTGCTCATGACCGTGAGCACGGCTAGTATACCAGTTTTACACTCTGCAGAGGTTGCGCATCTTTACCCACAAGTCGTGTATCCCATGTCGCCAGGGTTTGCAAGGCCCTTAGACACTACCGAGGTGAATGGCTAGGGATCCACTACGAGGCCTTTACAAAGTTCCACTAGCTTCCGAAAACCCGCTACAGTTTATAGGAAGATCCAGTGCAGGAATCCCTTGCAGGACCGCCATCGCAGCAAAATCCTCCCGAGGGCCTCCCTACACTGACCTCTCCCCTACTGCCCTTGCCCCTTTCGGGTAAGGTAGTCTTCCACTAGCTTTCCTAATTAATCAGCCAAGGGGTCCCATTCCTCCCTTGTGGTAGCACTGTTTTCCCGGGTGGTTCTCCATGTTCCAATTAACATAATGATCTTATCATGAACAATAAATAACAACTGATAACAAAAGTGTAATCATGAATAGTGTATCTCCATACCCAAAACCACATATAGCACTAGCAAGTACTACCCAGAAAGTTCAGTGGTAAACAAGGTATAAAGATAGACAAACTAGGGTAACCTATTGGGTCCCATCAAAATTAACCTATGCAGATCATTATGATTAATCAGAACATGGCTGGGTAAAAAGAAGTGATCAAGGGCACAACTTGCCTGGGCCTTGAGATTCCAGGTACCAGGATGATCTTCAGATGACTCGTGACCTCACTGCTAGTCGTGGCAATACAAACAAACAGTGTATAGGCAAAATTAACATTACACCAAACATATATGCAAAATACATATTAATAACCTACATATTAAAATAAGATCACAGGAAAAAGAATTATTAATTTTGGAGTTATAGAATTCAAGTTATGAATTTCCTAAGATTTAAGGTGATTATAATAGGATTAGATGATAAATTAATTTCCTAACAGAGTTCATGTCAAAACAGTGATTCTAAATGATAGAGAATATTATTACAAAATTTTAGGAATTGGAATGGTTCAATTTGGAGTTAAAATAAATTTTCTATGAATTATCTAAGTTCTAGCAATTATTTTCATATTAAAAATCTATTTTCTATTCTATTTATTCAATTTAAATGAGTTCTGGACTGGGCCTCAATTACAGCAAAGCGCAGGGGGCTCGGCGCAAGAATCCCGAGACTCAGTCAACAGTGCCCGAGGGACGGCGGGTTGATTCACTGAAACCCGAGGGGCTCTTACGCAAAACGTGCAAGCCGAAGGGGTAAGCTCTATTCTGGGCCGCCCGATCAGAGATGGGCGCACGAGATTAGATCGCGACCCCAGTGAACCGGTACGCGATAAAAGCCTTTGGATCAACAATCTACGGTCCCGATTTAATGAACTCTGCTGCGAGTATCCACCATCCGATCCCGATCGGACGGTACAGATTCCTGAAGCTCGAACGGGTATATTTGATCTAATCAGGGCCGTCCGTGAATGGATCAATGGCACAGGCACTGTCTTCCCCAGCCCGAACACCCACCCGGCGGCACCTACACCGCCCGCGGCGGAGAGATGGCCGGAGTCCGGCCAATCCAGCATCCCGACCCATGATTCCTTAATTAAATCGGTCCTACGCGATTATGGGACCACGAAGGGGAGATTGGGTAACTTACCAAGAGCAGAGACGGCCACAAGGATGCTGTCCGCGGCGAGGGGCGGCTCGGCGGAGTTCTTACAACACCGGCGAGGAATTCCGGAGTTCCCGAGGCCACGCAGTTCAAATTGATGGCCCAGTCAGCTTCACGGGTCCCTGGCGAACGCCCAGGACGAGGCAATCGAAGCGGAGGGGTAACGGCGGCGCGGTTCAACGGCGGCGGCAGATCACGGCAAAATTCCTCTCGTCTCGCACAGGCTTCCCGGTGACGGCTTGCGACGGCTATGGCGCAGAGTCCCGAGCGCTAGGATTTTATAGGCTAGATGGAGAGTCCGCGGAACTCGGCCGTGGCGAGGCGGGCGGGCAGTTGATGGCGCACGGCGGAGTTGGTCGCGAGTTCTGCGGGAGGTGGGTGGAGCATCTGCCATCTTGGGCCCACGCATCAGCGACCAAGGCGTTCGCGACGTGAATGACCCGAGGGGCCCGCTGGTCAGCGGTAACAGGAGCGCGGCAAGCGATGGGGGTGAGAGGATGACGTGCGGGCCCCGCGACGTCAGCGTTGAGCGCGCGCGCGGTAAGGAATTTGGGCCGCGCGTGTAGGTTTGTTTAAGTGGGCCGAAAAGCGGGATCCGAGGCCCAGGTAAGTCTTTCTTCTTTTTCTTTTTATTTTGTATTTTCTTTTCTCCATTTTCAAATCCAATTTGAGTTCAAGTTTAAATTCAAACTTTGTGAATAACTTGTCCTCAGTTTGAAAGGTATAATTTATTAATATAAGTGTGAAGGATGTTTATTTATTTTATTTTATGTAATATTTTTCTTAGTTCTTCCCTTCTCTTTTATTTTCTATTTTCTATTCCAAATTCAAATTTATACTTCTATTTTAGTTTTCAGATTTTTCAAATGTATCAATTGAAATCCAAGGGTGAATATAAACCATATTATTTTAACATTACTAATTTAAGTTTTATTCTCCTTGTTATCTATTTCATGGGATGTATAAATGGTTTTCTTTAAAAGATAAATCCCTTTTCTCATCATTTTTCTTATTTTCCTAATTTCCAAAGCATTATGATACTTTGTTTATATTTTTTTTTTCTACTAATTTTGGGTCTTACAAATCCTACCCCCCTTAAAAATAATCTCGTCCTCGAGATTTGTAAGGAAAAAGGGTGCATGTTCATATTGATTCAACACATATGCATAAACAAAATCTCGGCATGATGCATATCTTATTAGCAAAACACAGGGTCAAATGGACCTTATTATTATTACTAAAATAGTAAAATACTACTACTGGCTAAACTAATATTTAGGTCTTACAAATAGTAAAATATATATATATGTATCTATATCTATGTTTATCTCTACTCTTGTTGTTCGTTGACTTCTTCACCGACTACTTCATCTCCGACTGGCTCTTCTTCTTGAATTTCAAGTTCACCGGGTTCAGCTTCTATTTCTGCATGATGGGCATATCCCCGGTTGATAGATAGGGGCTGACTCTTTCCTGCCGAGGCTTGTCCTTGCTTCATCGGAGCCGGTGTGGTGTAGGCAGCTCTGTTGGGACAGTAGTTGGCGTAGTGTCCCGGTTGTCCACACTTGAAGCATGTCCTGATGGCGGTTGTGTTAGGAGCAACGGTTCCTACTGGAGTGCTTGCCTTTGGAGGAGCAGTTGGTGTCTGATGAGTTTGTTGTCCAGAACTGCCACTAGCTGGTGTACTTGGAGTGGTAGTATAGCGAGGACGGGAGCTACTTCCAGCCTGCCCTGGGTTGACAGCCTTTCTCTTCTCTCCAAATATACTCCTCTTGTTTTCTACAGCAATAGCTTTGTCAAGTAGCCTTTGGAAGGATGGGAATGTGTGCGATACCAGTTGATATTGCAAGGGTCCAATCAATCCGTCCAGAAAGAGCTCCTGCTTTTGCTCATCATCCTCAACATCTCTGGGAGCATATCGAGATAACTGGATGAATTTGTCCCTATATTCACTCACGGACATACTTCCTTGCTTGAGGGATAGAAACTCCTTCCTCTTAATCTTCATGAGTCCAGCAGGAATATGGTAATTCCTGAATTGTGTGGAGAATTCTTCCCAGGTAATTGTATCGGCAGCAGCATGAGCTGCACAGTACGCATCCCACCAATCCGCAGCGGGACCAGCAAGACGACCTGATGCATAGAGTACTTTCTCTCTATCCGAGCACTGGGCTATGTTGAGCATCTTATCTATGGATTTTAACCAGTCATCTGCTTGCAGCGGATCTGCGGAGTTGGAGAAGGTTGGTGGTTTGTGGCTCATGAATTCCCGGTGCTTGTCCCGGGGTGGAACTGGTGGTGGAGGTGGAGGCAATGGTACTTGTTGTTGTTGCTGCTGTTGTTGAAGTTGTTGCTGCAGCTGCTGTTGTTGTACCCTTCTCTCCTGGCGTATCTCTTCCCGTTCTTGGCGCATTTCCCGACGTGCATCCTCTCTTTCCTGGTGCATTTCTTGGCGTTCTTGCTGCATTTGGGTGCGCATATCTGCCATAGTGTCAGCCATTTGCTGCATCATTCTCATTTGAGCTGCGACTAGTGGATCAACTCCGCCTTGTGGAGGATTAGGAGGATTCATCTCTGCTGACTGTGGTTGAGGTTGTCGATTAGCAGGTAAATCAATTCCACCACCCCGCCTGGTATTGACCATCTAAGTTAGAAGCATATGGTAAGATAGCTTTGCAAGGGAATCATTTAGTAGACAGAATGAATAAGCTAATAGTTGGTTATGTACTGGAATTTCTTTGGCAGGGCTGGGCCAGATTTTCTATGTCAAGACTAGGGTAACTAGTTGTACGGGGTGAATGTCCAAAAGGTAAGATAGAATATGTCAAGATGAGATAGATGCGGAATACTACATATATTTTCTAAGGGGATAATCTAGATTGTCTAGTTATCTTACAAATGCTAGCTTTTATGCCTAGATGTATATGCAGATGTAATTGTGGACATTACTCCACAACCCATCACATTCAAACAAAGATCCAAATCAGACATATTTCATAAGAGCAAACATTCAAATACATAGACACTTATAAAAATAGTTTTGTTCTTGTTCCTAAGAGTAGGTCTCCTATTTCCAAGGGTCACTTTTGGCACAGGATTTCAAAGTGTGAAATCCACATTTGTCTTTTAGAAAGAAAAGATAAGAATAATCAGAGTAAGCGGAAATAGATGAGTAAAGATTAAGATAAGTTTCAGAAAGAATCAGAGTAGCAAAGGTAAGTAAGTATTGGTTGTCCAGTTCTATCTAGGTTTCGTCCTACAGTCAACATTCCTCTGATACCACTTCTGTCACACCCGGGTTTTAGGGGCACCAAGACCCGGGCGCGAACATAAACACCAGGTATGCTGGGACCAAGTCTCACACATATGATGTATAGTGGTACAGGATCGAATGTCACAACTTTATATATAACAGGAGTTCTATACAAAATAAATAATTACATTATAAGGAGACAACGGTCCAGCAACCCAAAGTTGACTGGGAGACGACGGCCTAGACCTCTCACGAACTCATCGCAGCATCCTCCATGAGCATCATCCTGCGGTACCTGATCTTGACCTGTGGTGTGTGTGAGACAGCAAGAGTAAGCTCACATACGTTCATCGCTCAACAAGTTGTGGGGAATAATGTGCATGAACTCGCCAAAGGTGGGAGCTCACGTGAAGTGTAAGGCTTACCAAAGAAGATGGTTGAAGCTGAGCATTGCTTTTAAAGTTGGTCAAAATTTTATTAGCAATTACTAAGTATAAGTAAATACCAGCCCAATTAAATAGTAGAACAAAAGTAACAACTTCACCTGCGATGCAATGCATATGACAAATTGAGTTTAAGTTCCATAATTTAATCATGTGAGTGTCCGAGCTGCTCATGACCGTGAGCACGGCTAGTATACCAGTTTTACACTCTGCAGAGGTTGCGCATCTTTACCCACAAGTCGTGTATCCCATGTCGCCAGGGTTTGCAAGGCCCTTAGACACTACCGAGGTGAATGGCTAGGGATCCACTACGAGGCCTTTACAAAGTTCCACTAGCTTCCGAAAACCCGCTACAGTTTATAGGAAGATCCAGTGCAGGAATCCCTTGCAGGACCGCCATCGCAGCAAAATCCTCCCGAGGGCCTCCCTACACTGACCTCTCCCCTACTGCCCTTGCCCCTTTCGGGTAAGGTAGTCTTCCACTAGCTTTCCTAATTAATCAGCCAAGGGGTCCCATTCCTCCCTTGTGGTAGCACTGTTTTCCCGGGTGGTTCTCCATGTTCCAATTAACATAATGATCTTATCATGAACAATAAATAACAACTGATAACAAAAGTGTAATCATGAATAGTGTATCTCCATACCCAAAACCACATATAGCACTAGCAAGTACTACCCAGAAAGTTCAGTGGTAAACAAGGTATAAAGATAGACAAACTAGGGTAACCTATTGGGTCCCATCAAAATTAACCTATGCAGATCATTATGATTAATCAGAACATGGCTGGGTAAAAAGAAGTGATCAAGGGCACAACTTGCCTGGGCCTTGAGATTCCAGGTACCAGGATGATCTTCAGATGACTCGTGACCTCACTGCTAGTCGTGGCAATACAAACAAACAGTGTATAGGCAAAATTAACATTACACCAAACATATATGCAAAATACATATTAATAACCTACATATTAAAATAAGATCACAGGAAAAAGAATTATTAATTTTGGAGTTATAGAATTCAAGTTATGAATTTCCTAAGATTTAAGGTGATTATAATAGGATTAGATGATAAATTAATTTCCTAACAGAGTTCATGTCAAAACAGTGATTCTAAATGATAGAGAATATTATTACAAAATTTTAGGAATTGGAATGGTTCAATTTGGAGTTAAAATAAATTTTCTATGAATTATCTAAGTTCTAGCAATTATTTTCATATTAAAAATCTATTTTCTATTCTATTTATTCAATTTAAATGAGTTCTGGACTGGGCCTCAATTACAGCAAAGCGCAGGGGGCTCGGCGCAAGAATCCCGAGACTCAGTCAACAGTGCCCGAGGGACGGCGGGTTGATTCACTGAAACCCGAGGGGCTCTTACGCAAAACGTGCAAGCCGAAGGGGTAAGCTCTATTCTGGGCCGCCCGATCAGAGATGGGCGCACGAGATTAGATCGCGACCCCAGTGAACCGGTACGCGATAAAAGCCTTTGGATCAACAATCTACGGTCCCGATTTAATGAACTCTGCTGCGAGTATCCACCATCCGATCCCGATCGGACGGTACAGATTCCTGAAGCTCGAACGGGTATATTTGATCTAATCAGGGCCGTCCGTGAATGGATCAATGGCACAGGCACTGTCTTCCCCAGCCCGAACACCCACCCGGCGGCACCTACACCGCCCGCGGCGGAGAGATGGCCGGAGTCCGGCCAATCCAGCATCCCGACCCATGATTCCTTAATTAAATCGGTCCTACGCGATTATGGGACCACGAAGGGGAGATTTGGTAACTTACCAAGAGCAGAGACGGCCACAAGGATGCTGTCCGCGGCGAGGGGCGGCTCGGCGGAGTTCTTACAACACCGGCGAGGAATTCCGGAGTTCCCGAGGCCACGCAGTTCAAATTGATGGCCCAGTCAGCTTCACGGGTCCCTGGCGAACGCCCAGGACGAGGCAATCGAAGCGGAGGGGTAACGGCGGCGCGGTTCAACGGCGGCGGCAGATCACGGCAAAATTCCTCTCGTCTCGCACAGGCTTCCCGGTGACGGCTTGCGACGGCTATGGCGCAGAGTCCCGAGCGCTAGGATTTTATAGGCTAGATGGAGAGTCCGCGGAACTCGGCCGTGGCGAGGCGGGCGGGCAGTTGATGGCGCACGGCGGAGTTGGTCGCGAGTTCTGCGGGAGGTGGGTGGAGCATCTGCCATCTTGGGCCCACGCATCAGCGACCAAGGCGTTCGCGACGTGAATGACCCGAGGGGCCCGCTGGTCAGCGGTAACAGGAGCGCGGCAAGCGATGGGGGTGAGAGGATGACGTGCGGGCCCCGCGACGTCAGCGTTGAGCGCGCGCGCGGTAAGGAATTTGGGCCGCGCGTGTAGGTTTGTTTAAGTGGGCCGAAAAGCGGGATCCGAGGCCCAGGTAAGTCTTTCTTCTTTTTCTTTTTATTTTGTATTTTCTTTTCTCCATTTTCAAATCCAATTTGAGTTCAAGTTTAAATTCAAACTTTGTGAATAACTTGTCCTCAGTTTGAAAGGTATAATTTATCAATATAAGTGTGAAGGATGTTTATTTATTTTATTTTATGTAATATTTTTCTTAGTTCTTCCCTTCTCTTTTATTTTCTATTTTCTATTCCAAATTCAAATTTATACTTCTATTTTAGTTTTCAGATTTTTCAAATGTATCAATTGAAATCCAAGGGTGAATATAAACCATATTATTTTAACATTACTAATTTAAGTTTTATTCTCCTTGTTATCTATTTCATGGGATGTATAAATGGTTTTCTTTAAAAGATAAATCCCTTTTCTCATCATTTTTCTTATTTTCCTAATTTCCAAAGCATTATGATACTTTGTTTATATTTTTTTTTCTACTAATTTTGGGTCTTACAACAGGGTTCCTGGCTGACCGCCATCGCAGCAAAATCAACCAGGGACCTCCCCGCACTGACCTCTCCCTTACTGCCCTTGCCCCTTTCGGGTAAGGTAGTCTTCCACTAGCTTTCCTAATTAGTCAGCCAAGGGGTCCCATTCCTCCCTTGTGGTGGCACGTGTTACTCAAGTTAAGCTCTATGTTCCAATTAACATTAATGATATCAACATGAACATAAACAGAATAACAACAAGAATTGGAACATAGAGGTAATAAATGATTATCCCAAAACCATATAAAGCAATAGCAATCTACCCAAGTGATTCGGGGGTAAACAAGGTAATGAGATAAACAATCTAGGGTGACCTATTGGGTCCCATCAAAATTAACCTATGCATGGATAAGTGATATTAAAGAACATTATTGGGTAAAAAGTGGTCAAGGGCACAACTTGCCTGCAATGAGCTCCTGCTCAGCTACTTCAACCTGCTGCTCACCAGTATCCTCAGCAACGGGCTCTTCTACTCGCCACAATACAAACAAGCACAGTGTATATAAAGAAATTAACATTACACCAAACATGTAAACAAAATACACAGAGATATTCTACATATTAAAATAAAAACTTAGGAACTGGAATCATAATTTTCTGAGTTATAGATTTTAAGTTATGCATTTTCAAAGGTTTTTATGTGCTTTAAATAGGATTAAATGATAAATAAATTTCCTTACTGTTTTTATGCCACAACAGAGACACTAAGTGCTAGAGAATAAAATTGCAAAATTTTAGCAACTGGAATGAAGTGATTTGGACTAAAAATGGATTTTCTATGAATTTATAAAGTTCTAGCAATTATTTTCATATTAAAAATTCATTTTCTATTTATTTTCTCTGGTTTTCGTGTTGACTGGACTGGGCCTCAAATCCAGAGAAACCCAGGGGGCTCGGGGCAAATTACCCGAGACACAGCGCACAGTGACTACTGGACGGCGGGTTCTATTTCCAAAAATCCAGGGGCTCTTTAATAAAAGTGCCAGCGCGAAAAGGTATGGTTGAATCTCGGCCGCACGATCTGAACTGAGCGGCCCAGATTAGATTTATTATACACCGAACCGGTACGTATCCCTGAGCCGCAGGATCCACGATCAACGGCTCAGATTTTAAAACGCGGGGGATCACTCAGGTTCGCCCGATCTAGATGGACGGTCCGGATCCAATCCACCGAAACGTTATCTCGCTTTCTAATCCACACCGTTCCTGACGCATCCAACGGCCGCGGAGGCTTCGTCACCAACACCACCCGAGCCACCCAACTCTCCCCTGCGCACGGCGGCGGAGTCACCGGCGCCCACGAAATCCGGTCACCCCGAGCGCCAGACTCCAATTCGCCCGACTCACGCGAGATTCGAGACGTCCCGAACCCGATTCTCCCCTCAATTTCAATCGTTACCCAACGCAGACCCCAGGTCCACGGTGCAACGCGATTTAGGGCGGCCGGCGGTGCTCCGGTGTGAAATTCCGGGGGCACACGCCGAGGTTTCCACGCTACGCTACTCCTACTACCTTCTAACAACTCCAAAGAAGAGGTCGGTGCATACCTTGGTGTTCCGGCTGGCGCAGAGACCCAATTCCACGGCGCGGCGCGGATTGACGGTGGTGCGCCCACACCGGCGAGGAATCGGCGTCGATGCAGCGAAGCTCTACTCAAATTGAGCACCACACCCAACTCCCCGCCCACAGGCGATGCTCCGGTACACAATCGGGGGGGCGAAAACTCAGGCGGAGGGGTGGAGTCGACGGTGGCGGCGGTAGAGGGCAATGGCGGGCGAAACTTGCGCGAGGAGACAGAAGGAGCCGGGGAAGAAGGGAGGTGAGTGGAACGAGTCGGCGACCGAAGCTTTTAAGCTCCCCAGCACGGTCCACGTGGTCCGATTCTGGCGGGGAGTTCGCCGGGGATATCAGGGTTCGCCCGATAGCTAGGCGAGGGGCGCGGTCGGGTTCGTTGGGGTCCGGGATGACATGTGGGGCCGGCAGAACAGCGACACGGTGTGAGCGGCTACGCGGGTCCGCGCGGGCGAGTGACAGCGCTGTGGGTCCCGCGGGACAGAGGAAGTGGCGTGCGTGAGTGCGGTGTGGAGGCTGACAAGTGGGCCCCGCCCGTCAGCGAGGGGAGGAGCGCGCGCGGTATGGAGGTGAAGTGGGCCGCGTGATGTGTTCTCCTGAGTGGGCCGAATGAGGTAGTAAGGCCCAGGTAAGCTCTTTTATCCTTTTTCTTTTTATATTTTCTGTTTTCTGTTTTCTTTTCTTTTTATTTTTCAATTTCCCAATTTGAATTCCAAATATGACTTTGAATTTGTACTCAAACTATGGATAAATTTTAATCATACCAGTATGGTTGAGTTTGTATATTTATAAATTTTGTTTTATACTTTCTATTATTTCTTTCTTTCTTTCTCCTTTTTCCTCAAATCCTCTTATCATTGTCATTTTATTTCTATGTTGTCACCAAATGCACACACAAATAAAATATCCAGCATGATGCAACAATTTAGTAGCATATCTTTTATTAATTGTTCTTGGACATGGTGTTCTCATATGATGGTGCATAAAGATCAAACTCACCTAAGGAGAGAAATTGTTTTCTCTATTGGTGTTTTATCTAGCAATTACAAAGTGGGTGTTACAAATCCTACCCCCCTTAAAAATAATCTCGTCCTCGAGATTTAAGAAGATCTAGGGAAAAGGTGGGGAAAATCTATGCGAAGCTCTTCTTCTCTTTCCCATGTTGCTTCATCTTCACCGTGGTGACTCCATTGCACTTTGCACATCTTTATCACCTTACTTCTTGTAACTCGAGTCAAAGTATCCAAAATCTTGATTGGGTACTCCGTGTAAGTCAAATCACCCTGAACACTGAGCTCTTCCATTGGTAACTGTTCCTCGGGGACACGGAGACACTTCTTCAGTTGAGATACGTGGAACACATTATGCACATCTGATAGAGTGGCAGGTAGCTCGAGCTGGTATGCCATCTCCCCAACTCTTCTAAAGATCAAGAATGGTCCAATATAGCGAGGGGACAATTTGCCCTTAACTTTAAATCTCCTCATTCCACGAAGTGGTGACACTTTGAGGTACACATAATCTCCTTCTTCAAATTCCAGTGGTCTCCTTCTATTATCAGCATAGCTCTTTTGCCTGGTTTGAGCCACTCTCAAATTCTCTCGAATTATATGAACTTGCTCTTCTGCTTCTTGAATTAGTTCAGGCCCAAAGAACTGTCTCTCTCCAGTCTGATCCCAATATAGAGGAGTCCTGCACTTCCTCCCATATAAAGCTTCAAAAGGTGACATCTTCAGACTAGCCTGATAACTATTGTTATATGAGAACTCAGCATAAGGTAGACTTTTATCCCAACTTCCTCCATGCTGAAGGGCACATGCTCTCAACATATCCTCCAATACTTGATTAGTCCTTTCAGTCTGTCCATCAGTCTGAGGGTGATAAGCCGTGCTAAAATTCAACTTTGTGCTCATGTTCTCATGAAAGCTTCTCCAAAATCTCGAGGTAAACTGCGAACCTCGATCAGACACGATCTTCTTTGGTACTCCATGCAAACACACAATCCGAGCCATATATAACTCTGCTAGCTGAGAACCTTTATAAGTAGTCTTGACAGGAATAAAGTGAGCCACTTTAGTCAATCTATCCACAATCACCCATATAGCATCATATCCTTTCTGGGTGCGAGGCAATCCAGTAATAAAATCCATACCAATCTCTTCCCATTTCCACTCGGGTATCTTCAGTGGATGCAGTAGTCCAGCTGGCCTCTGGTGTTCAGCCATAACTCTTTGACATACATCGCACATAGCCACATGTGCAGCTACATCTCTTTTCAATCCATACCACCAATACTTCCGTTTCAAATCCTGATACATCTTGGTACTACCAGGATGAATAGAATAATCCGAATCATGGGCCTCCTTTAAAATAGTCTCTCGCAGGCTTTTAACATCAGGAACACACATCCTGTCCTTGAACCATACAGTGCCCTGCTCATCTTCCGTGAACTCCGGAACTCGACCTTTAGTAATCAAATCCTTAATCTCTTTTATTTTAGCATCACCAATTTGTCCTTTGCGGATCTCTTGCTCCAGAGTAGGTTCCACATCAATAGTAACTCCCTCAGTATGAGCAACTATCCCCAGGTTAAGTCTCCTGAAGTCCTCAACAATCTCATCGGGTAGCTGGGCAACAACAGTTGAATGAACATGCTCCTTGCGACTCAAGGCATCTGCAACCAAGTTTGCCTTGCCCGGGTGATAGTGAATCTCCAAATCATAATCCTTAATAAGCTCCAACCAACGGCGTTGCCTAAGATTGAGATCCTTCTGAGTGAATATATACTTCAAACTCTTATGATCCGTATACACTTGGCACTTGGTCCCCATGATATAATGTCTCCAAATCTTAAGTGCATGCACAACGGCTGCCAATTCCAAGTCATGAGTGGGGTAGTTCAATTCATGTCTCCGCAACTGACGAGAAGCATAAGCAATCACATGTCCTTCCTGCATGAGCACACATCCTAAGCCTTGGCCACATGCATCACAATAGATATCAAATCCTTTCTGCAGGTCTGGCATAACCAATACTGGTGGCGACATCAACCTCTTCTTCAATAGATCAAAGCTTTCTTGACATTTCTCATCCCACTTGAATTCTCTTCCTTTCTCCAAAAGCGAAGTCATAGGCTTAGCAATCTTAGAAAATCCTTCAATAAATCTCCGATAGTAGCCTGCTAATCCCAAGAAACTCCGAATCTCAGTAACTGTAGTGGGTACTCTCCACTCCATTATCTCCTTAACTTTAGCAGGATCCACTGCTATTCCTCCATTAGAAATAATATGACCAAGAAATGGCACTTCGCCAATCCAAAACTCGCACTTGCTGAACTTGGCATAGAGTTGATTATCTCGTAGCTTCTGTAGCACCAACCTCAGATGTTCCTCGTGATCACTATCACTCTGAGAATAGATAAGAATATCGTCGATGAATACCACGACGAATCTGTCCAAATACTCCATAAACACCTTGTTCATTAAGTTCATAAAATAAGCTGGTGCATTGGTTAATCCAAACGACATAACAGTAAACTCATATAATCCATATCTAGTCGAGAACGCCGTCTTGGGAATGTCCGATGGTCTAATCCTCATCTGATGGTATCCCGATCGGAGATCAATCTTCGAAAATACTCTTGCACCTCTCATCTGATCAAATAAATCTTCAATACGGGGCAACGGATACTTGTTCTTCACCGTAACATCATTAAGAGATCTATAATCCACACACATCCGCTGCGATCCATCCTTCTTCTGTACAAACAAGACCGGTGCTCCCCAAGGTGAGGAACTCGGACGAATGTACCCAGCCTCTTGTAACTCAGTTAACTGCTTCTTAAGTTCCTTCAACTCCTCTACGGACATCCTATATGGCCGTTTAGAAATAGGGGCGGTTCCAGGTAAGAGATCAATAACAAACTCAACTTCTCTATCAGGTGGCATTCCTGGTAACTCTTCTGGAAAGACGTCCGGAAAATCTCTAACCACCCGGATATTGTCACCAACAAACTCCTCAGGCATAAAGAACATTGCACGCATAGAGGAGGAGGTTACTGCAATGTTAACTTGAAACCTTTCTCCTTTAGTAGTAGTGAGTTCTACGGTACCTCTACCACATGCTATAACGGCCTTTGCCTTTCTTAGCCATGACATTCCAAGGATCAGATCTATACTGCTTGACTCTAATATTATAGCAGTAGCTCCAAATTCTCTACCCATAATGGTCAATGTCAATCTACGTGTCATTTGATTCGCCTCAACAGGCCCTTTAGGTGTAATTACTATCAGGGGTTTTCTCATATTTAGCAGTGGTATTTCGTTTGTGTTGGCATAACGAGCAGACATGAATGAATGTGTAGCACCAGAATCAAATAATATGGTTGCAGGAATTGCATTAACATAGAACATACCAATTACGAGGTCCCCTCCACCCGGAGTAGCATCAACGCTGACTTGATTAACCTTGGCAATATAATATCCCTTGCCAGTTCCTGGAGTTTGCTGCCTGTTCTGAACTGGAGTAGTAGCAATCCTCTGTGGGCAGACATTTGCATAATGACCAATCTTCCCACACTTGAAGCATTGAGTGCCCGGACTCTGTCCTGAAAACTTCGTCGGGGTGCCAGTAGGGGTAGCCTGTCGAGGAGGTGGAGTCCTCAGTGGTGATTGCGGAACTGGGCGTGGTCCTCCGGGTCGAGTCGGTGTACCCTGTGGTGAACTGTAGCGAGGACGAACACTTCTGCTTCCTTGTCCTTGAGATATGGCCTTTCTCTTCAAATCTCCCAGTTGAACACGCTTGTGTTCAATAGCCAGTGCCTTATCAAGCAGCCTCTGAAATGATGGAAATGTGTGTGCCACAAGAGCATACTGCAGTGGTCCATTAAGTCCCTCAATGAAATGCTCCTGCTTCCTCTCGTCTTCAGCAACTTCTTCAGGGGCATATCTGGACAACTGAATAAACTTGTCGCGGTACTCGCTGACTGACATACTTCCTTGCTTCAGCGACAGAAATTCCTTCTTTTTGATCTTTATCATCCCAGCTGGAATATGGTAGTTCCTGAACTGCGTACTGAACTCTGCCCAGGTAATAGTATCAGCGGCATCGTGGGCAGCAGTATAAGAATCCCACCAGTCAGCAGCAGGACCAATCAGACGTCCAGAAGCATATAAAACCTTCTCCCGGTCAGTGCATTGTGCAATGTTGAGCATCTTCTCAATTGCTTTCAGCCAATCATCCGCATCAAGTGGATCTGGTGAGCTTGCAAATGTGGGTGGCTTATGGCTCATGAACTCCCTATGCTTATCTCGGGGTGGAACTGGTGGTGGTGGTGGAGGTAGTGGCACTTGTTGCTGCTGTTGCTGTTGTTGCATTTGCTGTTGCAGCTACTGTTGTTGCGCCCTCCTTTCCTGGCGTATCTCATCTCGCTCCTGGCGCAACTCCTGGCGTATATCTTCTCTCTCCTGACGCATCTCCTGGCGTTCTTGTTGCATCTGAGCACGCATATCAGCCATAGTGTCTGCCATCTGCTGCATCACCGCCATCTGAGCAGCAACCAGTGGGTCAACTCCGCCTGGTGGAGGATTGGGAGGATTCATCCCAGCAGGTTGTGGCTGGGGTTGTCTTCGAGTGTGTTGGTTAGGAGGCAAGTCAATTCCACCACCCCGCCTGGTATTGACCATCTGAGTTAGATACATATGGTAAGAAAATAATAGACAAGGCAGGTATTTACAACTCAGGTTACTTTGGGGGATTTATTAGCTAAGCAGATTAATATTTCACCTACTATAGCTAATTCAATATCTTATGTTGGTACATGATAAGATGTCCATCTATAATAATTCAATCAATCAAAGAAGCAAATCAGGCATTTAGCATCAGCACAATCAGCCAATATTTTTATTAGAGAAAATAGTTTTAACTTTTGTTTTTTGGGTTCCCTAACTCTTAAGAATGTCATAGGGGTAGGGATTCCAAGGTTTGAAATCCATCTTGTCTCAGAGTAGCAAAGGTAAGAAGGATCAGAGTAGAACAGTAGAAGGTGTGACAGGATCAAGATAAGTGTAGAAAGAATCAGAGTAAGGTGAGTGTAGAATGAATCAGAATGAGATAAGTAGGTAAGGGTTTGTCCAGTCTTTCTAGGTTTCGTCCTACAGTCAACATTTGCTCCGATACCACTTCTGTAACACCCGGTTTTAAAGAACAAAGCCGGGTGCATCTCATACATGCGCCAAGAAGACAACATATATAATAACAGAGTGTATAGAGATAAATGTCATAAAACATCAGAGTATTTATTACATAGCGGAAGACTTATTACAAAATAAAGTAATAAAGATAAAACAAACTAAGGATCGTCGGCGCCAATGTCGACTGGGAAACACCACCTAGATCAGATCGAACTCCTCGGTGTTAGGCGGCTCCTCCTGAACCACCTGATCATCTCCTGTGGGGGGGTGTGAGACAGCAAGGGTGAGCTCACACATGATCATAGCTCAACAAGTTGTGGGGAACCAGTGGACATAAACTCACAAAGGTGTGAGTTCATGTGATGTGTAAGGCTTAATCAATGACAGGGGTTAAAGCTGAGCATTGCTTTTAAGTAGTTGGTCAAAATTTTATTAGCAATTACTAAGTGTAAGTAAATACCAAACCATAAGTAAAGTAATAGAACAAAATTAATAACAAACCCATCCATATGCTAATGACAAAGTTGAATTTAAGTTCCATAATTTAAACATCAGAGAGTCCTGAGCTGCTCATGACCGTGAGCTCGGCTAGTATACCAGTTTTACACTCTGCAGAGGTTGTACCCTTTACCCACAAGTCATGTTACCCATCTGCCAAGGGGTCATGAATCCCATACACCTCTGCCTAGGAAGCGCGGCAGGGCAACACTACGAGGCCTTTACAAAGTTCCACTAGCTTCCGAAAACCCGCTACAGTTTATAGGAAGATCCAGTACAGGGTTCCTGGCTGACCGCCATCGCAGCAAAATCAACCAGGGACCTCCCCGCACTGACCTCTCCCTTACTGCCCTTGCCCCTTTCGGGTAAGGTAGTCTTCCACTAGCTTTCCTAATTAGTCAGCCAAGGGGTCCCATTCCTCCCTTGTGGTGGCACGTGTTACTCAAGTTAAGCTCTATGTTCCAATTAACATTAATGATATCAACATGAACATAAACAGAATAACAACAAGAATTGGAACATAGAGGTAATAAATGATTATCCCAAAACCATATAAAGCAATAGCAATCTACCCAAGTGATTCGGGGGTAAACAAGGTAATGAGATAAACAATCTAGGGTGACCTATTGGGTCCCATCAAAATTAACCTATGCATGGATAAGTGATATTAAAGAACATTATTGGGTAAAAAGTGGTCAAGGGCACAACTTGCCTGCAATGAGCTCCTGCTCAGCTACTTCAACCTGCTGCTCACCAGTATCCTCAGCAACGGGCTCTTCTACTCGCCACAATACAAACAAGCACAGTGTATATAAAGAAATTAACATTACACCAAACATGTAAACAAAATACACAGAGATATTCTACATATTAAAATAAAAACTTAGGAACTGGAATCATAATTTTCTGAGTTATAGATTTTAAGTTATGCATTTTCAAAGGTTTTTATGTGCTTTAAATAGGATTAAATGATAAATAAATTTCCTTACTGTTTTTATGCCACAACAGAGACACTAAGTGCTAGAGAATAAAATTGCAAAATTTTAGCAACTGGAATGAAGTGATTTGGACTAAAAATGGATTTTCTATGAATTTATAAAGTTCTAGCAATTATTTTCATATTAAAAATTCATTTTCTATTTATTTTCTCTGGTTTTCGTGTTGACTGGACTGGGCCTCAAATCCAGAGAAACCCAGGGGGCTCGGGGCAAATTACCCGAGACACAGCGCACAGTGACTACTGGATGGCGGGTTCTATTTCCAAAAATCCAGGGGCTCTTTAATAAAAGTGCCAGCGCGAAAAGGTATGGTTGAATCTCGGCCGCACGATCTGAACTGAGCAGCCCAGATTAGATTTATTATACACCGAACCGGTACGTATCCCTGAGCCGCAGGATCCACGATCAACGGCTCAGATTTTAAAACGCGGGGGATCACTCAGGTTCGCCCGATCTAGATGGACGGTCCGGATCCAATCCACCGAAACGTTATCTCGCTTTCTAATCCACACCGTTCCTGACGCATCCAACGGCCGCGGAGGCTTCGTCACCAACACCACCCGAGCCACCCAACTCTCCCCTGCGCACGGCGGCGGAGTCACCGGCGCCCACGAAATCCGGTCACCCCGAGCGCCAGACTCCAATTCGCCCGACTCACGCGAGATTCGAGACGTCCCGAACCCGATTCTCCCCTCAATTTCAATCGTTACCCAACGCAGACCCCAGGTCCACGGTGCAACGCGATTTAGGGCGGCCGGCGGTGCTCCGGTGTGAAATTCCGGGGGCACACGCCGAGGTTTCCACGCTACGCTACTCCTACTACCTTCTAACAACTCCAAAGAAGAGGTCGGTGCATACCTTGGTGTTCCGGCTGGCGCAGAGACCCAATTCCACGGCGCGGCGCGGATTGACGGTGGTGCGCCCACACCGGCGAGGAATCGGCGTCGATGCAGCGAAGCTCTACTCAAATTGAGCACCACACCCAACTCCCCGCCCACAGGCGATGCTCCGGTACACAATCGGGGGGGCGAAAACTCAGGCGGAGGGGTGGAGTCGACGGTGGCGGCGGTAGAGGGCAATGGCGGGCGAAACTTGCGCGAGGAGACAGAAGGAGCCGGGGAAGAAGGGAGGTGAGTGGAACGAGTCGGCGACCGAAGCTTTTAAGCTCCCCAGCACGGTCCGCGTGGTCCGATTCTGGCGGGGAGTTCGCCGGGGATATCGGGGTTCGCCCGATAGCTAGGCGAGGGGCGCGGTCGGGTTCGTTGGGGTCCGGGATAACATGTGGGGCCGGCAGAACAGCGACACGGTGTGAGCGGCTACGCGGGTCCGCGCGGGCGAGTGACAGCGCTGTGGGTCCCGCGGGACAGAGGAAGTGGCGTGCGTGAGTGCGGTGTGGAGGCTGACAAGTGGGCCCCGCCCGTCAGCGAGGGGAGGAGCGCGCGCGGTATGGAGGTGAAGTAGGCCGCGTGATGTGTTCTCCTGAGTGGGCCGAATGAGGTAGTAAGGCCCAGGTAAGCTCTTTTATCCTTTTTCTTTTTATATTTTCTGTTTTCTGTTTTCTTTTCTTTTTATTTTTCAATTTCCCAATTTGAATTCCAAATATGACTTTGAATTTGTACTCAAACTATGGATAAATTTTAATCATACCAGTATGGTTGAGTTTGTATATTTATAAATTTTGTTTTATACTTTCTATTATTTCTTTCTTTCTTTCTCCTTTTTCCTCAAATCCTCTTATCATTGTCATTTTATTTCTATGTTGTCACCAAATGCACACACAAATAAAATATCCAGCATGATGCAACAATTTAGTAGCATATCTTTTATTAATTGTTCTTGGACATGGTGTTCTCATATGATGGTGCATAAAGATCAAACTCACCTAAGGAGAGAAATTGTTTTCTCTATTGGTGTTTTATCTAGCAATTACAAAGTGGGTGTTACAACCATCGTCGGACATAAGCTTATGTCCGACGGTCTCTAATGGCCCTCGAAAATAGTAACTTATGTCCGACGGCTATCAGTCCAGCCGTCAGACGTAAGCTTATGTCCGACGGTCGGACTGATAGCCGTCGAACATAAGACTATGTCTGATGTCTTATCTGACAGCCGTGAGACATAAGTTATTTTAACGCATGGGCTAGACACCGTTGTTTCATTTCCATCCACCCCATCTCTCTTCTCTGTCGTGCTACAGCCGTCGCCCGCTGCTTACTCCGCTGTCGCCGCCACCACGCACAACTGCTTCGCCACTGTGCTGCTGCAGGGCCGAGCCTAGGCATGTGCGAGCCGTGCGGTAGGCATGTGCAAGCCGTGCCACCGCGCTGCTGCACCCGCTGCCGTCAACCGCCACCGCCCTGCCCGTGCCCGCCACCTTCGCCCTGCCCGTGCCCGCCGCCCAAGCGCCCACCACCGCCACCGACAACCGCCGGTGGTCACCACCGCCGCCCCGACACCTGTCCCGACGCCGACGGCCCTGACTCGTCCCCCGCCCCGCCCACGCCGACCACCGTCCCACCGTCAAGCCGCTAAGTGAGTATTTTTAATTTTGTCAATGTATATATTGTTTTCTAGTTGTCTTTTTTCAGTATTAAAATTTTTGTATGTTTAATATTGTTTAGCTTGTTATGTCCGACCACCGAAATTTGATTATGTAATAAATTTAATTTGTTTTAGTTTACTTAGTGGTGTTTAGATAATTTAAACTTTTAATTTCCAAGGGTTTTTATTATGCCCTCGGAAATAATGTTATTTTATATAATTTGGCACTCGTGACAATGTTATTTCTTATATATTATATGTTATTTCATATATATTATTGTGGTAGTTTATTAGTTGAACTCGTGGCACTGTTTTAGTTTACTTAGTGGCAGTTTATTAGTTGAACTATGTAATTTACTTATCCTTTCCTATAGATATAGGGGGTGATTTACTTAACTAATCAAGTAAACGTAATCAAGTTACCTCATGGAGGAGGATCGTCGATAGATGTATGAAGGTTGGAAGAAATGAGGTGCTCTATCAAGTGAGTGGGTTGCCAAGACTGACACGTTTCTCGACCATGCTTTTGCTCAGTCAGAGACTGGAACCAATGTTAGATGCCCTTGTAGCAAGTGTTGGAACATTTATTTCCTTGATAGGAGAACTATGTCGATAGGTGTGGGTGCACAACGGTGAGGACCCACCTCCTCATATTGTATCGGAAGTTCAGTCACATGAAGAGGGGGACTACGATAGGATGGAAGAGATGCTGGGTGATGTACGCCATGAGCTTCTACCCATCAATTCGGAGAACCTCGGTCAATCCATAGATTATGAGGATCCACCTACGCCTGAGGTTCAGAAGTTCTTCGAGCTCCTTAAAGCTGCCGAAGAGCCGTTGCATGAGCACACGAAAGTGACCGTCCTTGTATTTGTGACTCGACTTATGGCTATTAAGTATAAGTTTGCATTCTCAAATAGCTACTACAACGAGCTTCTGAACTTGATCAGTGATGTACTTCCAGAGAATCACAAGATGCCAAAGGACATGTATCAGTCCAAAAAGTTGCTCTCTGGTCTCGGTATGGACTAAAAAAAATCGATGTATGTGATAATAATTGTATGCTTTTCTGGAAGGAGACTGTAACACCCCTGGTGTTACTATAACTAAAACTTGAGCATGGCATCATAAGCATTGGCATTGCATATGTTTGACACACCTAGAGTGCATTCACTAGGCAAAAATTTCAAACAAGTTGTATTGTTTAAATGTTTTTGCAAATAGCACCCTGGATAGGAAACTTAACCCTAAATAGGGATTAAAGGGGTAAAACTTAACCTAAGTGGGAAAACCTAAAAACTTTAGGGTAAAAGTCATAAAATGACTCTAAGAACAAACTTGAGTCACATTTATACCCCTGGGTACCAAAAATCTCAAATAGAACCCTGGAAAACCCTAAAACCAAACCCTAGGGGCTTATGTGCAAAATTAGTCCACTTTTGGGCTAAAGTGCAAAAACCAAGTCAAATAAGTATTTTTAAGTCAATTGGTTCACAAATATGTGGATTTGAAAGCCAAACCCTAAGTTTTGGACTTAAATGCAAAATGGACCTCATTTGAGTTTTATTCTAAGTCTGAAAATCAGAGAATGGGCTCAACTTTGGGGCTTTGTAACTTACAAAGTATAGGGTTTTTACCCTAGGTCACCACATCAAAGTTGAAGACCCATTATAGGAGAACAACTTTGCTAAAGAGTGTGAGCTTAGTTGTTATGAGAAATTGGGAGAAAAACCCAATCAAAGTTTGACTGTCAGGCTTGTTCATTCTGAAATTCAGCTTTTCAGTGTAACAGAGTCGACTTTGTGGGTGAATTAAACCTTGATCCAGTGACTTTTTGTGAATGCACATTGTAGCAAAGTTGTAGAGGGATTATAGTTCTACAACTTTACTACAGAAAGTTGGCTTAGGTTCCACACGAAAATTTGAGAAAATAAAGCTCCAATGTGCTCTGTCAGTCGCTCTGAAGTGATGTTCACCATGGTACAGTAACGAATAACTGAAGAAGATCCCGTTCCCTGCTCACCGCCGGTGGTCCGTCACCGTTGATCATCGTTCGCCGTGATTCGTGCGTCGTGGTCATCGGTTAAGCGTAGCTCGGTAAAGATCCTTACCGCCGGTGAGCTGGCCACCACTCCGACGACCCCCCCTGTCTTCCTTTCTGCTTTGCAGCTGGCACGATAAGTTCACCGTCGACCGCCGCTTCCCGACCGTGCGCCGCGTGGCCTAGCCGTTTCACAGCACCGCCGTGACGCCCTATGACTGTCCCATCATCGCCGGGAGAGTTGCCACGGCGGTAGACACGTATTCATCGCGGGCAGTGCTTCTTCTTCACCTCCGACCACTGCGTGTCTCGTCCGAATTCACGGCCACCGCCCATCCTCCCTATAAATTGAGCCCTCCTCTAGCTGCATAACTTCATCACGTACCTCATCGTCCAGTATCAGCCCCCGTCCTGCCACCGTGAGCTCTAATTTCAAGTTTCCCCCAAATCCGATTTCCGCCACCGTGAGACCGAGCTCACCGTCGCCAGCTCAACTCCGGTCAGTTCCCGCCCTCTGCTCCTTTGTTTGAGCATTCTCATGCATCTGCGAAGCTCCCCGACCCCTTTAATTGGGCTAAACTGACGTCCATCGCCGGGAACACGGCTGTCTCGCCGTGATGCTCACGGCCACCGTGGCCAGAGTTCCCTAGTTGATTAATAGCCAAATTAGTTTAGGGAAAAGGCTTAGGGTCGATCCAATTTGGTTTCTGTTGCTCGGAGAGCTCAGCCGTTGCTCCGTTCGGCCGGTGTAGGTGCTCGCCGGAGCGCGGTCAGGCATGAACGGCGTCGTGGACCTCCAGTTGTGAATAGATAGAAACGCAGGGGCCTTTTTGTAATGGTCAGTGACTTGATTAAACAGTGAAATGACCTGTTCTTAATTAGCCAGAAGCGCGAGGGTCGTTCTGCAAAACCGCCAGGACGCGGGCGCGCGCGGGCGCGTTTTTGCCGTGGACCTGGGCTAGTTGGGCCAGAATCGGCCCAGTCCTATGTCATCCTTTTGCTTTTTCTTTTTCCAGCAAAGCCAAAATAATTATAGAAAAATGCAGAAAAATGCTAAAATTGTGAAACTAATTTTCCTAGGCTTGTTATTTTCTCTAGTATTTAGTAAAAATAGTTTTGTGATTTTTAATGGAAATAAGAAATTTTAGAGTATTTAAAGTAATTAAAAGTATTAGTTATGGATTTTTAGAAAATAAATGGTAAGTCCAAAAATGTCCAAACTTTTTATGGGCACTTAAACCAATATTTAGAAGCCTTGGGTAGAATTTGGGTTGATTTGGACCTTGTTTGATCACTAAACCCAAAACCAACCCCCTGCCCTATGAACTCCTTAACTGACTCCGGAAACCCTAGGTTCTCGGAGTACCTTGAAGGAAAGTTGTACTCAAGACTTAGATAATAAGTTTATATTATCTTTGCATCCTCATGAGCACCCCATGGCATCCATTCTTATGTATATATATGGTTATGTTAGAACACGAAGAAGAAGAAGAAGTCACTGAAGAGGGAACTCCACCAACCTCAGATCCTCAAGCAGGCAACTGCTTTTATTTCGATATTTGTGGATCCGAGCAGGACTCACCTGATAACAAAGGCAAGCCCCGGTGCATTTGCCACCTCCCTTGATGTTTTTAAAATCTTTCTCACTTGCTTGATGCATTAGGTGATAGGAGTTGATTGATAAAACAATTCCTGCATTACCTTCCTTGACTTTGATTACCTTCCTTGATCACCTGTTTTACAAAGGATTTTTGATGCTTAGTCTTGCTTTAGAAAAACAAAATGTTTTGTTTTTACAAAATATGATGTGGCAAAGTGGGTGGGATGTTTTCAAAAATAAAACTTGATGGTGAATCCATCATGGCCATGATGGATTCAACATCGGAAAAGATGTACCTCTGTCAGGTACCAAGTTTTTGGGTTAAAAAGATTAAGCTAAGACCGGGCGGGTGACTTGCACGAGAAGAGAGTCTCGGTGTAGTGTCTCCGTCTGAGTCGATTAAGGACCGTCTCGATGTAGGCTTGATGATCGAGGACCCTTTAACTGGTCACATGCCTCGTCATGGGTAAGCCTTGCCTCGGGCAGACTAAGGCCGGAATAAGATAACACGAAATGGGAGTGGAGCGGTGGCGAGAGTAGCGTGTACCCTCCGTGGCAAGAGGCTGGACGGTGGTGTATATGTGCTCTCGGTTTGCGTGAACCTGATCCGGTCTTAAGAACCCCGGTGGCGGGTTGACATATGCAAGGGTTAAGTGCTACATATGTCGTGTGATTGGAGATCCTCAGCTGAGTATAATCGATTCGGATCGCCGTACCTTCGCGGTTATGAAGACTTGGTCACTGACCTACACGTAGCATTCCACTAAAGATGATGGGTTTTTGTTAAGAAACTGGCTAGTGCAGGACCAGTGATTGAACTAGGGTAGAAAGAACTCTAGTTGCAGGTAATTGAACTTAACTTGACAAATAAAACTGGATTTTTAAGGATCCACTTTAGTAAGCATTTCTGCAAAACAGAGTCTTTGATTATTGAAAAGCCTTACCTTGACTCCCATATAACCAGCATACCCTTGAGAGTCTTTTCTTTAGTCGGGTAAGACTTGCTGAGTAATTCCATACTCAGGGTTTATCCCTTCGTTGTTTTTAGGTGAGGAAGTAGCAGACTTTTGTTGCTTCTGTGCCAAGGTGGTTCCCAAAGAAGAAAAACAAGACTGAAGTGCGGGAGGACTCGGTCCTCCACATAGGATCTTTTGCTTATAGCTTTTCGGGAGATGTTTGTGCCTCCCTTGGTCTGTATAATATTACTGCTATGCACTCACTTTTAGTCTGGTCTGTAATAAAATAACTCGAGCTTGCTTTTGAAATAAATGTAAGTTTATGTAATTCGCTTCCGCATTTCTTTATCTCCGATGTTCTGTAATGTCTGCAAGACGGGTGAAACGTTCCTGGTGAGGTAGGGAAAGATACCGAGCTTGTCAAGTAACTTAGGAACATCTACAGGGTGTCTGATGTCTGTTAGACAAGGACAACTGTAGGTGGGCCTAATTACTTGGGAGGTTCCGTCACAGCTGGTATCGGAGCGTAGCCCTTCTTTGCAGATATTATGAGGCATCTTCAAAAGGATTTTCGAAAATCTTACCTAAAAACTCTTTTCTCTTCTTACCTAAGTATTCTGAAGAGTTTATCTTAAAGACCAGATAGGAAGAGTGCAATGTATAGAAGGTTGAATCGACTAAGGTTGATTCTGTACTTATTCATGCATCATGCTAAGAATTATACTAATAAATTTCCCCCTTAGAAAGATGCCGCCACGCACAAGGCTAACGGCACGTAAGTCAACGGGACCAATTGGAGTACCTCGGCATCAACTAGCCCCTCGACACGAAAGCAGTAGCAGCGGAAGTAATGACCCTATAGGAGACCTGGAAGTCGAAGTAAGTCGACTTCAAGCAACGCTGCAACACAGGACCAATGTTTGGATCGCAGACGGAGATAGAATCAATGATCTAAGAAGGGATATCCGTCACCTGCAGGATCAGCTGGCTGATCGGGACTTAGCACTTGACTGGGCAGTACAGTCTCATATGTTGGTATGTGCTAAGGAAGCAAGGGCTCAGGCCCGAATTAAAGAACTTAGCTCAGCTATCGATAACCTGCAGGTCTACTGCAATACGTTGCATGAGGAAGTCCATGTACTATACTCACAATTACACCCTAGTGAGCCTGCACACTCTGCTGAGACGGAAGCCGGACCCTCTCACATTGCGGGACGCGCGCTGGGTGGGGAGTTAGATCTTTTTGAACCCCCTCCTTCTTTGAGGTTGGTTGACGTCTGGACTCCCACACCCGACGATGAGGCCGCCAAAAGTAACGGAAAGCAGGACTAATGGTGTAATAAGAAGTGGAGTAGTGTATTGTAGGGTGTACTGATGTATAATAGGTTGAACCTTTGTAAAATGGGTAATGTATCCTGTTATGTAGTGTCGAGTCTGTATCATTACTCTTTATAGTAATGTAAAATGGAAGGTTTTCTTTGGCATATTATGTTTATTCAAATGTTTTTGCCTCAGATGCCGACCAGGACTCGCGGACAGGACGCAGCCGGAACTTCTGGGGGTCGGGATGTCACCCCAAATCCACCTCCGGTTCCACCCACGCTAGCTGAGGCGATTGCCGCCTTGGTGAATGCCACCGCCGACAATACCCGCTTCCTTAGGGAAATGGCGGGTCAGCAGCAGTTCCAGCAGCAGGCGGGAAGAGGTTTTCAGCAAGGTCCCCGTGAAACTACTTATCTGGACTTCTCCGAAACTCGTCCACCTCTATTCATCAAAGCGGAAGACCCGCTAGAAGCCGACGAGTGGATACGAGTTATTGAACAAAAGTTTGGGCTTCTTCGTTGTTCGAAAACACAGAAGCCATTGTTCGCGGCACAGCAACTCCGAGGCCCTGCCAGTACTTGGTGGGGAAACTTTGTGGCTATCCAACCTGACAACCATCAAATCACATGGGACGAATTTAAAGCAGCTTTCCGTGAGCACTACATACCTGAAGGAGTGCTGCACATGAAACAAGAGGAATTTATGAAGCTAAAACAAGGAGGAGACACCATCAATCAGTATCTTAACAAGTTTAATCACCTGTCACAGTATGCCATTGATCAGGTGAACACTGATTTGAAGAAAAGGAACTGTTTCATGAGAGGTCTAAATGACCGGTTGCAGCGAAAAATGGCCACATGTATTGATCTCACATATGGAAAGGCTGTCAGTACAGCCTTATCTGTGGAGGCAAAATACGCAAGTTCTGGGAAGAATAAGGGATTCAGTGGTGAGAGGCCTAATCAGGGCCAGGCAAAGAGGCAACGGTTCGTCATCCGGCCTTCTAGCCAAAACCAAACTTTTTCTCGTCCACCAGTATTCCCTTTTAAACAGCCCATTATTATTCGCCCCAATAATACCTCCACTTCCCCAAATCAGCCGGGTGCCCCAGGCACTCGATTCCCTGCATTACCCAGCTCTTCAACTGGGTGTTTCAACTGCGGCAAGTCGGGACATTTTATCAAAGACTGCCCGTACCCCAAGCAAAATCAATCCAATGTTCAGCAAGGAACTGGGAAGTCCACTCAGCCCAAGGGAAATGCTGTGGGGAGGAATACCAAGAAGACGGGGCGTGTATATTACACCCAAGTGGCCACTACACCGGAGGGAGAGCCGGTGATGATGGGTACGTTTCCCGTGGCCAGTCACCCTGCAATAATTCTTTTCGATTCTGGTGCTTCGCATACCTTCATTAGCAAGAAATTTGTGGAGCAACATCACATTGCATGTCATGAATCAAAAGAGGGATTTAAAATTCACTCACCTGGGGGACACATTTTTACTAGAGAAGTGGCCTATGAAGTGCCAGTAACAATGGCCGGACGGAACTTTCCTGCTAACATGATTGTTCTGAAAGGCTAGGATATAGATGTAATTTTGGGTATGAATTGGTTAACCCAACACAAGGCAATTCTCAACACTGAACTCAGAACCGTCAGGTTGAGCTATAATCAAGAAGAAATTCTTTTGTCTCTCCACAAAACCAATCCAGCCAAAGCTTCTGGTAGAATATTTGAAGCCATTGTACCGGAGATCAAGAACATTTCGGTAGTATGTGAGTTTCCAGATGTATTTCCGGAAGATTTGCCTGGACTACCCCCTGAAAGAGATGTAGAATTCGTAATTGAGCTAAAGCCCGGTACGGCTCCCATCTCCCGAAGATCGTACCGTATGCCCCCTAATGAGTTGGCGGAATTGAAGATTCAATTACAAGATCTACTGAATAAGGGATTTATCCGGCCAAGCTCGTCCCCATGGGGTTGTCCCGCCATTTTTGTCAAGAAGAAGGATCAAACCTTGCGCATGTGCGTGGACTATCGGCCCCTGAATGAGGTCACCATCAAGAATAAGTACCCCCTTCCAAGGATCGATATCTTATTTGATCAACTGACTGGGGCGAGGGTATTTTCTAAAATTGATCTCAGGTCGGGCTATCATCAAATCCGTATTCGGCCCGAGGATATACCGAAGACCGCATTTACTACGCGGTATGGATTGTTTGAATACTTAGTAATGTCTTTCGGGCTCACAAATGCTCCTGCCCACTTCACCTATTTGATGAACTCGGTATTCATGCCCGAGTTGGACAAGTTCGTGGTGGTCTTCATTGACGATATTTTGATATACTCTAAAAATGAAGAGGAGCATGCTCAGCATCTACGGATTGTATTGACGCGCCTGAGGGAACATCAGCTGTATGCCAAGTTCAGCAAGTGCGCATTCTGGCTGGAGGAAATTCAATTTTTGGGGCACGTGTTATCAGCTAAAGGAATTGCGGTAGATCCTAGCAAGGTCAAAGATATTCTGGAGTGGAAACCCCCAACCACTGTTCACCAAGTCCGGAGTTTTCTTGGACTGGCTGGGTACTATCGCAGATTCATACCCGATTTTTCTAAGCTTGTGAAGCCAATCACAAGTTTGTTGAAGAATGACATTAAATTTAATTGGTCTTCTAAGTGTAATGAAGCCTTTGAGCAATTAAAGACGTTATTAACCACTGCTCCGGTATTGGCTCAACCGGACATCACTAAGCCTTTTGATGTATATTGTGATGCATGTGGCAGTGGGCTCGGCTGTGTACTGATGCAAGAAGGCCGAGTAATTGCGTATGCTTCAAGGCAGCTGCGCCGACATGAGGAGCATTATCCAACTCATGATCTGGAGTTAGCTGCGGTGGTTCATGCCCTGAAAATATGGCGTCACTATCTACTGGGAAATATCTGTCACATATATACAGATCATAAAAGTTTGAAGTACATCTTCACCCAGTCAGAGTTAAATATGAGGCAAAGACGATGGCTTGAGCTCATTAAAGACTATGATCTGGAGATCCATTATCACCCAGGCAAGGCCAATGTGGTGGCAGATGCACTGAGTCGTAAGACTTCCTGCCACTGTCTTATGGCGAAGGCCTCCGAGAACACTTTATGTCAAGAAATGGAGAAGCTAAACCTGGGGATAATCCAGCATGGGACTCTAAATCAGCTAAGGCTTGAGTCAATCATTATGCCGAAGATAATTGATGCTCAAAAAGATAATCTGGGTATGAAGCACATACGAGAGAAGATAAGGGCTGGAACAGCCAAATGTTTCAAGGAAGACGATCAAGGTGTGTTATGGTTTAACAACCGCATAGTAGTGCCAAAGAATGAAGAACTCCGCCAGCAAATCTTAGATGAAGCGCATCTTAGTCGCTATTCTATTCATCCGGGAAGCACTAAGATGTATCATGATCTAAAACAGCACTACTGGTGGACGAAGATGAAAATTGAAATTGCACGCTATGTGGCTAAGTGTGACACTTGCAGACGTGTCAAGGCCATACACATGAAAACTGCTAGTCCATTGCAATCATTACCAATACCAACATGGAAATGGGAAGACATAAGCATGGACTTCATTGTGGGATTGCCCAGGACCGCAAAAGGGTATGACTCTATCTGGGTGATTATGGATCGACTTACAAAGGTTGCTCATTTTCTGCCGGTCAAGACATATTACCCGGTACTTACCTATGCGGAATTATATATTGCTCGTATTCTCAATTTGCATGGTGTTCCAAAGACCATAGTGTCGGATCGTGGGCCACAATTTGTATCTAAATTTTGGGAAGAACTTCATAAATCCCTGGGTACTAAGTTACTCCACAGTTCGGCCTATCATCCTCAAACCAGTGGACAAACTGAGAGAGTGAACCAAATACTTGAAGATATGCTGCGGGCATGTGTCCTGGATTTCTCACAGAAATGGGATGAATGTTTACCTTTGGCGGAGTTTTCGTATAATAACAGTTATCAAGAAAGTATCAAGATGGCACCTTTTGAAGCTTTATACGGACGTCAGTGTCGAACTCCGCTAAATTGGTCTGAACCTGGTGAAAGGTATTTCTTTAGGCCTGATATGGTAAAAGAAACCGAGGATAAGGTTCAGAAAGTTATTCATAATATGAAGAAAGCACAAGCTCGTCAGAAGAGTTATGCAGACAAACGGCGAATGCCCTTATACTTCTTTGAAGGAGACTATGTCTACCTAAAGGTTTCACCCATGAAAGGAGTATCGCGTTTCGGGGTAAAGGGAAAACTTGCACCCAGGTACATTGGTCCATTTCCTATTCTTCAAAGATATGGGCCAGTGGCGTATCAACTTCAACTTCCCGAAACATTGTCTGCTGTACATAATGTGTTCCATGTATCGCAATTGAAGAAGTGTCTACGGGTTCCCGATCGAACCATTGAAGTGACAGATGTTGTCCTGGAACCAGACTTAACGTACTCAGAACATCCTATTCGAGTTCTGGATCAAAAGGACAGGGTTACCCGAAGAAAGACTCTCAAGTTCTACAAGATACAATGGAACCAGCATTCTGAAGATGAGGCTACGTGGGAAACTCAAGACTTCTTGAATAAGAATTTCCCAGGCTTTCTAGCCTCATGTAATTTGTAAAGTGTATATAGTTATGGCAATAAAGGAATGAACCCCACACCACCCTGCCTTGTACCAGAAATAAGGAAATAAAAACATGACACATTTCCTTTTCCATTACTCACCCTAGGACTTTAAATCTCGGGACGAGATTCTTTTATGGGGGGAAGGATGTAACACCCCTGGTGTTACTATAACTAAAACTTGAGCATGGCATCATAAGCATTGGCATTGCATATGTTTGACACACCTAGAGTGCATTCACTAGGCAAAAATTTCAAACAAGTTGTATTGTTTAAATGTTTTTGCAAATAGCACCCTGGATAGGAAACTTAACCCTAAATAGGGATTAAAGGGGTAAAACTTAACCTAAGTGGGAAAACCTAAAAACTTTAGGGTAAAAGTCATAAAATGACTCTAAGAACAAACTTGAGTCACATTTATACCCCTGGGTACCAAAAATCTCAAATAGAACCCTGGAAAACCCTAAAACCAAACCCTAGGGGCTTATGTGCAAAATTAGTCCACTTTTGGGCTAAAGTGAAAAAACCAAGTCAAATAAGTATTTTTAAGTCAATTGGTTCACAAATATGTGGATTTGAAAGCCAAACCCTAAGTTTTGGACTTAAATGCAAAATGGACCTCATTTGAGTTTTATTCCAAGTATGAAAATCAGAGAATGGGCTCAACTTTGGGGCTTTGTAACTTACAAAGTATAGGGTTTTTACCCTAGGTCACCACATCAAAGTTGAAGACCCATTATAGGAGAACAACTTTGCTAAAGAGTGTGAGCTTAGTTGTTATGAGAAATTGGGAGAAAAACCCAATCAAAGTTTGACTGTCAGGCTTGTTCATTCTGAAATTCAGCTTTTTAGTGTAACAGAGTCGACTTTGTGGGTGAATTAAACCTTGATCCAGTGATTTTTTGTGAATGCACATTGTAGCAAAGTTGTAGAGGGATTATAGTTCTACAACTTTACTACAGAAAGTTGGCTTAGGTTCCACACGAAAATTTGAGAAAATAAAGCTCCAATGTGCTCTGTCAGTCGCTCTGAAGTGATGTTCACCATGGTACAGTAACGAATAACTGAAGAAGATCCCGTTCCCTGCTCACCGCTGGTGGTCCGTCACCGTTGATCATCGTTCGCCGTGATTCGTGCGTCGTGGTCATCGGTTAAGCGTAGCTCGGTAAAGATCCTTACCGCCGGTGAGCTGGCCACCACTCCGACGACCCCCCCTGTCTTCCTTTCTGCTTTGCGGCTGGCACGATAAGTTCACCGTCGACCGCCACTTCCCGACCATGCACCGCGTGGCCTAGCCGTTTCACAGCACCGCCGTGACGCCCTATGACTGTCCCATCATCGTCGGGAGAGTTGCCACGGCGGTAGACACGTATTCACCGCAGGCAGTGCTTCTTCTTCACCTCCGACCACCGCGTGTCTCGTCCGAATTCGCGGCCACCGCCCATCCTCCCTATAAATTGAGCCCTCCTCTAGCTGCATAACTTCATCACGTACCTCATCGTCCAGTATCAGCCCCCGTCCTGCCACCGTGAGCTCTAATTTCAAGTTTCCCCCAAATCCGATTTCCGCCACCATGAGACCGAGCTCACCGTCGCCAGCTCAACTCCGGTCAGTTCCCGCCCTCTGCTCCTTTGTTTGAGCATTCTCATGCATCTGCGAAGCTCCCCGACCCCTTTAATTGGGCTAAACTGACGTCCATCGCCGGGAACACGGCTGTCTCGCCGTGATGCTCACGGCCACCGTGGCCAGAGTTCCCTAGTTGATTAATAGCCAAATTAGTTTAGGGAAAAGGCTTAGGGTCGATCCAATTTGGTTTCTGTTGCTCGGAGAGCTCAGCCGTTGCTCCGTTCGGCCGGTGTAGGTGCTCGCCGGAGCGCGGTCAGGCATGAATGGCGTCGTGGACCTCCAGTTGTGAATAGATAGAAATGCAGGGGCCTTTTTGTAATGGTCAGTGACTTGATTAAACAGTGAAATGACCTGTTCTTAATTAGCCAGAAGCGCGAGGGTCGTTCTGCAAAACCGCCAGGACGCGGGCGCGCGCGGGCGCGTTTTTGCCGTGGACCTGGGCTAGTTGGGCCAGAATCGGCCCAGTCCTATGTCATCCTTTTGCTTTTTCTTTTTCCAGCAAAGCCAAAATAATTATAGAAAAATGCAGAAAAATGCTAAAATTGTGAAACTAATTTTCCTAGGCTTGTTATTTTCTCTAGTATTTAGTAAAAATAGTTTTGTGATTTTTAACGGAAATAAGAAATTTTAGAGTATTTAAAGTAATTAAAAGTATTAGTTATGGATTTTTAGAAAATAAATGGTAAGTCCAAAAATGTCCAAACTTTTTATGGGCACTTAAACCAATATTTAGAAGCCTTGGGTAGAATTTGGGTTGATTTGGACCTTGTTTGATCACTAAACCCAAAACCAACCCCCCTGCCCTATGAACTCCTTTACTGACTCCGGAAACCCTAGGTTCTCGGAGTACCTTGAAGGAAAGTTGTACTCAAGACTTAGATAATAAGTTTATATTATCTTTGCATCCTCATGAGCACCCCATGGCATCCATTCTTATGTATATATATGGTTATGTTAGAACACGAAGAAGAAGAAGAAGTCACTGAAGAGGGAACTCCACCAACCTCAGATCCTCAAGCAGGCAACTGCTTTTATTTCGATATTTGTGGATCCGAGCAGGACTCACCTGATAACAAAGGCAAGCCCCGGTGCATTTGCCACCTCCCTTGATGTTTTTAAAATCTTTCTCACTTGCTTGATGCATTAGGTGATAGGAGTTGATTGATAAAACAATTCCTGCATTACCTTCCTTGACTTTGATTACCTTCCTTGATCACCTGTTTTACAAAGGATTTTTGATGCTTAGTCTTGCTTTAGAAAAACAAAATGTTTTGTTTTTACAAAATATGATGTGGCAAAGTGGGTGGGATGTTTTCAAAAATAAAACTTGATGGTGAATCCATCATGGCCATGATGGATTCAACATCGGAAAAGATGTACCTCTGTCAGGTACCAAGTTTTTGGGTTAAAAAGATTAAGCTAAGACCGGGCGGGTGACTTGCACGAGAAGAGAGTCTCGGTGTAGTGTCTCCGTCTGAGTCGATTAAGGACCGTCTCGATGTAGGCTTGATGATCGAGGACCCTTTAACTGGTCACATGCCTCGTCATGGGTAAGCCTTGCCTCGGGCAGACTAAGGCCAGAATAAGATAACACGAAATGGGAGTGGAGCGGTGGCGAGAGTAGCGTGTACCCTCCGTGGCAAGAGGCTGGACGGTGGTGTATATGTGCTCTTGGTTTGCGTGAACCTGATCCGGTCTTAAGAACCCCGGTGGCGGGTTGACATATGCAAGGGTTAAGTGCTACATATGTCGTGTGATTGGAGATCCTCAGCTGAGTATAATCGATTCGGATCGCCATACCTTCGCGGTTATGAAGACTTGGTCACTGACCTACACGTAGCATTCCACTAAAGATGATGGGTTTTTGTTAAGAAACTGGCTAGTGCAGGACCAGTGATTGAACTAGGGTAGAAAGAACTCTAGTTGCAGGTAATTGAACTTAACTTGACAAATAAAACTGGATTTTTAAGGATCCACTTTAGTAAGCATTTCTGCAAAACAGAGTCTTTGATTATTGAAAAGCCTTACCTTGACTCCCATATAACCAGCATACCCTTGAGAGTCTTTTCTTTAGTCGGGTAAGACTTGCTGAGTAATTCCATACTCAGGGTTTATCCCTTCGTTGTTTTTAGGTGAGGAAGTAGCAGACTTTTGTTGCATCTGTGCCAAGGTGGTTCCCAAAGAAGAAAAACAAGACTGAAGTGCGGGAGGACTCGGTCCTCCACATAGGATCTTTTGCTTATAGCTTTTCGGGAGATGTTTGTGCCTCCCTTGGTCTGTATAATATTACTGCTATGCACTCACTTTTAGTCTGGTCTGTAATAAAATAACTCGAGCTTGCTTTTGAAATAAATGTAAGTTTATGTAATTCGCTTCCGCATTTCTTTATCTCCGATGTTCTGTAATGTCTGCAAGACGGGTGAAACGTTCCTGGTGAGGTAGGGAAAGATACCGAGCTTGTCAAGTAACTTAGGAACATCTACAGGGTGTCTGATGTCTGTTAGACAAGGACAACTGTACATGGGCCTAATTACTTGGGAGGTTCCATCACAGAGACCGCGAGTGAGAAGAAGTGTATTGTATGTGGTGAGCGTAGATTCGTAGAGGTTGAAAACGACGATGGTTTGACCGTGACGACAAAATTGCACGTAAGCAGCTTTGTTACTTGCCTCTTATACCTCGGTTGAAACATTTGTTCATATCCAAGAATATAGCCAGACACATGAGGTGGCACAAAGAAGGGGTACGTGAGAATCCAGATGTCATGGTGCACCCAGCTGATACATATGCATGGAAGGCACTAGATGCCTTTGATTCCAGCTTTGCTGATGAGGTGCGGAATGTCCACTTCAGTTTGGCAACAGATGGTTTCTCATCTTTCAATCTAACTGCAACGTCCTACTCATGCTGGCCCGTCTTTGTTGTTCCATACAACCTTCCACTAGCTCTTTGCATGAAATATGAATTTATTTTCTTATGTCTTGTAATACCTGGTCCGGATCATCTTGGAACAAATAACGATGTGATGATGAGACCCCTGATTGAAGAATTGAAAATTTTGTGGGAAGGAGTCGAGGCGTACGATTGTTACAAGAAACAGAAGTTCAACCTGAGAGCTATGGTTTTGTGGTCTATTCACGATTTTATGGCTTATAGTATCTTTGCCGGATGGAGTTGTCATGGGATTTTGACATGTCCGATATGCGTTGAAGACACTTTATGCTTCTGACTGAAGTTTGGTGGAAAGATATGTTACTTCGATTGCCATAGATGTTTTTTTGCCAGAGGATCACCCATTCAGGTTCGATAGGAACACTTTTAAAAAGGACACGATTGTGACAAGGGGACCACCCAAGCATCTTAGTGGTCTAGAGATTCTCGCGAGACTTAATGATTTGAATCTAAACAAACATGGAAATCATTTTGAAGGTTATGGAACCGAGCATAATTGGACTCACAAATGTGGTCTATGGGAACTCCCTTATATGAAAGCCTTGATTCTAATGCATAACATTGATGTGATGCACCAGGAATGAATTATGGTTGAAAGCATTATCAGCACTTGCCTGAATATCACTAACAAAACAAAAGACAACCCTAAGGCTAGAAAAGACTTGTCCTTAATCTATAGACGACCAACTATGGAGATAGGAGAGAACCAGAAGAAGCCACATGCTCCTTTCAGTTTTAAACCAAAAAGGAAGAAACAATTGATGAAATGGTTGAAAAACTTAAAGTTCCTAGATGGTTACACCACGGGCTTTAGAAGGTCTGTGAATTTGAAGACGAGCAAGTTTTCCGGGTTGAAGAGTCATGATTACCACATAATAATGGAAAACTCCTTCCTGTTATGTTCCATGGTTTTGTAAAAAATGATGTCTAAAAAGCATTAGCAGAGCTAATCTACTTTTATAGACATCTTTGTGCTAAAGAAATAAAGAAAGAGATGATGGAGAAGCTTGAGCAACAAATACTAGTTTTGGTAAGTTAGTTGTTAAATTACATTATGTGAGTTACTTAATGTTGTATGATGTAAGTTACTTGTTTCATAGGTTGCTGAAATCGAGCAACAGTCGAGAGAAGATGCAGCAATTGGGGCGATGGTAGAGGACCATGCGAGAGATGATGATGAAGATGATGGTGGAGGTGATGTGGGAGATGATGCTGGAGACGATGATGGTGTGTATTCTGCAAGCGTGGATTCTGGTGCTGGTGGATATTCCGTAGCTAGGTCTGGAACTTCTCGAGTTAGGAGAACGAGGAAGCTGTATTTTGTTGGACCACCTTTAGAGCTTCTACCCAAATCTCGGGTTTTGATAAAGCCTAGTGGAAAGTGAGTGACATATCTTTGCCTAATTGTTATCGAAAGTTATATTTGTATTTCTACATTGTTTTCTGCTTGCAGGACTTGGATAGACGACTCATTCATAGGCATAGGACACTATAGGTAGGTGAACATGGTCGTTGGTAATCTTGTTCGTCTCCACTAGCCTAGTGGCGAGTCTGTCCCCACCACCACTTGGGAGCATTATCGCTATGGTGTCTGTAGAACGTTTGGCAACACACAGGCACTAGTTCGGGATGCATTCTAGGTATGAACTATTTTTACTAATTTAGTTATCCCATATATGGTTGCTTGTATGATAACACTATTTTTTTGCAGAAATGGTACAAGTTGCCAGAAGATGGATCATATGATATGAACGCTCGTTATGTGTTTGAGTATGACGCGAACGATGTTGTTGCAGATGCAATGTACTAAGCACGAATTCAGGCTATAAAGGCATGGTACAGAGCAAGTGCTGATGATCGGCCGATGCAGAATATCAAGGCGGAGTGGTCATCAATTTACCTTACGGAGGAGCAATACCTTGAGGTAAACAAGTTGTTGCATCTCATATCATTTTTTGCTGATTCTTGTTTTGGGTACATGTTAATCCATCTATTTGCTTGATTGAAAAAAATTTCATGTAGGTGTTTGTGCCGTGGATGGCCACCCGATCAGAGGGTTATCGAGCCTTGTGCAGGTGGTGGGCTTCCCCTGAGTTTCGTGCCATTTCCGAAAGGAACAGGGGAAACCGTGGGACTGAGTCGTTCCACAACTACGACGGAGATGGACATGTCCGCTTGGCTAAGCGAACGGTATGTCACAATATGTTGTAACTTCGAATTACATAGAAATGTTTCATTCTAACTTTGTACAGGAAGTCAAATCAGGCTGTATTCCCACGGATGTGGTGGTGTATATGCAAGGGTATAGGGGTTCTGATCCTTAGAATCCTGATGTTTTATGCACTCAGACAGCCACCGACCGTCTAGTGAGTTTTTGGTACTCTATTATGTGTTTGTGCATCAACTTGGTGATGCACTTATATTTGGTATGTTTGCCTCCAGGCTTTGTATTGGCAGGAGATGGTTCAACGCCATGGACAGGACTATGATTGGAGGAGCCAGCCAATCGACCCTCAAGCAGCATATGCTAGCGCAGGAGGACAAACCCATGGACGATCAGAGTATTTGATTTGGATTTCAAATTTATCCTCATATGCTTGCGATTGAACTAAGTCTATGATTTACTCTACTAAGTGCATGGTTCACTCTTGTAGGTTGTGTATTTTTGATTCTATGATTGATTCTAGGGAGCTGAGACACCATGGACGACAGTCCACATCCTCGTCTTTGCAGTCATCCCGTTCTTGATCATCCGCCCAAGAGATAGAGATTACAGTGTTGCGTCAGCAGGCAGAGTATCATCAATCAGTTTTGAGGGAACAAATGGAGTACCAGAGACAGGAAGCTAAGTACCAGAAGAAGAAGGACGAGTATTATTCAAACCTCCAGGCCCATAATCAAGCTCTACTCTTGGTAAATTGAAGTAATATTTTGTTCGTAACAACTAAAAACACATGATGTGTACCTTATTTTCTCAACAATGGCTTCTATATAATTTGTAGCAACTGGCACAACAAGTGGGCGTCCCGATGCCGACATATGGGATGCCGCCTCCGGACTTTGCACTGCCGATGCCAATGTTGTAGCCTCCACCTCCGCCTCTGTCACAATTCCCTATGATATGTACACATATGTGTGTGTGACATGTTCATAGATGCCTTATGTGTTAAAATGAAAAACTTAGTGGTTAATATTACATGTGCGTGTGTTATAGGGATTTCAGACACCTCTTGCTTCAGTTGCTGCACCTAGAGATGGGTCTGGTCAATATGATGCATTGCATTCTTCGGTGAAAAACCTTTTCAATACCTAGAGTCTAGCCGAAGGAAGTGGCTATAACTCGAACCAACCAGGTGATGGATAGGAGTGATAGTTCATCAAATGTGTTTGATTTGGAACTGTCACTCTTCATGTCAAAGACTATGTGTCGAACTATGTCATTTTTTAATTTAGAAATATATGTTGATGTAAAAGACTTGTTGCAACTATTTGGAACTATATGTTTGTGAATGTGAGGTGATGTTAAATTTGTGAATGTGAATACTTATGTGAATTGATGTTTGTGAATGTAATTGTGAATGTGTGTATATGAAATCTGTGTACATGTATATGCAATCTGTGATTTTTTCTAAAAATGTCAAAAATTTATAAAAAAGTATTCTTTTTGCAATTGCTGAAATTTGTTATGTCTGACGACCTAATTTAAGTTGCCGGACATAACAGGACCTTATGTCCGACGGTCTAACTTAAGCCATCAAACATACGACTTCCCTATGTCTGACGGTCTAACTTAAGCCGTTGGACATAAGGTCTCGTGGCCCCGCCAATGGCCGTTAAAACGGTTGACGAGGGTAATCGCTGACGGCCTGACGTAGACGTCACACATAGCCTATTTCCGACGACGGCCGTCGGAAATAACACTATTTCTGACCTATTACGTTCGAGGGATGGGTACCATTAGAGATAAGACTTTGGCCGTCAAAAATAATCTGTCTTCGACGGCTTGGGGCTTATTTCCGACGGCCTTAGCCGTCGGAAATTCTCTATGATACCATTGTGGCGTGAGGTACGGATCCAGTAGTTAAGTTTCCATGCAAGGCAAAAATATAGCCATAAAATCAGAGATACACAATTATCCTTTCCCTACGTAAAGGTGTGGAGATCTTACTTTCTCCAAGAAATATCTGGGGTGCAATACGTAGAAATCCTCTACGTGTGCCCGGACTATTGCAAGAATGGCAGATTTTGGTGGATCGGTGCACACTTGTGAGAGCACGACACCGTCGAGGGCTAGGATGGAGGCCTGGTAGGGGGGTCGAGTGAATTCCTACATGGACATTGTACCGCTCGTGCATAGAGAGGATCCATGTGGGGGAGACATGCCATCGGCGCATGGAGAAGATCGACTTTCCCCTGATGCATCATTCGAATGCAGCATAGAATGCAGTAGAGGAAACATAACTCCACTAGCTACGTTGAGGGCGCTAGGGGATGCTGTTGACAACATCATGGATACAAGGATTGATATGCGGACTATTGGTGACCATGAACAAGACACTGCACATGTTCTGCAGAGCCATGTAGGCACGATAAAAATGACTTATATTATGTTACGATTGTGCACAATTTCTAGTTGCTGCAAATACTATGCATTTATGTTGTTATTTGTATATGTGGTATGCATAACTGTCATTTTGTATGAACAGCCTGACAGTATTGATCCAAGATTGGTACCTAGTGTCGGTATGACATTTCATAATGTGGATAAGGCATACAAATTTTATAGTCAATATGCATATGAAGTTGGTTTTCCGTTGAAAAAATATAGGGAGAGGAAAAATTGTAAGTGGTTGAATTCTTCAATGAAAGGGAAGAATACTACAAGGGGAGGCAGGAGTCCAAAGGTGCACAATACATCCTCAAAGCGAACCCAATGTAGGTGTAAGTGTAATCAACCCCTTGAGGGTTTTGGTGATTGTAACACCCTGAATTTGGGGGTATAAAATATTTTCTCAAAATGCCTACCAAATTTAGGTGTTACCCCTTGTCTCTCTCTCTAGACTTCCTCTCTCTTCCTTTTGATTAGAGTTAAGTTAATTAGGTGGGGGATTAATTATTTATTTTATCAAAACATATGTGAGTCATGAAATGTTGCATCATGCTGAGCCTAAATTATCCTTTTGTTTGATGCATATGTTTGAATTAGTTTGAATTTGAATTTGGTTTGAAATTGATTTGAAATTCATAGAGAAAATAAAAAGAAAAGGCATTAGAAATTCGGAGAAAAGGAAAAGCTGATTTCGGCCAAACTCAGCTCAGTCCAGCCCAGCTGTAACACCCTGAATTTGGGGGTATAAAATTTCTTTGCTCATATTCACAAATTCAGGTGTTACTTCCCTTTTTTCATCCTTCCCCAATCTTCTCTTTCTCATTTCTATAGGAGAAAAGTGGTTATTTTATTGGTAATTATAGTCTATTAGCTCAAACTCCAAGGGAGTATGAATTGTTGCATCATGTTAAACCCTAGATTTCACTTTTGTTTGGTGCATAATTCTCAAAAGGTCTAATTTGAATTTGTGGCTTATTTGAATTTGAATCAAATAGAGAAAATAAAAAGAAAAGGGAAAAACAATTCCAAAATAAAAGAAAAAAGGAAAACAGCCCACTACCCCCGCCCCCTCGGCCTTTCGGCCCAGTCGGCCCACCTCGCGCGCGCGCGCCTCTCCCCCCTCCTCTCTCTGCGCAGCGGCCCCACCTATCGGCGCTGCCGCGTCCCCGCGCGTGCGCCCGCTCCCTCGCTCTCTCTCTGCCCGTGGGCCCCCTCAGTCAGCCCCGCGTTCCCCGCCCCGCGCCCGCTTTCTTCTCTCTCTCTGTGTCGCGGGCCCGGGCTGTCAGCTCCCTCGTCCTCGCGTAACCGCCGCCGCGCGTGCCGCGGTCTCCGCGCCCACGTCGCGCGTGGGGCTCGCCCCACCTCGCCCTTGGCCACTTGAGCCTCGAGCCTTGCTCGCCATCTCCCCCTCCCTCATTTGCGCACCAACCGGCCCCCTCTCTCGCTCTCCCTCGCTGCGCGCACGCCAAAACGCCATCGCCGCGAACTGCCGCCGCCCGAGCTCGTTTCCCGGCCGCCGTTGGAGCTCCGCCGTGTCCATTGCCACGGTGAGCTCCGCCCTGGCGTCCGCAACCCAGAACGCGCTCCAATTTCCCCTTCCCCTCCCTATTTCTCTCTGCCGCGCTCGCCCGCCGTCCGCCGTGCAGCCGCCACCGTCAACCCGGGCCACCGTCGCGTCTCCGTCGCCGCCGAGGAGTCCCCGGAGGCCGCTTTGAGGTAAGGGACCTCTCCCGCCCCTATTGGCCTTTGTCTTGCTCTCTATCGCGTTTAATTCCTCGCCGGAGTAGTTTAGCGCCGCCGCCGAGCCGCTCCACCGTGAACCGCCCCCCTCCGGTGCTCCTACCCCGACCCAGACCCCACCGGAAGGTTCCCCGCGCCCTCCCCAACCTCCCCGACCATTCAGATCGCCCCAAGGACCCGCAGGGCCCCCGCGCCCCTCGTCTCCGGCGAGCTCCTCCGTCGCGGGGACGAGCGCCGCCGCCCCAGCTAGCCGAAGGAGACGGGAGCCAGCCACCCCATCCCCGCCGTCTATCTTAGATCGGACGGCACGGATTCAAATAACCCGAACCCAACCTCAACCGTCCGCCCAAGATCCAACGGCCCAGAGCCGTTTCCCCGCGCCCCGCCTCTCTGCCAACTGGGACTCGCCTGTCAGCCGTTCGCCCGCGCGCTCGCTCTGCTCGCCCGGTCCCGCCTGCCAGTCGCCTGCGCCCCGCGCTGCTCGCCCGGTCCCGCCTGTCAGCCGTTCGCCCCGCGCTGCCCGCCCGGCCCCGCCTGTCAGCCGCCCAGGCCGCCGCGCGCCAGCGCGCCCGCCGCAGGATCTAATCCTGGCCGTTGATCTCAGATCCAACGGCTGTAGGCGTCCGATACCCCTTCGCCCGCGCGTTTTCTTAAAGACCCCCCCTGTTTTCTGGAAATTGCGCCCGCCGTCCCTGGTTTCTCGCAGTTAGGTCCTCGGACCTTTTATTTAATTCAAAATGGGTCCTTAGGGTATATTTTTAACCCCTAAACTTGTAAAATTCATAACTTTGCCATATGAACTCCAAATTAGGTGCTTCAAATTGCAAAATGTTCATAATATTATTATCTATCTGTTTATGCAATGTTTCCCTGCTGTTTCCATGTCCCAATTAATGGTTAATCATTAGGATAGGATTAAGGTTATTAGAACCTTCTTTGAGATAAATAAAAGATAGTAGACTTTAATAAAAGTTGGAGCACTTAAGTTTATGGACTTAAACACCTAAGTTTAGGAACTTAAAACCAGATAATGATTTAATCCCACCTCTGATTTAAACCTGGTTAGTGGATAATGAATTACTTTGTATAGTCCTCTACCCAGACCTAGGGAACACCAGAGTGCCTATCTTTTTTTTACTATGAACTTGTGATCTCTTTGCTGCATATGTTTGGTATGTTGCTTTTGCTTGTTATCTTCCCAAGTGCATAGTGTGAATGATTACTTTACGTAGACAACGAGCAGTCTGTGTTTCCCGAGGGAGTTGCAGAGGAAGTTCCTAATCAACAGTTTGGTGAAGGCAAGTGTCCTCTGACCCATTATGTCCTATTCATTTATAACTTACTACCCCGCATTACTTACTTGAAACCTAAGGATTGACTAGCTTTACACTTTACTTTATCCTTGATGACCTTATGGGCTATTATGGTTAGCATTCTGCTACTGCCTTAACTTAATCAATGAACATGATGTGAATATTTATGATACTGTCATCCTGATTATGTTGATGATCTTGTGATACTCTAAGGGGGCTCAGGCTGTTTCCTGAGTACCTCTCCGTAAGGACCTGTTCGTTGAGAGACCACCCGGGATAACAGTGCAACCATGAGGGTGAAATGGGACGCCCTTAGCTAATTAATTAGAGGAACTAGAGGTGTAGTTGCTTCGCCGTCGTGCCGTCAATGGGGTCCAGGCACAGTGCTTGCTCTGCCGAGGCTGAGTGCCGAGGTTCTTTCGTTTTGCTTTTGTTAGTCACCCTCCTGCGGGGAGAGGTACTGTGTTTATCAAACTGGAGAAACCTAACGGGCGGCTATGACCTCTAGGGAATCTTTGTAAAGGCTATGTAGTGATACCCTGCCGGACCACCTAGGAAGTGATCAATGGGGAGTCATGATCCCCGGGCAAAACGGGAATCACGGCTCATGGGTAAAGTGTGCGACCTCTGTAGAGGGTAGTGAAACTGATATATCAGCCGTGCTCACGGTTAAGAGCAGCCTTGGGATCCTCTTTGATTAGAGATACAGATGGTTCGAGATACAAGGATTATGTTATGGTTTTGGTTCGAATATGATGATGTTGTTCCTCGATGAGGAAATGGTTCACGGGTTGGTTAATGCTAAAATCTGGCTTCTACTAATGATAAATACCTGACCAACTAAAAGCAACTGCTTGAGCCTAACCCCACATAGAGCCAGTCCACTTCAGCCAAACGGGACATTTGCTGAGTACGTTGATGTGTACTCATCCTTGCTTTACCACAAAACACCAGGTTGTCCGCATTGTAACCACTGCTCCGGAGAAGGCGAGGTCGTGGAAGGAGACTTCCAGGAGTTCCAGGACTACGACGAATTCTAGGTGTGGGTTGGCGGCAACCCCCAGTCAGCTGCCTGTGAAGGCCTTATCTTTACTGCGTTTCGCTAGCACTTTGATTTATCAGCTAAGTTGATGACTATGTGGATGTCTATGACTCTATGATGTAATCAGTTAATACTCTTTTATGTTATTATTCGAGCATTGTGCGACGATGTTCATTTATGTAATCGCTGTGTACGTGAGTTCTGATCCTGGCACGTACATAGTTCGCACTTGGTTTGTCTTCCAAAACCGGGTGTGACACCAGCGGGGCCACCCGTGCGCACGCGTCGCTTGATAGGTAGGCCCCACCTATCAGCAATGACCGCGCACACGCTCTCTCTCCCTCTCTCTCTCCCGCTGCCCGGTGGGATCGGCCTGTCAGCGCCGATCGTTTCGCGCACGCGCCCGTTCTCTCTCGCTGCTCGATGAGCCCGCTCTGTTAGCTTTGACCGCCCACTCGCATGCTCTCCTATCAACCACCACCCGTTCACTAACCTCCCACCCGCACTCTCCACCGTGGACACACCCACGATCACGTGTTTCCCGGCCACTCCCCCACGCGTCCGAGCCCTTTCCTGGAGCCTACGCCCACTCACTCACTCCCCTCGCTTAATTGCGCCCTCAGTCGAACACCCTTGCTCACTCTCTCGCACTGCGCGTGCGCCCGTGGAGCTTCGCCGTGGTCCGCCGTCCGTTCCGTGGCCGCCATCAAGCTTCTGTCGCGTCCGTTGCCTCGTTGAGCTCCACTTCCTCACCAGCAACGCGAGACACCCTCTGGTTTACCCCCAGCCCCTCTGTTTTGCCCGGTCCATGCTCACTGGCCTTTTCTCCATGTAGCTAGAGCTTTGGCACCGTCGACCCAAGGCATCCCTGTGTCCTTGCAGTTGCTCAAGCGCTCCAGAGTCCCCTCTTGAGGTGAGCAACTTCCCCACACCCTTAATTTTCCTGTGTACTGCCCTGTTGTCTGTGCAATCCCTTGCCAGAGTGAACTGCGCCACCGTTGGGCTGCTCCGCCGTGGACCGCGCCCTCTGGTGCCTCTGTGCCGGTTTCGTGGCCTCGACTGAGTCCGTCATGTCACCCTGAACTCGCATGAGCCCTTTCCCAATGCCCTAGACCCTCGTCGTGGTCGTGCCCTTGCCTCCAGCGAAACCTTGCCGCGGAGTCGGGTGGCGCCGCTGTGAGTAGGCTAGCACCCCAGCCTGAGCCCACCATCGGATCTCAAGCATTCATCTAGGATCTGACAGCCTGCTTCTATTAAACCTAACCCGATCTCAACCGTCCGATTAGATCTGGCCGCTTGGACCCGCGCCCTCACTCACGCTCTATAGCTGGGCCCGACCGGTCAGTCCGTCTCACCCTCAGGTTGCTGACACCCCAGTTTCGCCTATCAGTCACGCTTGCCCGTCCGCACTAGCGCTCAGATCTGATCTCGGCCGTTCGCTTGTGATCATGTGGTCGAGATCAGTAGGTACCCCTTCGCACGGTAGTTTTGTTAGATAGCCCCTCACGTTTCTGAAATTCAACCCGTAGTCCCTGGTTTTCGCGTGCAGGCCATCGCATTCTTGCAGAAAGAACCCTATTTTGTTTAATCGTAGAATTTGACCTAGTTTTGTATTTTGAATTCCAAAACTTATTTATTTCAAGTCTTTTGCATATGAACTCCAAATTGAGTGATTCAAATTGGAAAACGTTCATAAGTTTATTCTCTATCTGTTTAAATTATGATCATTTATTGTCTACACATATTAATTTTATGCCTAAACTATATATTAGTATTAGAGATGGTCTGTTTATTTAAAAGAAAACCCTAATGGAAATTAGATGCTTAACTTTGTGAGATTAATGATATGAAATGCATGAATCTATCTCTAGTATAATCTTTGCATCTTATTAAGATAAATGAAAATAAGTTATCTAATCTATTGAGATAAGTAATACTTAGAGAGTCACGAACCTCTAGGTGTATTAGTCCACCCTAGAACCTAAGTCTACCTCTTGTGTTATACTGTTCTTTCGAGCTTGTGTTCACTTGTTTGTACATGTTTGGTGTATTGTTCATTTGTCTTTATCCAAATGTATTGAATGCATGGCCGCTTTGTTGAGACAACAAGTAGCCCGTGATTCCTGAGTGTGTTGCCGAAGATCTTCCTGAGCAACAATCTGGTGAAGGCAATTGTCCTCTAACCTATTATGTCCTACTTACTTTATAATTCACTATCCCGCACTACTTTATTGAAACCTAAGGATTGACTAGTCTGTATTTATCTTTTCCTTGTTACCTTTTGGGTTATTATGGTTACCTTTATGCTATTGCTTTACTTTAATCAACGAACATTATGTGAATATTTATTATACGATTCTGTTATTATGATGATGTTCTTATGACACTTTATGGGACTCAGGCCTTTTTCCTGAGTACCACTCAATAAGGACCTATTCGTTGAGTGACCATCTAGGATAACAGTGCAACCATGAGGGTAGAATGGGATGCCCTTAGCTAAATAATTAGATGAACCTGGGTTGTAGACGGCTTTGCCGGAGGGCCGTCAATGGGGCCGAGGCATAGTGCTCGCTCTACTAAGGGTAGGTGCCGAGGTTCATTCGATTTGGTTTTGTTAGTCACCCACCTTAGTGAGGAGTATTGTGTTTGTATGACTTGCAAAACCAAAAGGGCAGCTATGCACTAGGGGAGTCTTTGTAAAGGCTACGTAGTGAGATCCTGCCAGGTCACCTTGGTAGTGATCAATGGGGAGTCATGATCCCCGGGCAGAACAGGAATCATGACTCATGGGTAAAGTGTGCAACCTCTGCAAAGTGTTAGAAACTAGTATATCAGTCATGCTCACGGCTAAGAGCAGCCTTGGGATCCTCTTTGATTAGAAGAACTGTGGATACTTTTATGATGATGGTTAATGGTGATGATAATAATTCTGAATTCTGGTATTTCCTCTTGGACAGAGTACTTTTGGGTAATAACTAGGTTTATTACTAAAACTTGGCTCTACCAATAGTAATTAATATTTTGATCAACTAAAAGCAACTGCTTAACCTTGACTCCACATACAGCTAGTCCACTTTAGCCAAACGAGATATTTGCTGAGTACGTTGATGTGTACTCACCCTTGCTTTAAAAATCTCCCCACCCCAGGTTGTCCCCACTGTAATCAGTGCTTAGGAGGAGATGCAGGAAACATGGAGGACTTTGAGGAGTTCTAGGACTACGACGAGTTCTAGTTGTGTTAGTGGCAAACCCCCACTCAACTACCTATGAAGGCCTTATCTGCTACGTTTCGATTTCCGCACTTTGATAACATTAATGACTATGTTATGTTAATGACTCTATGGATGTCTTGGACATCTTGATGTAATAAAGTACCTTTTCCGCTATTATTTTGAGCAATGTGTGATGATGTCCAATTATGTAATCGCTATGTACATGAGTTTCTGATCCTAGCATGTACATGGTTCGCATTCGGTTTGCCTTCTAAAAACCGGGTGTGATAGTGATTAATGGACAAAACAAATAAAATGTACTAATAAGTTTGCTCCTGTTGTATGTCAGTTTTTAAATTATAAAAGGATGCATAGGAATGAAATAGATGAATGAACACAAAATCAAGTCAAGAAAAGTAAATATCTGCAGGTCGTTTTCGGTGAAGATTCCCTAGTACTTTGATCATGTACTCTTAGTAATTGAGATCTCCACATGCTTAGTTCTTTTGTGAGGTAAGAATCGAATGCACCAACTAATTCTATCCATTTCAAAATTCTTGTTTTGAAAAGTTGAGAAGTCAACGTTCGGTTTCTCCCTCATTTTCAAAATTTGTTTTTTCCTATGAATACCTATTCAACTGGGATGAGGGCTGGTTCAACTGGGATTCATTAAGTTCATCTCCTGAAAATCCAGGTTCAACCAGAATTTCAAATTCTGCTTCAACCGGGAATTTACATAGAGGTCTCTGTTGAATTGCGGTTCAACCAGGATTCACACCGATTGAATCGGGATTTGCGTAGTCACCTAGATTTTTAAGATCTGAGTCGAGTGTGGCTATATAAACCTTTCCCTCCTACTCTAAACCCTAAGGCTTATGAACCAAAACACTTTGACGGCTACTCTCCCTTGATTTGAAGCGATTCAACCCTAAGTTCTTGATCTAAAACATGATTTTGACTCAAGTTCTTCGATCTCTCTCTTTCTAATTGGTGCAAATCATTCTTACTTGTGAACTCTTTGTTCTTAGACCGTGTTGTTCCTTGTGTGCTTTGTAATCTTGCATTGGGAGTCTCCAAAGTTGTGGACTATAACACCCCAGTGTTACATAGGGTTTCTTCCTAGTTCTAACCTCAAGATCATTATCACATGTGATTCAATTTGAGCCAAAGGTACCAAATTTAAGGAGCAAAGATTTGACTAAGCCTTTTTGTCGGTGTTTCGAAACCTGGGGGGTCCCTAGACCGACGAGTAAATTGTCGCCACGTGCCCCAGCCCAGATGGGTCGGCGCGAGGCGGAACGCGAAGGGGGGAAAAGCAGTCGGAGGGAGACAGGCGTGGGAGGTGGAACCCGCGACCTTCGTGTTAGCCCCGCGCCCAGGTCGGGTGCGCTTGCAGTAGGGGGTTACAAGCGTCCACGCGGGAGGGAGCGAGCGGCCTTGCGCGAGCGCCGTCCCGTCCTTCCCCGCGCGGCCAACCCTCTATAAGAGGGCCCTGGACCTCCCTTTTATAGGCATAAGGAGAGGATCCAGGTGTACAATGGAGGGCGTAGCAGTGTGCTAACGTGTCAAGCGGAGGAGAGCTAGCGCCCTAAGTACATGCCATCGTGGCAGCCGGAGAGGTTTTGGCACCCAGTTCGTGTGGTGTCGTGGCCGTCGGAGGAGCGCTGGAGCCTGGCGGAAGGACAGCTGTCGGGGCTATCGAGTCCTTGCTGACGTCCTCTTGCTTCCGTAAGGGGGCTGAGAGCCGCCGTCGTCATAGAGCATGCGGGGTGCCATCATTACTCGTATAGTGGAGCGAGCCAGATGGGACGCCGGTCTTGCTCCCCGTAGCCTGATTTAGCTCGGGGTAGGGTAATGATGGCGCCTCCTGTTGACGTGGTCGGTCCGTGCCCTAGGTTGGGCGAGGTGGAGGCTCCTCCGAGGTCGAGGTCGAGTCTGTCTTCGAAGGTCGAGGTCGAGTCCGAGCCCCCGGGTCGGACAAGGCGGAGACCGTTGGCTGAGGCCAGGGCTAAGTCCGAGCCCTGGGGTCGGGCGAAGCGGAGTTCGTCGTCCTTCGGGGCTGAGCCCGAGTCCGAGCCCTGGGGTCAGCCGGAGCAGAGTTCGTCGTCTTCCGGGGCTGAGCCCGAGTCCAAGCCCTGGGGTCGGGTGAAGCGGAGTTCGTCGTCTTCCAGGGCTGAGCCTGAGTCCGAGCCCTGGGGTCGGGCGGAGCGGAGTTCGTCGTCTTCCAGGGCTGAGCCCGAGTCCGAGCCCTGGGGTCGGGCGGAGCGGAGTTCGTCGTCTTTCGGGGCTGAGCCTGAGTCCGAGCCCTGGGGTCGGGCGGAGCGGAGTTCGTCGTCTTCTGGGGCTGAGCCCGAGTCCGAGCCCTGGGGTCGGGCGGAGCGGAGTTCGTCGTCTTCCGGGGCTGAGCCCGAGTCCGAGCCCTGGGGTCGGGCGAAGCGGAGTTTCCCATGGCGCCTAGGGCCGGACTTGGCTGCTGTCAGTCTCACTCTGTCGAGTGGCTCAGCAGTCGGAGCGGCGCAGGCGGCGCTGTCCTCTTGTCAGACCGGTTAGTGGAGCGGCGAAGTGACTGCGGTCACTTCGGCTCTGTCGACTGGAGGGCGTGCGTCAGGATAAAGGTGTCAGGCCACCTTTGCATTAAATGCCATTGCGATTTGGTCGGTTGGCGTGGCGATTTGGCCAAGGTTGCTTCTTGGTGAAGACTGGGCCTCGGGCGAGCCAAAGGTGTGTCCATTGCTGGAGGGGGTCCTCGGGCGAGACGTAGATCCTCCGGGGTCGGCTGCCCTTGCCCGAGGCTGGGCTCGGGCGAGGCGTGATCGCGTCCCTCGAATGGACCGATCCTTGACTTAATCGCACCCATCAGGCCTTTGCAGCTTTGTGCTGATGGGGGTTACCAGCTGAGATTTAGGAGTCTTGAGGGTACCCCTAATTATGGTCCCCGACAGTAGCCCCCGAGCCTCGAAGGGAGTGTTAATACTCGCTTGGAGGCTTTTGCCGCACTTTTTTGCAAGGGGACCAGCCTTTTTTGGTTGCATTTTGTTCCGGTGGGTGCGCGCGAGCGCACCCGCCAGGTGTAGCCCCCGAGGCCTCGGAGGAGTAGTTTGACTCCTTCGAGGTATTAGTGCGTTTCACAACACTTCGGCTGGTCTGGTTGTTCCCTCATGCGAGCTGGCCGTAGCCCGGGTGCACGGTCGGGTCCCAAGTTCTCGGGCTGGTATGTTGACGCTGTCAACGGTTTGGCCGGAGCCGGGTTTGCGAGAGCAGCCCCCGAGCCTCTGCACAGGGCGAGAGGACAGTAAAGGACAGACTCGACTTTTTTACATACGCCCCTGCGTCGCCTTTCCGCAAGGAGGAGGGGGGAAAGCGCCATGTTGCCCTCGGAGGGCGCCGAACATGGTGTCTCCGGTGAGCGGCTGGCGGGTAATCCGAGTGGACGCCCGTGCCCCATTTGTTAGGGGTCGGCTAGAGGCCCGGAGGCACGCTCCAAAAGTACCTGCGGGTGATCTGCCGGACCCGGTCCCCTTTTGACGGGGTCCGAGGGCTTGATGCCTCCCTCTGATGGGATTCCGTTACAAGATCGTTCCCGCTGGTCTCGGAAATGTCCTAGGGTACCTCGGGAGCGTAGCCCGAGCCTTGGTTATGTATAGAACGTACCCAGGGTCATCCCTCGCTCCGTGTCTGAGGCGACTGTGAACCCTTCGAGGGCCAGCCTACGAACCCCTGATCAGTAATGGGCGTGGAGCCCGAGTGGCCTGAGGCGGCCATTGAACCTTTCCGAGGGGCCGACCATTGAACCTCTGACCAGTAGTGGGCGCAGAACCCAAGCGCTCTGAGGCGGCCGTTGAACCCCTCTGAGGGGCCAGCCTTTGAACCTCTGATTAGTAGGGAGGCTCGGGGCCTGTTTCCTTCACGGAGAAGGGTCCTTTTTGGGGTATCCCCCTTTCCCAGTCCCTGTTGTAAGAGAGAGAAAGAGGAAAAGGAAAAGGATACGAAATCGAATGACGTGGCGTACCTTTTTCGACGCGGTCATTATGGTGAGGGCGAAGCGTCGCTTGCTTCTCCTGCCTGAGGCGCTGCCTGTCTCGCCGTGGAGTTAATGCGACGGGGCGAGTGGTTCGCGAGGCGGCCGTTGCGCGTGTGCGAGCCGTTCGAGGAACGAAACACGGGCGCGCCGTCTTCATGCCGTGAGAGAGGGTTCTCTCACTGCCCCTGGATGGGACGTAAGCTTGGCTGACGACGTGACCACTGCTACTGCCCGCCTACCACCGCCATTACTGCCGGCCCATTTTTGGCCGTATTGACCGTCGTGCCTGGCTAGCACTGCTGGGTCATACGCATGGTTGCCTCGAGTCGCGGTACTGGTTCCATAGTCGAGGAGGCGCGGTAGTGATGCGAGTGGCGGTGCAGTTGCTCGCACGTAGCAACCGGCGCACCGGTTGCATGACGTGTGGGCCTGGGCCTCCATGCTGGGCATGTTGGAGTCGAAGGGGTGCGCCCACATGGCGTGGTTGCATGCCGACTGCATGGCTATCCACCCTTTCACCCGCTGGTCTGGGCGAAAGTGGAGGAATGCTTGTAACTGCTGGGCAGTTGCATGCCCTGCGCGCGGCGGTTTGGCTCCTTCTGCCCTGGACTAGCTTGCATGACGCGTGGGGCCCAGCCCCCGTGTCGTAGGGGGAGGACCTTGGAGCGTGTTGGAGAAGACTCAGCCCGCAACGGCTGAGGACGCAAGTGGGGAGAGTTGCCTTTAAAAGGAGGGTGACCCCCTTGAAAGACGACCATGTCTTCGCGTTCCCTTTTGCGTCGTGTCTTTCCACCTTCCGAGCCCCCGGATGGGGGACGCCCGCAATCCTTCCACCTTGTCGTCGGAGGAACGCAACTTCGTGGAAGTTGGTACCTTTCAGCCATCGTTCGGCTTCAAGGATTTTCATCATGCAGCCCGGCTGCATCCCCTTGCCGGTGGTCACCCAAGACGGTGACCACCAGCCCCTGGGTGGGGAGAAGCAAGACGGGCTACGATCTTGGTCACGCCCTCAGCTTCAAGGATGTTCATCATCCTTGCTGGGCGGAGGCCAGGCTGAGCCGGAGCTCTACCTCCCGCGCGGGTTCGTGGGTCAGCCTCTCCTTTAGCATTCAAGGGTGAGGGCGCTCACTGGCCCTGCGAGAGGGGTGGACTTCGACAACGCGGGGCTGGTCGACGGTGGGCGTCGCCAGCTTCAGCACGTTGGGCTCGCCGGCTTGGCTCCCGGTGCCCCCTCCCGCCGCAAGGGCGGTTGTCGCGCCGTGCGCACGGGTGGACCGCCCAAGACATCGTGCGCCGCTAGGGTGGCATTCGTGTTCTGGGGCTGTCCTGCCTTTGCACCGGTATGGCGCCTCCGCGCGGAGGTCGGTGCCCCGCTCGTCCGGGAGGATCCAAGTGGGGATCTGGCGATGGGCTGACGGCTCCGGTCGTCGGTGCCGAGGTGGATGTGGCTCGAGAAGTCCCCATCGCCGACGGGATCACTGCCACCATCCGCGCTCCGGGCCTTCGGCTCTTTGTACTTGTCCTCACCCCTCGAGCGTCGGCGTGGGCGAGGGCAAGGTTGCAGCGGCGTCCGCCCTGAGGCCATCGCTGCTGCAGTTCGGCCACCCGGAGCGGGGGTCGTTGTCGCTGCTGCCGGAGTGGGCGACGGCGAGCCACCCGTCGGCCTTCTGTTGCTCCGCAGGCCCCCCAATCGCGTGGGGTTGTTCGTACCTGCGGAGGTGGAACTGGGGTTCCGTTTGTATTAGCACCTTGAATGCCGGTGTCTTGTTCATTGCGGCTGTCAAAGCCTGAACATGTATGTACTTTTTGCACGAGGCTGTGTTTTTTCTTCATTTCGAGCACTAAGACTCGCCTGTCGACCATCTGAACCGCTTCACCGAGCGTGAGTCGCCTCATGCAAAGGTGACGAGTGAGGTATCCGTATCCCGGAGGTGTAGGAGTCCCTCGGCTCGGTCGACCTTGCTGTCCGAGGCTTCTCCTGCTTAGTTAGAGGAACCCTCGGCCGCTCTTCGATGAGCCGAAGCCGGAGGTAGCGGTGTCAGCACGGACAGAGGCAGAGCTGGCTCGAAAAGAAGATTTGGTCAGCCGGAGCCTGGCCGGGTCGTCCACTGGCAGGACTGACGCCGGAGTTGAGCTGCCGAGGCCACAAGTCGGGCTGATGTCTTCGGGGGACAGCTGGCCTAGGCCTCGGGGTGGCCGGCCGAGCCGTCTGCTCGAGCCGGATTCCTGGAGAAGACCCTGGCGGCGATGGCCCGGGTGTGGTGCTGATGTCGCCCTTCAGAGTGGAGATCCTCCGACCGCGTCGCCGTCCGAGGCTAGGTCGGACCTCGCCGAAGGTGTAGTTGACGCCGAGGGTGCTGCTGCCCCCCTTCAACTGTCGACGTCCGAGCCTACAGGATCGGGTTGTCTTGTAGTGTGTGGATGTTTTCTTCGGCCGCTGAGGCCCAAACATACCATCGTCGTGTTGTAAAGCTGCATTTCTTTTCCTCTTGTTTCGAGTATCCGGACTTATTTGTCGGTAATAGAATTGTTTGTGCGGGCGAGAGTTGCTTTTCACGGAAGGTGATGAGTGAGGTATCCGTATCCCGGAGGCGTAGGAATCCCTCGGCTCGGTCGGCCTTGCCGCTTACACGCACTCTTACTCGTCCATAAGGTTCTGTCACCGACGCAGTCGAGAAGGCCCGAAAAATCGTTCCGGCAGAGGAGCTTTCGAGCGTGAAGACTTGTTCGGTCCGCGGAATCACTTATCCGAGCGCGAGTTACTTATCGCAGAAGGTGATGAGTGAGGTATCCATATCCAGGAGGCGTGGGAGTCCCTCGTCTCGGTCAGCCTTGGCTGCTTACGTGTACTCCGTCGTTTTCAGGATCCACTTTCTAAGTAGTCGAAAAGCACGAAAGGCATTCTGGCAAAAAAGTTTTTTTTCTTTTTTCGAGGAAAAATTCGACGCAGAGGGGGTTCCCCCCTTCTAGCCCCCGAGGGAGGGTCGGGCTTTGCCGAGGCAAGGCTGACCCTTCCTTGACGACCAGACTTTGTGTGTGAACGGGGTGTATGAATAACTTGGAAGCATCTTAAGGGTAGAAGCGACGTAGCTGTTGGATGTTCCAAGCATTGCTGTAGACCTCGCCTTGACTGTTGGCCAGCTTGTATGTTCCGGGCTTCAGAACCTTGGCGACGACGAACGGCCCTTCCTAGGGAGGCGTGAGCTTATGCCGCCCTCGGGCGTCTTGTCTTAGCCGAAGCACCAGGTCGCCCACCTGGAGGTCTCAGGACCGAACCCCTGGGTGCGGTAGCGTTGCAGGGACTGCTAGTACCGCGCCGAGTGTAGTAAGGCCATGTCCCGAGCCTCCTCCAGCTGGTCCAGTGAGTCTTCTCGATTAGCTCGATTGCTTTGGTTGGCGTAGGCCCTCGTCCTCAGGGAACCGTATTCTAAGTCTGTGGGCAAGATGGCCTCGGCCCCATAGACTAGAAAGAACGGTGTGAAGCCCGTGGCTCGGCTCGGCGTTGTCCTCAGACTCCAGACCACCGAGGGGAGTTCCTTCATCCACCGCTTGCCGAACTTGTTGAGGTCGTTGTAGATCCGAGGCTTGAGTACTTGTAGAATCATGCCATTTGGCACGTTCTACCTGCCCATTTGTCATGGGGTGGGCCACGGCGGCCCAGTCCACCCGGATGTGGTGATCCTCGCAGAAGTCCAGGAACTTTCTGCTGGTGAACTGGGTGCCGTTGTCGGTGATGATGGAGTTCGGGACCCCAAAGCGATGGATGATGTTGGTGAAGAACGCTACCGCCTGTTCGGACCTGATGCTGTTTAGGGGTCGGACCTCGATCCACTTGGAGAATTTGTCGATGGTGACCAGCAGGTGCGTGTAGCACTCGGGTGCCTTCTGCAAGGGGCCAACTAGGTCCAGACCCCACACAGCAAACGACCAGGTGAGTGGTATGGTCTGCAGAGCCTGAGCGGGCAGGTGGGTCTGCCTCGCGTAGAACTGACACCCTTCGCAGGTGCGGACAATTCTAGTGGCGTCGGCCACCGTCGTCGGCCAGTAGAAACCTTGTAACAAGGCGTTTTTCCAACAAGGGCTCGAGGTGCTGCGTGATGGCCGCAAGCCCCTGAGTGTATCTCTTGTAAGAGCTCCTGGCCTTCGGCGATGGAAATGCATCGCTGGAGGATGCCCGAGGGGTTGCGGTGGTAGAGCTCCTTCCCATCTCCCAGCAAGACGAACGACTTGGCGCGCCGCGCCAACCGCCGAGCTTCGGCTTGGTCGAGGGGTAGCTCTCCTCGGTGGAGATATTGCAGGTACGGGGTCTACCAGTTTTGATTAGGCGTGACCCCGCTCCGCTCCTCCTCGATGCGCAGTGCCTCACCCTCGGGGGCCGAGGGTACCTCGGGCTGAGCCGAGGGTGCCTCGGGTTGAGCCGAGGGTGCCTTGGGCCGAATCGAGGGTACCTCGGACTGTGCCGAGGGTGCCTCGGGCTGGGCCGAGGCCTTCTCGGGCTCGGGCGTGTCGTCGGTCTTGACGGAGGGTTGATACAGGTCTCGGGAGAATACGTCCAGGGGAACCGTTGTTCGCCCCGAGGCTATTTTAGCCAGCTCGTCCGCAGTCTCGTTGTAGCGTCGGGCGATGCGGTTGAGCTCGAGCCCATAGAACTTGTCTTCCAGGCGCCGAACCTCATCGCGGTAGGCTTCCATCTTCGGGTCGCGGCAGTGGGAGTTCTTCATGACTTGGTCAATGACGAGCTGCGAGTCACCGCGAGCGTCGAGGCGTCGGACCCCTAGCTCGATGGCGATTCGCAACCCGTTTACCAGAGCCTCGTACTCAGCCACGTTGTTGGACGCCGGGAAGTGGAGGCGTAGCACGTAGCGTAGGTGCTTCCCGAGGGGCAAGATGAAGAGCAGGCCCGCGCCGGCCCCCGTCTTCATTAGCGACCCGTTGAAAAACATGGTCCAGAGCTCCGGTTGGATCGGAGCTGTTGGGAGCTGGGTGTCGACCCATTCAGCCACGAAGTCCGCCAAGACCTGAGACTTGATGGCCTTCCGAGGGGCGAACGAGATCGTCTCGCCCATGATCTCCACCGCCCACTTTGCAATTCTACCCGAGGCCTCTCGGGACTGGATGATCTCCCCCAGGGGGAAGGATGACACCACAGTTACCGGATGAGACTCAAAGTAGTGTCGCAACTTCCACCGCGTCAGGATCACCGTGTACAGCAGCTTCTGAATTTGTGGGTAGCGGATCTTGGTCTCGGACAGTACCTCACTGATGAAGTAGACTAGCCTCTGGATGGGCAATGCATGCCCCTCTTCTCGTCTCTCAACCACAATCGCGGCGCTAACCACCTGAGTGGTAGCGGCGACGTAGATCAAGAGGGCTTCTCCGGCAGCGGGGGGCACCAAGATGGGCGCGTTTGTGAGGAGCGCCTTCAGGTTCCCGAGGGCTTCCTCGGCCTCAGGGGTCCAAGCGAAGCACTCGGCCTTCCTTAAGAGGCGGTACAGAGGCAGGCCTCTTTTGCCGAGGCGCGAGATGAAATGGCTCAGAGCCGCGAGGCATCCCATGACCCTCTATACGCCTTTCAAGTCCTTGATGGGCCCCATGCTGGTGATGGCTGCAATCTTCTCCGGGTTGGCCTCGATGCCCCGCTCGGAGACGATGAAGCCCAAGAGTTTGCCTCGGGGGACCCCGAAGACACACTTTTCGGGATTGAGCTTCACGCCTTTCGCCTTGAGACATCAGAATGTCACTTCAAGGTCGGAAAGGAGGTCGGAGGCTTTCCTCGTCTTGACTACGATGTCATCGACGTAGGCCTCGACTGTTCGGCCGATGTGTTCGCCGAACACATGGTTCATGCATCGCTGGTACGTTGCACCCGCATTCCTCAAACCAAACGGCATGGTAACATAGCAGTACATGCCGAAGGGTGTGATGAAAGAAGTCGCGAGCTGGTCGGACTCTTTCATCCTGATCTAGTGATACCCTGAGTAGGCATCGAGGAAAGACAGGGTTTCGCACCCAGCAGTGGAATCCACGATTTGATCGATGCGAGGCAGAGGGTAGGGAACTTTCGGACATGCTTTGTTTAGACCAGTGTAGTCTACACACATCCGCCATTTCCCCCCTTTCTTTCTCACAAGCACAGGGTTGGCAAGCCATTCGGGATGGAATACATCTTTGATGAACCCTGCCGCCATTAGCTTGTGGATCTCCTCGCCTATGGCTCTGCGCTTTTCTTCGTCGATTCGGTGCAGAGGCTGCTTCACAGGTCGGGCTCCAGCTCGGATATCCAGCGAGTGCTCGGCGACTTCCCTCGGTATGCCGGGCATGTCCGAGGGACTCCACGCGAAAACGTCAGCGTTTGCGCGGAGAAAGTCGACGAGCACTGCTTCCTATTTGGGGTCGAGCTCGGAGCCGATCCGGATCTGCTTGGAGGCGTCGTTGCAGGGGTCGAGAGGGACGGACTTAACCATCTCCGCTGGCTCGAAGTTTCCGGCGTGGCGCTTCACGTCTGGCGCCTCCCTAGAGAGGCTCTCCAGGTCGGCGATGAGGGCCTCGGACTCGGCGAGGGCCTCGGCGTACTCCACGCACTCCACGTCACATTCGTACGCGTGTCGGTACATGGGCCCGATGGTGATGACCCCGTCAGGGCCCGGCATCTTGAGCTTGAGGTAGGTGTAGTTGGGGATGGCCATGAACTTGGCGTAGCATGGCCTCCCCAACACTGCGTGGTAGGTTCCTCGAAACCCGACCACTTCGAACGTGAGGGTCTCCCTTCGAAAGTTGGAGGGTGTCCCAAAGCAGGCGGGTAGATCGAGTTGTCCGAGGGGTTGGACGCGCTTCCCGGGGATGATCCCGTGGAAAGGCGCAGCGCCCGTCCGGACCGAGGATAGGTCGATCCGCAGGAGCCCAAGGGTCTCGGCGTAGATGATGTTGAGGCTGCTGCCTCCGTCCATGAGGACCTTGGTGAGCCTGACGTTGCCGATGATGGGGTCGACAACGAGCGGGTATTTCCCCGGGCTCGGCACATGGTCGAGATGGTCGGCCTGGTCGAAGATGATGGGCTTGTCGGACCAGTCTAGGTAGACTGGCACCGCCACCTTTACCGAGTAGACCTCCCAACGCTCTTGCTTGCGGTGCCGAGCCGAGGCGTTTGCCACTTGCCCACCGTAGATCATGAAGTAGTCGTGGACCTCGGGGAACTCTCCTGCCTTGTGATCTTCCTTCTTAGCGTTGTCGAGAGCCTTGCCACCCTCTACGGGTGGCCCGGCCTTGTGAAAGTGGCGTCGAAGCATGGCACACTCCTCAAGGGTGTGCTTGATGGGCCCCTGATGATAGGGGCACGGCTCCTTGAGCATCTTGTCGAAGAGGTTGGCTCCTCCGGGAGGTTTCCGAGGGTTCTTGTATTCGGCGGCGGCGACAAGGTCCACGTCAGCGGCGTCGCGTTTCGTTTGCGACTTCTTCTTGCCCTTCTTCTTGGTGTTGCGCTGAGTTGATGCCTCGGGAACATCTTCGGTGGGCGGCCCTGGGCTGCTTGTCCTTCCGGAAGATGGCCTCAACCGCCTCCTGGCCAGAGGCGAACTTGGTGGCGATGTCCATCAGCTCGCTCGCCTTGGTGGGGGTCTTGCGACCCAGCTTGCTCACCAGGTCGCGGCAAGTGGTGCTGGCGAGGAACGCGCCAATGACATCCGAATCGGTGACGTTGGGCAGCTTGGTGCGCTGCTTCGAGAATCGCCGGATGTAGTCCCGGAGAGACTCTCCCGGCTGCTGGCGATAGCTTCAGAGATCCCAGGAGTTTCCAGGGCGCACGTACGTGCCTTGGAAATTGCCGGCGAAGGCTTGGACCAGGTCGTCCCAGTTGGAGATCTGCCCCGGAGGCAGGTGCTCCAGCCAGGCTCGAGCGGTGTTGGAGAGGAACAGGGGGAGGTTGCGGATGACGAGATTATCATCGTCCGTTCCACCCAGTTGGCAGGCCAGCCGATAGTCCACGAGCCACAGTTCCGGTCTCGTCTCCCCCGAGTACTTTGTGATAGTAGTCGGGGTTCGGAACCGGGTCGGGAACGGCGCCCATCGTATGGCGCGGCTGAAAGCCTGCAGACCGGGTGGTTCGGGCGAAGGACTCCGATCCTCCCCGCTGTCGTAGCGTCCCCCACGCCTGGGGTGGTAGCCTCGGCGCACCCTCTTGTCGAGGTGGGCCCGATGGCTGCAGTGATGGTGCTCGTTGTCGAGGCGACCCGGGGCCGCAGGCGCTCTGTTGCGTGTGCGCCCGGTGTGGACCGAGGCTTCCCGCATGAATCGGGAAGTCGTGGCGCGATGTTCCGAGGGGTACCCCTGCCTTTGGGAGGCGGAGCATTCGGCCCGTCGGACCGCGGCGTCCTCTAGGAGATTCTTGAGCTCTCCCTGGATACGCCGCCCCTCGGTGGTTGATGGCTCTGGCATCGCGCGGAGAAGTATTGCCGCTGCAGCCAGGTTTTGGCCGACTCCACTGGAAACCGGTGGCGGCCTTACCCTGACATCGTCGGCGATGCGGTGCTGGATGCCCTGGGGGAGATGACGCGCTTCTCTGGCCGGAGGTTGGCCCACCCATTCCTGCCCGATGTGCCGGCGGATCGGCTCAAGCGTTCCTGCTCCCTCGTCGAGCCTGGCCTGTATCTCGCGGATTTGCTCGAGCTGTGGGTCATGACCCCCCGCCGGGATGGGGACGACAGCTAGCTCCCGAAGGATGTCAACGCGAGGCACGGGCCTAGGGGATCACCGTTCTCTGGTATACCAAGATGGTTGCCTTCGCCGGGACCCCCTAGATCGACGTGGAAACATTCGCGGCTTGGACCGCAGTCCTCGTCACCGAGGCTGCGGCTACCGTCGGAACAGTCGGAAAGGCAGTAGTCGCATGCGGTCATGAAGTCCCGCACGGCACTGGGGTTACCAAGTCCGGAGAAATCCCAACAGAAGTCGGGCTCGCCATCTTCCTCGGACCCCGGGCCCGTAGGTCGAGATGGTCGTCAGCCGGTCCCAGGGTGACCGCACACGATACCCCAGAGGGTTTGGACTCGCCTCTATGAGAGTGTCCACCGAAGCGGAGTTGCTTGGCGGGTCGAGGCTGAATCCAAAAGGCGCGAGATGGGATCAGTCGGTACCTTTTGGTCGACGGGCGGTGACGAAGTCACGTCAGGGACTGACTGCGCCGTCGTCTCAGGTACGAGGGTGACACCTAGCAAGTCCTTCGCGAGCGTGCTTGCGTCGTCCGTTTGCTTGAGGTTGGTGTGTTGCAGGGAGACGGCGCTCGTCTTCGTCTCAGACGTGAGGCCGATGCCCGACGCGCTCTCCGTTGGGGCGCTGGCGCCGTCGACTCGCTCGACAGCCAACGAGGTGCCGCCTCCTGCTTGGCCTTGGTTGCCCCGCCTCCTCCTCCGTCGGCGGGGGAGGGGGCGGGACAAGCCCGAATGTCGTCCTTCCACCACGTGGGGAAGGCGTCATCGATTTCCCCGCCGGCGGGTGGGTTGTCGACCGCCATTGTCGCTGTCACGCGGCGGGGGAAGGAGTATCATGTCGTAGCTGCCGTCGAGGGACATGAACTCAAGACTCCCGAAAAGGAGCACCGTCCCGGGCCGGAGAAGTTGCTGGAGACTGCACATCTGGAGCTTAATGGGAAGCTGTTCGTCAACACGCAGTAGGCCCCTACCTGGCGCGCCAACTGTCAGTGTTTCGAAACCCGGGGGGGTCCCTGGACCGACGAGTAAATTGTCGCCGCGTGCCCCAGCCTAGATGGGTCGGCGCGAGGCGGAACACGAAGGGGGGAAAAGCAGCCGGAGGGAGACAGGCGTGGGAGGTGGAACCCGCGGCCTTCGTGTTAGCCCCGCGCCCAGGTCGGGTGCGCTTGCAGTAGGGGGTTACAAGCGTCCACGCGGGAGGGAGCGAGCGGCCTTGCGCGAGCGCCGTCCCGTCCTTCCCCGCACGGCCAACCCTCTGTAAGAGGGCCCTGGACCTCCCTTTTATAGGCGTAAGGAGAGGATCCAGGTGTACAATGGAGGGTGTAGCAGTGTGCTAACGTGTCTAGCAGAGGAGAGCTAGCGCCCTAAGTACATGCCATCGTGGCAGCCGGAGAGGTTTTGGCACCCAGTTCGTGTGGTCTCGTGGCCATCGGAGGAGCGCTGGAGCCTGGCGGAAGGACAGCTGTCGGGGCTGTCGAGTCCTTGCTGACGTCCTCTTGCTTCCGTAAGGGGGCTGAGAGCCGCCATCGTCATAGAGCGTGCGGGGCGCCATCATTACTCGTATAGTGGAGTGAGCCAGATGGGACGCCGGTCTTGTTCCCCGTAGCCTGATTCAGCTCGGGGTAGGGTAATGATGGCGCCTCCTGTTGACGTGGTCGGTCCATGCCCTAGGTTGGGCGAGGTGGAGGCTCCTCCGAGGTCGAGGTCGAGTCTGTCTTCCAAGGTCGAGGTCGAGTCCGAGCCCCCGGGTCGGACAAGGCGGAGACCGTCGGCTGAGGCCAGGGCTGAGTCCGAGCCCTAGGGTCAGGCGAAGCGGAGTTCATCGTCCTTTGGGGCTGAGCCCGAGTCCGAGCCCTGGGGTCGGGCGGAGCAGAGTTCGTCGTCTTCTGGGGCTGAGCCTGAGTCCGAGCCCTGGGGTCGGGCGAAGCGGAGTTCGTCGTCTTCCAGGGCTGAGCCCGAGTCCGAGCCCTGGGGTCGGGCGGAGCGGAGTTCGTCGTCTTCCGGGGCTGAGCCCGAGTCCGAGCCCTGGGGTCAGGCGGAGCGGAGTTCGTCGTCTTCCGGGGCTGAGCCTGAGTCCGAGCCCTGGGGTCGGGCGGAGCGAAGTTTGTCGTCTTCCAGGGCTGAGCCCGAGTCCGAGCCCTGGGGTCGGGCGGAGCGGAGTTCTTTGTCTTCCAGGGCTGAGCCCGAGTCCGAGCCCTGGGGTCGGGCGAAGCGGAGTTTCCCATGGCGCCTAGGGCCGGACTTGGCTGCTGTCAGCCTCACTCTGTCGAGTGGCTCAGCAGTCGGAGCGGCGCAGGCGGCGCTGTCCTCTTGTCAGACTGGTTAGTGGAGCGGCAAAGTGACTGCGGTCACTTCGGCTCTGTCCACTGGAGGGCGTGCGTCAGGATAAAGGTGTCTGGCCACCTTTGCATTAAATGCCCCTGCGATTTGGTCGGTTGGCGTGGCGATTTGGCCAAGGTTGCTTCTTGGTGAAGATTGGGCCTCGGGCGAGCCGAAGGTGCGTCCGTTGCTGGAGGGGGTCCTCGGGCGAGACGTAGTTCCTCCGGGGTCAGCTGCCCTTGCTCGAGGCTAGACTCGGGCGAGGCGTGATCGCGTCCCTAGAATGGATCGATCCTTGACTTAATCGCACCCATCAGGCCTTTGCAGCTTTGTGCTGATGGGGGTTACCAGCTGAGATTTAGGAGTCTTGAGGGTACCCCTAATTATGGTCCCCGACACTTTTCACCTTAAGAATCAAACCTTAACCATATCATGCATCTTAAGGTGAGAAACATGCCTAAAACCTAAAACAACCCTAATTAAGCCATTAAGTGCCTGAGGGAGATTTGAGAAAAGGGTAATGTAAAATGTGAAATCATGGCTTGAGCAAATTATAAAAGTTAACCTGCACTTAATAAGCTACAAAAACTAGTAGAAAAGTTTGGCCAAAATAATTGTTCAAGATCCCCAAAAAGGCCATGCAAGTGGGAGCTCTCTAGAGAAATCTGAAAATTCAGATTTCTAAATTTCAGCCCTCACCTAGAACTAGAGCGCGTTCCCCTTGATCCCTAACTCAAAACCTTAAGCTCCCATTGACAAAGTTGTGCTAAATTAACCCCTCTACAACGTGTGTGAAGATGGCATCGAGATTCGTGCCCTAGACACATCAAGTCAAGGATTTTATCTCGGATTCACGCAGTGAGACAAACCCTACTTGAGCACCCCATATCTTTGGCTCCAGTCAACAAAATCTATAAGTCGCCACACACAAACGACAAAGGAAGGTCCGGTGAAGAGATCTTACAAAGGGATCATGGCCATAATCGCAAAGATTTGGAGCTAATGGGCGCCTAAAAGTGACCACTCTCAATGCTGCCTCATGCTCGATGCCGTGCACATGTGGTAGAGCGCGCACTGGCGCTCCTCTGCGCATGCCCCGAGCGCATGTCAGAGCAGCCCTCAACCGAGCTTGCTCGTGCCTTTAAAAGCCACCCCTAGATGCGCAACACTTCACTCCACGCTTGTCTTCGCTGTCCTAGCCCAGTTCTTAGCTCCAGCGAGCTCTGCGCCGCCCGCCCAAGCCACCCGAACGCCGGCCATCGCGGCCAGCCATTCCTAGAGACACCTAGCTTCACCCGAGCCCTGGATAGTTTCCCCATGGAGCCGTGAAGCTTCTCCAAGCAAGGATCGAGACACTGCCTCACCGGAACAGCGGGATCACCATCGCCGGACTTTGGCCGACAACTGCCACGCGTGGACCGGATCACACTGTGAGCCATTCCAAAATTCCTTGCACCCACGGTATCACTGACCTCCCATGAAGCTCCCCGAGCACTTTGATTTGACTCTACCACCATGAGCAGGCCGGAACACGCACCGCTGACGAGCCCGACCACCTGCGCACGTGGCCAGCCCACCTCCGGTCTCGCGCGCGCCAATGATCGGCAATGCAATCAGCGGGCGATGCGTGGCCAGCACCACCGGTCACCAGGCCGCACCGGACTATCTGGTGTGCCACAAGGGCTGGTGGCTGCAAAGGTTGGCTTCGCCAAAGAAGGAATTAAATCGTGACTATGTCATTGTCAGGTGGGGCACCTGACTGTTCGGTGCGCCCACGGACAGAAGGCAACTATTGCATACCAAATGGAGCTCCAACGGCTCCTAGCTGCCTTAAGGCTATAAAAGGGGCCCCTAGGCGAATGGAGCCGTACACGAAGCACCTCTTGAACATCCTAAGACGCCGAGACCTCACATTCATGCATTTGATTCACTTTGTTAGGGATTTGAGCACTTTTCTGAGTTGTAACTCCGTTCTGCTACATTCATGTGCTCACTCTCGTCTTGTGTGCACGTTAGTGTTGCGACTCTCGCTTTTTTGTGTGTTGCTATTCCCACCTTACTCTTGTGGTTTCATTGTGACCAATCTTGTAAGGGTGAGAGGCTCCAACTTGAGGAGATTCCTCACAAAGGGGATAAACTTGAGATAAAGAAAACCGTGGTATTTAAGTGGATCACTGGATCACTTGAAAGAGGTTGAGTGCAATCCTCGTCCACTGGGACACTACAACGTGGACTAGGCAAGTGTTCCACTTGGCCGAACCACGGGATAAAAACCGCTATGTCACCTGTCTTCATTTTTGTGCGATTCTCTCTACTTCTACTCATGATTGCTCTATGTTTAGTACTCATCTTGTGAAGAGCAATTAAGTGAAGAAGTTATCTCTTCTTTTTCTCTCCCTCTCTAGTCATAGCACCTTGGTTTTGACTTCACTAACATCTCATAAACCAAGTTTGTGTTGCTTAGTCTTGATTTTTATAGGATCACATATTCACCCCACTCTAGGTGCTCTCAATTGGTATCAGAGGCGTACTCTTCATTCAGGGACTAACCGCCCGAAGAGATGGATCCCAAAGGTAAGGGGATGGTGATCAACGACAAGGAGAAGAAGACCCTTTATGTTGAGAAGCCAAAAGGCGAAAAGCCCACTGACTTAGGCTCGAGTCACAAGAAAAGGGATGGGAAGAAGAAGAGGCGCATCAAGAAATACATAGGGATGATGATGACGAAGACTCTTCATCGAAAAAGAAAACAGTTAATCAAAATTACTCTTTTGATTATTCTCGCATCCCTTATAATTCAAATGCTCATTTATTATCAATTCCACTTGGAAAACCCCCACACTTTGATGGAGAAGACTATTCTTTTTGGAGTCATAAAATGAGTAGTCACTTATTTTCTCTCCATCCTAGTATTTGGGAAATTGTTGAAAATGGAATGCATTTCGATAGTACTGATAATCCCATTTTGATTAATGAGTAAATAAAAATGCCCAAGCTACTACTATTTTGTTAGCATCTCTATGCATGGATGAATACAACAAAGTCAGCGGCTTGGACAATGCCTAGCAAATATGGGATACCCTCAGGATCTCTCACAAGGGTAATGACGCCACCATGATTACCAAGATGGAACTGGTGGAAGGTGAGCTAGGGAGATTCACCATGATAAGGGGAGAGGAGCCAACCCAAACTTACAACAAGATGCAAAGGTGGAACAATGCTGCACTCAAAAAAGTATAAGACAGTCAAATAGCATGATTTATTTTTGAGTCTCGAGCCAATTAGCCTAAAAATTTGGCTTGAGCCTCAGGGGCTTGTGGAAGATAGACATCCCCTGGGTCCTTACAAGCACAGAAACGATGTTCCATTTCGCCCGAGGCCAACCTCAGACGGGAGACGATGTTCCGTCTCGCCCGAGGCCAACCTCGAACATGAGACGTTGTTCCATCTCGACCGAGGCCAACCTCGAACGGGAGACAATGTTTCATCTCGCCTAAGGCCAACTCTAGGTGGGAGATGCAGTTTCGTATCGCCCGAGGGCAGATCTGGGCGAGAGACATAGTTCCGTCTCGCCTGAGGCCAACCTCGGACGAGAGATGCGGTTCCGTCTCACCCGAGGCTAGCTCTGGGCGGGAGACACAGTTTCGACTCACACGAGGCCGACCTTGGATGGGAGACGCTATTCTGACTCGTTCAAGGCCAGCTCTGGGCGAGAGATGCAGTCACGACTCGCTTGAGGCTGACCTCGGGTGGGAGCACAGAAATGTTCCATCGGCCGCTTGATGGGCCTCTTGATGAATTGCCTAGCAAGGCATACCCTTGGACCGCAATGTAACACCCGGATTTTAGGGGTCCAAAACCCGGGGTTAACATAAACACCAGGTATGCTGGGACCAAGTCTCACACATATGATGTATAGTGGCACAGGATCGAATGTCACATCTTTATATATAACAGGAGTTCTATACAAAATAAATAATTACATTATAAGGAGACAACGGTCCAGCAACCCAAAGTTGACTGGGAGACGACGACCTAGACCTCTCACGAACTCATCACAGCATCCTCCATGAGCATCATCCTGCAGTACCTGGTCTTGACCTGTGGTGTATGTGAGACAGCAAGAGTGAGCTCACATACGTTCATCGCTCAACAAGTTGTGGGGAATAATGTGCATGAACTCGCCAAAGGTGGGAGCTCACGTGAAGTGTAAGGCTTACCAAAGAAGATGGTTAGAGCTGAGCATTGCTTTTAAAGTTGGTCAAAATTTTATTAGCAGTTACTAAGTATAAGTAAATACCAAACCCAATTAAGTAGTAAAACAAAAGTAATAACAACATCACCTGCAATGCAATGCATATGACAAATTGAATTTAGTTCCATAAATTAATCATGTGAGGGTCCGAGCTGCTCATGACCGTGAGCACGGCTAGTATACCAGTTTTACACTCTGCAGAGGTTGCGCATCTTTACCCACAAGCCGTGTTACCCATCTGCCAAGGGGTCATGAATCCCATACACCTCTACCAAGGAAGCGAGGCAGGGTAACACTACGAGGCCTTTACAAAGTTCCACTAGCTTCCGAAAACCCGCTACAGTTTATAGGAAGATCCAGTGCAGGAATCCCTTGCAGGACCGCCATCGCAGCAAAATCCTCCCGAGGGCCTCCCTACACTGACCTCTCCCCTACTGCCCTTGCCCCTTTCGGGTAAGGTAGTCTTCCACTAGCTTTCCTAATTAATCAGCCAAGGGCGTCCCATTAAACCCTTGTGGTAGCACTGTTTTCCCGGGTGGTCGCTCCATGTTCCAATTAACATAATGATCTCATCATGAACAATAAATAACAACTGATAACAAAAGTGTAACCATGAATAGTGTATCTCCATACCCAAAACCACATATAGCACTAGCAAGTACTACCCAGAAGGTTCAGTGGTAAACAAGGTATAAAGATAGACAAACTAGGGTAACCTATTGGGTCCCATCAAAATTAACCTATGCAGATCATTATGATTAATCAGAACATGGCTGGGTAAAAAGAAGTAATCAAGGGCACAACTTGCCTGGGCCTTGAGATTCCAGGTACCAGGATGATCTTCAGGTGATACATATCCTCACTGCTAGTCGTAGCAATTCAAACAAACATGGTATAGGCAAAATTAACATTACACCAAACATATAAACAAAATGTACAGAGATATTCTACATATTAAAATAAAATTCTAGGAACAGGAACCATAATTTTCTGAATTATAGATTTTAAGTTATACATTTTCAAAGGTTTTATGTGCTTTAAATAGGATTAAGTGATAAATAAATTTCATTACTGTTTTTATGACATAACAGAGGCTCTAGGTGATAGAGAATGAAACTACAAAAATTTAGAAAGTGGAATGGATTATTTTGGAGCACATATGAATATTCTATGAATTATACAAGTTCTAGGGTTTATTTTTATATTAAAAATCTAATTTCTAATTCATTTATTCGATTTAAGACAGTTCTGGATCGGGCCTCAATTTCTGTGAAGCGCAGGGGCTAAACCAGAAGAATTCCTAAGACTCAATGCACTGTTACGGTGGACGGCGGGTTTATTTTGAAAATCCTGGAGGGGTCTTCTGCAAAACCGACGAGTGAAGGGGTATCCTCAGTTTCTGGCCGCACGATCTAAGATCAAGGGCTGGGATTAGATTGGATCCCAGGCGAACCGGTATTTGATGCAAGCCGCCCGATCTAAATCTAACGAACCGGAGCGCCCCGCGAAGCGATACGCTTAATAAAATCAGAGCCGTCCCGAGGGAGATCGACGGCCCGCGGTGATTCACACCCAAGACCTAATCCTAGCCGTCCACACCGATCCGACGGCCCACGGCTCTCGTCCCCCGCCCGCAGCCTGAGACGGCGGCGCTTGGCCACCCGCGGCGGAGCGCCATCGCCGGAAACCCCCATCACCCGATCCGGAGCCTAAAGCTTCGATCTAAGCCAACATTCACGTAGCGGAGACAAAGCTGGGCAAGTGGAGTAGTTACCCGACGGCGTTTGATGGTACGGAGGCAGTTGTCCACGCAGCGCGGCGGAAATCGAACACCGGCGAGCGATTCCCAGCGGGTTCGATCGACGATTCACCCAGGCGAGGCCGGAAAACTTTATGGCGTGCTATGGCGGAGCTCCGGCAAGCTTTTTTTTCGACGCGGACCCACGTCGAAGCTCTATCCCTCGCTCCTCTCCTATCGGTGATAAAGGCGATTGTGTTCGGTCAGCTGCGATGGGGCTCAGGCGAGTTGGCGGCGAGGTGAAGGATAAGGAGGTCGCGAGGCCCGTCAAATAGACCCCATGGAGTCCGCGAGCGGTTTTGGCAGGGCCCACCCGGAGATCCAGCTCCGGCGGGTTCGGTTCGGTTGACATCGCGCCCGAAAATTCCTCGAGGAAGAAGACCTGGCCACCGGCCCCACCTGTCAGCCTGACCGCGTGCGTTTCAGCCGGTAGAAGGAGGCGGCTGCCAGTGGGCCCCAATGGCCGGTGTAACAGAGAGAGGACACGGGCACGACTGACCTGGAGGGCCCGCATCTCGGCACCACTTGCTGTTCTGGGCCGCGTCGTGATGGTTTCTGGTGGGCCGCAATCTGTAGCTTTAGGCCCAGCCAGCGCTTTCCCTTTTCCTTTTATATTTTCCTTTTCCTTTTAGTTTTCAAATTCCATTTTAAATTCAGATTTAAATTCAAATCTTGTGCCAGTTTATCCTCAATTTATATTATGAAATAAAAAGTACCAAACTTAGAAGTATAATTACATATATGTTGTTTATATTTTTATACCCTTTATTCCTTTTCTCCATATTTCCAGAGTTCCCTTTAACTCTTAAATTCTCATCTAGGTATTAATATATTCTCTTTATTTTATATATTTTTTTTGGTATAGTCACAAAATACACTCCACAAACATAATATCCAGCATGATGCATAATTTTGATGGCATATATTCTTTTATTAATTATTTGCTTTTGAATATGGTGTTCACATATGATGATGCATAAAGATCAAACTCACATAAAGAGAAAATGTTTCTCAATTGATATTATTCCTAGCAATTACCAAGTGGGTGTTACAAATCCTACCCCCCTTAAAAATAATCTCGTCCTCGAGATTTGTAAGAAAAGGGATGTATACTCATATTGTTCTCGGAACATATGCACAAACAAAGAAATCTCGGCATGAGGTATAATTCTTTAACAAAACATAGGGTCAATAGACCTTATTGTTCCTTCTAGAATAATATCATATCGTCTACTAACTAAAGTAACATCTAGACCTTACAAATCATCATAATTTATATCTATGTAGCTTGGTGAAGCTGGTGGTGGTGGTGGAGGTTGTTGTTGTTGTTGTCTTTCCAACCGCGCTTGCCTTATTTCTTGGCGGGCCTGACGTATTTCCTCGCGTTGTTGTCTTATCTGATTCTGCATCTCGGTCACCAGGTCTGTTAACTGTTGTATTACCAGTCTTTGGGTAGCAACCACTTGATCGATTTCAACAGGTGGAGGATTTGGAGGATTCATTTCTGTTTGCTGTTACGTGATAACCTTTCCTTTCCTGGTATTGTCCATGAAAGTTAGAAGCATATGGTAATAGTTTTGCAACGGAAATTATTCAATAAGCGGAATGAATAAGCTAGTAGCTGGTTATAATCTAAAGATTCTTTGGTAGGGCTTAATCTTTGTTTTATGTCCAGATTGGGGTAACCAGTTGTATAAGGTGAATATCCAAGGGTAAGATGGAATCCGTCAAGATGAAAGATATATATGGGTGAGATAGACTACAAGATGTAGGTTACAAGTTTGTTTTAGGTGGGGGTTGATAGACTATGCAAACCATCATTACTCTATTGGTTGGGTTGCTATGTAACTTGTTATATAGGTCAAGTTGTTGGGTATGGTCGAGTTGATCTAGGTCACCAATTTAGGCTTAAGTGAATTTTAGAGTATAGCCTTATCCTTTGTATCAGCATTAAGTAACTCAATCCATCTTAGATCATATTGGATTAGATAGACTCCAGATTAGGTTGGTATGACTAGATTAAACTAGTTAAAATTAGCTAGATCTACCAGGGTAGGATAAATATTATTAGGATATGTTAGAATCTTTTAAGACAGGATGGATCATATGATATAGGTAGGTCATTGTTCAAGGATGAGTTGGTATTAATTTAGGTCAAGATATATTTGTAGAGACAATGTCTAACCTATATCACTAACTTAACTATCTTGTTAATAACTCACTTTAGATTGGATCATATTAGATTGGATGGGATCTAGATTAGATTGGTATGACTAGTTTGACTAGGTAAGATCTAATTAATTTTCCTTAGATCATGGTTGTTTAAACTAGGGTGGATAAGTATGCTTATTAGGATAAGATGGATCCATAAAGATAAGATAGAATCTTTCGAGATCAATTAGATCTATTAGGATAAAATCTTTTCAAGATAGGATGAGTATCTTTTAAGATGAGATGGATCTATTAAGATAAGGGAGAATCTTTTAAGATAAGATGAATTGGTTAGAATGAGATCTTTTAGGATAAGATAAATCTCTTAAGCTAGATATGTTCCAATGGGGATAATCTAGGTTGTCTAGTTATTTTATAAATATATTTTTATACCTATGTGTATATGCAGATGCAATCGTGGACATTACTCCACAACTCGTCACACTCAATCAAAGATCCAAATCAAACAAGTATCATAAGAACAAACATTCAAGTACATAGATACTTATAAGAATAGTTTTGTTTTGTTCCTAAGATTAGGTCTCCTATTCCTAAAGGTCACTCTAGGCACAGGATTTCAAAGTGTGAAATCCACCTTTGTCTTTAGAATAAATAGGTAAGAATAATCAGAGTGAAGCGGAAATAGATGAGAAAAGATTAAGATAAGTTTAGAAATGATCAGAGTAGCAAAGGTAAGTAGATATTGGTTGTCCAGTTCTATCTAGGTTTCGTCCTACAGTCAACATTCCTCTGATACCACTTCTGTAACACCCGGATTTTAGGGGTCCAAAACCCGGGGTTAACATAAACACCAGGTATGCTGGGACCAAGTCTCACACATATGATGTATAGTGGCACAGGATCGAATGTCACATCTTTATATATAACAGGAGTTCTATACAAAATAAATAATTACATTATAAGGAGACAACGGTCCAGCAACCCAAAGTTGACTGGGAGACGACGACCTAGACCTCTCACGAACTCATCACAGCATCCTCCATGAGCATCATCCTGCAGTACCTGGTCTTGACCTGTGGTGTATGTGAGACAGCAAGAGTGAGCTCACATACGTTCATCGCTCAACAAGTTGTGGGGAATAATGTGCATGAACTCGCCAAAGGTGGGAGCTCACGTGAAGTGTAAGGCTTACCAAAGAAGATGGTTAGAGCTGAGCATTGCTTTTAAAGTTGGTCAAAATTTTATTAGCAGTTACTAAGTATAAGTAAATACCAAACCCAATTAAGTAGTAAAACAAAAGTAATAACAACATCACCTGCAATGCAATGCATATGACAAATTGAATTTAGTTCCATAAATTAATCATGTGAGGGTCCGAGCTGCTCATGACCGTGAGCACGGCTAGTATACCAGTTTTACACTCTGCAGAGGTTGCGCATCTTTACCCACAAGCCGTGTTACCCATCTGCCAAGGGGTCATGAATCCCATACACCTCTACCAAGGAAGCGAGGCAGGGTAACACTACGAGGCCTTTACAAAGTTCCACTAGCTTCCGAAAACCCGCTACAGTTTATAGGAAGATCCAGTGCAGGAATCCCTTGCAGGACCGCCATCGCAGCAAAATCCTCCCGAGGGCCTCCCTACACTGACCTCTCCCCTACTGCCCTTGCCCCTTTCGGGTAAGGTAGTCTTCCACTAGCTTTCCTAATTAATCAGCCAAGGGCGTCCCATTAAACCCTTGTGGTAGCACTGTTTTCCCGGGTGGTCGCTCCATGTTCCAATTAACATAATGATCTCATCATGAACAATAAATAACAACTGATAACAAAAGTGTAACCATGAATAGTGTATCTCCATACCCAAAACCACATATAGCACTAGCAAGTACTACCCAGAAGGTTCAGTGGTAAACAAGGTATAAAGATAGACAAACTAGGGTAACCTATTGGGTCCCATCAAAATTAACCTATGCAGATCATTATGATTAATCAGAACATGGCTGGGTAAAAAGAAGTAATCAAGGGCACAACTTGCCTGGGCCTTGAGATTCCAGGTACCAGGATGATCTTCAGGTGATACGTATCCTCACTGCTAGTCGTAGCAATTCAAACAAACATGGTATAGGCAAAATTAACATTACACCAAACATATAAACAAAATGTACAGAGATATTCTACATATTAAAATAAAATTCTAGGAACAGGAACCATAATTTTCTGAATTATAGATTTTAAGTTATACATTTTCAAAGGTTTTATGTGCTTTAAATAGGATTAAGTGATAAATAAATTTCATTACTGTTTTTATGACATAACAGAGGCTCTAGGTGATAGAGAATGAAACTACAAAAATTTAGAAAGTGGAATGGATTATTTTGGAGCCCATATGAATATTCTATGAATTATACAAGTTCTAGGGTTTATTTTTATATTAAAAATCTAATTTCTAATTCATTTATTCGATTTAAGACAGTTCTGGATCGGGCCTCAATTTCTGTGAAGCGCAGGGGCTAAACCAGAAGAATTCCTAAGACTCAATGCACTGTTACGGTGGACGGCGGGTTTATTTCGAAAATCCTGGAGGGGTCTTCTGCAAAACCGACGAGTGAAGGGGTATCCTCAGTTTCTGGCCGCACGATCTAAGATCAAGGGCTGGGATTAGATTGGATCCCAGGCGAACTGGTATTTGATGCAAGCCGCCCGATCTAAATCTAACGAACCGGAGCGCCCCGCGAAGCGATACGCTTAATAAAATCAGAGCCGTCCCGAGGGAGATCGACGGCCCGCGGTGATTCACACCCAAGACCTAATCCTAGCCGTCCGCACCGATCCGACGGCCCACGGCTCTCGTCCCCCGCCCGCAGCCTGAGACGGCGGCGCTTGGCCACCCGCGGCGGAGCGCCATCGCCGGAAACCCCCATCACCCGATCCGGAGCCTAAAGCTTCGATCTAAGCCAACATTCACGTAGCGGAGACAAAGCTGGGCAAGTGGAGTAGTTACCCGACGGCGTTTGATGGTACGGAGGCAGTTGTCCACGCAGCGCGGCGGAAATCGAACACCGACGAGCGATTCCCAGCGGGTTCGATCGACGATTCACCCAGGCGAGGCCGGAAAACTTTATGGCGTGCTATGGCGGAGCTCCGGCAAGCTTTTTTTTCGACGCGGACCCACGTCGAAGCTCTATCCCTCGCTCCTCTCCTATCGGTGATAAAGGCGATTGTGTTCGGTCAGCTGCGATGGGGCTCAGGCGAGTTGGCGGCGAGGTGAAGGATAAGGAGGTCGCGAGGCCCGTCATATAGACCCCATGGAGTCCGCGAGCGGTTTTGGCAGGGCCCACCCGGAGATCCAGCTCCGGCGGGTTCGGTTCGGTTGACATCGCGCCCGAAAATTCCTCGAGGAAGAAGACCTGGCCACCGGCCCCACCTGTCAGCCTGACCGCGTGCGTTTCAGCCGGTAGAAGGAGGCGGCTGCCAGTGGGCCCCAATGGCCGGTGTAACAGAGAGAGGACACGGGCACGACTGACCTGGAGGGCCCGCATGTCGGCACCACTTGCTGTTCTGGGCCGCGTCGTGATGGTTTCTGGTGGGCCGCAATCTGTAGCTTTAGGCCCAGCCAGCGCTTTCCCTTTTCCTTTTATATTTTCCTTTTCCTTTTAGTTTTCAAATTCCATTTTAAATTCAGATTTAAATTCAAATCTTGTGCCAGTTTATCCTCAATTTATATTATGAAATAAAAAGTACCAAACTTAGAAGTATAATTACATATATGTTGTTTATATTTTTATACCCTTTATTCCTTTTCTCCATATTTCCAGAGTTCCCTTTAACTCTTAAATTCTCATCTAGGTATTAATATATTCTCTTTATTTTATATATTTTTTTTTTGGTATAGTCACAAAATACACTCCACAAACATAATATCCAGCATGATGCATAATTTTGATGGCATATATTCTTTTATTAATTATTTGCTTTTGAATATGGTGTTCACATATGATGATGCATAAAGATCAAACTCACATAAAGAGAAAATGTTTCTCAATTGATATTATTCCTAGCAATTACCAAGTGGGTGTTACACGCAACGAGGCTCGATGAGCTCGACCCATGGAGGCAAAGACTAGACGACCAAGTCATTCATAGAAGGAGCGCGCTACCTCGAGCAGGGAGGTTGAGCGTACCCGAAGTGCTAGATAATCAGAGATAACTTGGACGAAGGGCAACTCAACTCCGGATAAGCAGGAATGCATGTCGTGTTAAAAGGAGGATTCAATTAGAGTTAGATAGTCATTGCGACTTGTAAAGGGACAACCCTCTAGTCATCTATATAAGGCCGATGGGTTACCCCTACGAACCCATCTCTCATCTCAGCACATCCCATCACCACCTCATAACTCACTAGTCCTCTCATAGCAACCACACTACCCTTAGATCGACAGGAGAACTCACCTTCCTCCTCCCACATCTCATCTGTAACCTGTGTACACCACTGATACTCATGTACTCAGCCTCGACAAGGTCTTATGCATATTCTAGTGATCCAAACCTGTATAAACTCTTGTGATCCAACGTGCACTTGCACGTACCATCGAGTCGCAATCAACGACGTCGTCCGGCTTAAAAGCATCACGTGGGGAACCCCGTGGTGCGCAGTTGGATCATAAACACCGACATTTGCGCCGGTCTGGCACCAAACACTAGAGTTTGTACCGCCTAGCAGTGCTCGCTATGGGAGCACGGACGGTCCACAGCACTGGGCCGGACGGTCCGTGACCTCACTGCAGGAGCGGGTGTCCTCTACTCGCCGGCCGAACGGTCCGCGCTCGCAGATTTTTGAAGAACCCTAGATCTCGCCTACCGGGAGGGACCCCGTTAGGGAGGAGAGTTCCAGGAGGTGCCCTTGGTTCGGTAGGCCACCCGGGACGTCCCAAGATGATGTAGAGTCGAAGATGGATGGAGATTCAAGGTTAAGAAAAGCTAAACTAGGTCTAAATTACACCTACTCCAAATGTGATGAAGAATGAAGTAAATAAAGTAGATTTTATTGTTTAGTTTGATTATTGGTGCGCACAATCGGTCGTACCCTTTCATATATATAGGGGAAGTATGGATCTGTTCGACCGTTCCTAGACATTTTCCAATAGAATCCGTAGATTTAGATGGATAAACACGCATGAAAAAGAGGATTAAACCATCTGATTTGATCTAATTGCGGACCGTCCGTGCCTAGATACGGACCGTCTGTGGCCTGGACTGTCCGGCCTCACGTGGTGGTATATATGGTGCTAATACAATTGTTATATGAATCTATAAAAAAGTTAACATGAATTTTAATTTAGGACAAAGGGAGTATATTGTTTAGTCAAAAAGTTTGGCACCAAAAATTACTTTAGTCATCTATCTCGTGTATAAATAGACATCTTGTGTCGTGCACCACACCTACACCTAAACATTACAGCCAGTACTGTCACCTCACTTAGCAAAGCTAATACGTATGTCATAGTAGCTTGCCACCATGGCGAGCATCACCGTGACAAGGAAATCCCAATCCTTCGTCATGCCATCGTCCACGCCAACTTCGACGACCGAGACGCTCGAGTTGTCGGCCATCGACCGCGTTCTAGGCCTGCGCCACACGGTGCGATCCCTGCACGTGTTCCGCCGCAAGGACGCCGCCGCCGCCGCCGCCCACTACGATGCTGCTGCCGCCGGCAGGCCGGCCGAGGTGATCTGCGCGGCGCTGTCCCGCGCGCTAGTGGACTACCGCCCGTTCGCGGGCCGTTTCGTCGGCTCACTGTACGCCGGTGAGGCGAGCGTCGAGTGCACCGACGACGGTGCGTGGTTCGTGGACGCTGTCACAGACTGCAGCCTCGACGACGTGAACGGCCTCGACTACCCGCTTATGGTCTCCGAGGAAGAGCTGGTGCCGGCTCCAGAGGAAGGTGTTGACCCAACCAGTATTCCGATTATGATGCAGGTATACACTTTCGTTCTAATGAAACCAGAAAACTTGCAGCGTGTATATATGACAGTTGTTTCTATTATTCCATATGCATGGATAATGATTATAATATGCACGCTTTTGTTATGACAAACAATTCATGCATATAAAGAATGTCGCCGAATTGGAGAAACACTTCATGCATGTCACCCAAAGCAACTGTTATATTTTTTAGACTAATTTTTAGTCACTCCATTTTATTATATTTTAGTTTCTAAATTAATAATTAAGAAAAATAAAACTCTATTTTAGTTTCCATATTTAATAATTTTAAAATTAAAATAAAATAATAAAGAGAAACCTAAAAATTAGTTTCTAGAAAACAAACACCCATAAACACAGCTTGAGCAATTATACTTGCCTAGTTGTGGTAGCTAGAAAGTCATGACTCATGAGTGCAGAACGCCACGTACCTGGACCCATGTTTCCACCAAAAGAAGTATAAAGTCACTGCTTTAGGTATATATATTGTCTTCTCATATCCCCACTACTGCTTTTAGTCAAAATCCACACAACTACTACATCTAAACAATGATGAAGCGCCTTGTCCATATATATAATAAACAAGCAATAAGTCACAAGCTTCCAATTACACAAAAAGTGTTGCATACTTCTTTAATCTTATATATATATTCATTAGTTATTAATATTTTATAATTGCTACATAGTGCTTAATTTTCTATTCTCAATTATTTAAAACACCTATGTCGCCAAAATCTATTAATGAAACTTAATTGTGTGCCAGGTCACGGAATTTGCTTGTGGAGGATTTGTGGTGGGGCTAGTCGCGGTGCACACCCTTGCTGACGGGCTCGGTGCAGCTCAATTCATCAATGCAATTTCTGAGTTTGCGCGTGGAGTAGTTAAACCTACAATAGCACCTATATGGGCACGGGAGTTAATACCAAACCCACCTAAAATGCCTCCTGGGCCACCACCATCCTTCGAGTGCTTCGGGTTCAAACATTTTGTTATGGATGTGGCAGTTGACAATATTGCACATGTCAAGAGTGAATACTTTCAAACCAATGGACACTATTGCTCTACATTTGATGTTGCCATTGCCAAGGTTTGGCAAGCTAGGACAAGGGCAATCAAGTATGAACCAAATTTCAAGGTGCATGTTTGCTTCTTTGCCAACACTCGCCACCTCCTCACACATGTGCTACCCAAGGTTGGTGGCTTCTATGGAAATTGCTTCTATCCAGTGACTGTCACAGCAACTGCTGAGGAAGTTGCTAGTGCAAGATTGCTTGATGTGATTAGGATGATAAGGGATGGGAAGGCTAGGCTTCCTTTAGAGTTTTCCAGATGGTCCACGGGCAATGTGAAAGTAGACCCATATCAACTAACATTCAAGCACAATGTTCTATTTGTGTCCGATTAGACACGGCTTGGATTCTTTGAAGTTGACTATGGGTGGGGTGTACCAAACCATATCCTCCCTTTCACTTATGCAGACTACATGGCTGTAGCAGTTCTTGGGGCTCCACCGTCTATGAAGAAGGGGACTCGAATAATGACACAATGTGTCGAGGAGGAGCATCTCGTGGACTTCAAGGACGAGATGAAGGCTTTCTTTTAGGTCCTCGGATTTTACTTGAAAGTTCAAACATTATGCATTTATGTGTTCAATTCAAATAAAAATGGTGTTGACTTGTACCCTTATTAGCCATATAAAACATAACATTTATATTTTCATAGATTTTCCACGAAATATATATCTAGAAACTAGTGACCCATGGAAACCTTGTACAATAGTTATGTTTTAGATTTTTATTGTGTTTATGGTATGAAAGTACATGTATACTTGTCTATAAGTGTATTTCTTGGATGCATGTGTACTAATGTTTGTCCAAGCTATCAACTACGACAAGAAATCTTTCATCAACAAGTTTTTATATCAAAAAGCAATATCCTACAAACAAAACCAAAACCATTATCGAATAATGGTAGGTCATATAGATGATCAGATATCGTAAATGTGTAGAACTTGTCACAATGATTATGATCCACTGTTAACTTATTCCATATGGTTTTTGAATGAATTTTTAGAGTGCATGCCAGTCTGATCCAATGTTAACTTCCTCCGAGCAACCTTCTCCATGGTCACAAGTTTGTCCCATGCCTCTTCTCCCATGTCTTCTCTTCCACATACCCTCCAGTCACATGGTGGCTGCACCACTCCTTTCTCGGTAACACCTCAAATCATAACATTGGGATTTAGGAAAAATCTCCAAGGACTTTGAATTAAAATATATTCTAACAAGGATTTCCATACCTTTGAAACCATCTCTCATATATTTAAAACGTTTTCTAATAAGAAGAAGAATAAAAAATTCCCCATATCAATTTAGTTATCCCTTTGTTAAATTAAAATATAAAAGATTTTATAGACTAGAGATTATTTTCTTAAAATGCCTACTTTGGAGTGTATGAATTTAATATTAAAAAACTTAAAGAACATAATAAATCAATAAAACTATGGACTTTCATTCATGCTGAGATTTATTTGAATGAATGCATTAGGTTTGAATTTATAATTTAAATAAATTAGAAGATAGAAATAAGAAAAGAAACAGAAATGGAAAAAGTGACTACCCCACCAGTCTGGGCTGATTTCCCACACATCGGCCCAACAAACCGGCTCACTCACCTGCTAGCCGCACGTAGCTTCCCCTCCTTATCGTGCTTGGCACGTTCACCGATAGGCGGACCCCACGCTCCAGAACCCATCTCTATCGGTAACAAACTCGTCCTCCCTACCCCCGCCAGAACGGACTCCACCGGGAAATCCGCTCAATGCCGACCAGACCCCCCTTGAAGAGTATTTATTTGGCCATGATGGCTCCTTCCACGATCCAGGATGCTCCGAGTCACGCGCACCATAGAGTCCAGTGGAGAACGTGAGGGAGGCCGGGGGGAAGGAGGGACCTGCCGCCGTCGACATTCTCCGCCTCAGTCATCGTTCGGTGTCCTCGGTGTGGTCATGGATGTTCAACCGGATGTATGAGGTGTGCTCAATGTGGCTGTGGAGAGCGCGGGGTCGAGATTATGCGGCAATCGCTCGCCATCGGGTAGCAATCTTCACGCCGCTGCATCTAGCCATGGGCAGTGCCCTCCGCACCACGCTATCTAGTACGGCACCTTCTATCAAGTTCGCGAGGGCGTGAATTTTGTTTTGCGTGTTTCTAGGGATGATTGGATCGACGGGCAGCATACATCGTTTCTCCGGCCATGGCGTCGCTCGTTCCCTAGTGGGTGTCACCGTCAAGCTCACTGAGAAAAGGATGAAGTTATTTTTAGGCATAAAATTAATTCTAAATAACCTAGAAACTTGTTTAATCCATATCTCATCCGTTTTAGCTCTATTTTACTCCGTTCAAGTTGTGATAGCTTTGTAATAAAATTGCCTATAAATATAAACCAACTACAAGGTGATCTCTAACCAAGTCAAAACCTAGATGAATTAGATGCCCATTTAGAATATATCTTCTGATCCATGTTAATTAACATATGATATCTAACCAGGTTATAACAAAGATTAAAGATGAATTAGATATTCTTTCTCACATGATTTATAATCAATATAGAATATAATTTTTTGTATTTAGTCACATAAACCTTACGAAGACCATATTTTTACAACCGTAACTCCGATTTTAGTGATTCTTCAACCTATGGTCTCGTAGCAGTGCGTAGAATATTCTTACGATGTTTGTTCCCATGTTTGGTGTAGTGTTAATTTTAAGTACTTCTTGTCTATTTATATATATTGCTACGAATAGCAGCGAGGTTACGAGTCATCTGAAGACTAAATTAGAGAAGTACCTGGAAACTCAAGTCACAGGCAAGTTGTACCCTTGATCACTCTTCTTTACCTAATAATGTTCTCTGCTAATCACTGTGACATGCCTAGGTTAATTTGATGGGACCTAATAGGTTTCCCAAGATTTGTTTACCCCACACCTTGTTTACCACTGAACATTTGGGTAGACTTGTTATTGGTCTACCTGGTTTTGGGATTAGTGTTACATTTGAATTATGATCATGTTCCAATTATGATGTTGTTTTAGTTATTGTTCATGACAAGATCATTGTGTTAATTGGAACATGGAGCTTAACCTGAGTTAACTGTACTAACACAAGGGTGGTATGGGACGACCTTGGCTAACTAATTAGAAAAGCTAGTGGAGGACTACCTTACCCGAAAGGGGCAAGGGCGGTAGAGGAGCTGCAGTATAGGGAGGTTCTCGTGTCAATCATGCTGCGATGGCTTTTTGAACGTGGAATTCTTATATTGCCCTCCTCAGAAACCGTAGTGGGTTTTCTGAAGCTAGTGGAACTTTGTAAAGGCCTCATAGTGCTACCCTGCCTTGTCTCCTCGGCAGAGATGAATGGGAAGTCGTGATCTCTTGGCAAATGGGTAACATGACTTGTGGGTAAAGGGCACATCCTCTGCAGAGTGTAAAACTGGTA